>OZ018323.1:67849719-68487219 GCA_963969495.1 Ceratothoa steindachneri | reverse complement strand
CATTCAAAACTAATTTCGTTCCGCACTTTTTACGTTAAAAAATGGTATAAGGAAACCAGGCAATGGCTTCGCCACTCTCCCCCTAGAAAAGCTTGCGCTTCGCTCCTAAGATTAAAATCTAAAAAAAAACAGCCATGGTTAAATTTTTATAAATTTTCTGAACTTCGCAAATTTTAAAAAAGAACTCTAAATTAAATTTCCCGCCTTTCAAAATATCACGTTGCTAAAATATAGTTATAGAAAGATATATAAAAATAAATTTTCTGAACTTCACCATTTGTAATTCTTTGGGTTTTAAAAAATTCATAAAATTTCGATACTTATATTTATTTCTGAACTTCACCATTTTGTTCTTTGATATTATAAAAGAATTATAAGAAATAACTTTGATAAAAAAACATCATTCATAACCAAACTAAGATGGAATTATTATTAAAATAATCAAAAAAAATCCCCTTCTTAAATTATAGAGTTAGTGATGATGATGATGATGATGATGATGATGATGATGATGATGATGATAAGATTCTTTTAATTTTAGCCTTAGGTCAGACTGCTTCACTTTCCTTTAATTTCTGGAAAGGATTATCTTTACTTGGCCTTTTGGGGGGATTATCTTTATTAGTGTAACCTAGGAGGGATTATCTTTATTTATTCTTTTGTGTGAGGGATTTTTTTAAAAAGTTTTACTCGTGTGACCTGGGAAAGGTTATCTTTACTTGGTATTTTTTGTGTGCGATTATCTTTACCAATGTGACCTGGCAGGGGTTATCTTTATTTGATCTATTTTGTGAGGGTTTATCTTTACTAGTATGATCTGTGAAGAGTTATCTTTATTTGATCTTCTCTGTGAGGGATAATTATCTTTATTAGTGCAACCAAGGAGGGATTATTTTTACCTAATCTTATTTGTGAGGAATTATCTTTACTAATGCAACCAAGGAGGGATTATCTTTACTTGGTCTTTTTTGTAAGGGATCATATTTATAGTGCGACGTGGGAAGGTAAATCTTTACTGTTTTTTGGGGGGCAGGGATTTTTTCTAGTATGACTCGGGAGTGGTTATCTTTATTTGGTCTATTTGTGCGAGATTATCTTTAATTGGTCATCTTTGTGCGAGATTATCTTTAATTGGTCATCTTTGTGAGGAATTATCTTTACTAGTGTGACTATGGAGGGATTATCTTTACTTGATCCCAAATTTTTATACAGGCCACCGAGACACACCTTCATAACAACTGCCTTTGAGTTTTGTCAGTCGAAGGAAGCAAAGGGAAAATCGTCAATTGAGAAAGAAGGGCATTATGTTTAAATGCAGGATTGTGTCCAAGGTTTTGTTAAAAGGTGAACAAGGAAACAAAAAAAAGGCAGAAAAAGACATAAGCATCATCAGATGGTAGGTAATTTATCCCCAGTATCCCAACTTCCGCCTCTTCCTGAACTCTACCCAACGAATACATAATTCATTTAGAGCATCACAAATTGCAAAAAAAAACACTCGGGCATTGAATCCACGGTTGTTGTTTTTTACCTAAGAGATAAACATCATAATAGGGATATTTTCCCAGTTGACTTTGGTTGGGGGGCATTCGTTTAGTATTTGGTTCGCACTTTTTGGTTGGGGGCATTCGTTTGGTATTTGGTTCGCACTTTTTGGTTGGGGGCATTCGTTTAGTATTTGGTTCGCACTTTTTGGTTGGGGGCATTCGTTTGGTATTTGGTTCGCACTTTTTGGTTGGGGGCATTCGTTTAGTATTTGTTTCGCACTTTTTGGTTGGGGGCATTCGTTTGGTATTTGGTTCGCACTTTTTGGTTGGGGGGCATTCGTTTGGTATTTGGTTCGCACTTTTTGATTGGGGGCATTCGTTTGGTATTTGGTTCGCACTTTTTGATTGGGGGCATTCGTTTGGTATTTGGTTCGCACTTTTTGGTTGGGGGCATTCGTTTGGTATTTGGTTCGCACTTTTTGGTTGGGGGCATTCGTTTAGTATTTGGTTTGCACTTTTTGGTTGGGGGCATTCGTTTGGTATTTGGTTCGCACTTTTTGATTGGGGGCATTCGTTTGGTATTTGGTTCGCACTTTTTGATTGGGGGCATTCGTTTGGTATTTGGTTCGCACTTTTTGGTTGGGGGCATTCGTTTAGTATTTGGTTTGCACTTTTTGGTTGGGGGCATTCGTTTGGTATTTGGTTCGCACTTTTTGGTTGGCGGGCATTCGTTTAGTATTTGGTCCGCACTTTTTGGTTGGGGGCATTTGTTAAATTTGAATCCTGATATAAACTTCGATAACTGTTAATTTTCGGTAAATATCAACAAAAGGAAATATTCGGCCCCATCTTATTATACGTAGTTCTCCACCGAAAAGTAAAATGTTTCAAACACTAGTGCCTATCGGTGGTTTGCCCCCCACAAGACTATTATTTTTAAACATAAATGTTGAATGGTTCGAAAATAAATAAACAAAAGTGCCAGTGTGCCAGTGTGATTTCGCTAAGTTATTAAAATAACCGTATTAATATGATTTGAAGGATTTATTATTTAAAAAATAAGACACCTTTAGTATTTTAATTAATTACAACTGGTTTTCACACATATCTACTTTGTGTATTTTGAATTATATATAAAATAACAAAAGATAAATAACGAAGTAAAAGGAGCGTGGTCAAAAATGTTTCGTCTTAATGACCGAGAAATAAATTCATTGTAAAAATGCCAGTGAAAGAGAGAAGTTAGAGATAATTTTAAAAAATTAAGCAAAGAATAAAGAAATTCAAACTAAAGTAGTTAAAAGCAATTATTATCCATAAACGAGGTATATGAATATTTTTCATAACCACTTCCCTTTCCTATGCACAGCTTCGAAATATCTAAAATGGAGAGCCAAATGTGGCAAACTGATTTATTGGGAATTTTTTTTACGAGATGAATATTGCATATTTCTCATATTTATAATTATATAAAGGTAGTAGGTGAATCCTACTTTGGGTTAGAATCTTTATTATGATCAATAACCCTTTAAAAATAGCAGTAAAAATTCATCAAAGTATTGGAGAATATAGCCATCTAACGACGCCACTCTAAAGGCAAGGCGCTGCTATCGCATCGGTCGCGTCTGTTCGCCTGGCCAAGCGTCATTATCCAAGTGGATTTCTCAGTGCGCTATTGCTGAAATTTAGGTAAGTAAAATTCTGCCCTATTTTAAATCCCCATATACGTCCCCCTAATTGTAAAAATACTAAATTATTATTTAGCGTTATTATTAATAAATTCCCAAGACGTTTTATGCTTAAACAAAATGAAATCGTACCATTATACTCCGCTCTCCAATGGCAGACGGCTTCGAGAGTTCTAACGGCAGAAATGGCGACCTATCAACCCCCTCCCCCATTATTTTTTTCTTTTCCCGCCATTGTTTGTAATCTGCGTTTATAAAACTCACGTCTTTAACACATGTTTAAAATTATACATTGAATTAGTGATTTACGAACTAGTTTTAATTAGTGCTTAAATTGTATTTCCGATCAAAATTAGCATCAATTTTTTAATCATCGCAAAAAATAGTCTAGGTTACCTATTATTTTAAGTAGCTTTTAGTTTGTTGTTGCAACTTGCAGCAGTAAGATGATAATTTGACGTTCCTTTCGGACACCCTTCGCTATTTTCATTATTTCCTCTGTCACGCCTCGTCAATTTTGAAATATAAAAGAGAACTCTCCAGGTTGAGCAGATTCAACTAGATCGCTTTATACCCGACTCGCATTTTCACTTACCCTAACACTACTACATTCATGTTTGCCAACATAATATTTAAAAAAAACACATTGACGAATGAATTCAATCGGTTAGAGAGCAGTCAAAACTAATACGTTCTACTTGCACCCAAATCTGGCACCCTTCCCTCATCAAAATCATTGGCGAAGATGCTCATGTTAGTTGTCACTTCATTTGCTCAAATAATAATGTCATCGTTTGTTTACATTAGTTTCTCATCCAAATAAAGAAAAATGGGAATGTTCCAAATAAAAGAAAATCTTTTAAAGGGGTAACACTTTAATTTCTCGACATATCTGATGAAAACAAAACTTTATTTTGAATTAAATTTTTCATTAATGTACTTATTTAGTTTAGATATTAATTGATCTTTATTTATATCGTCTCAAACATACATTACGCCCGTAATCACCGCTCACCGTGAAGTTTTAAATGTATATAATTTTGCATTGAAGTAGTAGTTTGAGTATTAAAAATATTCGAATTACGGCAAAGGAGAATGTGGTTGCTTCAACCTAGACTCCTGCCACTTCAGAGAAAGTGTGCTCATCTGAATTTTTGTATTCAACCACAAGCTATTTAGGGATAATGCCCTCCAAAATTACATTAGATAAAATCAAATCATTTAATGGTGAATATGATCTAGCTTGGCTTAATTAAGAAGGTCAGTTTGTTTGCAAAGTTGTAGAAGTTGACATGTGGCTAGTTTTCTTCTCCTGTTTTTAGAAGGAGATCCTTTAGTCTTAGGTAATTGTTGGGAGTATGGTCGGATCTGATTTCTAGCTATTTTACGGGATATTTTTCTAGCTACTTTCTTTTAGCTCAATCAATTCATATGTGAGTCAATAAAACGATTTGTTAGAAATGGGGGCTTCACGCCTCGCTACCCCCTTTTAACTTGTTGAATACACTATGATAATGGTATATGTACTTACTTTAGGACGATTTTTTAGAAATGGGGGGGCAAAGCCTCCCATACCCTTCCCCCTTAAACTAGTGTTTAATACACTATGGTAATTGTAAATATGTACTTACTTTAGACCGGTGGCTAAAGTTTAGCGGCGGCGATCCAGAACTCGTGGAATAGCTCTTTCACGTTAGGAAACTTCTTTATAAAACGAGCGTTGGTGAGATACCCGTCCATATGTGCCTCTCTCCGTCCATAATGGGTCACATGGGCTCTCGTATCCCTCCACACTCTTTCTATGTTTTGCGTGCTGCCACCAGTTTCTGGATTCACGAAATTCTGGGAGTGGTTGACGGTTAGATGAGTGTATCCTTCAGATGATAAATTTTGATAGGCTGCCCATCCGTCAGATACAACCGTCGTGCCCGACAAAATCCACTTTTTTTATTGTCGCAAAGAGGATTTCGCGATTCCGACTTTCGACGGGGACGATGAAAACCTTTTTCGATTCACGTCCAAACCCTCCAAATAACCACTGGCTTTCCACTACACGACCCCGGTTATACTTCCGCTTGCCGAATTTCACCTCGTCTATTTCTGCAGTTTTGCCGGGACCTCCAAGTTGTGACGCAAAAGTTTCGACATAATTTAAAATAAATTCCCGGCAAAAGCTAAACCAATCAACGAGGGTTGTTCGGCCTACGTCCGTATGCTCGATTATTACGCTCATTGAGACCCTGTTCACGATAACCCAAAACACGACCATTACTATTTTTTCAATGCAGAGGCATGAACCAGCGAAAAAAGCTCCCTTGTGAGCACTCGATATATATTTACATCGTTCTTGGTTGCCACCCGCGGCAATTAAAGATTTATCGCATCGAAATACCCAATTTTTGCTCATTTTAAGTTCGGTTTTACAAGTAGGGCATTCGCATATAGTTTTTTATTGCCCATGGCTTACTAAAAATGCGATACATTTATCGCTATTGGCTAGAGCAACACCTAAATGGTGTGCATTCAAGGAACAAACTTCACACGTAAGAGACATCTTGACTAATGGCCTGAATTAGCGTTGGTTGGAGTTTAAATATGTCAAGCGTAGCTGGAAAGGTACAATCGCTTCGATATATCCGATTTCGAGAATGTGTGTTTCTTGAAGGGCGCATTTATCGTAATATAAACATTATTACTGAATGGTTTGTTTTGGAAAAAGAATACAAATGAGATAGATGATTAACTACATAAAAAACATAGAAAATCAAAGAAAAACTTACTTCAGATCAGATCAGATGAAGGTGTCCGGTATAGCTTTTTCTACAGCACCGGACTATGCGTTTTCTTGATCTTATTTCACGCTTACTCATGCTCTCCCAACACTTGTTTTCTTCCCTTCCAAAGACATTATATGAGTTCCTTATATTTTTCAGCTTTCTCGCTTCCTGTAAATAATAACACTTCACTTAGTTGCACATCATGTGTCCTTATCTCTGCCAACACATTACACTCCCTCATAAAATGTTGGAAAAGTTTCTTCTCCTGTCTTACACAATTGACACGTCACATCTTCTTCCAAGTTCCTCTTCCTTCATCCAAGTTGCAATTTGTTGCTCAGTGCCATATACATTAAAATAGATTTATAGGTATTATCATAAAAGCTTCTTATATATCTAATTTATGTTGCTTATATGTAATTAAAGTATATCCATTTCCCGCTGATTCAATGCGGCCAGTGATGATCCTTGTCAATGATGTATAGATCTGTGATTGGTCAGTGGGATAGCAGAAAATCACTACAAATAGCCCCCAAAATAGCTAGAATCGCATTCGGCCATAGTCTGAACAATTACTTAACCCTCTATTTAGAGCTGAAGGAAAAAGATCAGCCAAATTGATCAAAAAATCAAAAGAAATTAAAGAGTGCATTTGCTGATGGTCCATATGCAGCTTATGGGAAATAGGACAGAAAGGGTGGTGTAGTGAACAACTAAACCTATTTGTCAATGAAATCACTAGATTAGCTGAAAAGAATTATTAAATTGACTTTTAATGGTTTCCCAGTCTGTTGGGGTAGAATGCAACAATTCAGGGTGTCGTTACATCACCAATTTCTGATGTAATATCCAGAACAAGAATTTTAACTGCAAATTTGGGTAGCAATATTGTAGAAAAGCCATTTAGTGTTGTTAAGCAAACTTCCCTAGAAGTATTGTAAACAGCAGTAGAAATGAAGGCCAAGCTTTAGAGGGCTAATGTTTTAAATGTGAAGTTCATATGGTATAATTTTGTACAGCAGAGAGGAGTAAGAGTACATGTTATAAGTGTGGTCAAATAAGAACATAAAAGGAGTCTGAAAAAGGCTAATAAATAGCCTATAATAGGCAGCTCCTGCTCCTATCACCCAGTTCAGTCCCACCTAGCATCCTCATCCATTAATCTATCCAATCTACTCTTAAAACTCTGCAGGGAGGAAGCTTCTATCACATGACTAGTGAGACTATTCTATTTATCTATTACTCGATTTGTAAACTAATTTCTACTACTTTCCTAAACCAAAACTTGTCTAGCTTAAACTCATTGCTACGTGTCCTAACTTGTTTGCTAAAAATAAGAACCCTACCTATCTATGTCTTCCCTATTATCACCTTTTACCCACTTCATGATTTCAATCAAGTCCCCTCGGACTCTTATCATTTCTAATGTATGAATGATTTAGTCTTAAAAGCCTTTCAATATAAGGTAAACTCCTCAACCCGTGTATCATTTAGTCATCCTTCTTTGCACAGACTCAATCAATCCATCCTATAATATGGTGACCATTTGCAACGCATAGTCAAGATGAGGCATAACTAATGCCAATTACAGTTTCAGAATGACATCAGCACTCATATAACTTACACTCCTCCTAATAAACCCCAATATCCTATTAGCTCTATCCCTAGCACTTATGCAATGCTTTCTAGGTTGAAGGTCAAAACTTACCAGGACACCCAAGTCTCTTTCACATTCTGACATTCCTAAAATTCTCCCATTCAGTTTATAATTATTCAGTGAATTGCACGTACCTATATTAAGTACACTACACTTGCTTGTGCTAAATTCCATTGGCCATTTCTCTGCCCATGGGAGAATATGGTCAATTCATTTTGTAATACCTCACCATCAGAGTCAGACCTTTTAATTCTACCTAACTTAGTATCATTGACAAACTTATTAAGTCAAGTCACGATCATTAATATAAATCAAGAATAGCAATGGTCCCCAACACTGACCCCTGAGGAACCTCACTAGTAACATGCCCCCACTCAGATTTAATGCCATCTATACTGCCCCTTGCTGTCTGCCACTAAGCCATTACTAAATCCACCTAAAAATACTCGATCGATTACATGCGCTTTAACTTTATTCAAAAGTTTTAAGTGTGGCACCCTGTTGAAAGCCTTATTAAAATCCAAGTAAACAATATCGTAATTCTCATCTTTATCAGCATCATCATACAACTTTCTATAAAAAGGGTAAATTAGTCTAACACGATTGACCCCTTGTAAAGCCTTGTTGAGATTAATTAATCAACTTATGTTTATTCTAAATGATTCCTAATAGATTTTGCTATTATAGATTCTATCATTTTCCCCACCACTGATGTCAACCCTGTCGGTAATTAGTAGTTGTTTTATCCCGTCTTAAATATAGGTATCACATTAGCTTTCTTCCATGCTGTTGGTACAATGCTAGTCTCTAATGATTTTCTAAATAGGCATGCTAGGGGCTCACTTAACACACTTTAACATTCCTTCAAAATCCTAGGATAAACCTCATCAAGGCCCTGTGCTTTACTTAATTTAATTCTATCCATTTCTTTTAAAACTATCTCCTTTGTGATTAAATTATCCTCTGATTACTCCTCCTCATAAGCCCTTAAGATCAAGGTTATCTCGGGTACAATTAAAGTATCTTTGAGTGTAAATACTGAAAGAAAATACATATTTAGCATCCTAGCCCTGGCATATCTATCACTCACTAACTCTTTGTCTGTAGCTTTTTTACGTGGGCCTATTTTAACTCTAGTCTTAGTTCTGTATAATTGAAAGAAACATTTGGTATCTTCATTTGCCTTATTTGCCACTTTAATTTCATAATTTCTCTTTGCTACCATAATTAAATTTTTAATGTTCCAAGTTAGCTCATTATATCTCTTCCTTATTTGACCCTCACTATTTTGTTATTTTCCTATAAATTCCCCTTTTATGCTAATATTACGCTTACTTTTATGACATCCATTTAGTCCTGACAGCCTTTGCTCTAATCTTCCTATATGGAATGTTCATATTCTGTCCAGCAATTAACTATTTGATCATTCTCATATTCCTCATCGACACCATTCCTCTCTACCCTGGAGTTATCCTCCCCCCGCAACTGCTCTCATTGACCTCTCAGTTCCTAACCTGACCTCATTCACAAGTCCCCAAGCAACCCTCCAGGTTTGGAAAAGTTGATCTACATGAGTATGCACTTGAATGTTATAGTGATGCATCATTTGGCAATTGGATAGGTCTCAAGGTGGCCATATTATATTTCTAAGAGACAAGGAAGGAAATAGCTGCCCTATTGCATGGGAAGCAAAGAAAGTCAGATCAAGTAGTGAAATCAACTTTGGCAAAAGAGATTTAGTTTACTTGATGCAGCAGATAATGGAATGATTTGACACATATACTGGAAACCATAGTGCAACATGAAAATAGAATCCCAGGAAGAATCTTTGTAGTTAATAAGTCTGATCTAATATATACAATTTACTAAGTTAGTTGGAGATAGAAGTTTCAGGATTAACAAAAGAACCCCTGAAAGAAGGCTAAACAAACAATGATTAAAAAAGAAAAGAAGGGGAGAATGTGTTATTTATAAGGTTGTCAATAAATAAAGTGAAGACTGATATAACATCAAACATAATGGCTGCGAAAAGGGTATTGACATAAACATAAAGATAAATTGTGCCAGGATGAAATCTGTTCCACCTAAGATCAATATACCAGTATGACTGAAGGCACCAACACTGTCGTTCACCAGTGTGGGGAGCACTCTCTATTTCAATTGGGTAGGGAAGTGTCTCACTTTTCCCTGAGCATCGACGGTATCACTTCGGTGCTGCCGAAAGATGTTCTCGCTACGCTCTACCTGGACGACCTTTCGATCACTTTTGACGCGGCACAGATGCTAACTCTGACTCATTGACTCCAGCAGGCATTGAACCGAATGTTTCGGTTTTACGGGTCGGCCTTCCCCGACCCGTACTTGTTCCTAAACGGGGTTCCCCTGGAAGTGGTGGATTCACACCGTTTCCTTGGTCTTAATTTCGACCGACGCCTCACCTGATAAGCTCATATTCGCAACCTTAGGGTCTCTTGTACCCGCGCATGGAGATTCTTCGTTTCGTGACGTTCAGCCTCTCGGGTGGCGATTAGGCTACTGCCTTGCTTTCCTATCGATCCTTTGTTCGTTCGAAGCTTGGATGGATGTGAGTTTTATGCATACGCAGCCGAGTGAGCCCAGACTGATCGGCACATTCTTGTTGAATGTCCCAGTCTGGGTGATCTTTGCGCATATTACCCTCCCCGTATCGGGACGAGCGGGGTCGCGACTGTTTGTCCCTTGTATTCGGGACGGGTTCGTGTACACAGACTTGCGGACTATCTGACTTGGCCTTCTCCATTTTATTTGATTCTATTTGTTGTAGGTTACATGTTCCTGCGCCCGACGCCGAAGCGTGTTTCCTTGCATTTTTGTTTCTTTGTTGATTTGTTTTGTTTTTTGCATGTTTTTGAAAACTTTTTGTATTAATCTAGCCTATTATTGGGCTGTAGCGTGATTACGGCGACTTAGGCCCTAGTGTGTAGTCGCCAGATGGGCTGCTTAAAAATTTAGCCGGTATCCGGCTAATTTTGTTTGCTGATCGTGTTGGTCTGGTTTGCGGTTGGTTCCATCTGACTGTCGAACAGGAAAACAGGTAAAAACCAAGAGATTAGAGAGGGGGCTTTTATTTCAGTCATATCATTCATATCAGATTTCACTGATGTGCTTAAGTCAGAGAAAGCAAAATTTGACGAATGGCTGCGTCAATTATCTCTTCGAAGAAGTTGACGGAACAATGTTGACTCGTGTATTTAATGAATAGGTTCCGTATCAAAATAATCCTCGCCGTCAAGATAAACAGTTAAAAGAATCGGAAAACCTTATTAGATAAAAATGGCTCGATTTGCCATCTCTTATTCACGAGATTAACGAATTTCCGCATTTTATTCCAAGAAAGACATCCGTTATAATTATTTGCCACGGTAATGCGGTAAAAACAAGTGAATAAAGGTTAGTTTTAAGTTAAGGAATCGGTTGAAAAATTGCCTTAAATTAACCTTCGCCAATATTGCGAAATACTCGGATATGAACTTAGGAATTAACCTACGTATGCTTCGTGAATGAAGTGATCCTACTTGTGACGTATGAAGACGATGATTTACGTTTAATTTTTTTAATTTGAATACGTGTATGTGTGTTAGGAGGATAATGAAGATGCTGAATGAAATGAAAGGACACAAATAATGGAAATGAAGGATGAATATTAACCGTCGGACAAATGAAGAGGTTCTAAAGTGCTATGTACACAATCGGCAAAAAGTTTATCCCTTTGTGTTTGGGGGTAACATAACCCATCAAAATTCCGTGGCGGATATCTGCTAGAATAGGGATGGGCAATAATTTTAAGCTGCCAGCCACATTGAAGCTTATGTAAAGCTTTGCGGGCTCCACTTAAACAGCTAAATCCAAATTTCCAATACATATGTTAATCTTAATTACCTTTTGTTTGCATACTCTACATACAGCTACACTTTCCTGCCATATCAGAGGGGGCGCTTACAGCTTAACGTGGAATCCGAACCAGGATTTACAATTTTACATTGTGATCATTATTACCCAAGTTCCAGGAGTCTCCCAGCCAAGTACTAAACACAGTCAACGTAGCTTAGCTTCTGAGAGCGGATAATGAAATGGCATTAAGGTCAGTATGATATCGCTGGCATCAGAGGTATGTCGATATAACCCATCGGCGGGATTCCTTGGAATGGATAAAGGTTGTAATTAGCTATGTGTGAGGTTATGCGTGAGTTGACGGGGTCAGTAGATACTGACCCCCTGACAAGGTTGAGCCCAAGCGTCCACCAATTGATAGCCAGATCTCTACGTGCGCTGACGTGTGTGTCCGCTTATGCCGGGATCGAACCCGGTACCGCGACGTTCGCGGGCCAGCAAGAGCTCTCTGTATATAAGGATAATGAGAATAAGTATTTATAAATTATCTTATTTTTAAAAGATCATTTTATCTACCAATGAAATATATTTGAAAATGACTGATTTAAGAATCGAACACTTATAAAAAAAAATGATTTGGGCAAAATGTTCAATAATTAATTTTCAATATTTTGTTCAATTCTGAAATGAAATGCGGGCCGCAGTTTGCCCACCTCTGTGCTAGAAAGTGAACATTTTATGTAATGTATAATGAGGTTTGACAGAATTCATGATTTTTGAAGTACATTCATTTTTCTAAAATCGCTTTTTGGTAATCTTTGTTCTTGTTTTTACAATCTTAAATATTGTTTTAGAGTATGACGAACGACAGCAGAAGGCGATCATAAAGCGCCGCAAACAAGGAGCTCGCCCAGTTTGCCATCTCCAAGTCACTATTGCCCAGGTTTCTCAATCTTTGAAAGGTCCACGGATGCTAAGGATAGAAGCGGGTGACCGCATTGCACTGCATTTCATTGATGTAGCAACTTGCCTTTCACGGCACTGGATATTACTAAGGAAATAGGGGAACTTAAAGTTACGTGCCATTGCGCCACAACTGTTCCCATGGACCTATCCTCCAATGCCGCGACGGCTTCAGGTTGCCTTTTGTCGTCTCCGAATTGGACACACTCGCGGGACGCACGGCCATTTGATGGATCGCTCGCCTGCGCCTTACTGCAACGACCGCGCTATCCCCCAGACTGTTTGGCACATTCTTGTTGAATGTCCCAGTCTGGGTTATCTTTGCGCACGTTACCTTTCCCCGTACTGGGACGATCGCGGTCGCTACCGTTTTCCTTGTACTCGGGACCGGTTCGTGCACACTGACTGGTAGACTGTACGACTTTTTGGATGAGGCTGGCCTCTTCCACTTTATTTGACTGTTATGGGTCGCTTGCTCTTGCGCTGGGTGAAGGCGAGCCTACCCCCAACGCCGGAGCCTTCTTCCCTCTTGCCTCTTTGCTTTTTTGTTGTTTTTATCGTTATTTGTTATTTCTATATTATTATTTGTTTTTTAATATAGTCTAGTAGTAGGCTTTGCTGAAGTACGGCGACTTATGCCCCAAGTAGGCAGTCGCCAGATAGGCTCTTAAAAAAAATACTAAGGAAATATTGACTTCTGGACAGTCCTGTTCATCTACATATATGAAGCATACGCTGCCGTCTGGAAGCTGGAGATTTGAATGGGCGAAGACCAGTGAATAGGCCATTCCAGCAAAAAAAAAATGAAAGGGACGAGTAGTGAGCCAAAGCACACGTCAACAATGCTCTAACCTTTTGTGAACAAAAAATATATATCGAGTAAGTTCATGTTTGGCGTTATTCGAGAGGTTTGTCGCCATTAAAGCAAACGCTTCGACCCCAAATACAAACTTCCTACCATGAACCACCAAGCCAGATCTGTTATTGTTTGGGTTGCCATTTTCTACAAATGGGCTCCATAAAATCGACCGTATCATGGATCGGAAGGTGGACGTGGATATCCTTAAAAGTGGCTTTCCATACCCAAAGCGTCTCTGTCGCAGCTTTATCTATCAGCGGCACAATGAACTGAAGCATCGTACCGCTGTTTTTCCAACCTCGTCGTGTAACCCCCATGGTGTGGCAGTCAATCGCCTGACCTAAACTTTATTGACTCCTTGTGGTAAGAGCCGGAGAGACTTAGCCGCCAAATGAGCTATGGAAGCGGCCGAAGAAGTTCGCTTAACTCGAGGACCACTGGAGAAAGATTAGACTCGTTGACTCTATACCGAGTGATTCGAGCCGGGAGGTTTCCTCCGAAATACTAATCCTTCATTGTAAATCATGGAAAATATATTCTGTTGGCATTTAGAGTTGTTATAATGACTAAGTTCCTAAATCAATTTAGCTTATTTAGATTTAAAATAAAATTACTTTGTTACAAATTGCTGTTATTTAATGATGATTTGATAGAAATCTAAGAATTCTTAGCCAAGTTATGCTAAAAAACAAAACAAGGGGATACACTTTTCGCCCGTTCTATGGATGCACTTGACACAAGCATATTCTCTCTTGTAGAGGGGAAAAGGTTTCCTAAACCTGGGGATAGAGGAATCTGCATTAAAGGAGTGGGGTGATTTTATTTATCCTTAAGGGCCATTTTGTCTGAAAGGAACTAATAGACTATTTCAGGTCAGGTTATCATGGGAGAAAGTACGCAAGAACCTCCTCGTAAAAGAGGCCGCCCATCCAAGCCCGATAGTGAGAAAAAAGCAAAGCCTGCGACTGCGGGAGTCAAAAGAGGTCGTGGCAGACCGAAAGGAAGCAAGAATAAACCCAAAAAGGTCACTCTTAAACCTAAAGTAAGTTAGCTGTAGTTCTAAATGAAACCCCTGTGACCACCAATGCCCTGTAGATAAAAACTACAATGAAAAGAGATGCTATTCATTAACTATTTATATTTTTTTCAAATGGAATCATTATTGCTGATTACCATACCCATCGAATAGGCATTGATATGTATCAGAGCCATATGATAGAAGGAGGAGGGAATCAAGATAGCACCCCTCTCATGCATGTCTACTACAGACTCCAGCTCGATCATAGCCATGGCAACAGGGACTTTATCATCTTGCTCATGACATTCATGGCACACTTCTCTAGTCATTCCAGCTTGTTCAGGATGTTTTACTGTTATGGCACACATCACATCCCTCTTTTTAATGAAAACATCCAATTTGTGACTTCTTAGCTAAGTCAGATCTTCTAGGAATGAGTTACGATAGCTCTTATCTACCCCTACCAACGCGGATCCTGGCAATAAAAAGCCTATGCCTTATGTTGTCCCACTCCGTTTGCTAAAGACCTTTATGAACGTCAAGCAGCCAGGGTTCTCATAAACCAACACTCCTGATTTTCTCATAGCTCTCAAAGTGTATTGCATGCTGTGAATGTTTGAGTTGTACTTATCCCCTACCCCAAGTCTGTTCATTGAGCTGACACTGAACTCTGCTGACCGGACCATGTTCTCTAATAGTCAGAGCACTGTATCTGCAAATTTTGTCCCAGTTGTGCTTATGTTGAGCATGGTGTGAAAATGTGTTGAACTGTTTGTTCCTTGGTTGTAACCAGAGGTGGGCGTATTTAAATATATTTATGTATTTGAAATTGTATTTATAAATACGTTTGAAATCCTTTATTTAATACTTTTTACAAATACTTTACTGATAATAGGTTTATATAGCTGTTAAGAACGTGTAATACATGTTTTAGCTTGTCGCAACTTGTATGACACAAACGGTTGACTGCCTGAGCCGGTGAGGGAAGATTGCTTTCATCAGTTCAAATTCAGTTAACAGATGGTCACAGTTGTGTTCGGTTGTATAGTGAGGGCGCTCAGCGTTATTTCGACTGCTGCATGGCAACTTCAGCTTCTTCCAAAGAGTGTGGAATGGAGAAATTAGACAATAATAAAGACGAGGAAGATAAAGAATCATGTAATTATAGTCACCCTTTACTAGATGGTAAATATTTTAGAGTGAAATCTTCCGACGGAAAAAAAGTAACATCATGCAATGACGAAATCTCTGCGGCGAGCAATGCTACTTCCAATCTAGGCATTCATTTGAAGGTAAGAATTTATTAAAGCTAATTATATGATATTTAATTGAATTGACAAGTTTCGCTATTTATTTTTTAAATGTTAAGTAGCATACGTAGGTTTACCATGCACGAACCTACCTGCTTCCTTTTGCAACACCTTTATTTATAGTATATGCTGATTGAATTTAACGTGAATTATGGTAACGTGAAACAAATGTCCTTCAATTATCTGATTATGTACATTTATCAACAGAGAAAGCATCCTGCTTTGGTGCAAAAAGCGGATAACTACGTGACAGCTCAAAGAAAAGATTCAAAAAGAAAATGTTCAGTATTAGACGATGGTCCTTCATGCAGAGGTGTTAAAGTAAAGACATTACTGGAGTGTTTTGCGGCGAATGCTAAAACGTCAAACAATCTGTTGTTGATAAGCTGATTGCAGATTTTATCATACAAGATGTGCATCCCCTATCAACCATGGAGAAACCAGCTTTTGTGAAATTAATTAAAGGTGAGTTCTGAGTTACAAATGTTGTTTACAATTATAGTATTAGTAGTACAGGTTAAGTTCTTATAACGACCGAATACTAAAGCGTTTGGATCATTGGTCACTACGTAGGCTATATAACGAAGTTAAATAAAGGAAATCATATACAAACAACAGAGGTCAATATATTGCAATAATATCATGAGAATACACATAGATATATTCTTAAAGCGCGCTATAATTTACTTGAAGATATTATTGAATAAATTTTGGGGGGAATAATTAGTAAAATTATTGATGGATTATATGTAGTTATTAGATGAATTCCTATAACGATGTATTTCTTTATAGTAGCAATACCTGTATATCATTATGTCAAAACTAGCATGCCCTCCAGGCAAATATGTAGGAAATAAAGCTTGATGATGTATCTATACCTAACAATACTTAAAGTCAATATTTTACTATGTAAGTCAATATTTTACTATTAATATAGTCCTTCATATTTATATAGCTACATTTTATATATAAAATATTATATGCATACCATATATTCTCATTTCATTATGAAAATCAATTTCACTCACAATAATAACACATTCCACTAACGCAAGTCTAAATTCTTCATTTGACCTCCTTTCAAGGGGGACGCTAGGCCGAAATCTTATAGAAGAAGAGAAAGTGACAAGAGCTCCACTGAAAAATAAACTAGACTGCAGATATTTGGTCAACTCGTCACCGTAGTTTTTTGGGCGCTACAGTTAATTAGGTATGTTAAGATTTTGCTCTTTATGAAATATAAAATTGAAAATATCTTTACAGTTAGGGAGTTATCAGCTCTTGGCTGAAAGCAGATCTATTTGTTGGTGGAATTTATCTCGATTATATTAATATGTAAAATTTATGGAAACATTTATAAGACAAACATTGGACTGTTATTTCTTTCTTTTTTTGGCTTGAGGAAGCTGCTCTTGTCCGTTACAGTGGAGTATTGGCATGCTGTCGCTTTAAAGGAGAACATAACTACATCAAGATTGCTGAACATATGGAGAATATCATCAATGAATACGATATCCCCCTGCAGAAAATCACGAGCACCGTCACTGATAACGGCTCTAATTTTGTTAAAGTGTTTAAGGAATTTGCAGTCACTGCTGCAAATGTTTCCACAGATTCAGAAGATGGAATCCAGGTAGGTGAAGAAGATCAGGGTGAGCACGAGCGGGAGGATAGTTTCTTAATGAGAAGTGCCCTAGATCAGGAAGAAAACTTTTCGTCTGACCCATGCAGCTTCAGCCTACCTAAGCATGTGCGTTGTGCTTCATACACACTCAGTCTCGTCGCCACAACTGATGCGAAACAGGCACTGAAAATATCTTCTTTTGCAAATATCAATCATGCTACAATGGGGAACTGTTCAGCATTATGGAACAAAAGCGATCGTCCAAAATCAGCGGAGATTATCAAAACTTATCAACTGTTCATTAAGATGCCTTGCGTTACAAGGTGGAACTCTCTGTTTGCTGCATTGTCATTGCTTTTAAAACACAAGGACAAATTACATCAACTCATGACGTCCCTTGAACTTCCAGTGTTCAGAAGTCACGAAATTGAATTTCTTGAGGAGTATGTCTCAGTTTTGGATCCTATTGCAATGGCAATTGATCGCCTACAGGGAGAACAAAACTGTTTTTATGGAGAATTGCTCACTGTGGAGAAAAAGCTGAAGAGCCTTTAGTCACGGCCTCTTAAATTTTGCCAACCTCTTCTAAGTGTAGTCACTAAGGGCTTTGGAAAGCGCTACCAATCTTATTTGACCTTGGAAAATGAAGCCAGCGTTACAGATGCCATTATTGCATCAACAAGCCATCCATTCTTCAAACTCCGCTGGTTAGATATCAGTAATTCAAGGGACAGTTCAAGCCACCAAGACTGTTAAAAATATTTTGATCCAAGTGATTGAGAATTTAGCAGAGAGACCCGAAGCTGAAGCATCCAGTGGTGTATCGGACAGTGACGATTATTTTGGATTTACAAAACCTACTCAAACACGATCAACCACAGATTTAGAATTGTTCAGTTACCTTCAGGATTCAAATAAAACACTTCAAAGTTTAGATAGATATCCAAACATAAAAAAGTTAGCTCCTGTGGAATGGCTCTTCTCGTTAGGAGGTTGACCTGATCTCCCAAACGGAGTTCTTTATCTGACGAAACATTTCAGCAACTGATATTACTTAAATGTAATGCTGATATAAATAGCTAACTGAAATTTCATTTTATGGAACTTTCTATTTTTTTGTAGTACCTAAGTCCAATTGTCATTAAATCCTCCATTAGTAATTATAATATATAATTTCAGTTTAATGGATATTTTTTTGTTGTGATACCAATGGTTCTATCGATACATTTTAAAAATGTATTTAGTATCAAAATACATTTTTCTCATCTATTTAGTATTTAAATACTTTAAATCTATTTTAGTGCCCACCTCTGGTTGTAACAGGAGCAGATGTCTATATGAGTCAAGCTGTTGTGGTATTTGTATGCGTAGTTTTCCGTGGCGATCATCTGGGAGCTTTGCCAGGGTGACCCGTGTGTAACGGATGCCTGATTACAAGGTTTTTAAATTCCTTAGTTGATGTTGGCATGAATCTTGTATGTTGTAGCATGGAAGGCTCTGGTTTTGTGTATTATGGAGAAATCGCATTCTACGGAGGTTCAGTTCATGTTGAATTTTATGGGCATGAGTTTTCTTTGCGTGGGCAGGTGGTGGTTGAGTGCATGTTGCATTGTGAGATATAGTCCTTGTTCTGTGCCTTTTGGTGTTGTAGTTATTGGATGCTAAATAGGGTCCCTATGCCATACTGGATTCCTAGGATTGTCTGAATTGGTTCTTGTGAGTTGCAGAAATAATTCTATGTTAATAATAACTTAGTTTTGTTGACATTTTCCTCTATAATCCCAAACATCCTATTGAGTTTATTTATGGCTTTCAAACAATTCTAGGAGCTTCTTACTTTATCACTGGTAATAATCTGATAATAATAACATGGTAATAATAACCTACTTTTGCTGACGTTTCAGTATATAATTCAAAACACCATATTGGCTTTAAATAGAACTTTGCCTTTGCTAGGAGTTCTCTCTACCATTCTCAAGTATGGCTAACATATAGTAAGTGTAGTTGTGCTCCCAAAACAAACTGAGGCACCACCAAACACAGGTTTATATATTGACATTTTAACAATTTCAACTTCATGGAAGTGATATTGGGCTAGTGGAAGGGTTGTAAGTGTGTGTGTGTGTGTTCAAACAAAAGAGAAAGCAGACCAGCTGGCTGGTCGAATCATAATGTGAGATGTACATTGCCGAGTAAAAAGGCAGTATACTTACAAATGCTTAATAGTGTAGATGAGAATGTATGGAAGATGTGGATGAGTGCATATGAGATGAAAAGAAAAATGAAAGATTAACAGGACAAAGGAAGCATCTGGATGGGGCAGGAAGTCCTTCTGGAAGGAAGGGATAAAATTGAAGAAACAGCAGAAGAAGAATACCACGAACATCAAAGATATGAATGGTTATTTTTCTTCTGAAAAAAATTAAAAGTGTAAAGAAGCGACTTGTATCTCACGTAGAAAGTTTATAATGAGAGATTTGTAGGTGGAGAATAGATGACACCACAAGTGGTACAAGGTTCTTTATTACTGATGTTTCGCTCCTCTGGAGCTTCCTCAGAGTAACAAGAAACTAAGACAAATCCTTCACACTTCCTCACCTCCTACCTCTCCTTTCATTACATTTCATTTTCTTCTCTTAGTTTCGCTTCAGAGGAGCTAAACGCTAGTAAAGAAGAACCTTGTACCACTTGTGGTTTCTCCTATTCTCCCTCTCCATTTGTTGTCAAAGACACCCATCAATAAGGAGAGATTTGTAAGGAAAGTGCTAATGATGGAGGCGAAATTATATAGAAGACATTTAGCCTCAGAATCTCCTGCAGGCGTTGTAAGGCAGCAAGTTTGACCATGCTACAACTCGAGCCCCTTGCAGGTGGAATGACATAGTACTTGTGAGCAATGGGCACATAAATACTAGATGTCGAAAGTACCTCAATGGGTTGTATAATGGGAATATGTGAATATGATTGGTTTAGAAAGGGTGTTGTCACTATGGAAGCAATAAGTCTGTAAGAGGTTCATAGTGCTGTGAGAGGTCTGAGAAAATCAGAAGCCCGCTGTAGTAAATGATATAGTCGCGAGATGCTAAAAAGTAGTGATTGAGTCATGGAGTGAATGGGTCTCTTTTTCTGTTTAGTATCTTCATGGATGGATTACTGATAGAAGTACCAATGAGAATGTGAAATGAGCATGAGATTGATAAGGGATTAGTGCTCATGTGGTATTAGTGGCTAAGATAGAGAGGCGAGATGGTGAAAGGTTGATCAAAATGTCTGAAAGGGTGTGTGTGAGGAGAGAGGATAAAATAAATGCATAGAAGAGTAAGTTAATGATATTTAGAGTGAGCTGTGGTGTGATATTAAAGTCTTTGGTATTACCCTTAAACAAATGGGAAGTTATAAGTATCTAGGATGTTGTATCACAAATAGTAGTGGTACTGAAGTAGATTGCGACCATAAGGCTTTGAATGGTAGGACAGTCACTGGAGCAATCAAAGCGTTAGCCAAAGCTCTAAGTGTTTGAGTATTGAATGTTTTGTAGGAAACTGCATGAATGTATGTTTGTGCTAACGGTGTATAGTAGAGACTGGTATGGAAGAAGGAAATATTTTGAGTGAAAGTTGTGCAAGTGTACAATTTAAATGGAATTCTTGGTGTGCGAAGGGTAGATAGAAAAGACTCGGTTAGAGGTGCTTATGGTGTGAAAAGGGTTAGGCTGAGTGTGCTTGAGGTGATATATGCATAGAAGTTGAATTGTGAAAAGGGTTGGAAGACCGCGTAAAAGGTGGTTTGATTATGTGAATGAGTGTTTGAGAGAACAAGGGTCTGCCTGAGGAGGGAGTATAGGATAAGTGTGCTTGGAACCTTTACCCAGGCATGAAGCCCGAGTGGATGAGATGCTATAGCCCCATAATACCCTATAACTATGACTGACCACTTTGGCATGGGAAAATAATGGGGTACACTAGTGCTTAGTGGGGCATAGAGGAGTGAGGACTTACTGCCAGGGGGAAGGGGGGTCTTCAGTCGAGATTCTGAGGTGAGCAGTGTTTTTAGGTTTCTGCAGAGCCATTTGGAGGATGAGGTCTCTCTTTTTTGTATTCATGTAGGGTGGGGTGATGTTTTGATCGGCTTAAATGCTAAAGGTACTCCAAAGTATGGGTATCTGTACTAATCACTTCCCCACTAGGTGTGGTTTTTGCCCATCAAAGCTACTATAGATATGACTAGAACAGGTCTGCAATAAAACATTGTAGTGCAAGGCTTCTCGGGCCAGCAGTGCCTTTTTCAACATACACCTGCAGACAGTGTGGGTATTTATCCTGCCCCGCATAGACACCCCTTACCCAGTTATTCCTCACTAGCATCTTTTGCACACCAATCATTCCTTTCAAGTATTCCATTTTCACTGCTCTCACTTGAGGGGTTTGTTTTTTTCCACGCCCATCTGGCTACTCCCTTAGAGGAATAAGTCACCACAGTTAAAATTTTAGTCTGGTGCTAGGCTCATTTAAAATTCCCCAAACTAAACCAAACAAAGCGAAAAAAAAGACAAAAGAAGCCCCCTCCCCCCCCAAAAAAGCAAGAAGGAAGCACCCTCTTGTGTAGAGGGAGCCTGCCCCCATGCAGAAACATGTGACCAACACCAAAAAGAGTAACTTCGTGAAAGTAGTGGTGTATACGAAGGAACTCGTGAACTACTCCATAAATGACATCCCTATAAAGCTGACCGACCATGGAGCGGACAAGATCGAACGGGTGATGAGAAAACGGGACGGGCTTCGACACCCACCCCTACACTTCGTCCCGTTTGACCGTGACAAGCTCCTTGAGTCGGTCAGTGCCAGTTGGTATCTCTACCGTGTGCAAGCATACGTGCCACTGCCAAGAAGGTGCTATTCTGCCACTGCTGCGGTCAGAGGAATCGCTCCTGTAGACGTGCAAAGTTGGGGTTACCCGAAGTCTGTGCAAGTTGCTCCAAGGCCGCACACGATAAGTCCAAATCGCGTGTGGCCAAGTGTGTCAATTGTGGATTTCCGCACCCGTCTTCTTCTAAGCAAGGTGATGCCTATCTCCTGGAGAAGGAAATCCTGGCCGTTCAAGCTACGGATAGTCTCATTTCGCAATGCTAAGGACTTGGTCCTGGCGTGCCCAGCGCAGTCTGGAACGTCATATGGCTCTATTTTTAAAAAAAATTGCTCCCTCTGCTCCTTACTCTTCCAGAACTACGAGCACGGGCGTTTCCGCGTCCATTTGGAACCCTTCTGCGGGTTCTACTGAACCTGGACGCTCCCCTGGTAAAGCTCGTCTAAAACCAGGGCTCCCACCTCCACCGACTCGTTAGACTCCGAGGAGGCAACCTTCCTGAGGGTGGTCGTGAGGCCGTCTTCCGGCGTTCCTAAAGCTTTCCCAGGAAAGGAGCTTCAGCTACTACGTCGGTACCTAAGGCTTTACTGGCTTGTTCGGAGACGGTGGATCCTCTAAAGGGGAATCTTATGCTTCCGAAGCCGCCGCCCCATCGAAGCTATCGATTCTTAGGGAGAACAGCCTTGCATATCGAGTCCACCTCCCGCGATAAATCCTCGAAGGCGACAGCGCATAGTTCGGCCAAGCTCGCCTGGAGTTATGCTTCCGGGAAGCGTACGGCCATTTTCCTGAGGGTCTTCTCTTCGAAAATAACCACCGCATCTCCGAGCTAGGACTGAAGGGTAGACGCCCACTCTGGGTAGACTACTTGATCAATCCCAGGGGACAGGTCTTTGCCAACCTAATCGATGAGCTGGAAATAGGTTTCCTAAATGTGGATGAGTTTACGCATCACTGGCCAAGAACCACTTCATTTTCCTGTCTTTATCTATCCTTGTGCTCTGGATGCACAGACTAATTTTAGGTGGGTTGTAGTCGATGGCTTCCATGGTAGTGATCACTTTCCCATTAAAATATCATTTTCTGGACCGCTGCCGACTGAGACTCCCCGCACCCCCTTGGTGGTGTTTGGCGCGAGCGCGGTGGTCCCCATTTCAGGAAATGCCTGATTTCTCTGTCCCTGTCGCGGAGTTTAGGTCGGTAGATTAGGCCGTTGAGTTGTTCTCCGGTAACATCGCCGTGGGCCTAGTTACTATTCCTAGAACGTCTGGCTGTTTTTCATACCCACCACTTCCGTGGTGGTCAGCCGAGGATGATATGGCCCTCAAACAGAAGCGTTATGCCTACATGCGCTACGATTATAAACGCAGCCCGAACGATTTCGCCAATTCGGCGACCACTTAAGATCCCTCTTCTCTGTCGTCTATGAATTGGGCACATTCGCGGGACGCACCGCCATTTGATGGAGTGCTCGCCCGCACCTTATTGCGTTATCCCCCAGAATATTCGGCACATCCTTGTTGAATTTCCCAGTCTGGGTGATCGTTACCGGTCCCGGTATCATCATGAGCGTGGTCGCTAACGCTTGTCTCTTCTACTCTGGATGGGTTCGTGAACACAGACTTTTGGACTCTGGCTTTTTGGAGGAGGCTGGCCTCCCATTTTGACTCTGTTGTAGGTCGCATACTCTTGCGCCAGGGTGAGGCGGGCCTTCCCCTGACATCGGAGCATGCTTTTACTTTTTTCTTGTTTTTGCATTATTTTAAATCTAGCCTAGTATTAGGATGTAGCGTGATTATAGCCACTTTTGCCCTAGTAGGCAATCGCTAGATGGAATCCTAAAAAAATAATTCGTACAACAATCATTCGTATCAAGTTGTCCATTTTCACGGTTCTCCTCACTCGACATCTTTTCTTTCTTCGCATACCATAGTTGCACTCCCATACGCCAAAGTCATTTTAGACCTTCTCTTTTCCAGCTTCACTTCTATCATTAAAAGGGCCATACACTTCAACCACGCGCAGTTTCACCTTTACAAATTTCAGCTCTATCCACATTATTCTTGAGCTCGCACATTCACACATAACCATTGCATCACGCCACTCCTCCCTTTAAACACCGGCACACCCTCTTTAATCTTTTCACCCTGATTGCTCTCCATTCACTCCATTCTAAACAAAACTCTTCATTCCATTTCTCGTTTGTCTCGCACCGAGCAATCATCTGCAATCTCTCCCTCTTTTGAAAACATTTTCTATTTCCTTCTTTCCCACATACATTATAGATACCTTTCACATTCCACACATCCATTCGATTCACTCATTGACGCGGGTCAACCGGGTTGACAACGTCTCATGTTCGTAAGGTACGGCTTTCCAGGCCAACGGTCCTCTATCCGCGTATAGTCGCTTCTTACGACACTCGCCCGAGTACGGTATGGGCATTGTTCGTACCCCATTTGGTTATACCAACAAAACTTGGCAGCATCGGACAGCGAATTAGCAGAAAATCCTCGATTGTGACTCGCAAATATGTGATTATTTGATATCATTTAATCGATCCTCACTATAAATGAGCTCCCCATCTCTCGATGTCTCGTCACGAAGCTCATGATTATTATTATTAGTTAATACTAAGCAAAACCAACGAGGGCACATCCCCCCCAGTTTGTAAGGAGATATGCGAAGATGGGGGGGGGGATGTTCTCGAATTTTAGTGCAGTAGCAGCAAAGTTAAGGAGAGTTTGGTAAAGAAATCGAATGTATAATAAGTGAAAATGTGTGGATGATTATAGCAGCAGATCCTCATTCATGTATTGGAGCCAGGAGAGTAAAGTGCAATTGTTGTGGCAGGGAAGGCACACTGCCTCCAGATGTCGCTTGACATCCCCGTGCAAGCAGAGAAAGTTAAAAAAGAAAGCGGAAGATGTACACATTCTGTAAGATGTCAGCTGCAACCATGCCTCCCGTGTTATACATGGCACGTCCTTGTTGGCTGTTGGTCGTGGAAGGGACAAAGAAGCTCGGATATTTTTTCATCTCTTAAAACTTTTAATGAGATGAAAATATCAGATATTTCTTTTCCTATATTCGCCCTTTTGTTTTGTACCCTAGCGGGGTTTTATATAGCATTAAATGGAAGGGAGAGTCCTTATCCCGTATTCCACCATTCTGTTCCTGTTTTTTGTTTTCATTTCTAATTTTCCTTATTGCGAATGAACATATCTGATGAATTTGTTTTTTCCCTCGCTCACACCCACCAAAATTCATGTTCACTTTGTCCTCAGGGTTCTCAACGAGGCCGGGCTCTCAAAAACGCATCTCCAGCCCGAGAAGATGAGAAAGAGTAACACTTCCTCCCAAAGCTCAAACTGAGGACCTAATCTGAATAGCGACTGATAGGAGAGGGCGCATTATAGTCACCTGAAGTTTTGTTAAACTTCTAACTAAATCTCCAGGGTTTTTTTTTCAAGATATATTACTCTAAGGGCCACACACTTCTACTTCTTTGTCATACAACAGGAAGCGCCATAATGTTTCCTGAAAATGTGTAAGCGAGGTCATTTTTATCATCTCTTTGCAGTACAAAATGTAGCATGTAAATTCCTACTTTCTCATTTAAAAAAAAAACATTTTATTAAAAAAAAAAATTATATATAGAGTAGTACAACCACGTATTTTCAATTGATCCACAATTCACCTAATGCCCATACCCTGTGACCTGGATGGGGAGGGGTCAAATTTAGTTGTTTTTTTTTTATTATTTATCATATTGGATTAGTTTGTTTTTAGTTCATTTGTAAGAAAATCCCTAAAATAAATTTTCTCTTGTTTTGATGATTATTAACATCACGCCTCGCATATGTATGGTCTCTTTCAGTGGTCTCTTATGAAGATTATATTGAAAGATGTTCTCATGCGGTCATTTCAGGTTAAGGCCTTGGTGTCAGGGTTTATTTTTGTATTCGTTTCGGGTTAGGAGGGGAGGGAATTCCCCGCTAGACGAGCTAGAGAAACTAGTGCGGCAAACCAGAGTCGTTTTAGCTGTGTGAGTGGGCCGCTATTGCGTAGGGTATTTCTTAATTTAAGAAAAAAATAACGAGGGAGAAACTTCCCTAACTTAGTTGGTAAGGCGTTAGATGTATGAGATCTATGTAAGTGCCTGGTTCAATCCCAGCACGTATTAACATCAAACCTGCGTGTGAGAGACGCCGCCTGTTAGGCGCAACCGCTGGACCTATCTCCCGCAGGGGTAAGAAGCTCATGCCAATCCCAGCATCTATATCATTTCCCTTGCCGTCTCTATAACATAGCATAACTACTTTCTCCTCGCTCCGGAGCTCTCCCAATAGAGAACTTGTATCCACATACTCCAAAAGCGGAGCACCGCTGGGTTCACGAACGGTAGGTGTCAAAAGACAATACTTCGCGAACACACGTAAGCTGTGACACTTGATACCTGGAAGCGCTGTCCTCTCCCGCCTTGAGTGCAAATTATTAGAGAAGCCCCCCCTCACTTGGTTAACTTTTTCAGGCACAAGAATTTTTAAAATTAAAAAGTCATAAATGCACAGGAATTATTGTATAACTAAATAAAAATAATAACCATATTGAATATTGGGCATATTGTATGATAAGAAAAACCGTTTTAAATTTTATTAAATATTAAATTTTTATAGGGGTGTTCACAATTCGCCCCACCGTGCATGCCTGAGAATAGAATTTGTGGTTTACAATTTAACCCACCGGGCAAATTTAATTGAAAATGAGGTTGGTTAGAATATTAACAGTGTGTTTGAAAGAGTGAACTTGAACTGTGACGAGGCCTAGGGAAGTTGTTGGTGCGCTTCCAACCAGCTCCATATCAGCATTACCTCTTTTTTTTCTACGACTATCCCTCAACCTTTTCTCTACCCGCACTCGTTACCTGGAGGTACTTGTGCTCTCCCGGCCTGAGTGCAAATTTAGGGAAGCCCCATCACGGGCTACTCAACCTCTTTCAAGGGACATGGGAACGTTGTTCTCTGTCCCCTCTGGCCGTCTTCTGAGACGGCCAGCTACCTCATACCGTCTCAGAAGAGGCTTTAGAACATCATAAATAACGTTTGAAGGTTGCGAGAGACCAGGACTTTAGGGGTTGGGGCGCGATTCATGGTAAGATCAGGTTTACCCTAATAACTCCTTTCCTGCGCGGAATAGGCTAACCACGCTGCTGCCGTTCTCAGGTGCATGAGGCTGTACTGCTTTGTTGGCTGCAAGGACAACGAAAAGTCCCCTGGTCTGCCACACCATATCCAGATTCTGGCCCTCTTGTCGACGATTAGTGTGTCCTAGTAAAAAAATCTCCCTTTCCCTGCTCATTTCGGAGCTGCGGCCTTTGGGGAGTGACTGGTCCACTAAGCAACTTCAGGCTGGTGTGAGCCACTGCATAGGTGTGAACACCAATCTTTAACGCGCCAAGGATGAAGACCTGAACTGTCGGAAAACCTGATGTGGCATA
Organism: Ceratothoa steindachneri; assembly: GCA_963969495.1. Classification (NCBI taxonomy): domain Eukaryota; kingdom Metazoa; phylum Arthropoda; class Malacostraca; order Isopoda; family Cymothoidae; genus Ceratothoa; species Ceratothoa steindachneri. The sequence goes on along the minus strand of OZ018323.1, from coordinate 68,459,603 downwards.
AGTGTGAATGGCTGGATAGGGATATAACCCACCAACCTTTCTGTTTTTTATGGTCAAATCTTTAAAGTGTTCCATTGTTGGCAAGCTTTCAAACTATCGAAATTTCAAATTGCATTCCTATTAGTAAATACTCGCCTGACCTTGTTGGGGAGTACGAGGTAAATCATGACAGCAACAATCCCTTCCAGCCATTTTTATGCGACAAATGGATTTTTTATCTATTGACATCTTCATAGACACCCTTGGGTAGCTGCAAAAATCTTCTAGATTTTTGCCATGGAGTCGGTGTGAGGAAAAGCGAAACGCTGGGCTGATCTGAGTCCTCGCGAACTCTGGCGCACACCTCGCAAGGAGAGGAGGACCTCCTTCACCGCGTGGTACCCCGTTGCCAGTCAAAACCTTCATCTCGGATAATGATATGGCTCAGGCTGGTCCGTCCGTCCTTGAGGTCCCTTCCGGAGAGATGTAGGTTCACTCCACACCCTCTGCAAAAAAGAATCGGAAAGGAGAAAAGTCGAAGAGGACTAGGGTATCTTCTCCATCCGCGGACGGACGGACCCAATGGCGCCTTCGAGGAGGGATGCCCAGAAGAAGGGGACCTCGATGACTTTGAGGCTCCTAATTAAGAAACTACCTGGCGTTTTCGAGCCTCTGCCTTCAAACGCTCTATAGTTATATACTATACTGATATTGGGCAAAGACGACATTTTCCATCAGCCATCCAAACGTATCCCCTTTCTCGGACGTGAACCTTCTGGTGAATGCAGTGGACCCTTCAGAGGCAGCCTTTATTAGTGCTCTTCGGACATGTTATGGCTTCTCGATGAAGGTCTGCACTCTACCATAAATTTAGTCAAATGGGTGATTTTTGCGAGGGAATTGTTTGACTACTCCATATAAGACATAACCGAAGAGCTGCCCAAGCAAAGAACGGTCAAGATCGAAACGTATGATGAGAAAACTGGGGAAGCTCGAAACCTACCCTTACACGATTTATCACTTGATCTCGACAGACTATGGTTGGTATCGCTACAGCGCCAAGGCATTCGTGCCTATGCCGGGGAGGTAATGCAACTGTCACCGATTCGGCTACACGAATTGCTCATGACGCGCAAAGTTTTTTGGGGGGAGGAAGGGGGACACGACAAATCACTGGGGTCGGGGTTTTGTCCACCTGATCGACGAACTGAAGAGTGTTATCCTAAATGTGGATGAGATTACGCTTCACCTCCCGAGAAGCGCTTCATTTGCTTGTCTCGATCTGCCCTTGTGGCCTCCTGAAGCACAGTGATTTTTGGTCGGAGGTGGTCGATGACCCTCATGGTATTGACCACTTTCCCATTCAACTATCATTTTCTTGGCCGCTGTCTGCTGAAAACTTGCCTCAGTGGTGCTTGAAACAGGTACAGTAGTCTGCATTTCACGATATAACTGATTTTTATGCCATTCGGTTGATGTGGCCGGTGAGTTCTCCGGCACCCTCATCGCCTCATGCCTGACTACCTAGAACGTCTGAACATTTTGCACGTTGTCCGTTCCCCTGTTGGTTGGCCTGACCCGATACGCCTATTAGCGTTGTCCGAACGATTTAACAGGCGGTGAATTTCGTCGAGCTACGGCTATGCTCCTGTATTTTTTTAAGCACGCCCGCCGCTCTTCCTGGCGTCCATACATATTTTGACTTAACGGGAAAGATCCCTCTTGCAAACAGAAGCGAGTTGAAAGAATTCGGGTTAATTTCTCGCAGGAGGTGCCCAATCCAAGTAGATTTTAAATGAGAGCAAATTAATTATAAAAGGGGAAGAAGACCACTATGAGATAAAAATAATAAAAAAATACTATTTAAAAGATTCTTCCAGAAGGAAACTAAGGCGGGGCATGCGATGGATAGTTGAGAGGGTCGGGCAACAGGACGATCGTAGCATGGCGAAATGAGGCATTCTAGTAGAAGATGGGCGACCGATTGGTCCCAAGCACAAAACGGCAGCAAGGGCTGATTCGACGCCAGCCAAAATAAGATAGCCGTGGGTAAGTCTCGTGTGGCCGATGCAAATGCAAGAAAGGGCTACCTTTAAGGACTGTAAAATCTGAAGGCTAGAGAGCAAAGAACGAACATATTTTTTTATATTATATAATTTAAATGATGAACACCCATCATATTCGTCTTGCAACAAATGAAATATATAATCACTTATAGATGGAAAAAAATAGCGAAAAGGCAATGCAGAGTTATCCTGGGGACCCAAAATAGGCTGAACGGGCCAGCTGATCAGCTCTCATTGCCCAGGACCCCTACATGCCCGAGAACCCAATAAAGGAGAACTCGATAACGGGACGCATTCTGGACCAGCCAGATGCAGATTTCTGAGACTAAGGGGTCGGAAGAGCGAATTGCTTTTAAAACTCCTGAGTTGGAGAAAATAAAGGAAATTTTAAAAGGTAAAACTTGGATCAGTCTAGAAGCTCAAAGTTCGGTGGTAAAAATAGAAGCTGCTAGTGGCAAAGACAAAGATAAAACTTTACTGAGTAGGTAGTTGCAGCACCAACGCATCTGTTTGACTTGGAACCATCTGTGTATATTGGGCAGTGTTGTGTGTGTGAGATCGCATGCTCGAGGAATAGGTTCAAGGTAGCAAGGGCCCACTGACAATTTTTCCAGGCTTCACATGTTGATGCAAACTGGGAGGTGGAGCGCGCTATAGCAATGCCTCTGGGCATTCCTATAATAAAAACCTCCTGGGAAACTTAAATATGTATATACATCCATTATTATGTAAAATTCATTATGCATTACTTTAACTTGTCAATTTAATCATTCAATTATTTTACTTTAACTGTTAATTTAATCATTTTACTTAACTTTGTCAATTTAAAATTTAAAATTAATTTACTTCAACTTTTGTAAATCAAATCATTTATGTTAAACTTAATAATTAATTCATTCATTTATTTTCTTGTTAATTCAATTAACGTATACTGTTCCAAACAACATCTCTTAAATTTCACACACAAACAAACCAACACACGTTCCCAGTTTGACCAAATAAGCACGAGAACCTGCTCACTTGACTAGCTGCTCTCGTCGTCCAAAGGTCGGTAACCATTCCTTCTACAATTATTCGTTTACCTCCAAATAAATCATACTGAGTTTATTCCACTCTCACATTCTTTGCAAACGACAATACGAGAGTAAGTCCTAATTATATTTGCTTCTCATTGCAGCCCCCAATTCACAGTCCATTATAGATACTTTAAAATACTCTAAATTACGACACTATATTACTTACTACTCAATATTATTTACTATATCAAAGATACTCTATTATACTCTATATTACTATATTATTATTTACTCTATTATTCACTCTATATTGTTTCACCATATTATTCACCATATTTACTTAACCTACCTATCTCTGTACATTCGTTGATTTTTATGAATATATTTATATTTGTGTAATTGTCTTTCTTAAAGCCAAAGTCTTTATTCCAAAATTTACTTCGCTGTCGCATTAGGCCCAAAGCTAACGGCAGACATCTTCGATCAAACAAAATTTATGGGTATGGTTTTCGAAACGCTATCTAGGCTGATTTATTAACCGAAAATAAATCACATTGATAACCATACACTATTGCGCCAACTAGGAGTCGGCGACGACGAAGGGGCAATGATCTTTAGAGCACCCAGGGTGGAGAGATGATCTATCCGAAGGTCCAAAGGTAAGGGTTAGGATGGCAACCTATCGAATGCCGCTGTTGACTCGGGAGCATAAAGGCATCTGTAAATCTCTTATACAGAGGCCTGCTGCACACGATAGACGTATCGCATACAGATCTGGAGTCGAAGATAGAGCAACGAGAGCACCCCACTCTCACAGTAAAGACTGTTAACGGGGGAAGTGCGGATGGCTCCCCTGGAAAGACGAACTCCGAGATTGCGAATGGAATTCGGTATTTTAAGGGATGAGAGGGAAGCCGATGAGTAAATTTGGCACCCATAGTCTAATTTGGATTGGACGAGGGCAGTGTATAGTGACCACAATGTTCGATGATCACTGCCCCACGACGTGTGGGAGAGGAGTTTCAAAATGTCTAGAGCTTGCAGACAGCCCGTTCAAAGATGGCGTAGGTGTGGTAACTAGGGAAGCTTGGGATCAAGAGTTACGCCCAGAAACCGAAACTCAGAGAACTCTATATCTACACATTGTAGGGAGATAGGTGGCGGAACAAGAGACCCTTTATCCCGGTGGAAATACATTGCCTTCATTTTGCTCGTGAAAAGCGGAACCTCCTAAGTTGTTCACTTTTCGAAATCGCATCGACTGCTAGCTGCAGACGACGCGCCGCTGATGGAAGGCGAGGCGAGGAACAGTATAGTGCCAAGTCATCGACAAACAGGGTCGCCGATACACCCCCGAGACGCTTTAACACGGTCACACGCATACACGGCCAAAGGTCGCCTCTCGCGCTATCTTTGCTGACCATACGGACTGCGCTGAAAATTCTGGGAGACGCTGAAACAGCTGTGCAGATATATTTATCAAACACACCAAATTAATAAACAGGGGATACGTTGGCCCTTTGTTTATTGTTACAGAGCTGCGAAACACAAAATCTTATTTCCCCAAATTATATTTATCCCCAAGATAAAATTATCTAGCAGAGGCCTGAATGAAAACTTTCTTCTCATATTTTCTCTATCCCCTTGTACACACGAAGAAACTTTGCATTCAAGCAAGCTACGCCCAAACCGCATGATTAGCCAACAGTTGGCCACACATTAAATAACATCCAAAGTAGACCCCAAGATCAGTAAGGAGTTTCCGTCATCAGTAACAAGGTCAACTGTCTACTCGAGAAGAGGAAGAGTAGGCCAAAAATGAACCCCGACATTAGTTGGCCAGCCTCAAATGCCCGACATACACCAAACGAATTCATTCCGCCTACGCCCACCGAGTTTCCGTCTAATATAGATTCCTAGAAAGCGACTTTCGTGATTTCCTTTTCCTACGGGTATTATACCGATTCTCTTACCCAGCCTAGAAGGCCAAAATCAAACGAGAGGATAGTCATCCCCGAATGGAGTTGGCCCAAGGTTAGCGCTCAGTGACCAATTACCCCCAAACTCGTACCCGATTCCTCGGCCTTCAATCCCTGTAGGGCTCGCGTTGTAAAATAGTTAGACCTGTGGCATCCAAATTGAAGGATTTAATAGGCCCAGTAAGGAACTCCACAAATGGACCCTCGGTAGATTTATCAAATTCTAAAAATTGCTGTGTGTGTAAATTAAGGAAATAATATACCGAGTGTAATAAATAAAGAACATAAGAGAATTAGAAAAAGAAGCAAAATATATGTCAAATTATACAAATAAATGTGAGGCAAACAGTTGTTAAAGTCGCGCGGAAACACACGAGCATACACACGCACAGCTATTAAAGGTCAGCACCTGAACAAATGCCAGTCTTGTGCTCACACAAACATACGCGGGCTAAGAATAATTATCAGCAAAATGTCCCAACAGGCAAGCTGAACAAATGCAGGCTTTGACCAAAAAATGTTCGCAAAGAATTGTAGAGAGAAGTGATTCCCTATAATTAAGATAAATTTTAGACATGGGAAATATGTAGATACGACAAGTACACATAGATTAAGGAACTCTGCCCAAAAGATGGAAGTAACTAGCAAATTTGATCACTGGGCCCGCCCCACGGACAAGTCAAGGCACGCCCCTTGGAATCCACACACATATATATATATATATATATATATATATATATATATATATATATATATATATATATATATATATATATATATAGAGAGAGAGAGAGAGAGAGAGAGAGAGCGAGAGACAGACATGGATCAGTAATTATTCAGACAGTCAATATAGTTCGGCATTTATTTCATTCGATCATTAAGTCTCCCTCCTCTCGTCCATCCGCTGTGAAGTCCAGCTTGAACGTTAAGTAGGGCCGAAGAAGTAGGCCTTGGCACCGGTTATGGAGTGCTTCTTTCCCAAGGAGGTAGGCTCTGTGAACGGTGACCCCCCGGAGGACGGAGAAGAAGAGGTTTGAGCGTTATTAACCTTATTAAACTATCATGACCCTGATTGGACAATTATTACAGTGTTTACGTCTAAAAGTTGATTGGAAAATTTGTTAACGCTAAGGCTGTTATTCCAAAAATGAACATAAGTATGACGATTAAATGTATCTCAATCCTGATTGGTTGAATTTTTGTAGTATTATGAGTAGATGAAATGACTATTTATATAGGTGTACTTTTGTGGAAAGGAGAGGAGAGCAGGGAGTGAGCTTTTTTAGCAGTCAGAAAGGAGGAATAGTTTAGCGAAAAAAAACCTTTCCCTACCGTGAGCGTTTTTCAAACCTAACTCACCAGTGTACCTTGATCTGGCAGAACACAGCCCTAAGTGTATACTCCAGGGGAACCCATGTTGACGGTCCCACTATTCCCCAGCTGAGTAGCGGTGGACTAATTGGAGATTCCTCCTGTTTCTGCTGCTCTCGCCAGTGGGATAGGACCCTGGTGGACTGATTGGAGATACTTCCTGTTTCTACCGGGGCTGTAGTGGTGGCAGTTTCGGGACTCATGAGGCTGAATTGCCCTGCCTCTCAGTTCTAATAAGGAGAGCCGGACTGATTGGAGGTTCCTCCTGTTTCTGGCACTCCTCGGTCAGGGCAGACTGATTGGAGATTCCTCCTGTTTCTGTCTCGAATAGATCAGAGAAAGGCACAGCAAGTTAATGAGAAGGCACCCCTGCTATGAATGGGAGGGGGGAGTCGTTGGACTTTCGAATCCCACTAAGACTCACCGGAAATGAAAAACCTGACAGAGCGGAGGTATTTGTGGCCCTTTACGACAAACTTAGAATTGGACTAAAACGGCTAATAGAAGCAAATGGAGCATATACACTCATCTGCCACACGCAAGAATATCTGGTGAAATTAACCACATCGGAAGGCACGAGACAACTGGTCAAGAATGGACTAGAACCACGGCCATCTCCAGCATTGGCAGCAAGAAAGGCTATTATATGCAGAAGAGTGGACCCATGGGTAGAGGAAAGATCAGCTGAAGCCATTAAGGCGGAGATTGAGAGGAACCATCAATGGGCGGAAGTGGCAGAAGTGGTAAAGTTCCGCAACCTCTCTCACGTCTTCAAAGTGGTCTTCACGAATATGGAAATGGCAGCCAAAGCCAAGGAAGTAGGTTTAAAATTGTTCTCCATGATCATATCCCCAGATCAAATAGAGGGGGGGAAGATTCTTCGAGATACTAACCAGCTTCAATCAATTGCTACCAGGCCGAAGAACATTCAACTGGCACCTGCCCCGAGTCTGGGAAAACAAAGATCTGCTCTGAGAGCGCGCAGACAGGACACGACGTTAGGGATACAAAGATATGCATTAACTGTGCGGGGAATCACCGTACCCTGAGTATGCAGTACTCGGTCAGGAAATAAAAGCTGAAGAAGAAGAGAGGAAAAGAGAAGCAGTGGACAGACCAAAACCGACATACGCCGCAGCCGCTAAAGCCAAAACCAGCAGAACATTACAACGACTCAGCCTCAGATTGTATTACAACTGAACGACTCTACCCCTACCAAAATGTTGGTCTGCATTCTGCATGCACATGGGATGAACTTAGCCTGCCCTGGTTCATTCAATATTAAAATGAACAAAATGTTGGCAGCAAACGACCTAGAAACAATCAAATTCTCGGACAATCCCCAATCTGAAAAAGTCCTATCGGCAACATGCCTCAAGACTAAACCAGCACAAGCAGTCGAAAGCTCGGATACAAGAAAAATCCAGGATATAACCTATAACCTTAGCTACGACTCAACAACAACAAACAGGCGCCCAAGCACCTCCACCTAACTCGCCCAGGCAGAAGAAAAACAAGGAAACCAAAGAAGAGCCAAAGATTCAGGAAGCTGACTCTGAACAAAACGAGGAAGAGCTTGAGTTAGGTGGCAAGGAAATCCGGCTCACCTTAGCTCTTAACTCACACACCATCCAAAAGAAAGAGATGTCTACAGAGGACGTGGCCGCAGGATTAAGAAAAGGACATATCAAGTGGTGCTATAACTCTCCAGTTAACGAGGAGACAATCGAAGCATCTCTACTTGCCTGCAAAACAAAACTTTACAACGAGAATTTCAGGCTCTATGATCCAGCACCATACAAGAAAATAAAGTCTGGCCGTCAAACGGCCTAGAATAAATCAGACTTACAAGATAGCATATAGAAACCTGCTAACCACCTTGGCACATAACGTGCAAGAATGGGCAAACAATAAAAACAAACTGTTCAATATATACAGAAAACTGGATCCAGATGTTCTTGTGTTGTCAGAAATTAGCATCAAGGACGATGGTAGACAGAAGATCTTTGGATACAACGTTCGACAAAAGAATTGCACAGGAGAGAGATTTGACGGAGCACTAATAGCAGTAAAGAATGATCTACAATTCAGACCGGGAAACCTAATGGATGAATCGACACTGTCGATCATCTTAAGATGCTCTATGAGTGACATCGAACTGAGCGCGGGATACAAGCCTCCTCGCTGTTCATATCTGCCCTATCATGACCTATACACCCTTTTTCACAAAAGAGCACCCAGTACTATTCGCTGGGAACCTTAACGCCAGGGATAGGGCAGCGAGATACTCGACGACGAACTCAAGAGGTAGACTACTCGATCTCTTAATTAGAAGGGGCGTTGCAGAGTGCATCGGGCCGGACTTTCCTACATATTTCTATCACAGGGTCAGCCGCCAAACCAGATGTCGTGCTCACGAACCAAAGCTTCCCCTTTCACCAACTCATCACGCCAGGACCACTAACACCAAGTGATCATTTGCCTATGCTAATCACTATAGCAACTGACCCTATCCCAGTCCCAGTCACCCCCCAAAAAAGACTTCTGGAAGAATACAGGAGGGCATTCCCAGCAGATATCCTTGATCTGAATGCGGCATCTGAAGAAGATCTGGATGAAGAGCTTACTGCTATTAGCGCCTGCATCTCTAACGTCGATGCTATAGCTATTCCCATTACATCACACAAAATTCCCATTCCTACAAAACCCACACAAGAGAGAGTGGTGCTCCAACAACGATTCTCCCGCATCTACGAGACCATCCTCAACATGGACTTCACCAGACCCATGGAATTCCGCTTCGTTTAGTATCTCAGAAATCAGTTGAATTCCACGCTAGGATTAGAGCTCAGAAACAAGTGGAATAGAATAATAGAAAAATTAGACACTGAGAGGAACCCGAAGGCATTTTGGACGACAATCAACAAATTAAAACGAAACGCACGCATCCTCGGCCCATCTGCCATCAAGCATGGAGGAACTACGGCGGTCACTCCAAGTGAGAAAGAGAAACTGTTCCACCGTGTCTGGGAATATGTCTTCAAAATATCAGATGAAGAAGAAAAGACTTTGACCTAGGCTTCGAGGACCAGGTTCTCGAGTATATGGAAAGGAGAGGAGGCAGGTTTTACCCTTATAGAACCACATGCATCCATCGGCTACACGGTAACTCTCAGGAAAAGAGGATAATAACAGAGGAATAATTATCAAAAGCAATTTCCTTATTCAAGTCCATAGCCCCGGGACTCAGACAAATTACAATCAGGCATTTAAAAGAAGCACCGAAGAGAATTAGGATCAGGCTGCTGAACCTGTTCAACGCGTCTCTAGCAATGGGCTACTTCTTGGATGGCCCGAAGACCTTTAAAATGATCTTCATACCCAAACCAAGAAAACCACCAAACCAGGTCATGAATTACCGACCCATCTCACCGCTGGAGACCGTTAGGAAGGTTTTTGAGAAATCCTCAACAACAGACTGACAAAATACATAGCAGAAAAGAATCTACTGAACGAAGAACAACACGGATTTAGAGAACATCGAGGCACTGAGACAGCCATAGCCCATATGCTGCAACACGCAGCAGCATGGCGAGCTAGAGGATGTTGGATTGACGTCGTCTGCAGAGACGTTAAGAAGGCCTTCGATAAAGTTTTGATCGAAGCCCTGAAATACAAAATCTCACGACTGAAACTCACATTCCACTTCGAAAAGATCCTCTGCAGCTATCTGACCAATAGGCGAGCAGTGATCGCCTTCGAGGGGCACACAGAGAAGCCTTCGACCTCACCTCCGGTGTTCTACAAGGAGGATGCCTAAGCCCTACTCTCTTCACCATCTTCACGAGAGACATCCCAAAACCAATCGACGAAAAAACACTAAATATACAATACACGGACGATATCACCTAAGCTGTAAATAGTTCGGAGAACAAAATCGGCAAGGATGATAGCCAGAGCCACGGCAACAGAGGCCGAAATGATCTCCAACTTTGAAAGACGCTGGAAAATCCAAACGAACGTGTTTAGTTCTCTGCAACTGCAATAGGAAGACATCGTACCATCCCCTTCAAACTAGGAAACACCGATATTGAATACTCACCGCACGCGTCAATTCTCGGCTACAAACTCTCTAGTACCGGAATAAATAAACACGTGAGCACCAGAACAGGATTTGCAAGAGCTGAACTAGAAAAACTCCACCGAGTTAGAATCCTCACAATAGCAAATAAGAAAAAGCTATACATCAGTTTGGTTGGATCGAAACTGGTGTACCACAGTATACCTCTCAACACATCATCAAACAGAAACATGTCAAAACTTCAAAGAGTGCAGAACCAAGGCCCCCGTTTCATCACTGGCTCCAAGTGGTACGACTTTCGGACCTCGAGGTGCCTCCACGAAGAAACAGGACTTGATCCTTTGAACATTTATCTCTACAAAAGAGGAAGAGGCATTTGGGAGAGGTTGGAAGACATTCTCCCCAATGATACACTAGGCACCCTCGATCCAGAGGAGGGAGAGTACAAGAATTACCTCCCAAATACCAATATATATATATATATATATATATATATATATATATATATATATATATATATATATATATATATATATATTTATATATATAAATATATATATATATATATATATATATATATATATATATATATATATATATATATATATATATATATATATATATATATATATATATATATATATATATATATATATATATATATATTGAAGGCGACTGCGAATTCAGCGTTAACAATTTTCTTTTCGAGTCTCTCGATTTCTCTAATATTCCGCTTTTGGTCGATGGTTAACCCGTGTATAAGGTCGCCAAAATTGATTACAAAAGCACTGACGGACGAGAGCAGTAAAATAGTTCACTGGATAAAACGAAACATTTATTGGCCTAAAACGTTTCGATACACTCTTGTATCATTATCAAAGGAAGGTAGAAATAATATAAGGATTTAAAAAACATGGTTATATATATCAGGGAGTGGCGAATCTATGGCTTGTATATATATGGTGCGTCAGTATTTTGAGGTCATTTGTAGGAATGTAGAAAAATACGCATATCACCAGAGAATCATATGATCTTTATCAATTTCGTATATAGTCTTTGTGATAGCGGACTTGAAATATTCGATGGTGTTATGGAAGTGTTAATTGCCCTTTTTCTTGACGACGCCCTATACGTAATAGTTCAGTGGTTTGAGTTAGGGTGATTTAGGAGGCCACCGTAATCGTGAAATTTGGCAGGTATCCAAGCTTGGGTTATTCTACCCGTATGAGATGGTGGCTTTTCATTTGATTCGTCACTTTAAAGTCATTCATTATTAATATGAAAAAGAAGGAAATAAATAGTTATAAAAAAGTTAGAGCTATTCAAAGTGATGTCCTCAAAGTAATGACACACCATATACATATATGTATAATGTTTAGAAAATTAATTTCTAACACTTCGTGTGTCTACTACTCCTTGTCTGTTTATTTTTCATTTTTCTGGCTAACACTTTTCTGTGTAAGCACCTGTGTTGAATGTTTGGGAATTCCGTTGTTGAAAAAAAGGCGAGTTGTTTAAGTGAGAACGTGTACTTTTCCTGGATTTTGGGGGGTTTCTTTTCTACACTTTCTCCTTACATATTGAGTTTTATTAAATACTTTTCTACGACTCTTGTCATTTCCTTTTTTAACTCAATTTTTATAAAATATGACCAGTGGTGGTAGCATAGCGATCCCTGAGGAGGTAAAAAATCAAATTATGTGCATTGTAAAATACAGGACTATAAAAAACAAAGTTAACACAGAAATAGGGTCTGAATTTAGTTCAAAGGATCATTTGAGTGTAAAACGGCACACGATAGAGTCCGTCCTCTCTTCCCTTGATCAGTTGGATAATCAAATTCTTGGAATTTTTCAGTCATTGTATTTTGATCAAGTCGATGAATCGCTAATCAATAAATAACTGTCGCTATAGATTGATTACGATCTTGAAACTCGCAACTGAGCGCCTTTTCCAGGGAAGGAAATATCACTTCACCCAACTCATCCTCTTCCACGAGCCTATCTGCTTCGGGCCCAAAGGAAATCTTAAGCGGCCTCTACAGACCCACTGTTTCAGAATCTCTACCTCCAGCTTTGCTTTGCATTTCGTTCCAGGAAACTTCAGACAACCTTAATTTTCACATTTTCTTGTCACAATTCAAAAATCTTGTCGGTTCTAAGAGGAATATTTCAAACTCTTCCAACCTCGTTTATCTAAAAAGTTATTTACGGGATTATGCTTTTACCATCGTCAAACAGCTCTGCAATTCAAACGAGGATTATAAGGGCGCATTAGAAAAGGGAATTTTTAGACAGGAATGCTGTCATTGGGACTTTTGCTTCTCTAAAATTTTAAATTCAGATTCAATTCCAACTCGAACCTGCAGAAGTTTTCGTTATGACTTAACGAAATCCGTTCCATCCTGTATAAACTTAAAAATTGGACATGAACTTTTCTGAGGGTAAAAGCGTGAGGAATCTGTTCATGTCACATGTAATTTATAGCAAGTTACCTCTTGGTTTTAAAAGGAAACTAAGGATAACTACAAAGATGGATTATCCTTCTCTCACCAAAATATTAAAGAATTATATTTTCACGATTCATAAACTGGAGAAGCATAGACCCTACCGTGCAAACAAGTAACTGCTTCTCTCAGCGAATTTAAGTTCCATTCTAACCTTCAGTTTTTCAAACCGTTTCCTAGTAATAGGTCAAATTCAAAGAAACACCTTTCGCAACCTCATTCTTTCGTCTAAACTTTTAAAACTTACTTTTTTTAATCTCGGGAAAGGAGGAGATTCTAAAACAAACGTTAAAATTTATGAGTTGGTTTTTTTTTACAAAAAGAAACGGTTCGGATTCAAACATCTTTTCAACGCTTCAAAATTTTAATTCAAATTTCCTGTCAAATGAAAATTCCATACGTCTTAATTCAAAATCCAAATTATGTGACAGAATTCATAATATGCTAAATTATCTTAAATACAATCGCCCTTAAAAGAGGAAAACCAGGTATTCAGAGTTGAACCTGTACAAGCTGTATACTTCCTCTCGTCATTTGCCGGACTTCTGCCCTGCCTTTCGTTATCTCCTATCATATCATTGCAAGATTTGCAAAGCCGCAACTCGCATTTCAGTTCTTTTCCATATAACAGTCAAAACCGATTACATAAATTTGGAACAACTTCAAGGGTAGATTGTAATACTTGGGGCGTGTCCTAGTTGCATAAAGTTCTGGAACTTTATCAAAACTTGACGCAGACTTCCTGCTTACTATCCTCACTGTAGACTTGGTACGGATGGGGGGGATAAGTTTCGATTTGTACGGTGCCTAATTGATTTTGTCTCTCAAAGGTTCTAACTCTCTGTATTCGTGTCCTTATCTTTGGATGCAAATTCAAGTGAACTTCCGTCGTACACATTTACAATCAAAACGTTCATTCACATACAGACCAAACATATTGGGGAGTTAGAGTCGGTCTTTTTTTTCGGTTCTAAGAGAACTTCGGCTAGGTCAAATCCAACTTATGCCTCGATTTTACTTTAGGTGTAGTGGAACATGCTATCAAGGCCTTGAAGGAAAATGGTTTCCCCTTTGCAGGCAGATCATTCCACCTTCCTCTATTGTTGCGAAATAAGGTTGAGGGGATTGTATGCTTGCTTGAAGTAGACCTAATTCAATATCTGAGGCTGTCCAATGCGGAGTGCCTCGAGAAACCATGTCTTGCGACCGAAATCCTTATAATACCGCACGGGAGTATTTTTTTTTTATCTGTGATTTCCAGGTAAAGTGGACGCTCTGACACCTCATTTCTTAAAACAGCCAGCAGGCCTTAGTCGGGAAAAATTACCGGCGCGCGGGTAGGCTTACCGTCGAAGAGTCGAGAGGGTTCGCCCGGCTCTGGGAGAGGAATTCCTTTCAACTAGATAGGCAAGCCCCTCATAGAGAGGTCTGTACTTCCAATTACTTCTTTTAAACTTCAGTCTGTAGAAATTAGTTCAAAGAAACTTTGCTTTAAAAGGAAATCCATGAGGGGCAGACTTAATTGATCACAAGATCGAGGTGGAGAACGAGGCCTGAATTCAGGTCAAATCACCCATAGGGCTATCTAAATCCGAATCCGAAGTAGAATGAGCTTGCGAACGGATTTTCAACTCTTCTCTCAATCCGTCGCCTTATTATTTAAATAATTTGAATTATTCTAAACCAGACTCTAATTGAGATTTGAGGCTGGGATACATATTCAGCAAAGTGTACTGGATTTCGATGTTATGGTATTGCAATCTTTCACTGGTGAAAATGATTTCCTCAAGGACGAATCAAAACAGGAGGCTAACGCCCCCTCCTCTTCCTCATTAGAGACCTCGATTTGTTTTTGGATAACTACCGTATTGACAGAGCAATGGACAAATATCTAAATCTAAACTATATGACTGAAATCTCATCAGTTCTCTATTGCTGGATAAAAATCGTTACTTAAACAGGTTAATAATTGAAATTTGTCATTTGAAATTCAAGCAGCTTAGAATGAATTCGACTCTAACAACTCTTGGAAACCAAGGCTTTTGAATAAGAGTCAACACCCCCGCCCCCCTGTCAACCTTTAAAATTAGCCTTGCTGATTGTTATGTGTGTAAGAAATTTAACTCTTTTGCATTTCAATACCCTAAAATGAACAAGTTCACTTTGGCAAGCCTTTTAAACATACCTGGATCGACTTCACATGGCATATGTTCATAAAAATTTCAAATGATTAAATAGTAAATATGTACTTTTTTATTAATATGCTTCAAATAAGAACAGTGCAAATTGAAATCGTGGCAGATACGTCTACCTCCCAGTTTTTTAAAATATGTAGTGCCCCATTGCAAGGTGGATTAGGATCAACAATGAAGCCTCACAAATGAGTGTAATGTGAGTCTTATGGAGTCTTTAAATGTGCACGCTCATGCAATTAAGCTAGTAAAATTGTATAACATTTTGTCATGGTAAATAATAATATATAGTGTATTCTTGTAATAGCTATATAGGCAAAAATAAATTCGAGACACTTTCACCCGAGATCAGTAAGAAAAGTAAGGCAGTAAGACAGCAAGGAGTTTCCGTCATCAGTAATAAGGTCAACTGTCCACTCGAGAAAAGGAAGCGTAGGTCAAAGTAGACCCCGACATTAGTAGGCTAGCTTCAAATATCCGACATACACATATGCGAATTCATTGCACCTAGGCCTACCGAGTCTTCGTCCAATAAAGAGTCCTAGAATCTGCCTTCCTGGATTTCCTTCTCCTAAAGGTAATCAACCGGTCTTCTTACCAGCCTACAACGCAAAATCAAACTAGAAGATAATCATCTCCAATTAGAGTCAGCCCAAGGTTAACGCTCAGTAACCAATTACCACAAAACGCAGTGCCGGCTCAACCTACCGGCAACTCGGGCAGTTACCCGGGGCGCCATCAAGGATATTCCCCTAAAAAGAAAAAGTGAAAAAATTAAATATTTCAGGTAGGCAAATTGTCCATACTGTCCAAAATTCTAAAATCCAGGTTGAGAAAAACAAAACTATTGTTTATTATTTGTTAAAAGACAACCCAGGTGATAAACTGATTTCTATCATTCTATATTTTTAATTTTTTCTTGTGACTTTTTTTAGAATTATACTTAAAAAGGGCGCCGAACATCTGCTTGCGCAGGGCTCCAGCAACCATAGGGTCGGCCCTGCCAAAACGCGCTACATTCCGTTGAAGAAACTCGTACCCACATAAGCACTTCAGAGATTTTCAAACCTTTACGGAGTCCCTGACGAGGACTATGCTGATAATGCTAAATATGTTTTTATATAGGGCAAGGCTCTCTCTGAAGTCTTGTTATCTGGTGAATTCCAAGGCCACATGATTTCTAATAACATCATACACCTTACGATCCTGATTTATGCACCGTGGGTTGGAGCTTTGTGGGAAAGGTGTATCCGAGTGATCAAATCTTGCTTATATAAGACAATGTAGCTTTCAATTTTAGATTATTTCAATTTGCTGACTTTGATATCCTCTATTTAAAACGCCATTAATAGCCACCCCCTCATGTATCGTTCCTCTTGAGATGATTTAATCCTTCTCACCTTAGTTTCAAAATTTCGGAAAAGAATGAGCGCTTATGGACTTAGAACGTTGATCCCCACGTTCGAATCCTTTAGAGAGCGTTAGTACTCTTCATACCTTCTTAGTTTGATGGAACATAGTATAGATCTCATTCATAGCGCCTGGACGAATATTATGAAGGTAGACGTGTCATTCTTATTCAAAGCCCCACGAAAATGCGGCCGTTTTGACAGACAGGGCGTGTTATAGGGCTTGTATCTAGAAACAATGACAAGGCCTGAGACTGCTAAGAGATGATGGGAAAAATTTTCAGTATCCTATTAAACACCTATAACCCCTCGAGCTATATATTATCCACTCTAGATGCAAAAATGCGCACCCTTGTCTCGAGAATTCCGAAAACGAACTGGATCAGGAAATTTCTGAAGTAGTCTCATTTCCGGAAAGATCATCCCCCTCAAGCAATATTTCGCATTTCCTGTGCACCTAAAAGGGCAAAGGCCCCACCGACCGAAGATGAGCTATGGATTTTGAAATTAGCATTAAACCTTAATTTTCGATTAAAATTTTCCCCAAATAAAAAAGTATAGATTTAAGTTCTTCTAAGCTTCAAACATTTTCATGATTTAAACCTTATCGTGAGCACGAAGTTGTTAGAAAAATATTTTCTACCGGTAGATTTTTTCTTCCCCGCTTTCGTTTATATGCCCTTTCTTTGTCAGTCTAACACCCATTGCCTGTCGATTTTTCACATGTCTGGTATCTATTTTCTGTGTAAGGACCTCCGGTGGATGTTTGGGAATAATGTTATTGTAAATTGAGACGCGTAGTCAACACGCTCGTGTTTTCTCGTTTTCAATTTATGTAATTAATTAGTGTTTTATTTAGGTCCGGTTTTCCGCTGACGGGGTGACCAGTGGTGACGAGATTAGCTCCTGACTGACCAGCGCTGCCGACAAGGGTTCCTGCAACACAAGAGGTGGAGACAGCAAAACGGAAGGTAAATTTTGTGTATCGGGGGTGTTTGTAAGGGTGGTTTGGAGGTTATTTTGGGGACGTCCTGGACCATAAGTGGTTATATTGGGAGAATAAATGGGAAGAGGGTGTTCAAGGTGAACGTTTTCAATATAAGCGGGCTTTCAGGTGGTCTATGGAAATAGTATCCTGCTTGGCGCCAAGCTGAAGGACGAAGAACTTCGGCCTCCTAGAGAGGACGAGAAAGAGTCCGTCATAGACTGGATGCAAAGAAATGCGAGTTGAATCGCGACGGACGAAAACATGGGAGCATGTTTTGATCTCCTTCGGCACGTGGGTTTTATATTGGCAGGCACTCTAGGGGCGGTAGGTTTAACATCAGCCATCACCCGTACAAAATCGTGTAGATAAGAAGTAGAATCGCGGTGAGAAGGTAGAGGTCGATCAGAAGAAGAAAAGAATTGACAAGGGAGACGAAGTTGACTACCGTAGACAAGTTCCGCCACAGAGCAGGCCAAGTCCTCTTTCAAGGATGAACGAATATCCAGTAAAATCAAAGGTAGCTGGTCCACCTAAGTGATGTTGGGATCTGTGGGGCATAAGCTTGCTTTGAGGGTCCTGTGCAACCGTTCCACTTTGGTGTTGTTTTGGGGGTGATTGCTAGTGGTACAAAGACGAAAGGAGCCAAGCACTGACACGAGTGCATCCCATTGGTGGGATTCAAATTGGCTGCCAGGATCAGTCATGATCGTTGATGGAACACCAAACCGAGCAACCCATACTGAGACGAATGCTCGAGTGACAGTGGAAGCTCTGATGTCCGAGATAGGAACTGCTTTGGCCAAAGAGTAAAACGATCAATCATGGTGAGAAGTTAATTGCAACCACGAGAGTAAGGCAGAGGACCTACTAGATAGACGTGAGCGGCGTCAAAACGCGACGAAGGAAGAGGAAAAGGGACTTGAGCGGTTTTGTGTGACGATGGACTTTGGCGCGCTGGCATGGCGGGCTAGTTCATTTGGACACGTAGGCATTCATATCTGGCCACACAAAGCGTTGTGCAACGAGTTTGCGTGTGGCATTGACGCCAGGATGAGAGAGACTGTAAATTTGGTCGAAAATGTGCCGGCGGTAAGCGAGAGAAATGAGAGGACGAAGATTGTCAGGCAATGAATAGTCGAGCAGGATGCGCCTGGAAGAACTGTCTGGTAATTCGACGTCGTGAACAACGAGTTCAGAAGAATGCCGCAGCGTTTGCGTGTCTTAATCCTATTTCTGGGCAAGCGTTATTGTCGCATGAACGATGGTCGTAATGTGAGAGAGTTGCGTGGACGAAATCGCGGAAATGCGAGAAAGCGCGTCTGGTACGATGTTTGAAGAGCCACAAACATATAAAATATCGCTCGTCATCTGCAAGGTAAAGTCAAGGTGACGAGTATCACCTGCAGTGTACACCGAGGACGTGGAACCAGGTGAACAGGCACTGACCAAAGGCTTATGGTCAGTAAAAATTGTGAAGTCACGCCTTTCCAGATGATGGCGGAAGTGGTGGATTGCGAGGTATATTCCGAGTTGCTCGCGAGAGAACGTACTATACCTCTTTTGGGAGTCAGAAAGAGAGCGAGAAAAGAAAGCAAGAGGTTGTTATTAGTCACCAATCTTCTGCCGCAAGGTTGCACCTACGTGAGTTGAGGATGCGTCCGAGGAGACGCTGTTGAGGGCTCCTGGAGAAGGATGAGCCAATTCTACAGCGCGGGCAATAGCCTCTTTGGTGCGAGAGAATGAATCGCACGCCTCAATAGACCATTCAGAGGAGAAGTCTTTGTGTTCTTAGAGAGCATAGACTTTGGAGGTTGCATGACCTGGGCACAATTGGAATGAATCTGTGGTAGAAATTAACCGTGCCACAGAAACGTCGGAGTTGTTTGCGTGATGTGGGTTGGGCAAAGTTGCGCATCACGGTGTCCCAAGAAACAGAATTATGAGACACCAAAGAGACACTTGGAAGTGTTGAGCACGATACTGTGCTCTTGAAGGCGAGAAAAGACTTGACGAAGGTGAGAAAGATATTCCTAGAGCGAGGAAGATGCTATTAGCAGGTCGTCAATAGGGCAAAATATACAAGGAAGAGATCTCAGAACTTCGTCCATGAAACGATGGAAAGTCTGGCCAGAATTTTTTGTAGATAGAGGAGAGTAGGAAAATGGGCAAGGAAAAATAATTGCGTAGGCGAGTTGCGAACAGCTTCCCGCGTCGCTGGACCACTGTAAGTCAATAATGAATCCACTCGACTATCCTGAGTCTCAAAAAAACACTTATTCAAGCTATGGTATTTGTCGATTTGAGCCCCTTTCACCCTAATAAGGTCCTTCAGATAAGTTAAAAAAAGAAGTAGGACTCTTATCTCCCATTTCCTGAGTATTCAGGAGCTCTCTCAGGTCGCCTATTTGGGACCTACCGTATTTGTTGAGGAAAGCCTCCTTCAGGTGGTCTAGAACACCAGCCTGTTCCCCGTTAATTAGCACTTCCCTGAATTGAATAAAGATACTTATGGGCAACCGCTGGATTATTGCTGCAACTTTCTCTTCCTCGATGATTCTCTGAGGTTTAAGGAGGAGGGACGAGACTTCCAACCATGCAATTGGGTTTGCAGGATCATAAACGGAAAGCGAGAGGTACGCATGTGGCTGCTTGTGCGTGAGCTGGTGGTGGTTCGAGGCAGACGGTTAGTCATGATGATCGAGTTGGCCGCTAACAGATGTCCTTATTTGATGTGTTTGATCCATCCTAGTCACTATGTTTTATGTGTACTTGTGCTAGTTGAATGAATGTGTTGACGTGAGTAAAGTAGCTGGGGCTGTGTGCACGTGTGTTTGTGTGGAAATTATTCACGAGACAGGAATATGAAGAAAGGAAAAATATATTATGAGAAATAAGGGAAATTGTCCACTCGTTGTATATAGGGGATAGTATTAAATTAAAATGATATGAATTATGACAATTGGAAGAAGGATACTACTAAAGATAACACGCGATATAAAAAAATGAACAAGTGAATCAAAAATGCTCTTCAAGCGAGGCTTTCAGAAAAATGACGCGTGGAGTTTAAGAATTACTTTAACGTTTAAACTTATTTATTGATTGACGGAAGATTATTAAACTTTGGGCACCACTTTATGGTATTTTAGTTATTAATGGGATTTATTTTCGGTTAATAAATCAGCCTAAATAGCTATTTGAAAACCATTACCATAAATTTTGAGTTTAGGTGGAAATCGTCGTCTGCTAATATTTAGGCCTTATGACTGACGTGAAATGAATTTATAAATTTTCTGAACTAAGTTTGTAAGAAACACAATTAAGCAAAATAAATATATTCACAAAATTAACGAATGCACAATGAGATAAATTGGACTAGGAATACAATGTAAGATATGGTAAAATATGATTTAAAGTAACAAGGTGTAAATTAAGATGTGAAGTGTAAATGAAGTAAGAGTGAAATAAAAGTGAAATAAAAATGACTATGATGGACTGAATTGGGGTCTGCAATACGAGAAGTAACTAGAATTAGGCCCTACTCTCGTATGGCAGTTTGCAGAGAATAAGTGTGAGAAGATTTATAACTGACCTTGATTGAAAGTAAAGTTGAGCCGGAATGGATGGTGACACGAACACAAATGAGAGAGAGAATTCGTGTTGTTTCAAAAGTGGTGAAATGCGTGCGTTTGTATGTATGTGAAATTCTAAGAGATGTTGTTTGAACCAGTAGTACATTAAATGAAATCAGTATTTCGTCACAGGATATTTGAATTATTAAACGTTACATAAAATAATTGAATTGCAAAAAGTTATAGATAAATTAATTGAATGATTGTATTGACAAAAAGTGAAATTAAATTAAATGAATGAATGATTTGAATTTTATACATAATAAATGATGATGATATATATATATATATATATATATATATATATATATATATATATATATATATATATATATTTCCCAGGAGGATTTTATTATAGGAATGCCCAGAGGGCATTGCTATAAAGCGAAGCTTTTAAGCCGCTCGCTTGCACTTCTCGTACGCTATAAAAACGTTTCAAAAACGGTCATTTCAATCTTAATGACGAAGAACGTTCTGGTCGCCCCATTAAGTTGGATGAAGATCGATTGAACGACCTTTTTCATGAAAATCCTCGTCAATCGACTAGAGAATTGGCTGTACAATTGGCGTGTGATCAGAAAACTGTAGTGAATCACCTTCATTCGATGGAGAAAGTTAAAAAACTCGGTGCCTGGGTTCCGCACGCTTGGGGCGAAAGCAACAAACGTCAACGCTCCACGATTGCCGCAGGTTTGCTTGCTCGTCACAAGGCTACTCGTGGATATAAGGACAGATTTCTTCACCGCATCATCACTGGCGACGAAAAGTAGTGTGTTTATGTCAACATGAATCACCGAAAACAATGGCTTAGCCCCAATAAAAAAAAAACACTTCCGCGATTAAAGCAAGGACTTCATCCACGAAAGAGGATGCTGTGTGTGTGGTGGGATTGTGAAGGCATCATTCTTTATGAGCTCCTTGCGAACAACAGATTGTCAATGCAGAACTCTACGTTCAACAAATTGTTCGACTCGCCGGAGCTATTCGTGAAAAGCGACCTCATCGACGTTATGGAGTCCTTCTGCAACACGACAATGCTCGTCCTCACATTGGCAATATGACAAAAGACGCCATCCAAACGCTTAATTGGGAAATCCTGCCGCATCCTCCATATTCGCCAGACTTGGCTCCATCGGATTTCCATCTTTCCGATCGCTCTCCAACAATTTGCGCGCGTTTCGTTCAATACTGTTGTGGAATTAAGAACCTGGTTAGACGAATTCTTCGAGTCAAAATCCAGAAATTTTGATTGCGGAGGCATCGAAAAACTAGATGAACGTTGGGAAGAAGTCGTAAATAACAACGGAGAATACATTATTAATTAAATTGCATATTGCCATAAATTAAAAATGAAGTTTTTCTAAAATTATTAATGGTAATAAATAAATTTGATAAAACCGCAAGAACTTATTCCTCAACCCAATAGTATGTTAGCTATCACAATGAGATATTAAATAGTTTTTAGCGATCACAATGATATATTAAATACCATATAAATTAATAGTTTGTTTGCGATCACAATGGTAATAGTAATAGCTGGCGGCGCGGGCGACAGTGGAAGATTTTCGATTCTACATTTTCTGAGTATTTGCAGTTACATTATTGGAACGTATTTCGAGAGAGTTTAATACACACACACACACACACACACACACACACATATATATATATATATATATATATATATATATATATATATATATATATATATATATATATATATATATATATATATATATATATATATATATATATGGGTGTGTGTGTGTGTGTATATTGTTTTTACTCACTCCGTTTAAATTCGATATTGATTTTAATTATTTTGAGTAATACATAAATCATTATATAAACGTATATTATTTTGTTTATTTGGGGAGAACTGCAGATAAATAAGAATCAGGCAGTGCTACATACTGACCTTGGGATATTCTTGGGTAGGGTTCGCTTCACCCCCCTCTTGGCGTTGGGGGTGTACATTTTAAAAGCGTGGGATTAGGAGGTGTGTTCCCTCGACCCCTCCCCCCTTCTCCACCTCTGGTGGCGGCGTGTATGGGGTCTTCTCTGTCAGTTACACATTTTCAAAAGAGGGAGCCAGGAGACAACATTAGAAGCGGGCACGCGTGTTTTGGGGAGCATCTTCTTTCACACAGAAGAAAGGAGCCGTGTTCTTTTCTAGTACACTGTTGAGTGTTGTTGCAAAGGTCCCTGAATTTCCTATGTTCACTACCTACGGCGGACTGAGGGGGGTGAGGGGTGGATAGAAAGAGTAAAACGTAGTGATACCAAAGCTGCAAATATAGGATTAAGTTTAGCATTTGACCTAGGTGGTCGGTGGGCCTACAGCTTTATGTGGAATTAGAACCAGGCTGTGTAGTATGTCCTTGCTTATCATTATTTGTTTTATTTTCCCTGTCCCACGTGTAAAATATTTAACTCGTATAGTGTGAAGGATAGTATAAAAAGTAAAAGGAGAAGTGCAAAGTAATAGGAGGTATGCCAGTGAATGTTTGGTTTCATGGAGGTCATGCTAATCTCTTTCCGTTAAGTAGAGTGATATAAGTATTGAAAATAGTCAGTAGTTGGCGCTTGTGTATCAGATTAACCTTCATTGTCATAACGTGTTTGTATTATGAGTGTGTTTTGTTTTAGGCGTTCAAAGGGTTGCGTTTAATCTTTCTACTGCTTGTTTAGCTTTCTCTCTCGTCACTCTTTTTTTTTACTTTGTTTGTATGTTAATACCGTGTTTTCAACATATTTAGGTAATTGGTATATTTTTTTAAAATAAGCTTTAGCTAATTGGTTGTCACGTTCGGGTAATCTTTGTCAATTCGGTTAGTTTCAAATTTATTAGTTCTAATTCGTGGTTTGGGATAGGTTAGTTAGGTGTCATCTGGCTCCCTCCTTGTTCGTGGGAGTATTTCATTTATAGATTTCTTCCTCTTTTTGATTAATCTTTCTTGTATAGACTTGGTAGAGGGTGTGTGGTCTCTCCTCATCCCTCTGGGCTATTACTGCCGGGATTTCTTTTCCTATCTCTTCTTGTTGGTTTCTATTAATTTCTTCTCTCTTTCCTCGTATTATTTTGTTGAACAGTTTTAATTCTTGTTCTCCGTGAATGTAACGTTGACTTTGACTATATCCTCCCTCTTCTATGGGTAGTGAAAGGCAGTGTCACGTTGTTCTATATCTTTTGCAGTTTTATACTGTTTGATTTCGAGATGGTGTTTCGTTTCGTTTCGTTTCGGTTCCCTAACCTTCCCTCATCCTTAATCTTTCTATAGAAAAAAGATTAATCAAAAAAGAGGAAGAAATCTATAAATGAAATACTTCCATGACCAAGAAGGGAGCCAGATGGTGTACATATGGATAATTGAGTATACCATTGTTGATTTTATAATTTTTTGGTAGACCTTTTTTTGTTCTTTCCGTTTAGTGATCTGAGCTTGTAGAATTGCCTCAGTCCTCCTTTTCCTCGATTCAATCTTTCTGTTACGTGCTCGCTATATCCCGTTTTTGTGATTGTAAATCCTAGCACTTTGATCTCGCTCGTGTACCTTTATCATTCTTGCCCAACGTAAATATCTCCAAGATTTATTCTGAATATTGAAATAATCTTAAATTTGTTCCTGTTTATACTGATTTTCAATATCCCCTCGTACTAGTTAATCTTTCTAACGCTTCTGCTGTCAATCTCGCTACATTTCGCCGTTCTTGTAAGGGCATGCGACTATTTGCATACGTCATAGGCAAACTGGTTATTGAAGCATTCTTTAGTGAGGGGTAGGTGGATGTCTGATGTGTACACTGAGTATAACTTTTGGACTCAAACATCCTCCATAAGGATGGTAAGCTTCGAGCTTGAATTTCACTCTTTGATGTTTTCCAATCTCAAAAAAGTCTATATTTCCATCACGTAATCCCAGAGTAGTCTTTTGAACTTGTTATTAATTCCGAGTTGTGTGTTTGTATTGCATTCTTCTTATCCAAACCTTTTCGAAAGCTTTCGATACGTTCTTGGAGAAGATATCAACGTTGGCCTTTTCCATATTTTGCTCTAGCAATTTGATCAGCAATGACTGTGAGGATTATCTCTGTGCTTCGTCTTTTTGCTGAATCCAAATTTGGTACATGCTTAGGATTTCATTTGCCTCAGGTGCTCAGTCAGTCGTCGGTTTATAATTTTCTCAACTATACAGTAGTTGTCTTAAATTCTTCTTCGGTGATCTTCGCGTCTCTCCCGCGTTCTGTCGATTTCTTATTTAAGCGTTCTATCGATTTCTTTTTAAAGCTTCTTTTGATTTCTTCTTTAAGCCTTATATCGATTTCTTCTTTAAGCGTTCTATCGATTTCTTCTTTAAGCGTTCTATCGATTTCTTATTTAAGCGTTCTATCAATTTCTTCTTTAAGCGTTCTATCGATTTCTTATTTAAGCGTTCTATCAATTTCTTCTTTAAGCGTTCTATCGATTTCTTCTTTAAGCGTTCTATCGATTTCTTATTTAAGCGTTCTATCAATTTCTTCTTTAAGCGTTCTATCGATTTCTTATTTAAGCGTTCTATCGATTTCTTATTTAAGCGTTCTATCGATTTCTTATTTAAGCGTTCTATCAATTTCTTCTTTAAGCGTTCTATCGATTTCTTCTTTAAGCGTTCTATCGATTTCTTATTTAAGCGTTCTATCAATTTCTTCTTTAAGCGTTCTATCGATTTCTTATTTAAGCGTTCTATCAATTTCTTCTTTAAGCGTTCTATCGATTTCTTATTTAAGCGTTCTATCAATTTCTTCTTTAAGCGTTCTATCGATTTCTTCTTTAAGCGTTCTATCGATTTCTTATTTAAGCGTTCTATCAATTTCTTCTTTAAGCGTTCTATCGATTTCTTATTTAAGCGTTCTATCGATTTCTTATTTAAGCGTTCTATCGATTTCTTATTTAAGCGTTCTATCAATTTCTTCTTTAAGCGTTCTATCGATTTCTTATTTAAGCGTTCTATCGATTTCTTTGTTAAGCGTTCTATCGATTTCCGTAATAATGAACCTGTCTTCACTCCTCTCCATGTATTCGAGGACCGTGGTACCGTCGCATGAAATTGCGGTAGAGCCATGAGTTTCGATAGTCCCTTTGAGCCTGCTGATGGCTGACCAGAGAGACTTCGAATTCCTGTCAATGTCTATTCTTTTGTTAGATGGTTCCACTTCTCCCTCAATTCGTGAGATAGCTAGAAGTTCATGGGCTTTGTAGATCTCATTGAAGCCCTCTAGGAGCACCACTCTCTCTTGTGCAGAGGTGGTAGGCAGTATGGTTTTATGTGAGATTTTCATGATTGCAATAGCGTCTGCATTGGAGGTGTAGCTGTTGATATTAGTCAATTCGTCGTCGAGATCTTCTTTGGATGCTCCACTCAAATCAGGGAGATCCAACTTGAACACTCTCCTCTATGCATCCCAGTCAGCCTTAGAAAAGTCTTTCCTGGGTGCAACTGGGACTAGAATAAGAGTAGCTGCTACTGTGATCAACATAGGGATGTGATCGCTGGTCGTCAATGGCCCCTGCTGGACTAGTTGGTGGAACGGAAAGTTGGTATTTGTAAGAACTACATCAGGCTTAGCGGCCGACCTTGGTATTGGAATGTAGGGAAGTCCAGCCCAATGCGTTCTACGATGTCTCTTCTCAGCAAGAGGTCAAGGTTTTTCATCTAGCATCCGCTCTCGTATAGCCAGCTATCCTACTATCCTATTCCTCGCGTTCAGGTCCCCGGCGAATACCACAATGCGTTCTTTCTTAAATAGGGTGTATAAGTCGAGAATGGGCAGATACTGACGGCGGGGATGTTGGTATACCTGACCTAATTCGTTGTTTCCTTGAGACCACGTCAGGACTACCGACAGGAACGATTCGTCCATTTTATTCCCTGGTCTGAACTGCAGATCCTTCTTGACCGCTATCATTGATCCGTCAAATATTTCTCCTGTAACGTTCTTTTCAAGAACGTTGTACCCCAAAATTTTCTGTCTGTCGTCATCCCTGATGCAGGTTTCCGACAGCAGCTGAATGTCTGGGTCCAGTTCCCTGTAGATGTTACACAGTTTATGCTTGTTTATCTTTCAGCCTTGCACGTTGTGGGCTAGAATAGTAATTCTATTTTTAACAACCATATTATCTATTCACTCAACTCAGGGCCTCCCATAGCGAAGCTTTTTGTAGAGGCATGGCTCGTAGAGCTTGAAGCAGTCATCGTACAGCTTGATCTTTTTCTCGATTAAAGCAGCCTTGACCGACGCTTCGTACACGTTTGAGTCATAACACCATTTAAAATGGCATCTTCGTACTCCTGTAACCACCTCCTCTAGAGAGATATCCCTTTTCTGTGTGGTGTGAGAGTTTAGCGCGATGGTGAGGTTGATCTCTCTACCGCCGACCTTGTACTTGTTTGGTGCGACTGGTTGGGTGGGCACGCTTAGGATGACCTCCCGTCGCTTCTGGTATCTTCCTTTGTTGTCTAAACATCGGTTTTTAGTCGAGGAGGGCATGATCTCCAGTGGGTCTGCGGATTTTATGTGGACCTGTTCCTCGTCTTGCTCCGCTGCTTGTAGACCTGGTGAGGTAGGTTCTGCTGGCTTGTCCTGAGGTTTGGCTGCCGAGAGAACCTTTGACGACTGTGGGTCTGGGAACTTTATGGGTTCAAATCCGTTTTCAGACAGCATCTTGTCAGTGAGCTGACTTATGATCTACGGCTGGACTGGTTGTGGAGCAAGTTGTTGCGTTAGGGTTGACTTGGCAGTTGACGCATAGCTGGTGCGTTGTTTGTCCGCTGCTGCCCCTTTCTTGTTAAGTAGGTCTTTTCTTACTGGGCACTTCATGCTAAGGATCTGGTGTGGCCCTGCGCAGTTGATACACATTTTTGTAGCGTTTATGCAGTGCATCCAGTCATGACCTGTCTTGGCGCATTCAGAGCATATCTTCTGCTCATCCTTGTTTGGACAGGCGCTGGTTGGGTGGTCTTCCGCTTGGTAGCATTTGAAGCAGGTTAGTAGCTGAAAGAATCTCTCCCTGCTGATCTGTTCTAGGGAGATTCTTATGACGAGGCGCTTCAGTCCTGTTTCCTTGCTTTTGCAGCCATTTCCACTTCCTCAAAGAGGAATTTGAATATGTGAGTGAGGCTGCGGAACTTGAACACTTCGTGAAGCTTTGCCCACTGCTGTTTTTCTTTCAAGTTCTTGCCTTATGTCCTATGCTGATCTTTTCCCAACCACGGGTCTACTTGCCTGCATATTATGGCCTTCCTTGCATTAATAGCTGATGAAGGCTTGGGCTCGAGCCTTATTCTTCTCGATCCCAGCGCCCAAATTAAGTTTTACCAGATCCGCCTAGGTGTGGCAGATGGCGGTATATCCTCGGGGAACTTCGATTAGCCGTTTGAGGCAGATTTCTAGCTTGCCGAATATTGTCTCAATCACAGTGGCTTTAGATGGGGTCTTCATGCCTGTTATCCTCAGCGGGACCTGTAGGTCCTGCAACTCCTCTGCGCCATTCATGACTGGGTAGTCTATTAATCAGTTAGGACTGAGTCGAAGCTCTATTCTCACCAACAGCTCTCTCCTTTCCCGCAGGCGAGATAGAAATAGGAGAAATCTCCAATCAGTTTATATCCGCCTGTACAGTCCCTGCCCGGGTCGTCAGAAACAGGAGGAGTCTCCAATCAGACCGACGAGCTTTTGATCAGGTTCCCACAGGTAAGGCTGGCTGAGACCTCGGTACCCGGGTGCAGCTTCTCCCCCAAGCCAGGTAGAAACCTGAGATATCTCCAATCAGTCCACCTGGGCTTAGGAACACATCAGCTAAGAACGGCAGAAACAGGTATCTTTAATCAATCCACTGCGTAGAAGCAGGGGTTGGCGGTAGAAGCAGTCCCAGAGCCTTCCCAGTCTCCTTCAGCAACTAATGGAAAAGAATAGAGATGGATTTTTGCTGAGGGTCAAATCAGCCCCGTCGTGAGAGGGTTGGGGAGGAGTTGTAGGGGTTCACGGGTGTGTCTGCGGCAGGGCTCCTGTTGATCGGCCTGTGATGGCTGCCTGGCTTGGAAAGCCTATGGTGGCTTTACTGGGTGTGGTGGGGAGCCGTGAATTTGCATTTGAGGCGGGTCTTTTCAGGTGGTCTCTAGTTACCACGAGGAGGGTAGAGGGTTTGTGGTCCACTCAGGAAGGCCCCGACGTTGTGGCTACACTATCGTATAGGTTAGAGCACGTGAAACGTTAGCGCTCGAAAAGGCCATTTCACGGTTTGGGAATCTTGTTGCACTTAGCTTTGTCTCCTTTATCGGGTTGATGCTCCTCTTGAAGACAACAATGAACTCCATTCAAGATTGGCTAAGAATGGGTCAATGCTGGATAGCGCTGTCTTATTTATAAATCTAGAGCTGACTTTCGGCTGTAATACTCTTCTCTGATCGAACGATTTTCTTTCATTGCTGTGTAGATTCTGTCTATATAAGGGGCCGTTGGTGTCATCTTTGTCACGGACTGCTCTGGTTGCCGGAAGCAACTCACATTTTTCTTACGCTTGGTGAAGAAAACAATTTGTACTTTTGCCTTCTTTTTCAAAGCGAGTTAGTGATTTGAAAATCGCGAGTTTGATGATAATAATCGAAAAAGTTTTAGCAAGTGGTATGTGAACATTTTTCATTCACAGATATGTGCTGTTAATTCGTGTGAATTTTTCACCTGCTTTCGATCCCTGTGGCGAGGAATAAATTTGCTTCCCACCCTCTTCAACGAGTCACCTTCGGACGGACTCTGACCTTGGACGGACTATCGAAAAGCGCCTACGGTTAAGGTAAAGTGCCTGGTGGGAAATACTTTTAGCTTAGGACTGAGACATATACTCTAGGAGCTATTCTTTTTTCAACCTTGGTGATAGGCTCCCTTTCATACACACACGCACATGGTCAACACACACCGAAACACGCTCATTCCGTGGGGCCTCTCTTTTTCCAATTTATTTCTCCAGACATTCAATATGAGCAGATGGAAAAAATAAATGAAACAGACCCGGCGGATTACACTAGAGACCCTCTCCGATGGCCTCAAGTCTGATCGTGGGAGGGTCTTTGCAAGAGTTTATGGGGATCTGAATATTGCACTCATGAGATTAATCTACATACACAATGGCTATGCAGCCATCTCCTTAAATGAAGTTAATTGCGAAGCAATCATCTCCATTAAAACGGCAGAGTGATTAAAAAGTATCAATTTAAAACCGAACACACCACCTCAAATAAAAAGTCACCGCCGCGTCATTCTTCATCGCTCGATCCATTGGTTGGGAGGCACTCCGTGGAAGAAATTCATACGGAGGTGGAAAAAACAAACACCTGGGCTAAGGTCGTTGAAATTATCAAATTCAAAGACTATACTCATATCTTCAAGATCATCTTTTGCGACACAGTAATGCCGAACAAGGCTGCGGATGAAGTATGCTCCTCTTTAACGCCCGAGTCTGTCCTGGGCAGATCGAACGTGAGAGGATTAACGACCTCCAGATATGCTTAAAGTGCTCTAAGTACGAGGGGCACACCCCAAAAAACTGCACCAGGGCTAACGTTCTTTTATGCTGCATTTGCTCGTAAGATGCGCATTCATGGAGGGGCTGCAATATCACCTCCTTGAAGTGCTGGATCTTTGCAGAAGCACGTAAGACCCTATCCATGGCTTGCCCAGTCAGGAAAGAGTTGCTTAAGAAAAATCCAACAAATAAAGCCAGGCTGAAGAGGCTACAGCTAATAGCACCTACACCATGGTCGCTAAAGCTGCCGCTTCGGAATCTCGAGAAACCAAAACATACCTGCACATCGAGAATAAAATCTTGACCAAATT
This sequence comes from Ceratothoa steindachneri, assembly GCA_963969495.1. Classification (NCBI taxonomy): domain Eukaryota; kingdom Metazoa; phylum Arthropoda; class Malacostraca; order Isopoda; family Cymothoidae; genus Ceratothoa; species Ceratothoa steindachneri. Next base: position 68,428,517 of record OZ018323.1, on the reverse strand, counting down.
TATGTGTTGCATTTATTATGCTCACATCTCAAATCTCTCTTCCTGATGGACCTTTGCCAAGGAGCTTAATAAAATGCTGATGCATAATGGGATGCAGGGAATGTGGTTCCATGTGAATCCATGGTCTGATAAGATTCTAAAGATTAATCTCAATCCCCAGTGCGATACTAGTTGTCAGAAGCTCCCCATCCCTCTCGGCGTCCCAGCTCCTTCTAAGGACCCCAGAATCCAGGCACAGGCAACATGAGACGCAAAACCACGCACCAAAAAATAAGTAACAAACAAAAGGAACAAACAGACAAACACACACTCAAGCACAATCGGAATTGGAAGTTTCGGTGATTGAGAATGCGAGACCCGAGGGGAGGGGGCGCTCGCCTCGCACCCGTAAAAGTTCACAGCCTCAAAGAAGTCCAAGGTCTTCCTCTTCTTATAAGAAGGAATCTAGGCACGTATACAATTCAAGAAAAATTTGAGGTTTACGCCGCTGAAAGGTCACCATTGCCAAAAGAGATGACTTTCCTTGGTGTAACTAAAGGAGTAATATTAGGAAGATACAAATGGTAATTCTCTTTGGATGACTGCTTGGAAAAATAATTCGAGGAGGCTTAACTCCAAGGATTAATTAAAATGGCTCCCGAAGCCTTCACTACCCTTACAGACGGCGAATACAGGAAAAAACGCACTGGAAAAATAATTATGCCACCTCACAATGGCCCACGCTCATAAAAGAATAAGCCCTTATAGCAATGCCCGTTGGGTCATTCCTATAAATAATAATAACCCTGGAGAAATTATGTTCATATATATATATATATATATATATATATATATATATATATATATATATATATGTGTGTGTGTGTGTGTGTGTGTGTGTACAATTAGCATCAACTATAATTAATGAACCAATTTCTCTGTGACGAGAATAAATTGTTTCTATGTAATATCACACTAATACGACCAAATCCCTTTTATACAAGATTATCCCTTACACGAACACACATACAAACACACACCTTTCGCCATCTTTCTGGAATGGCTTTTCAAGGTCCATTCGTGCACAGCGTCGCTTCAAAGAAAAGTCAGTCAATATTCCTCTTCCACTTATTCTCTGCAAGCACTCCACACAAGAGAGTAGGTCCTAATTCCTTTTCCTTCTCTCATTTACAGACCCCAATTCACATTCCATCAATGGCGTGTACTTACCTAATTACAATTACATATTTATATACGCCTGTGAACACACCATTCTCGTCACGTGCTTTCAAATATTAACTTTCCAAACGCATGACTTGTATTCTATTTCAACTTAAATTATCTATGTATTCTTCAATATTCTCTGTGTGAGGGAATAGATGCTCCCCCTCCCCTCACAAATGAGCTTCTGGTCTTTTACCACAACGTCCTGTCAGTGGAGGCAGCGTAGCCCGACCATGTAACCTCCTCCCTTCTCGCCCTCGTCTCAGAGAGAAGCTGAGGTCGTCCCCGACCCCATAATGCACTAATCAGCTCAGGTCGGACCCGAAACCCTAACAGAGGGGAAGCAAGATTTCCCCCAAGAGCTGGTATTCAATCTCACCACATATGCGAAATTAGAGGAGCGTCGTCCTAAAGCCAGAAGCTCCCCTCTAGGGTCATTGAAGAAAACCCGTTAGAGGAGGAGACTTAATGCAGCCTGTCGTTGAATTTAAGATTAAAGGAAGATGTGGGTCAACCATTACCATAAATTCAAGTATGTCATTTAGAAAGCCCCACTTAAATTTGTTAAATCCATTTCTGTGTATATAGTGTGTTAAATTTCGTTGGATCATGTTTGTTTTTATTAAAGTTTGAGTTTTTTTTAGAAACAAATTTTTATTCAATCCTCAAAACGCTAAGCAAGGCACTAAGAACCCTCAAAGATTAAAGAAGTAATAATCAGATAATAATAATAATAATAATAATAATAATAATAATAATAATAATAATAATTAAAAATATAGCACTCTTAGAGATAAAACGTAATCACGGAGTTTTGAAGTACGTAAACAACCCATACGTACGAACTCCAGCCATCACTCGGTCCTTCCTATACCATGACACTGTATATCCTTCAATTTGTATCCCTTAAATATCCTCTCCGTTATTCAATTCAATTTTCTATAGTAATAATCATAACTTCAAATCATAGATTATTGTAAGATTATAATATATCCTATTTTTGTTAACTTAAATCTTTACATTCCCATTATAGCTAGGAGAGTTCAAATCCACGTTATCGTTACGGTACGATCAGTTAAAACCAAAACAACAAAATTTATGTACGTACTGACTATTGCATTTGCTATCTAAGGCTAAAGTATTCATGCATTAGTTAGAACCTCTACATAAAAATGGTGTACAGAGTTTAATAGCTCCCACTCACTTAATTATCATAAATAAATACAAGCGTACGAAAACGTGGGATTTTGAAACTCAGCTGCTATTCACGAAGCATGCGCTCCTTTTCAATCTCGTGTTAGTTAATGCATCCTAGCTTCTAACTTCATTATAACAATTTGACTAGTATTTACTAACATTTCTTAAATACAGAGAATAAATTTCTTCAATTTCTTAATTTTAATCTCTAAGAATTTCGTCTGGTACTATCACAGGCTCGCTTTCTGTACGCTTTCATACACACACATGTGTGCACTCTTAGCGATCATAGCTCCTTCACGCATAGAAATGCATTAGTTCAACCATCGCGTGTTTACATAAATATACAGTACAGACTATGATGGATCATCAACAAGGGACATCGGCTAACGGCTCACATGATCAACAAAATCCTCAGTCCACGCACAGGCAGCCACATGGATATTTCTCACTTCCCGTATTCGATTCAGGAAATCCAATCGCATGCCTAGAGGTCTCAACCCCCAGAACATCACAAAAGAAGAAAAGACAGCAGCAGTCATCCAGCGTCTACCAGTAAGTACATTCGTTGAATTCAGGGAGATTTTAATTAACGAGGGACAAGCTGACGTTTTGGACCGCCTGAGGGAGGCTTTTCACATGAAGTACGGCAGGTCCCAAGTAGACGACCTGAAGAGCTCCTGAACACTCAGGAAATGGGAGATAGGAGTCCTTTGACTTTCTTAAACCACCTAAAGGACCTTATCAGCGTAAAAGGTGCACAAACCGACCTTTTTAGCCCTCTCCTCACTGAGATGTTCACTAGGGGAGTCCCAGAGGGGATCGGGCCACTTATTTTACACTCATACCCCTCAAATATAGAGCAGATAGCCATAGCCGCCGATAAATTATTTTCTAATACCTACGTGAATTTTGGCAACGGCCAAAATCATGGCCCAACTAACAACACTTCCATTTTTTACGTCGGGGAACGACGAGCTCCCCTGGCGACTTGTCGGGGCGTTCAAGGGTTCCATCTTCTCTATCGAAGGACCTTGAAGCTTCAATACGGAGGATGGAAGCCGACATCCAGAGGTTAAAACTGCAACGAGGATCACAGAGCGAGCACAGACACGTGTTAAGCGATAGGAGACGCAGGTCCCGCTCTGGTTCCCAAGGGAGAAGCCAACGAGTCCCTTCCCGACGCAAAAGGTAAGAAGCAGCGAAATTTTCAACCTAATTATTCCGCCTATTCTCATAACCCACCACACCATAAGAGCTTATGTTTGTACCATCAAAGGTATGGTAACAACGCTGTACGCTGTACACAATCTTGTAACCAACATTATGCTTTTCCCATACTGCACCTAGTAGTCTCCCAAAGCATAATGGAATTTTCACCCAATCTACCCAATGGTGCTGGTACCACAACAAATATGGCTCACAGTGTGTAAAATGCTTACAACCTTGCACGTATTCACAACCAGTACCACCTCCTTCGCATATCTCAACTCTCCACTTCCTGCACATCACTCTTCTCCACCAAACTCCTCAAATTTTCAAACTTCAATTTCAACCTCAAATTCTTCTTTGAAATAGAAAGGCATGGGGCATAAGGGTGTATATCTCCTGCCTACATCTCATTTCCTCCGGTAGGTCCTCCTTTTCGCATTTTTTACCCACTTTCTGGTTTCACATTCCTGGTAGATACTGGTGCTGAATGCAGTGTCATACCAATTTCTAAGGCCGACAAAGCTTCTGCTCCCTCATATTTAGTCCTGAAGAGAGCTAATTCGACCAATATTAGCACCTATGGAAGGCGAAACCTTCATGTCTCACTCGGTCTCCGTAGGGTTTTTCGATGGACCTTCGTCAAGGCTGAGGTAGATTGTCCAATTTAGGCCTCGATTTTCTTTCGGCTCACGACCTTTGGTCGATTATCCACCCAGAAAACTTGTCGACCGCAAAACACTACTCACAGTTTCAGGTCCTCACTCGCCTTCTTCGAGTTTCCTTAACTCGCCCTTCCACATTCGAAGGATAGGCCCATAAAACATATTGTGGTGCATCGAATGGAGACAACAGGATATCCTGTATTTTCCCGTCCACACCCTCTAGCTTCAGATAAACTGCCTGCTATGCGTGATGAATTTCAATTCATAATTATGAAGGCAGGGATTTTTAGGCCTTCCGCTTCTCCGTGGGCCTCCCCACTCCACATTGTGACCAAATCCAAGCCGGGGGAATTCAGAGCAGTTGGGAACTGTAGAGCGCTAAACGCTATTACAACCCCTGACCGATATCAATTGCCTTTCATAGCCGATTTCACCTCATCTCTCTCTGGCTGTACTCTCTTTTCTCGCCTGGATCTGGTTCGTGCTTTTAACCAGATCCATATTTACCCAGACGATGTTCCAAAGGCTAACATCACCACTCCGTTTGGATGTTTTGAACTGGTCAGGAACTGCCATATGGATTGCGCAACTCTGGTCAAACTTTCCAGCGTGTTGTGCATCAAGTCCTTAGGTATAGTACGTTCTCTCGCGAACTCCTCGGAATATACCTCGTGGCAGCCAATTTGAATCCCACCAATGGGGCGCACTCATGTCAGTGGTTGGCTCCTTTCGTCTACGTACCACTAGCTACCACCCCCAAAGCATCACCAAAGTGTAACGGTTGCTCAGGACCCTCAAAGCAAGTTTACGCTCCACAGATCCGAACATCACTTGAGTAGACAAGCTTCCTTTGATTATCTTGGGTATTCATTCATCATTGAAAGAGGACTTGACCTGCTTTGAGGCGGAACTTGTATACGGTACTCAACTTCGTCTCCCTGGTCAATTCTTCTCTTCTTCTGACCAATCTCTACCATCTCACCTCGATCCTGTTTCATATGTATAGGGTCTTTCAATAAGGTCGCTCGATCTTTAAAGTTAAATATACAAGTTGTGTGTGATATATGCACTCAATTTATTTTAAATTTTAAAGTACATTTTATGACATTAAGTGTGGAATATGACGTCGTTCAAAGGTCCGCCGCGGCTTCGCTTGGTGGAACGTATTCGGGAGGCCCAATTTTCAATGACTTTGTCGCATAAATCTGGCTGAATTTGCTGGATGGTGCTCGTTATGTTGACTTTGAGGACATCAACTGTTTGCGAATTATTGGCATAGACCTGCGATTTAAGGTAGCCCCAAAGAAAGTAGTCTAATGGCGTTATATTTGCATGATCTCGGTGGCCAGTTGACGTCGCCGCCGCGCGAGATGACCCTGCCCTGAAATCGCTGGTGCAAAATGTCTATCGCGGCGTGTACAGTGTGGCACGTAGCGCTGTTCTGTTGGAACCACATGTCGCCAGTATCCATATCAGGCATATAATCCAGTTGAGGCCACAAAAAGTTGCTTATCATCTATCTGTAGGTCTCGCCATTGATGGTTATGGCTATCCCATCTTCGTTCTCAAAAAATACGGACCGATGATTCCATTAGACGAAATTCCGCACCAAACAGTGACTTTTTGGAGATGCAATTGATGCTGCTGTATCTCATGTGGATTGTTTTCGTCTCAATTCCGACAATTTTTCTTGTTTACAAATCCATTCATCCAAAACTGGGCCTCGTCGCTGAAGATGATTTAGGGGGAAAATTTGGGACAACTTCCAACTGCTCTAGAGCCCAATCAGCGAACACACGGCGTTGTCGATGGTCGTTTACCTTAAGTTCCTGGGTAAGCTGGATTTTGTACGGGTGCAGACCGAAGTCCCTACGCATAATTCGCCAAACTGAAGTCGCAAAAAGGCCAAGTTCTTGTGAACGACGAGAAATTGACTGCCTCGGATTTTCCCGTACACTCTCATTTACGGCAGCGATGTTTTTAGGCAGACCTTGCGTTTTGGTGACGTACGGGTGTTGGCTGATTGTTGACGACTCTTTTGCCTCGAATTTGGCCACCAAGCGTCGAACAGTGGACTCAGCAGGCCGAGTGTGGCGAGGATATAAATCACGTAATGCGCGGAACGTTTTTCGAACGGAGCACTGATTTTGATAATAACATTTGATGATTTGCACACGCTGTTCAACGCTTTAGCCTTCCATCGTGACTTGCCAAGTACTACTGAACAGTTCACAGTGAGGTTGCCAGATGTCGCTTTAACAACATGCCACTATCGCTTGACAAAGCTCAAGTGTCCTTGTTGAAAGACCCTTTACATAATTTTGTAGGGGTTATGGCTGAAGTTAAGCCAATCGCCCCTAGAGTGCCTACTAATCATAAAACCTTCGTGCCGAAAGAGATGGAAATATGCTCCCATGTTTTCGTCCGTTGCGATTTAACTCGCACTTCAACTAGTCATCTCTAGGAAGCAAAAGTTCTTCGTAATTCAGCTTGGCACCAGGCGGGATACTGTCTCTATAGACCGCCTGAAACCCGCCTATATAGAAAACGTTCACCTAGAACGCCCTTTAACTCCTCTTTCTCCCACTATAACCCTTTATGCTCCAGTAAGCCCGTTAAACAATCTCCAACCCACCCTTTCAACCACCCCTACCTCTCAAACTCCACCTTCTGCTTCGCTGCCTCCTCCTTTTGTGTTGCAGGAACCCTCGTCGGCAGCGGTGGTCAGTCAATAGCAAACCTCTCTACTACTGGTCACTCGGCCAGCGAAGAACAGTACTCAAGACTCCCACGTTAAGTTCCGCTTGACGCCATCTCGAAATGAACTAGCAAGCGGATCACCTTCGCTCCATCAACCTTCACAAGTGCCAGCGCCTCGTTTAACGCTAGGGTAAATAAACTATATATAAGTTGGGCGTTATCGCGATACTTTATTGCTTTTGACTTTTTAGCTTATGCTTCTATTTTAAAACTGGTTAATTCATTAATAAATACTATTTGTCTATTTCAATTATCAGGTCATGGCACCTGTCGCCAACGCACTGGACCACATCCAGTGGGAAAAACAATGCTACCTAGGCTGCCTGATCCCAATCCTCATTGTGACCAAGAAGAAGCTGGTCAACTTGATGACCAGCGGCAACCTCGGGTTCTGCAAGCCGCTGGTCAACACCCTCCTCGCTGCCATGAAGAGGAGGTTCGCCGCCACCTTTGAAGATGAGGAGTGTCTTCTGGTCACGGCCTTCCAACCCAAGTTTCACCTCAAGTGGATGGGGGCTTTGAGGAAAGACTGGTCAAGAGGTCAGAGGTCAAGTCCCTGATGGAGAGGACGGTGGAGGAGATCTTGTGGCGTGCTGACCTGGAGACCGCCATCAGCAGCAGCAGTGAGGACATGAAGACGGAGGACTACTACGCCAACATTTGTGAGGAGGAGGATGACACTGGGGGTCATCACAGGTCAGTCAAGTCCAAGGCTGATGAAATTATGAATGTGTGGCTGCAGGCCAAAGGGACAGGCAGTATAGCAGACCCAGCCTTCAACAGTGAGAAGGTCATCATTGACCTCTTGTTGAGGTACAACCCAGTGATGCCGAGCAGCGCGGCGGTGGAGCGCTTATTCTCCCTTGGCAAGGACATCATCAGGGCTAAGCGGAGCTCCCTGTCTGATGAAAACTTCAACATGCTCATTGTGGCGGTATATACCCCTACAAATGTAAATATTTATTCATATATATATATATATATATATATATATATATATATATATATATATATATATATATATATATATATATATATATAAGGGTGTTCCATTAAAACGGATCGCAGTTAGCAGTAAATATACATTGCAGCAAAATATATATTGAGTTTTTCTGCCTCTTTCAAAACTAATTTCAACCATCAATATATTGATGATTGAAAGTAGTGCTGAAAGCTGAAAGAGGCAGAAAACTCAATATATATTTTGCTGCAATATATATATATATATATATATATATATAATTTCAAGAAGGCTTGGTAACCATGACTTGAATCGAGAGATTGGTACACCCGCTCTCCCAAGCGTCTTAAAATAAACCCATGAGGTTCATTCGCATTGCTGCCCTCGCCTCGGTGAATCATGTCTGTAAATATATTTGAATTGTAATTGTTTAGCTAAAAATTTTCAAAAAGAATCCTGAATTAATGCGTGATTCTTTTCTCATTTACAAACCCATTCAACTCCGTTATAATCTATTTAATATTTACTATTTAATGTTTATCAAAATATTTACCAATTACTATTTATCAAATAATTTACTAATTAATAATTACCAATCGGATTACCAATATTTACCAATTACTATTTATCTACTATAAATAAATTACTAATTGCCAATCAATTTCCCAGTTATTATAATTCCCATTTAACAATTAATTTATCAAACCATTTAACACTACCCAATCTAATTATCAATCATCAATTGTTATACTCAATTTACAAATTGCGATTTATGGATTATTCAATCTATTTAACAATTACTACTTACAAATTACTTATAATACAATCTATTTAACCATTATCCAATTAGCAATTATATTCTAATTAACAATCATCATATGTTGTACTCTAATTACCAAACCATATTTATCAATTGTAAATCCATTCTCGTTAACTCCTGCAAATTTAATTCACACGCGTAATTCAATCAGATCATGACTGTTTATTCAATAATATATATTTTTCTTAATTCTTTGTTTTTAATACGCGTTTTCCCAACGTTCCTCAAATTTAGGCCTAAGGAAGTTCCTCTGCAAAATTTAGATTTCGCGTTAGCATTTAACTTCATTCCGTTGAATAACGAAATATAGGTTTTTATGTTTATTGTGATAAGAGCTATCTAGGATATTGCCGCAATATTAATCTAAAACATATACTCATGTTTACGAAGGGGAACATGCTGCAGAACCTGATCTAGACTGTGGCTGTGCAATTTTATTTATTTTTACTTCAAACAGTACTTTTCATTAGTGAATTGACAGGATAAACATTGAATTTGAAGTTTTTCTAAGAATTGTCTAAGACTTTTCTAATTTTTTTCTAAGATTTTTGTAAGTTTTCTAAGATAAAGATAAAAATAAAGATTTGGATTTATCGATTTATTTGTTATCACCTTATCGGACGATAAATTTATCGCCAGTTATCGATTATCGGTTATCGCCGATGAGGTTATCGTTATATCGGTAATCGTGATATACTTTTTTGTTATCGCGTCCACTACTGATATATATATATATATATATATATATATATATATATATATATATATATATATATATATATATATATATATATATATCGATTTATCGGCTATCACCTTATCGGGCGATACATTTATCACCAGTTATCGATTATCGGTTATCGATTTATCAGTTATCGTGATATATATATATATATATATATATATATATATATATATATATATATAAAGGATCTTTCACTAAGGTCGCTCGATTTTAAAATGTAAATAAAACAAGTTGTGTGTGATATATGCACTCAATTTATTTTAAATTTAAAAGTACATTTTATGGCATTAAGTGTGGAATATGACGTCGTTAAATGTCCGCCGCGGCTTCGCTTGGTGGAACGTATTCGGGAGGCCCAATTTTCGATGACTTTGTCGCATAAATCTGGCTGAATTTGCTGGATGGTGCTCGTTATGTTGACTTTGAGGACATCAACTGTTTGCGGATTATTCGCATAGATCTGCGATTTAAGGTAGCCCCAAAGAAAGTAGTCTAATGGCGTTATATTTGCATGATCTCGGTGGCCAGTTGACGTCGCCGCCGCGCGAGATGACCCTGCCCTGAAATCGCTGGTGTAAAATGTTTATCGTGGCGTGCGCAGTGTTGCACGTAGCGCTGTTCTGTTGGAAACACAAGTCGTCAGCATCCATATCAGGCATATAATCCAGTTGAGGCCACAATAAGTTGCTTATTATCGATCTTTAGGTTTCGCCATTGACGGTTATGGCAATCCCATCTTCGTTCTCAAAAAAATACGGACCGATGATTCCGTTAGACGAAATTCCGCACCAAACAGTGACTTTGTTCGGATGCAATTGGTGCTGCTGTATCTCATGTGGATTGTTTTCGTCCCGAATCCGTCAATTTTGCTTGTTCACAAATTCATTAATCCAAAAATGAGCCTCGTCGCTGAAGATGATTTATGGGGGAAATTTGAGAACTACTTCTAACTGCTCTAGAGCCCAATCAGCGAACACACGGCGTTGTCTATGATCGTTTACCTTAGGTTCCTGTTTAGTTGGATTTTGTACGGGTGCAGACCCAAGTCCCAAAGCATAATTCGCCAAATTGAAGTGGCAGAAAGCCAAGTTCTTGTGAACGACGAGAAATTGACTGCCTCGGATTTTCCCGTACACTCTCATTTACGGCAGCGATGTTTTTAGGCAGACCTTGCGTTTCGGTGACGTACGGGTGTTGGCTAATTGTTGATTGACCCTTTTGCATCGAATTTGGCCACCAAGCGTCGAACGGTGGACTCGGCAGGACGAGTGGGGCGAGGATAGAAATCACGTAATGCGTGTAACATTTGTCGAACGGAGCACTGATTTAATAATAACATTTGATGGTTTGCACACGCTGTTGAACACTATAACCATCCATCGTGACTTGCCAAGTACTACTGAACAGTTCACAGTGAGATTAACAGATGTCGCTTTATTAAGATGTCCACTATTGCCTGACAAAGCTCGAGCGTGCTTGTTGAAAGACCCTTTATACATATATATATATATATATATATATATATATATATATATATATATATATATATATATATATATATATATATATATATATATATATATATATATATATATATATATATATATATATATATATATATATATATATATATATATACAATATATATATATATATATATATATATATATATATATATATATATATATATATATATATATATATATATATATATACAAATTTTGTTGAAGACCATTGTTTATTCTGCCTTAATTAATTTCCTTGGGCAACTTTCTCTTCTTTTAACTATCTTTTTTATTCCATCTTGGAGATGGTGGATTACTTGTCCAGTATTCATCTCTTTTTTAAATGAATGTGTTTAGTAAAAACCAAACTAAATTGCTAAGCTTTCGATCTTAAACGATCATTTCGGAGCGTTTTGAAATGTTCTTGCCTCCTTTACTGATGTAATAAGTTGAGTGAGGATTGTCAGATTTTTTAAGGGGTATTTATTCCGCCTTGGTTTAACGTAACGTTAGAGGAAATGAGCCACTTCTGTGAGTGGAATTTTTAAAATAGTTTTAATGTGCGATTCCAGCTTGTCGCTTGACTGTTGATGGCCAGCTTATCTTCATTTATTAATATTGCTTCTAAATGTTGCTTGATGTTAACCAGATGTTCTTCTTTTGGACGTTGATGTAGATGTCATCATCTGGGGAAACCGCCGTGTTAAAATTCAATTATGAATTGAACACGAGCAATAAACTCACTTTCTTTGACTGTGAAGTTCAAAGCATCCATGGCAGCTACATCACTAAAGTACATAGGAAAAGTACGCACATATGAAGATGCCTCAATGCGGATAGTGAATGCCCTGAAAGGTACAAAATAAGCGTAATCGGCTCATACATCCACCGAGCTTATAAATGCTGCTCTACGTGGGAACTCTTCCACTAAGAGATTGCACGAGTAAGACAAATACTCGTGAATAATTGTTTCTCAAACAGCATGATTGACAAACAACTCCAATTATTTTTAAATAACCATTACAAAGATGCGGATAAAACTGAAAGTAATCATGAAGAAGTCGTCAACATCAAAGTGTATTACAGAAACCAGATGTGTACGGCCTATAAAATAGATGAAAAAAAACATCAAGGAGATTATTAACCCTAACATCAAGGTTAAATGCCAAACGGATAAAATGCAACTCATCATCTATTATAAACAACAAAAAGTCAGCAATCTTCTGATGAAAAACAAAATCTGCCTAAACTCCTCGAATCTCAAGTCAACCAACATAGTTTACGAGTTCATCTGCCCCGATAAAGACTGTAAGCTTTATAAAAACTCAAAATATATTGGCATGCCAACTACTACACTTTCGAGACGTTTAACTATGCATCTACAAAGTGGAGGCCCTAAGAACCATATGGAGAGTGTCCATTATTTTAACCTAACGAGAGATATGCTCGTTGATAACACCATTATTAATAGAAAATAGGTTAATAAAGCAAGGTTTAACATCTTAGAAGCCATATTAATAAATGAAGATAAGCCGGCCATCAACAGTCAAGCGACAAGCTGGAATCGCATATTAAAACTATTTTAAAAATTCCACTCACAGGAGTGGCACATTTCCTCTAACGTTACGTATAACCAAGGCGGAATAAATACGTATTAAAAATCGTTTTCTTTCACTCTGCCAGATCCTCACCCCACTCATTACATCGGTAAAGGGATCAAGAACATTTCAAAACGCTCCGAAGATGATCGAATAAGATCGAAAGCTTAGCAATTTAGTTTGGCTTTTACGAAACACATTCATCTAAAAAAAGAGATGAATACTAGACAAGTAATCCACCATCTACAAGATGGAATTAAAAATATAGTTAGAAGAAGAGAAAGTTGCCAAAGGAAATTAATTAAGGCAAAATACACAATGGTCTTCAAAAAACTTTGCATTCAAGAAAAACTACTACTAGTTTCACGTCTGATGTAAAAAAAATTTCTCACTTTTATCAGAAGGCTTATCTTGGTCTGCAATAATCAATTTTGGAGGATTTAACAGATAATGATATTAAAAGTATTAAAAAGGCAGATATACAATTTTACAAGTCTTCAATATTACATTTGCTGTCTACATCTGCTCTTTCTTCTGATAGTATTTTAAAATATGTTAGATATTTAGCACCAAATAAAATATCATCTCCTAACAGCACAAATGCTATATTAAAAATAGCTAGTTCTCTGCCATTTGAATGCCCTTCAGATATATTATTTGAAGAGTGGAGATTGTTGCAAGCTGAAGAACTACCCAGTGCTTATGCTCATGCAAGAATTGGTCACTTTTCGGGAGGAATATTTGAAACAAAAATACCGCAGATAAAATTAAGTTTCCTAACACTCTAAAATTGTAAAGTGCTGATTGTCTCTACCACATGGGCAAACTGCTATTGAAAGGTGATTTTCAATATCAAAAAATATATAAACTGACCATAAAACACCCATGAGTGATAAAATGCTCAATGCCAGATTAAATATAAAGTATGCTATGAAAATTGATAAAAATAACTTAAAATTGGTCCCCATGGAAAAAAAAGCTCTAGCTTTGGGAAAATCAGTAAAACAAAGCTATGAAAATTACTTAAATGAGCAAAAAAAGATAGAAACAAAAATGAAAAAAAAGAGCAAGAGAAGAAGAAGTAGTACAGAACTCAGTGGATTTGAAGCAATTAAAGGCAAAAAAGCAAAAATTGGATGAGTTAAAATCAGAATAAAAAGAAGCAACGGAGGGCAACAAAGATTATTCCTTTCCTGAGGTACCTTGAATATATAGATAGACTGAGGGTATTAAATATGTTCTCGTTCGAAAGGAGGTGTGTGAGAGGGGATATGATTGAGCTCTTTAAAAATTTTTCTTGGATAGATAAATTGGATGTTAGCAAGTTTTTTTAGTTAGATGATGGAAATCGGACTAGAGGTCACCACCTGAAAATTAAAAAGCAAGGGTGTAGGTTGGATTTAAGAAAATATTTTTTCACCAATAGAGTGGTAGACTTCTGGAACAAATTGCCGCGGAGGGTAGTAGGTAGTCCAAATTTAAATGTATTTAAGAGTAGGTTGGATGAGTTTATAGGGAGGAATGTTGGGATGGTCCTGAAGTTTAATGTTGTTTGTATATATCTATAGCTGCATGATTTAGTTCTTGACCTGCCTTGATTAGTGATACCATTGTTTCTAGGCCCGCGTGGCTTTTGTCATCCGGGAAAATTATGTTATGTTATGTTACTACCCAACTACACTATTATATATTGATATATATATATATATATATATATATATATATATATATATATATATATATATATATATATATATATATATATATATATATATATATATATATTTATGTAGGAGGACTGAAACCAGCGAACTTTACTTTATATATACCTCTGTATCAAATATTAATTTTCGTCTATTCTTATTATGCCCCTTTCGCCACCAATAAAGGCCTGTTTAGCAAACAAATTGGCACGCATTTTGCCAAAAAATTTTCTACCACTCTTCCAATCCACAAATACCTTTGAAGAAATACAGATTTACACAATGTCTCCTCCCCCCCCCCCAAAAAGTATTCGGGCCAAAATAAGGGTCATTGTGAACTGACGAGATCTTCGAAATACACTCAACACAAGTAACAAGCAATGCTGTCTAATCCAAAACAGATAAATTGATTTGTGGAGATTAATGTTAGTGTCGGATCTGTAATTAATTCTAGATAACTAACATTATTCCCCTAATTAATCAGAATTTTTCTTCATATATTAATAATAAGTAAGGTTTGCTGCACTTACTTTCTAAATAGGATGACATACAGACCTACTGGTTACCAGTAGGCCTCCCTCCAAAATGGAGGACGACCCAGGTGTATTCCCACCTGATAATATAGATCTGGAATTTAAATATTTGGTAATTGTGTAGACGATGCCTGGACTCTAGGCCTAGCTTTTTGGGCTACTTTTCGTTGTTACTTTTTCAGAGATAAAATCGAAGAATTTTATCGCAATTTTCGTTTTTATACTGGGGGGGCTGTGCCCCCCAGATCTCCCCCAAAGGATTGAAACTCGGGTATATATGTAGATTATCGGCCTGGCCGATAAACCGTAGTTTTTTCGTCCGTGTTCCAAAATGTTTCACGTTTTTGGAGTACATTTAAGGGGATGGCTCGTATGGGGGTAAGCACAAGGGGGGGACCACACTACCATGATCCTGAGTTTCATTAAATTGGGGGGGGTCTGGGGGGCACAGTCCCCCAGTATATAATCCTAATTGTTATAATGTTCTGACGTTTACAGAGGTGAATGCTTTAACTACATCATGTCAGCGTCTTTAATCGTTTTGCAAATTATAATAGGGGGTGGGGGGTATGATGTCAGAAATGCTCAATTTTAAAAAAATGGCGGCAGCTAGCCTTTGAACAAAACTCAAACACGCATGAATATTCAAACACGGGTGAACAATAACGCGCAGGAAGATTCAAACACGGGTGAACAATAATATTTACCCCAACAAATTTTTCCCAGGCCGGGCCGATAATCTACATGTTTACGAAACTCAGGGTCATCGCGTTGTTATCCCCGCAGTGAGCCGTACCCAACAACGAGCCGCCGCTCAAAATAATCGTTAATACTTAAGTCAGACCGGTGGGTAGAGTTTACTGGCAGCAAGCCAGAATTCGGTAATTTGAATAGGCTGCTTATCCATCAGATACGACTGTCATGCCCGGCAAAATACACTTTTTTATCGCTGCGAGGAGGGTTTCTTGATTTCGATTTGCCACCGAAACAATGAAAATTCTCTTTGTTTCACGTTCAAACCCTCTAAAAAACCACTGCCCTTCCACTACACGGCCCATGGGCTTTGAGAAACGCATCATATTTCTCGTCGGTTAAATAGCCCTGAGTTAGAGGATAGAAATTGGACCAGAGGTCACCACTTGAAAATGAAAAAGCAAGGGTGTAGGTTGGATTTAAGAAAATATTTTTTCACCAATAGAGTGGTAGACTTTAGGAACAAATTGCCGCCGAGGGTAGTAGGTAGTCCAAATTTAAATGTATTTAAGAGTAGGTTAGATGAGTTTATTGGAAGGGAAGGTTGTGATTGTTCCTAAGTTTTGTATATATTAATATTCTTTGTATATATCTATAGCTGCATGCTTTAGTTCTTGACAAGCCTTGATTGGTGATACCCTTGTTTCTGGACACAATCCTCTGGATGAAGTTTTCTTGGGAGTTTGAGTGCCTTAAAAAAGAGGCCGTTTGACTCGGATGACCTATGATGGGCCCTTGTGGCTTTTTTTCATCTGTTATATTATATTGTGGGGGACTTTGATTTTGTCTTCCCCTGGTGATGGTGCTTTTTGTGGGTGGGTTTTGATGGATGCGGATGATCTTTGATAGGCTTTTGTCATCCGTGAAATTATGTTATGTTATAGGAGACTTGAAACAGCACTCGTTAGACTAAGATCAGGACATGTAGGCTTAAATTGCCATCTAAACAAAATTAAATTAATAGATTCACCAAACTGCGACTGATGTTATTTGCCTGAAACAGTAAAACATTATTTATTAGACTGTCAGGCTTACAATATAAAAAGACAAAAAATTATACACAATCTAATCTCTCTTAATATTAAAAATATAACTCTTAAAATTCTATTGGTAGGAGGTGGCTTCTGCCCACATATCCAAGAAAAGATTAAAAAAATTCTTCTTAAATTTCTCATCTCTACCAGAAAACTATCAAAATTATAAAACTCATTTTAAACAACTGCTTTTGTCTCCTTTACGTTTGAAAATAACAGCTATATTACTAAAACAGGTACTATGTACCTCTTGGATTATTGCCATACCCATAAATAACTTAATATCTATAAATGTTTGATTGATTAATTAATTTAACCTGCCTATAACTACCTGATCAATTAATTTAAGTTGTCTATAACTACCTATATAAATATTGCCGTTACCTAAATTTAGCTAAGAACACACTTAAGCCCAAATATTAAAGATACTAACAAGGTTCCACTTCTTTTCTGAAGCCCTAAGGAAAGGAGCCCCATGGGTGAAGATTGGTGGTGGTCTTTAATTTACTAACTATAGCCATCACTTTTAACTAGCATTTAAAAGCAGGTACAGCCTAAAATTATTTTATGATCCTGCTTAAACATTTACACAGGTACTCATCCTCTAAAAGAAAAATCAATAAGATTTTACCCCTAAAGTCAAATCAATAAGATTGGGTAATTAAAGCTCAAATCAATAATAATTGATCTTCTAATTACAACTATAGATCCATAACTAATTTCAATTAATAACATTATACAGTGCAGCAAACTGTGTAGTGTATAACTCTATTAGATAACTGTAGTATTAACACTGCTCTGTTTTAAAATCCAAATCTGTGCAAAACAAACCAAATCTACTTCTTAAAGTCAAGACAGAAAATAATTACAAGTTACTGGTTTGGTGGGAAGAGAACTGTTGGAGAGAGTAAAGAGGGAAGGCCAAGGAGTCATGGTTGGAGGCCGCATATTGACAACCCTGAGATTTGCAGATGACATAGTTCTGGCTAGTGAAACTGCAGAGACTTTTGAATGTGGTGTACGAGTATGGGGAAGAATGGAGAGTAAAATTTAGTAGAGGAAAGTGCAAAATGATGTGATATTTGGAGAACAAAGAGATGAAGGATGGATCCTAGGAAACGACATCCTAGAAGTAGTAAATGAATATAGATACTTGGGTGTGACAGTATGTAACCAGAAGGATATATTTGAGAAGCATAAGAGAAAAAAATGAAGTAAATATGCTTAAAATGACTGGCATGTTGAGGAACATGGCAATTCAGCAATCAAATAAGTATAAAATAATAAGGGAACTGTGGAAAGGGATAGCAGTCCCAAGAAGCCTGGGTAATTCTTCAGTTTAGGGGCGCACGCTAGAAGGCGCTGTTTCTGGGCTACAATCTAGGCCTTATGATGTCACATGGTAGCTTCATATATGGTCAATCATAGTGTTGTATTTGTTTTGTTTTTGCCTTTATTATTTAGTAATTGCCTGCACTTCTACTTAATTATATTATTTAGTAATGCATTGATTTTTCTAATAATTATTAATGTATTAAACTTTGTATGTTTCATTTAACTATTTTTGTGAAACTAAACCATTAATTTCACACACTGGTAACCCTTAATTCAACCTTATTTCAAACATTGGCAACTCTGAAACCGAGCAGTTAAAAGAGCGTGATTCCTGTGAATACGGTTTGTTTGACTTCAATACGACTTGTGTCAATTCCTCAGTCAATTTAATAGACTTTTCTATAGATCATGGTCTCATTTAAAAGAAGTGCAGCTCAATTATAATAGTGAAAGGGGGAGATAGGTTAAACCTGAAGATCTGTGCCATGCGCTCGCCTCCACTGTTCCCTGGTCCTGGCAGCATAATATTTTGTCCATGTTCCAATATGTTTCACCTTTTTTGATTAATTTCGAGTTACAGCTTGTGAAGGGGATTTCCCTGCAATGACCCTGAGATTTCAATCAATTGTTTATAGAATAATGTTCTCACATTTTTTTTTTAACTAATCGTTTCTGCACATTTGAACGAAACATAAAAGCAACTTGGTCTCGATAGATTTCGGCTGAAAAACATACACTTTGGCAGGCGTGTTGCGGATCTTCAGGCTTACCGGAGATAGTGGATATATTATTAGGTAATTTAAGAGGACGATATTGCTGCTGACATTTCACAATCACCTTTTATATTAAAAGCTAATGTTAGTCTTTCGAATTAGGAATATTACATGGTGTTTTTTTAAAGTTTCAGGGGGTGCAACTCCCCACAATTTTTCCAAGTAACTAAAAAATGTTTAAGTTTTGGTGGCAATAGCCTAAATTAGGTGGCGCTATTTTCTTTCTGTTATTTTGATAAATGTGCCATCGGCTCTGCATGTTTATCAAAATAATAAAGATGATAGCGCTGCCTACTTTAGGCTATTTATGCCAAAAATTACATTTTTAGTTATTTTCAAAATGAGGGGCTTCACCTTATGATGTCTTGACATCATAAGGCTTAAATTGTAACCCATATTTGTAGCCTAGAAACAGTGCTCCCTATCGTGCACCCCTAAACTGAAGTATTACCGAAGCCTGTATGGGTATGAAGTCTGCAAAGTGACAAATAATTGGAAAGAATGGAAAAGATCCAAAATAAAGTGGCAAGAATTGCACTAGGGGCCAACCCCTATGTAGCATTAGAGGCACTGAGAGGAGAAATGGGCTGGAGTAGATATGAGGAGAGGGTGGCAAGGATCAAAGCAAACTATAAGTTGAGACTGCAAGGGATGGGAATAGAGATGTGGGCAGGCTATGTGTATGCTGCCTACAATACGACTGAGTGGTGCAAAGAGGTAATGAGAGTATATACGAAATATAAATTAGAAGCAATCTAAATAGAGGACAGAGCAAAAGGAAAGCTGAAACCAAAAATATGAGATTCAGGAGAAAGGCTCTGGAGAAGAGGAATAAATGGAAAAAGAAGTCTGAACATATACAGAGGCAAAAAGGAGCCTTGCATTGAGAATATTTATGATGGGAGTCTCGAAAGATAGAAATTGAAAGAAGAATTGGTGATAGGGTTGGGAAGAGAAAAGTCAGAGGAGGTGGAGAGAAGGGAGGATTATGGACTGAGTGTGGAAAAAAAGATCTAGATGATAAGAGAACAAGAATAGTAAGAACAACAAAGAAATTTTTACAGTGTATGTGGAAGAATAGAAATGAACAAGGCTAATAAATTATTTCTCTTCTCCACAGAAAAAAATAAATGCCATATCCGATACAAAGGGTGGCTCAACAACCTGAACCTGACGAGACGCTGATATACCAGTGCTGCTCCGCTATTACCACCTATCCTGACCTTATCAATTCCGCACTCTTTCCCTTCCACTTTCCTACTTCCTTTTCCTGCCCCCTCTGAGTTCTAGTGTATGACAAATGTGGTGGAAATAAGTGATGGCACCACAAAACAAGCCATCACACGAGAGAGAGCCTACTGTCACAACTTTGACATCAATATTAAGTATTTACCTTAAGTATGGTCATTAGGTACTCATTTAGGGTAATTAGACCCATACCAAGGTGGTAGTGATCCTCCCAAGGATTACCAAACATGGAGGACCTTGCAGTATTGGACACCAAAACAAGCACCCTAAGAAAATGACAACACTGAGAAGACCAGAAAAAATATTGCATAGAGACTACATTTTCATCTACTGACAACCTGGTGTGTATAAGGTAAACATGAAGATCAGCAGCGCATCTAAAAAAGTGTATTTTTTTGGCATGTATGTTTCATTCACCCGCGCATGCATATTCATGCGTGTGTGGTTAAATAAAAAATGTTAGAACATTATTGATTGAAACTCAGGATCATCATAGGGGGTCCCCCCCCTCCCCGCAGTGTTTAAACCCCCCACAAGCAGCCCTCTTGAATTTACTCCAAAACGGTGAAACATATTGGAACACAGACGAAATAGTTTATGTCCCATCATTCGTAATGTTTACCTCGTATAATTATCAGTTGTACTGATGAAGCCCAACCCTTTACAGTGGGCACAAAGGAAATGTTAACCTCTTAAACGCAATGGAAATGTTAACTTGAATTTTGCGGTTAACTTTTTTACCGCGTTCCTGCCATATAGGTAGTGGGAGGAGCTTTGTATGACGCATGTAGCTGCAGCTAGGGCTCCCTCGCAACTTCCTGCCAGGCTCAGTTTAAGTGTGCTCGCAGAGCTCAGACAGTGTACATCTGTGTTACGCTGCCCCACAGACCGCATCTTTTTCACCTTTCTGCTGACTTTGATGCCCTACCAGCCCCCACTATACCATTGCAATGGGGCGTAGCAAGCTGACAATGGAGGATAAGACCCATGCCCTAACCCTAATGAAGCAGGAAGTGCCAGTAAAGCGTGTAGCTGCCGATCTGAACGTGAGCCGTGTGTCACTCTTTAACCTCAAAAAAGCAGCCACCACACTCCCCTCCCGGCACTGCCTCGCAAACCTGGCTCTGGGGGCAAGAAGAAGACAACTGCTCGGACTGACAAGGTTTTGCTACGTGAAGTGAAGCAGGACCCTTCGATAACAGCGGCTGAATTGAAGGGGAAACATCCTGACTTGCTCCACAACATCGCTATTTGTACGATCCAGCACCGACTACAAAAAAACCTGGGTTTGCCCTGCCGCCCTGCCACCAAGAAACCGCTGCTGACAGAGGGTATGAAGAAAAAACGGCTAGCTTTTGCGAAGAAATATCAAGATTGGACACCAGGGCAGTGGAAGAAAGTCATGTGGAGTGACAAGAGCAGTTGTTGGCTCGAAACTGGTGCGGCGGCCCAGTGATGTGAGCAGATATGACCACCGTTGCACCGTGAAGACCATGAAGCACCCCGATGGCATCATGGTTTGGGGATGCTTCAGTGGGGAGAAGGGCAGGGGTGGTCTCTATTTCCTCCCCAAGAACGTCACCATGAAAGGAAAGAGTTACATTGAGGTTTGGGAGGAACATCTGCTCCATTTCTATGCTCTCCATGGCTGCGACTTTTTTAGGCACGATGGTGTCCCTGCACACAAGGCACGAGCTGTCAAAGACTTCCTTAATGAGCAAAACATCGAAGTTTTGTACTGGCCAGGCAAATCACCCGACTTAAACCTCATAGAGAATGCCTGGAACCAAATGAAAAATGAAGTTGCTAAGTCCCGGCCCACCTCGATCCCCGCCCTAAAGAAGACACTCATTAAGCTGTGGGTGGCAATGGACGGCTCCTACTTCGAGAATCTTGCAACATCCATGCTCAAGAGGATCCAGGAGGTGTTGAAGACCTGTGGGAACATGACAAAGTACTAAATGTGAAGAAATGTAAGTAAAAGGACCCAATAAAACAAACTTGAAATGTACTTTTGTGCTTAATTATCCAAAAATTCTTAATGTTAATATTTCCTTTGCGCCCACTGTACAAACCCAGGAAAATTATCAGATGCCATAAACAAATCAAAGTTTGGCAAATATATAATAGATGGTAGAATACATTTAATAGGTAAGGGTGCAGCATGCTGCCTACAAGTCAAGAGCTCTTGCCTCAACAATCTACCACCCCTTCCGTCAATCACCAAGCTTGGTGAATGGAATGTCTAATGCTGGAGAATGCTTCCTCTAGATAATGGTAACTATACATATGGCAAAATTGACCCTATCTCTAGTGAATATATATCAGAGGAACTCCTTAAAATAATTCAGCCATCGGGAACATGCACATATGACATAGTCGAGGTATAGTGCCCAACAAATTGCAATGGATCTAAATCCCACATAGTATGATTGACATTCCAAGGTCCACTACCAGATAGTATTGCCTTACACTGCACTAGCTATCCAGTTGAAACATATAAATTCCCAATAGTTCAATGTTTCAACTGCCACTTCTTTGGACACAACTATGGCATGTTGAAACCACACCCGATGTTCAATGTGCAGTGGATACCGCACTTTTGAAATTGATGGAAACAAATGTACAAGAGCACCCTACTTATATTTTTGTGGAGGACAGCACGGAGTTGTGTCAGGATCCTGCCCAGTAACCATTAAAGCCAGAGAAATACATCATTATGAAGTAGAAATGCCTGGAGACATTGATAGAAGGCACACTGAGCTACGATCAATCAACCCGTCACTCTGCAATACCCTTCTTCCACCGAATAACACACCGACACCCAAACCCTCCTGGACAGTCACCCCAGATATTACCTATACTCAAGTCACAAACAGATTTTCTGTATTAACACACTTGACAGATAACACCCACATAAATACTTCCTGTTACCTTTCATCCTACATCCCCAGCCCCCATCCTTTGCTATCCCTCTCCTCATCATCAGACACAACCAATCCTCCCCACGCCAACGCCCTCACTGCCCCAGCGTCTCTCCATATCTCCAGCCATACCCCTTGCAAATCCTATCACCCTCTGTCCCACCCAGTCCTCCTCTCCCCTTCCTTCCCCTCATATCTCCTCCCCTCAACCTAATACCCATTATTCTCCATGGCTTGGTGACAGACAGCAAAGATTAGTATAGATGGAGTTAAATCTGAGTGGGGGTGTGTTAGCAGTGGAGTTCCGCAAGGATCTGTTTTGGGTCCCTTGCTATTCTTAATTTATATTAATGATCTTGACATAGGTATAAGTAGTGACCTGAGTAAATTTGCTGATGATACTAAGCTAGGTAGGGCCATTAGGGATGATTCTGATGCTGTTGTAATGCAGGAGGAATTGACCATTCTGTCCAATTGGGCCGAGAAATGGCAAATGAAGTTTAACATAGACAAATGTAGTGTACTTAGTATAGGTAGAAATAATCCATTGAATAGTTATAAATTAAATGGGAGAATTTTAGGGAGGACCGATTGTGAGAGGGACTTGGGTATTTTGGTAAGTTCAGACCTTCGTCCTAGAAAGCAATGCCTAAATGCTAAGAATAAAGCTAATAGGATATTGGGATTCATTAGGAGGAGTGTAAGCAATAAGAGTGCTGAAGTCATTCTAAAACTGTATCTGGCACTAGTTAGGCCTCATCTAGACTATGCAGTACAATTTTGGTCACCATATTATAGGAAGGATATTGATTTGCTTGAGTCTGTGCAGAGAAGGATGACAAAGATGATTGGTGGGCTAAGGAACTTACCTTATGGTGAAAGGCTCAGAAAACTAAATCTACATACATTGGAAAGGAGAAGAGTCAGAGGGGAATTGATTGAAGTCTTCAAATGGGTAAAAGGATATAATAAAGGGGATCTGGGTAAGGTTCTTATACTTAGTGAACATGACAGGACACGTAGCAATGGGTTTAAGCTTGATAATTATAGGTTTAGGAAGGAGATTGGGAGGAATTGGTTTACAAATCGTGTGGTAGATGAATGGAATAGGCTCACTAGACATGTGATAGAAGCCTCCTCTCTGGGTAGTTTTAAGAATAGATTAGATAAATATATGGATGACGCTGCTAGATGGGACTGACTTTTTTTTTATGTACATATGTATATATTTTTCTAAGGAGTGGGGAGATTATATTTTGCGGTTGCATGAATGGACATAATCCTCTGGATGCATTTTATGTATATTGTAGATTAGATCTGAAGAACTCCTGTAAAGGGTGACAATGTTGATGACTTTTCTCTGGTAAGAAATCTTTTGTGTGTTGACTGGAACAGGAGCTGCCAAGTGTAGGCCATGAATGATCTTTTGCAGTCTCCTTCTTTTCTTATGTTATGTTCTTAACCCCAGACCTACCCACGCTAACATTCCTACCAAACACCTAATCCTACTGGCATACCTGACTTCCTATCCCTCATTGTCCGCTTCTTCACACTCTACTGCCAAGGCCACTCCTTCATCCAGACCCTATTCCTGATGATCCCTGATTTCCAACGATTCCTCTCCACCATCCCACAACCAAACTATGCCTAAAATCATTCTTTGGAATGCCCACTCCTTGATACGAAAGATCCATGAATTTAAAGTATATATCACTGAAGTACATCCAATAGTAATTGCCATTACAGAATCATGTTTGGTCCCTTCCCTCTCCATATCCTTTCCGGGCTACTCCATTTCCCACCTAGACCGTACCCCAGGCCCAAGTGGTGGACTGCTTATCCTTATCCACTCTACCTTATGTATATCTCTCACACTAACCCCCATTTTCAGATGGTCCCCTGGAGTACCTCACTGTCAGGGTTGAACTCTCTACCAGCTGGTGCACCATCCTCCTATACTAGAACCCTTGTCAAGATATACCAGAAACAGAATTCAAACACCTTTTCTCACATATCTCCTCCTGCTCTAGCTATGGAAGATTTTAACACCTGACATCCACAATGGGACCCACACCTACTACGAAGCTCCATCAACCACACAGGCAGAACACTACACCAATACCTCCTCTCATCTCCAGTATTCTCCATACTCACACCCCCGGAACTAACTACTTGAGTGGACCCTACCACTGGCAAAACATCTACATTGGATTTATGTCTGGGCAAACAACCATTTGAAGACCTCTCCTTTACAACTGGTCCTCACCTGGGAAGCGATCACCTCCCAATCATCATAAAGACAGATCACCTACACACAACAATATCCACAAATACCAGACCAAGGTGGCACTTCCAAGAAGATGGATGGTCTCTTTACCAAAAAAACACATCCGCAATACAAATATCACCAGACCTTTCTCTAACAAATATAGTAAATGAATTCACATCTAAAATCTTCAATGCTGGCAGACAAGCATTCAGTTATAAATCTGGAAATCATAATGGAAAACAAAGTGTTCCCTGGCGGTCAGACACCTGTGCAGGAGCAGTGAAACTGAGAAGATCAGCCTGGAATTTATGGAGATTAAGACGATGTTAAACACAGACAACAGTATCAGCACCTGGACTCTGTCTGCTGCCATACAATCCTGATGGCAAAGAGAACAGCCTGGTCCAAATATTGCTCCTCTTTATCCTTCACCACAGCGTCATCAAGAACATGGCAGTTCCTCAAGGCCATGAAAGGATGTCCCTCCACATATACTATCCCTCTCCGAAAACATGGCAAAGACCTACTCAAAGATATAGACAGAGTAGACCTCCTATCACTACATTTTAATAATGTGTTCTCCATCCACAGCCCTTTGTCCATTGAGATGATAATACACCAGGAACTAAATAAGGGTAAATTTCTAACTCCACCTGATGGACTCTCTTCCCCTTTCACATCAAAGGAACTCCATTCCATCCTATCAAATCTACCAAATAGAAAAGCAATCGGTGAAGATGGGATAGAATACAAAATGATACGATGCCTCCCAACTGATGCAAGACCCTGCTTACAATAACCAACAGCAGTTTGGTCACTGGCACATACCCAGATCAGTCAAAATGATCACTGCTCTTGCCCTTTCACAAGACAGGAAATGATCCCACTCTCCCAGCCTCATATCGCCTCATTTGTCTTCTTTCATGCCTCAGGAAAGTATTGGAGCAACTTGGTGGATTGAAAAGAACAACCATCTACCACCCTCACTATATGGATTTCAGCTAGGCAGATCTACCATTGAAATCCTGTTACAGTTTAAACACCTAACACAAACAGCATTCCGGGACCATCATTATCTTCTGGCAGCATTCTTGGATCTACAAAGGGCTTTTGATGTAGCCTCTCACCTGGGTATACTTGTCAAGCTTAGATGTATGGGACTTACAGGCACCCCATTGGCTTGGATGCATCACTTCCTAAGTGGCTGCACTTTTTCAGTTGTAGTAAGAAGCTCCATATCAACCCCATGCTCCCAGGAATGAGGAGTACCCCAGGGCTCTGTCCTCAGCCCTCTACTATTTAATGCATTAATGTCAGAAAATGCAGCTGCCTGCATCAACCATCCCACTAATATACTGTGATGACATCGCTTTGATCTGTAGAGCATCTACCATAGAAGAGGCAACCCATAATCTTCAAACATCACTAAACATACTACTAACATGGGTCAATACCTGGGGTCTAGTCATCATTCCCATGAGGAGTGCCCTCTTGTGCTTCACCCGTCAAAGAATTTCACATATACCCAGTGTCAGCATCCATGACACAAATATGCCCATTGTCACATCACACTGCTTTCTGGGCCTATACCTGGATACACCAAGACTAACCTGGAAGAATCATATCACACATACAGAATACTTGCCTACCTCGTCTAGACATTATGAAAAGCATAGCTGGAGCTTGATGGGGAGCAAACATGGAAACCCTCCTCCAATTCTACCGTAGCAAGATAGAATATGGCAGTGTAGTATATGGGTTGGCAGCATGTGGAGAGTAGATGCAGGTTCATTCCCCGCCCACCAAGATCGGCACATCCGGCCCCGCTGCCCCCTCCCCCCCGGGTGTGGAGTCCCTGACAAAGATGAAAAGTACAAGTGCGCAGAGCGGAGCCTCAATTATATCAGGGCCCTTAATTCAGACACTACCCAGGGTTTTCAAGCCCGCTGGCTTCAAACATTTCCTGGTTATTTGCTCCACTGAATAGCATGTAGGATAAGGGCAACATGATCCATCAGAGGAGAGCTATAGCTAGTGTGATTGGTAGGGAGCTGAACGTGACCCATTTCTCGGACAGGAGCCTTTTGGCAAATGTGTCGAATCCCTCCGAGGCAGCCATGATTAGTGCCCTTCGGACACTCTACCATGAACTTCATGAAAGGAGTAGTTTATGCAAGGGAACTTGTGGACTACTCCATAGATGATATCACCTTAGAGCTGGCCGACCATGGGGCAGTCAAGGTTGAATGTGTGATGAGAAAACAGGGAGGGGCCTCGAGACCCACCCCTACACTCTTCGTCACATTCGACTGTGACAAGCTCCCAGAGTTGGTGTGTGCCAGTTGGTATCGCTACCGCATGAAGGATTCGTGCCACTGCCACGGAGGTGCTATTACTGCTGCCGCTTCGGCCATGTATTAATCTCTCCTGTTGACGTACAAAGTTAGGGTTACTTGAAATCTGTGTAAGTTGCTCCAAGGCTGCACACAATAAATCCAAATCAGGTGTGGGCAAGTGTGTCAATTGAGCCACACAAAGGGTCAACAGCCAACCCTGGCTAAAAGAAAGGCTCTCCCCCCTTCCCACAGCCTGACCATTTCCCGTAAGGCGAAATGGCCACATGCCTCCACTGAGTCGTTAGACTCATAGGAGGCAACACCCCTGAAGTTGGTCACCAAGACATCTTCCAGGGTTCCTAAAGCTGTCCCCGAAAGGAGGACAGCACTAAAGGAGCTTCAGCTCTCTCACCCACGCCCAGTGGTGGGCTGGGTGGCTCGGAGACGGTAGATCCTCAAAAAGAGGGCCAACCTCCCCCAATAAGTCCTCAAAGGTGAACTCATTGTCCGGCCAACAGCGCCTGGGGTTCTGCCTCCGGGAAGCGTACAGCCATTCCCAGGAGGGTCTTCTCTACGAAGAGGGCCCTCGCATCTCTGAGCTAGGCCTGGGGGCATATTACTTCAATGGAATTGCTGCAGACGGGGCCAGCTGGGAGGAGTTGTGGAGGCTTGTCTCCTGTTCTCTGTTAACTATCATTTTGCAGGAGACCATGCTAGGCGCATGCCCCCTGCCTACCCTCCCGGGGTATAAGGGTTTGCGACCTCACCACCACAAGATGGGAGCCGGGAGGTAGGATGTAGAATTTACACTCAGCATGATGTCTCCATTCTTCTCTTCACTTTAGATACCTCCTTTCAGGCAGTAGCTGTGCAGCTGCACCTTGATAGGAGGTATACTATTATTTCCACGTACATTCCACTGTCAGCCGACTTCCATGTGGGGGACTTCTGCTGTGTCGTGGCATGGTTGCTAAGGGCCTTTCTCTTGCTCGGAGATCTAAATGGTAGACAACCCCTCTGGGAAGACTACTCTATTAATCCCCAGGGTCAACTCCTTGATGAGCTTGAGATAGGTGTCCTAAATGTGTATGAGAACCGCTTCATTTTCCTGCCTCGATCTATCTTTGTGCTCTCCAGATGCACAGCCTGATTTTGATTGGGGGGTGGTCAATGACCATGGTAGTGATCACTTTCCCATTCAAATATTTTCTGGGCTACTGCCACCTGAGAGCCCACCCTGGTGAGGCTTGGTGGTCTGCATTTCAGGAAATGACTGAATTCTCTATCTCAGTCGAGGAGTTTAGGTTGGTAGATTAGGCTGAGTTTTTCTCTGGCAACCTCATTGCTGGGGGCATAAATACTATTCCTAGAAGGTCTGGCCATTTTGTACACCGACCACTCCCGCAGTGTTCAGCTAGGTATAGCTCTTGGGCTGGTTCTGCCCAGGATGCCACCCTGGAGTGTACCACCTTTGGCTATTTTTTGCCACACCTCTGCCCCCATAAGCTTCTCCAGCGTCGGGAGTATTGCATTCAGGCACTCAGGGCGACTCACAAAGCACCCTGACTGCTCTCGGAGCATTGGAATCTCCACATCCCCTCGTTCGCGATATCCGTGATGCCACAGTTTTGGTAAGCCAAGCAGATGTCAAGATTATCTTCTGCTGGTTTCCCGGACATGTAAGGAATTGCGGGGAATGAGGGTGCCAAAGAGTCTGTGAGGCTTGGGCAACTGGACCAGCGTTTCGCTCTTCCTCACACTGACTACATGGCAGGAATACGAGCTGCTTGGCAAAGAAGATGGGAGATGGTGGAAGGGACTTAAAGTTGCATGCCATTGCGCCGTGACTGTCCCCATGGACCTACCCCCTAATGCTGCGATGGCTTCATGTTGCTTTAAGTCATCCCCCCCGTTTTGGACACACCACCATTTGATGGAGCGCTCGCCTGCTCCCTACTGTGAAGACTCCATTGTCCCCCAGACTGTTTGGCACATTCTTGTTGAATGTCCCAGTCTGGGTGAGCTTTGTGCACATTACTTTTCCAGGTACCGTGACAAGCCGGGTCAGTACCACCTATCCCTTGTACTCAGGACAGATTCGTGCGCTTGACTTATGGACTTTATGACTTTGGGGAGGAGGCCGGCCTCCCATTTATTTAACTAGGAGGGTTTTTTGTTGTTGTTTTCTCTGTAGGTCACATGTCCCTGCACCGGGGTGAGGCGGACCTCACCCTGATGCTCGAGCCTGCTTGTTGCCTCTTTTCTTTTTCTTTTTTTTATTCTGAAAAGTAAGTAGCCTAGTACTAGGCTGTCGTGGTTACAACAGCAACTTATGCCCAAGTAGGCAGTCTCTAGATGGGCTTCTACCCCCCAACCTCCCTTGTACTCAGGACTGGTTCATGAACACAGTTGTGTACTATATGACCTTTGGGTGGAGGCTGGCCTCCACTTTATTTAACACTTGTTTTTATTTGTTTGTAAGTCGCTTGTTCCTGCACAGGGGGAGGCTGGCCTACCCCCGATGCCGGAGTGAGCTGAATTCAGCCAATGCCCATCCT
Organism: Ceratothoa steindachneri; assembly: GCA_963969495.1. Taxonomy (NCBI): domain Eukaryota; kingdom Metazoa; phylum Arthropoda; class Malacostraca; order Isopoda; family Cymothoidae; genus Ceratothoa; species Ceratothoa steindachneri. The sequence continues at coordinate 68,398,388 of OZ018323.1, read as the reverse complement.
TTTCATAGCTAAATTCTCTATTATCCCTTCTCATGTTAATAACATTGCATTTTTTAAGGTTAAAAGTTATTTGTCACTTCTGAGCCCAAGCTAATAACTTATTTAAGTCACTCTGCACTTTAAAGCTACCCTCAACTTCTTTGACTACAGCTGTCAATTTAGTGTCATCAGCAAAAATTGACACTTTGCTATTTACAGCCTCCCCAAAATTGTTTATATTAACGAGGAATAATAATAGGCCTAGAAGTGATCCTTGAGTTACACCACTGATAATCTCTCCACTGGGACTTCACCCCATTCAGTACCACTCTTTTTCCTATCTTTCAGCCATTCAGCTATCCAATTGAAAACCTTCTGACATATCCCATGTATTTTTTATGCGGAACTTATTAAAAGCTTTGCTAAAATCAAGTAAATTACATCAATATTCTCTTCCTTGTCTAATTGTTTAGTTACATACCTAATTCATAAAATTCAGTAAATTTGTTAAATATGATCTAACTCTTCTAAACCCATGCTGAGCATCATTTATTAACCTACCATTCTCTAGATGATCAGAAGTTCCATTCTTAGTAGCTAAATCAGAATATACCTACTACAGTAGGTACAATATGTTCTCTTATGCTTAATAAAGAAAATAACTGGTAAATGTACCACTCTTACCTGTTCCCATTTCTCAGAAGTCCAATCAGCATGAGCATTAATGCCCAAACTTAACATGCCTGTTTCATGGTTTTGGTAAGCTTAGGCTTCTTTTTTAGATGGTAGGCTCGAATTTCACTGTCCAGTAACCTATTTACTATTATTCAAGAAAAGACTAATGCCATCTGCTAACATTCTGCTTGCAATCTTCCTACAAGATTTGCTTTTGTCCTTAATAGCCATTTGTTTTATTTTCCTGTCTGTTCTTGGTGTTGTTTTCCTCTTGCGACTACATTTGACTGCCTGTTTTAAGTTTTTTCTTTATATTGCTTACTATTTGAGAGGAGACTCCCAATTTCTTTGCAATATCTCTGTTTTAGTGCACTGATCTGTCCAATTTTCTGAGGACACAAGTCACTGACTTTATCCATAGCTATTCACTTTTTTTTATCCATTACACTGCAAGAAAAAACTGTTACTATTATCCACTCCACAGGCAAGCAAAATACACACTAGTTGAATTACTGGGTCAGTAACAGCAAAAGAGAATAGCTCACATACCCTCACCCTGCAAAGTCTGAATTGGAACTGAGGCACGAGACTAACAGTTATCACAGTGTGCAAAACAGAATTGGTGTTGCCTTCTTTTATTTCCACTTGTTTGCTAAAAAATGAAGCAAAACACTAATATTTCATCTTCAAAGATGGAGAATAGTTATTTCACACTAATATGAAAAAAAATAACCTCATTGACTCATTAAATAGTTTTAAGTTACCTTTTACCAGAAAAATTACAAATTTTCAAAAAATCCATAATAATTTGATCACTACTGTAGTCTCAGGGTGGCTGCTGGTTGGCAACCTAAAGAGTGAAAAGGAGAGAAGGTGAACGAAGGGACAAAAGGGTATCATCTTTTGATACATGCCTGGATATGCTAGGTAGTAAAACATCCATGGGTCTGAACATCCTCATGGAGGTGTGGGCTAAATAGGTGCTCCTTGCTGGCGCTCCCAGGATTTTTCTCTTAGCTGGATCCTTTTTGACATCCTGGCAGCCCCACATTATGCATGTGAGTACCATCAAGACTGGTTATTTTGATATCAATATACAAAATCTTATCTCATTCATTAAAAAACTGCTATTATCTGTATATGGTTCAACAAATCTGGCAAAGTATTTTTTTGGTTATCAAACTATTGGATAGTAGCAATTCACTCATAATTATTTCACTAGCTCTTCTTACCTCTTTTTTTCAGTTTCATAATTGGAGATCTGGCATATTTTCCTATTATGTAATTATATAAATTTATGGAAAAAATAGGGCACTTATTAGATATAAAAAGCTTAGAAAATGGAAGGAGAAAAGGCAATGGGTATTACAACTATATTCTCACTTCTTATTTTGACATTGGGCTACTTTTTAAGTTCAAATTTATCTTTTCAAGAGAATAATCTTCAGGACCGACTTTCACACATCTTGGATGCTATGCTTGAGGTAATGAGTGATATATATATTTGATAAATTTGCCATAAATAGCTCTATGGTATATAAGATCACTGGACAAAACATTAGTCACTTGTAACCATAGTAAGGGCCTCTTCCATGCTACTTTGCTCCATATATTCATGCCATGGAGTTCTCTGTGTAATGTTCTTTCTGAAATTGGTGGTGAAGGACCAGAATTGACATTTTGTAGCAATTCCTGCCTGGAAGCAAATTGATTTGTAATTACAAGCCTGGAGATTCTATGACGGTCCCTGTCTGTCAACACCTTCTCTCATCCGCAATTCTGGCGGGAGTTTTTCACATTTTACGAGTTCTGCCATTGTTTGTAAATCTGGATGACTGTACTCATTGAAACACTGCTAAATTATGCCACCTCCTTCACATGATGACCTTTGGCGTAGCCAAATGCAATCGCACATTTTTAACATTCCATGAAGGTCGCTTTTCCAGCCCATTTTAAGTAGATCTGATTTGCTATTTACAGATCTTCACGCCGTCCGCAACACAAGTAAAGCCTATCTAACGTTTCAACGTAAACTAAGCTACGCCTCGCGGCTGCCTAAGGTTCCTACACGCTTCAGATGTTAAATTATGTTTTTTCTCCCTAGGTGACTAATCTTTTGTCCAGTGAGCTTATTTTGTGATGCCCACTGATGAATAAATGAAGTAAAGAATAGTATGAATTGTGTTAACTATGATACCCTGTGTTTACAGATTGAAAAAATTCATAGTGTTGGGAAAATAAGAATTGCTGTTGGATATGGAGCTTGTCTCGATATCTACATGAAAGCATCAGACCTTTTCGGTAAGGAACCTCCTCCCATAAAACCCAAACATCATGGATATATATCATCATTTCAAGATCTCAAAGAAGCTTATGCTCTATTTTTTTCTACTGGCTCAGCAGCTGAGTGTGTATATATTTTTAAAAATTTATCAGTAATTTAAACTTGATAACTATTTTATGATAGTCCAACTATCAAAGAGTTCTTGACATTACAGTTTAGTATATGATGGATAATCTATAAAAAAATGTTTTATTTTAAATATCTTTCTAAATATTGCTTCATTAAAAACAAGAGGTATGCCCTTCCAGTCATTCAGGGATTAAGCAATCATTTGCTTTATTCTTTATTATTCCATACCATCTTACTATCCTTTTTTTTTTAATGATCACTAGAATTATAGATATATGTAGAATTGGTGAGATTCATTTGTTCTATTCTTTTCATTTTGTAGCTACTGTTAGTATCTTTTTCATCCTTAAAATATTTGGCTTATTATCCTCCTCAGTTTTATTCTAGCTTTAGGTACTTTAGCCAACCTCAAAATAATGCTACCACTACCCTCTGCTATGTTCCTCAAATATATTATGCACATATTACATCCAGACTATATTTATCTTGCTTTTATATAGTGTGCAGTCATTAAACCTTTTGCGCGTGGTGAAATTTAGAGGGGTTTAATTGTAGGAACTCAATATGAAATTCAAAGGGCTCCAGAATATTTTATAGATATTTTGAGTTTTTCTTGAGTACCAGAGGCCCATTGATATAGTTGTTTGATATTACTTATGAGGGGAAGTGAGAACCTTCTATACAATTCAACAGCAAGACCAGCAAATCTCTTTGGACTGCTCAGAATAACCTTTGCTTCAAATTTAATTTTTCTGTCAAAAGAATTTTGTATGTAGAAAAAAAAGCTGTCTTTAAGTGTCATTATAATCTTTAGTTGGAATTATAGTTGATTAAAGGATAAATGATAGCCATCAAATGCCGCTATTAATATAATCATAACTTGGCATATTAGTTAAAGCCTAGTCATTTTTTTTTCTAGATCTCATCCTAGAATCTTCTTAGACATATTAATGATCTCTTTTGAAATATGCACAAGTTTCTGTTAGGGTAACTCTTCATAACCACAAAATTGGTAAATATTGAATCACGTGTGTGTGTGTGGAATTTGGTATTTCCTCACTAATGAAAACAAATTAGAGGCATTGATTACCAAGTTTTTGTTGTTTTGTTGTTCATTTACTTTGAGATATAAATTCATTTGACTCATCCAATTTTTGTATCAGAAACTGAACAAATTTGTTGTAATAGTGTACTTTAACATTCATAGCTAATCACTTGTATCAGTCTAAAGCAGCATGATTGAAAATTATATTACTAATACTTGGACTAGCCTTAATTGTTTAAACTTTAATCCTGGGAAAGGCTATTATTCATCTCTATACTGAAAATACTAGTAAAATTTAGGGATTAGCTTGCCTTAGGTAAAGGACCTGTAAAAGTTCTGCAGAACAGCTAATAACATGCCAAAACAATGAACAACCCAGGCAAGTTGCAACATATCCTCAGAGCTTTGGGAATTTGCCCATCCATCGTGATGGCTTTCTTGGCTGAAGTGGCCTGGCCATATTAACCAGTCAGCAGGCGATAGAGCAAATTTGATTGGTTCAGTTTTCAACTTTTAAAAGGGAGCTGAAGACTTGATTGCTTCACAGAACTGGGAGACATGTCTTGCTGTCCAATTGTGGGACATTTACTCTGGAGAAGGTTGACTTTTGATATTTTTAATTTGGGCAGCTGTCGGTAGAAAAGCTTAAATTAAAAAAAAGGAAAGAAATTGTTGTACATTATTTTTACTGCATTTTTTTTGTGTGTTTTTGTGTGTGTAACTCATGGGGGAAATTTCCCCATTAACACCTATTTCCTATTGAGAAATTAATTACTAATAATAATTTCTTCAGCATCATTTTCTTCTTAATCTAATTTGAAAATATTTTCTTAGTTAAAATTTATAGTTTTCATATTTTTTTTATATAGATTTTCATAGGCACCTTCCTTCTTGACCCTATTATTTATCCCCTTTCCGGGGGTACCCACTGTTGAGTGCTACACATGGTACCTGGAGGAGGAGCATGTCCTCCTGTCTGATTGCCTCCAGTTAAGTGCCATCTGGCCTTGCCTCACCTCCTGGTCAGGCTTTACATTCACTACTTTCCTTTCTGATCTCTCATTGACCTCTGGCCAGTAGGGGGAGGGAGGTACCCTGTATAGATTCTACACCTGGTACCTGCAGGAGTGGCACATCCTCAAGCTTAAGTGCCCATCAGGTAGCTCTGGCTCACTGAGTTGACTTCATTCTTTGACAGGGCCTTGGGAAGCTTGTACCTTCCCTTGTCCCTCTAGGCACCAATTTTTTATAAGAGTATCTCCTCTATTTCCTCTATCTAGGTTTAAGGACCTGGCTAGCAACCTCATGCCATGTCAGAAGAGAGGCTTTGCAACCTCTATAAAGAATGCCCTTTAATGCCTGCAGGTTGTGGGGTCTTGAGGCGTGATTAATGTGAAGATCAGTTTTGACCCAATAACCCCTTCCCTGCACCTAGTGGACTGACCACCTCTCTTTCCCCATTCCCGGGTGCATAAGGCTGTACTGGCTTATGGGGGTGGCCTTTACTGCCTTGGAGGCTGCCAAGCCAACTAAAAGTCTTTGGTCCTGTCTCTGGGCCTGTCACATGACTTCATATCCTAGCCATCATGCCAATAATGCGTACAATTTAGTAATAGATCCACTGTGACACACCTGCCTCTGGGTGCTCATTTGGGAGCTGCAGCCCTTGAGGATTGACTGTCAGCTAGGCAACTTCCATTCTGGGTGCCTTGTAGCATAGGTGTGAACATAATTCTTTAACTCGCCCAAAGTGGAGCCCCTGAAAAGTTTGAGCCCCACGCAGGGTATTCTGTTACATGTGGTACCTTGAGGAGCTGCTCACTGGGTTGACTTGAACTCTTTGACAGGGCCTTGCGAAGCTGGTGTGCCTCATATTATGTCCCTCTCAGCACCCCTTTTTTCTGACCTTCCCATCAGCCTTTTTTCTACCTACCAGAAGGTGGATAGTGTAGCTGGGGCTCCACCTCTTTTACAACTGAAACCTGAAAGGCAAGCACGGCTTCCAATTCTGAGTGACTGTATGTGTCTACCCTGCATATACTGTAATACCTGGTATCCAGAGGAACTGCACATACAGCCTGAGTAAAAATCAGGAAGGCCTCACTCACTGGATTGAAATGGACTCTGATGGGGACTGTGGAAGCTGTTGCGCTTCCTTTTCCTGTAAGCACCCACTATAAGTTGTAAGAGACAAGAACTTGAGGGGTCCAATGCATCGTTGCATGATTAATGGCAAGATTGTTTTTGTCCCCAAATTCTTTCCCTGTAGGTAATGGGCTGACCTCATCCCTGCAGCTGCTTTTGGATGCATTTTGGTCTACTGATTATGGCAGGCAGGCTTCACTGCCTTATTGGCGGTGAGCCCAAATAAAATATAGGGGGTCCCAATTCCTGGTCGGTCACAACAGTTCTTCAAATCCTGGCTATACTGTCAATGATTAGTAGAACCTAGTAAGGAAATTCACCCTGTTTCCATGCATCTCTAGCTGCTTATTTGGGAGCTGAGTTCTTTGGGAATTGACCCTCCACTGGACAACTTTTGGTCAGTGTGTGTTGCTACCCACTGATCACAAGTATTCAGAATTTTTGTTTGACAGCAAGCCTTCAACATTTTGCACCAATTTCCTTTTAGTCAAACTTCACCCAACCTTAGTGCTAGGCTGGGTGAGGAAAACTACAACAGCACCATTCTGACCAATGAAGGGGCTCCCTTCCAACCATTTTCCTATGACAAAGTGGTTTGACTTTGCCATTCTTGGGGCTGCTCCCATGTAGCTCCACCTCAGAAGAGGCGGTGCCCCCCCTTCCCCTGTTCTTAGGGTTTGGGGTCCCTCCAAACTTCTTCCTGTGGAGAGGGGGTTTTCCCTTAGTTACACTCAGTGAATGGCAGGGTTGGTTGTAGGGGTGCACCGGAACCCAGTAACTAGCCAGAACTGAGATTTTGCCGGAACTTATTAACTGGCCAGACATTATACTTTTAGGTGGCTGGAACCTAATAACTGGCCTGTCTTTTTTTCTACAGATGTATTTACACTTAGGCCTACTACAGCTGATAAGATAGTCTTTCTCACTACTAGTTCAAGAATGTGGAGAAAACAATGAACACTTTCTATTTTTGCTAATTTAACACCAAGGCACATATTTGCAGCACCATCACAGACAAGTATATGCTGTCTCTCTTCTGGTATTTCCCATTCTATCATGTTTTTCATCATATGTTCAATATTTTTACCTGTATGTCTTACAGGAAAGTGCCTTACTGCGAGTATGGCATCTTATCTTTGGAAATCATCAGTAATCCAATGCGCTGTTAATGATACAAAACACACAATAGAGTACTGGCTGGTCCATATATCTCATTTGAAAGAAATTTTTGAGGAATACTTGTGTAAACTTGTCATAATATTTTGCATTGTATTCTCATATACTTTAGGCAGCATCCTGTCTGAAAAATATCTCCTACTAGGAATAAGGTACCTTGGTTCTATATGGCCCATCAAGTCAATGAATCCTTCTGACTGCTAAAAGAAAAGGTTGGTTATCTATTGCGATCATAGCAAGAATTTTTTCATGAATATCAACAGACCTTTTATCATTTATGTCCCTAATCTTCTTCTCAAAGACATCAGTGATGGTCATTTGCCTCCCAGTAATAATTTCAAGTTTCCTCTGTTTAGGAGAAGGGTCATCATTGAGATCTGCTTTATATTTTTCAGCTGTAACACACTTCTGACCATCAGTTTTACTTTTACTATCATCATTTTGCATTAAGTTGGAATATTGCAGTTTGTGCATTCTTTTCATATGTTTGTGCAGTGGCGTTGTACTAAAATATTTTGGTAAACTACCTTTGCTGCCCCTTCTTATACCCTTCAAACAGAGTTTACATTCAGCAACTTCTTCTGATTGATCTTCAATATAAAAATATTCCCAGATTCGTGATTTAGACATAGTGGTTTCTATTAATTATTTCCAACTAATTGATTCAACAAATTTTAAATATATAATCTGAGCTCATCTGAGCAGACAATTACTAAATAAGTAAAATAACTAAATTGCTTGAGCAAAATTCTGAAAAAAAGAAAGAAAAGTAATGAATTCAAAAGTTTATGGACTATCATATTTCTGTACCTGAAATATAGATAATATCAATCCAGAAATAGATGTTTATGGCTGGAACTAAGTTCTGTCCGGTTCTTTATTTAAATTCTAGCTAGTACCAGTTCCAGCCGGTTACTGAAAATTTTGTTTCTGGTGTATCCCTAGCTGGTTGTGCGGTGCTCACCACTGTCTTAAACTAGTGATCTTTTTTTTTGGGGGGGGGGAGGCTGCCATGCCTGCCCCGCCCTCTTTTGCTTCCTGATGGAGGTTGTCTTGCTGGCCTCAATATCCTGACTACAGGCCATAGGTCTAGTGTCCCTGGTTGGCATCCCAACACCTTGGAGGTGGGAAGGGGACTTAAAGACCCCTCCTAAGGTGGAAATGGGTCAGGAAGTGCCCTACCCCATATGCAAGGGTCTTCCAAAGGGGTGAACAAAGACTTGAAGGAGATAGCCCCTAAGGCATAGTCTGCCCCTGTGCAAGATCCCCAGAGGACTCATGCAGAGAGGATGTACTCCTACCTCCTCATTTCAGAGAAGGACATGGCTGACTCTTGCTCATCTTGCCTTAGGGCCTCTTCTGGAGGTTGAGAGAGACAGGCTCATTTCCCACCCTTCTTGTCCAACCTCCAAAAGTAAAAAGATGGTGGGGCTCTTTTCCTTGTGTGTGCATTCTTGGGATGGACAGGGACCCTGCTGTTTCAGCAGGTGACAAGGCTTTGAGACAAAGATGACAATGGTTGCAGATAAGGGGTGTACCCTTTTTTGACATCATGCCCCTCATCATAGCATGGTTTTTGAGGCTCTTTCTCCTGCTTGGGGATTTGAATGGTATGCACCCCCTATGGGGTGGAACAACACAATCAATCTCGGAGGTCAGGTCCTTTCTCATGTGATTGATGAGCTGGAGATACCTGTCCTAAATGTGGAGGACTTTATGCATCACTTCATTTTCATCTCACAATCTGTCCCTGTGCGCTCTGGATGCTCAGCCTGATTTTGAGTTGGAGGTGGCGGATAATCTTCATGGTAGTCACCAATTTCCCTTTCATCTATCATTTTATGGGCTGCTGCAGTGTAAAAACTGCCTTGGTGGTGCTTGGAGTGGCCAGGGGGGTTCACATTTCAGGAAATAACTGATTTTTCTGTTATAGTTGAGGAGTTTAGGTCTGCAGATGAAGCTGTTGAATTCTCCAAGTAACATCATCACTGTCAGTCGAACTACTATTACTATAATGTCTGGCCATTTTGCTTGCTGTCCATTTCCTGGGTGCTCATCCAAGTGTACAGCCCTCAGAAAGAAGCAATATACCTACATGCCCTATAAGTGCCACATGAATGATTTCAACATCAGTAAATTTTGTTGGGCTAGAGCTATGTTCCAGTATGTTTTGAGCCTGCCCTGTGCTCTTCCTGGCTGGGATATGTCTCTTCTCTTAATTGGAAGACCCTGCTTTCAGATTTGTGGAGGCGAGTCAAAAGGATTTAGAGCAAGTTCTTGCAGGACCCCCCTCCCATTCTCCAGGAGAACAGGACTACAATCTTGGACCCTGTATCTGTGACAGTCTTTCATGACTACTTTCACATTGACTAGCCAGGATGCTGTGCTGCCAGAATTCTATACACATCATTATGCTGCTAAAGGTCACTGACCTGTACTTTACCTCCATAGGCGGTGTGAATCCTTCAATGCCAGGTTTACATTGAATGAGTTGTGTTCCAATCTCACTTCATGAGCGGACACTGCCCCTAGTCTCGACATTTGCATTTTTGCTAAATTGTTTTACAGGTTATGGAAAGAGGGTATCTTCCCAAACTCTTGTTAAATGGCTTCTGTGCTTGCGTTTCATAAACTGGGGAGAGATTACTCTACCTCTACAGGTTTCTGCCCTATTTCTATAACCTCCTGTGTGTGCAAGTTGATGGAGAAATTGGTAAATATTAGATTCTTCCTGGACAGTGGAGGTCACTTGTTTTCTGCACAGTATGGCTTCTGCAAGTTCCACTCCATGGCTGATGCTCTGCTCCAACTAAAAAATGATATCGGTACTGCCTTCATTCATAGACAGCACTATGCCACTGTGTTCTTTGGTCTGGAAAAACCCTGTGATACAGTATTATTGAGGCCCTCCACACCATAGGGTGTGAGGGGAAGCTTCCCAATTTTCATTTCTGAATTCCTACAAGATTGTTGATTCTGCATATGGGTGATAGGTGGGAGCCTTCTCCAGCCCAATAGGACAGGAAAAGGATGTCTTCATTGTCACGCTCGGCTCTTGAGTATCAACAGTATCACCTCAATACTTCAAGATGTTCTTACTACATTGTATGTAGATGAACTTTCTTTCTTTTGGTGAGGCCTAGATGCTAACAGGTTTCAGTTTTCCTTGGCTAAGACTAAGGAATGCACTTCTGCTACCATCCATGGCTCCACCCTGACCCAGACTTGTTCTTAAATGGAGTTCATCTGGAACTGGTAGATTAGCACTGTTTCCTTGGTATGGACATTATTTGTTCTGTCATATTCAGCACTTGGGGTGCTGATAGGTCTACTGCTTTGTTGTTTTATCTTTCCTCTGTTTGCTCAAAGTTTGACTGCTGATGCATGTTTTATGCATCTGCAGCTGTTTATTTTGGAAGGCAGCCTCAATCCACCAAACCGTTCTCTTTCTGGCAACTGGTACCTTCTGCATGTTTCCCATCCTGAGCCTACTTGTTGATGCCTGGGAGATGCCACTCACTCTGCACCGTACACATTGCATTATGAGCTTGTACACAAAGGCACTACTCAGGGCTGCCTCTCTCTTCACAGATGAGCTAGTTGAAATACACTGCTTGGTAAGGGAGATAATGCATTGTGCCTTGTTTGGAAACTGGATTCTGATCATTATCAACTTATAACCTTATTTCAAGTGCAGTACATTGCTCATTTCTATATTCTGCAACATTTGGCTCATATCTTAACCTCCCATTATTTTATGAAAATAAATCACCACTACTTACAGCTCATTTTAGTCCAATGAATAAAGGCAAAACTTCTAGACAGCTAGAGCTGACACTGTTGTGACCGTTGCAAGGTTAAAGAAACTCCATATAACATTTTGCTTTGACTGAAAAGAGAAAGAAACAAAACATAAATTATAATAAGGCAAGATACAGAATGCACCCTGCAAAGAAGAGGTTAGATATGGCAATAATGACAATGATATCAAAGATAGGCATTTTACCTTCAAGGAGAGCTGTTGCTGTATTTTATACATTTAAAATCATGCAAGTGGCTTAAGGTTGAAGTTAAGGTAAATCAACCTTTAGATTTAAGTCTATATAGTTTCTGGAATAATAGAGGGTTAGTAACAAATCAGTACAGGCACAAAACTCCAGCATACGGAGGGACTGTCTACCTATTGCTAGGCATGGTGAGCCCCCTATGCAGATAAGTAGTTTCTTATACACATCATCCTGCATATAACCACTTACGACACTACTATCTTTCATCCCATCTTCACAACAACCTATCTACTCCCTCTCCTACTCTGAAACCTGCCAAAGGGAAATTTTTATCCACACATACCTGATGTGAAGCGAGTGACCCACTCCTGAGTCATGAAGGGTTCTTGATGTCAAAATACAATAATTTACAGCACCTTACCCTCCCCAGTGAGTTTTGTCCCTGGTGCTTTCAAGCTAGCGAGTGTTTGTTATTCTGACCTTTATATAAATTTCATTATCTGGTTCAGGGATCTTATTCGTGATTCCAAAGGAGACAGACTGCCTAACTTATTTACAGTATTAAATGGGCAGCATGATTTTTCTCTTATTTAATGAAAAGCACTTTGTGAGTGATGGTTTGCAATCTACTAACATGAAAACTAGCCTTGCATGAAGCTACTTACTTTACTTTGTTACCCCCAGGTATCTTCAGTTGAACCTGGCAGCACTCAGGAGTGATGCTAGAGCATGTGGCCTTTTCCAGAGGTCTCCCAGAGAGGTTCTATTGAAAGTAGTTCTGAGATGGATGAGGGAAGGACAGGATAGGAAGGAATGTGCAGTATATTCCGATTATGAAAGCTACAGCAGGGGCAGTTGGGTGGGTGTCAGGGTTTATTCTATTTCTCTATTTGGAAAGGGTGAACAGATATCCTGACAATAGATGGGACAGAGAAAGTGGTTCAGTGTTCTTGGGAAGATTCAGATAGGTGAATGTCCAGTTGAGTGCATTGAAGTTTGGCAAATTATTTAAGTGGGGTGAGAGATGAAGTATATGAAATATGAATGATTTGTTCTGAAGGCTTATGAAATTGTTTCTTGCAGGAGGTTTGTAAGCAATGATACACTATTTAAAGAACTAGTTCACCTTGCTCAGAACTCAGCATCTTCCCATAATGCAACTGGAGGAAATGCTGCAAGTATGGCTCGGCGATTTGCTATGGAGGGAGCCTCTGTCATGTTAGCTGCTAACAGAGAGAAATACCTCATGGATTATATACTTCCTAATATTGTTGGTAAGTCTTGATGTACCACTATCACCTAACACTCTACCACAAAATTGGGGTTCAACATGTATCAGTGCTACAGAAAGTACCTATCCTATCATGCTTTATTAAGCACAAAGCTCTTGATCCTACTTTTCATGCCATTGGTCTTTCATATCAATAGGACTATGTTGTAACATTTCATCTGACTTCCTGAAATAGCTTAATGTTTATGTGGTTCTTCTGAGAGTCATAACGCTAGTTAAATTTGTGGTTGGAATGGAGCCCATGTGTACGTTTATTCAAATTAAGAGAATTCTTCTCTGATGACCGTTTTTTGCATTTTCTTCTAGAAAGGATCTTTTGAAGCATACATCGATGCTTATAAATTTGTCAGAATCTTTCTTTACATCATGTCTATCTTCTATTAAATGACTTCTTGCATCCTCTTGGTCTTTCAATTTTATGTCAGTGGTATGCAAATTTTCTTTTCTCCTTTTTTTCCTACTCATTTTCTCTTACAGTTGCAAACCATGTGCTCACTTTACCATTGTAAACTGTTTTTTTTGCATGTTTTTCAAAACTAAGCCTCAGCAAGATGGAGCCATTATTGCCGCCCCTATCATGATTTGAGTGTTATTGTAGTTGTTTTTCCATTCCATACTCTTGAGTTAGTCAAGAATCTTCTCATTCCAGAGCTTTCGTTCAGGTCCTTTATCAAGAATGTTTCCAGTCTATGTCTGGTTTATCTGCTTCCACTCTTTACTCCCTCTTTCAAGAGCTCTTGCTAACCAAGTGGATACAGCGTTGGTCTGCCAATATCGTGATGCCGGGTTCGATCCCAGTAAGAGCAGACACAAACTTTAGCGCACATAGAGATTTGACTACCAATTGGTGGATGTGCTGTGTTCAGCCCTGTACTGGGGTAGGTAGATCTTACACCATTGCACACATAGCCAATTGCAACACTACTTTCTTTCCCCTTCCATCTTTGCAGCATGACATTGACACTCACTCTCTTTTCCAAGGAATCCTGCCGATAGGTATCCCTATCCACATACCTCTGATGCCAAACATGTCCCTCCGCCACAGGTTGATGAAGGTTCCACCTGAACACTGTTCAATGTCAAACATAATACTTCCTGGCACCTCTCCTGAAAGAGGATTGGCCCCTGGGTCCCTCAGGCTCACCAGCAATTGTCATACTGACCTTTGTCTATTTCATTATCCAGTCGGAGATCTGCCTGGATAAAGGCAGGATGGCAAACTACTACTACTACACCCTTTTTCATGGCACAGAATTATATTACCTTCCCCGACCTGTTCTCCCTGGTTTCTACCCAATTTCTCTAACCTCGCATGTGCAAGTTGATGGAGAAACTGGTAAATGTTAGATAAGCCTTTTTACTGGACAGTGGAGGTTACCTATCTTCTGCCTAGTGCTGCTTCTGTAAGTCCCACTTCATTTGAATGCTGTTCCAGTTGAAAAGTGGTATCTGCAAGTCTTTTCTTCACAGGCAGCTTTTTGCAGCATTGTTTTTGGATTTGGAGAAGGCCTATGATACTCTGGTAATATGGTATCATAGAGACCCTTCCCCCATTCTGCTGGTGAGGAAATGCCTCCCAATTTTATTACTTTTTATAAGATACCTGCCCTGGAGTGTTGGCTCCAACAGGCTCTAAACCATGAAATACACAAGTGTCAGTTTTCTTTGCCTAAGACCAAGTTGGTGCACTTTTGCCACATTCGCAGGCATCACCCCAACCCTGACATGGTCCTAGAGGGGCTTGGCTGAACGTTTTGGACTGGCACTATTTTCATGCTCTTGTATTAGACCTATTGCCTTACTTGGGAGATCCATATCAGCAGCTTTATTGTTTCTTGTACACTTGCTATAGGCATAATTCACTGTGCTATGTTCAGCATGTGGGGTCCTGATAGGGCTATACTTCAATCTCTGCCATTCCTACATAGGTGAGATTTACTCCACACTAGATCATCAGTGTAGAAGGAGCCTCACTCATCGTATTTAGTCAGTACCATAATACTTGATGTGACATCCCCCATCCCCTTAACTCAGAGGTTTGCAGTCAGAAAAGTAAAATGGTTATTGGGTACTCGGTGAGGAAATAATACTAGTTGGGTTATCCTTTCTACTTGATACACTCCTGGAGACAATTGAAGGTTTTAGAGCAATGGGGGTTCAAAACTGCTCCACAACTCCTTGAGGTGATAATGAGCCCATGCGCAGAGCAGGTGTTGTGTGTACTAGAGGTTCTCAATGGAGTTCAAATCTGGACTATTCCTCTGCCACTCCTTTTATGTAGTTCAACCTATAGATACTGAATCACTCCTTAATGAGCTTAGCTCTGTGTGTAGGTGCACCATCCTGCATAAACACCTCATTCTGGCAAGCATCAAAATAATCCTCCTGGTGGTTGTAGAGCAGCTCTAAGTACATCTTGTTCACAGTAATGTTCTTCTCTCCCAGACACAAATTTGCAAATGCTGTGATACCCAAAAGCACCCAGATCATAACACTATCAGTGTGTTTCACGGTGTCCTGAGTGAACCTAGGGTCAAGAGGATCTGCCCCAGTAACAGTAAACCTGGCCTCATCACTCAATAACACCTTCTGCTACTTCACTGGGTGCCAAGCTAACACTTTTTAGCAAAAGCAATGTGCTTTTTCCTCCTGGGAGAAAGTTACAAGTGGTTTCCTGAGTGGTGCCTGGTAATCAAAATGGAGTGTTGCAGATCCATCACTGGATGGTCCTAACAGAGGTCTTCTTCAGCAGATGCCGGTTTTCCTTGATTTCCTTGGCCTGATTCTAGAGTCAGCTTCCACATGGCCTCACATGGTCTCACATGGCCTATCTGGCCTTTTCTTGTCAAGTGGTAGTTCATGGGCACCATTCATGCATGCTTTCAGCATCCACCTCACAACACTATGCAGGCTCACTCCGGTTAGGAATGGCTGCAACCTGGTCAGATTTCAACCCCAATCCATAGCCAAAACACAACAAAAAACAGGATAGTGGGTCCTGCAATAAAAGCACTCCATGCCTGACCCCCCTTGACCCCCCTAAAAAGCACAACCTTTAACTACTAACAGCAGAAGCAAACTAAAGCTTGTCTGCATAGCTGTGCTGAATTTCCTGTTACTACACCCCACCTGATTCATGCAGCAAGTAATGTGGCATTTTCTTTAGATACTCTTTAAGGGGAGGGGTAAAAATGCCATAGTTGGCACACTGTTTTTGTGCCAAGTATTTTAGGTCTGACTATAGAGCCTACTTGTCGATGATGAGGGGGTGCCATTTGCTTGTACATGCACGTTCTGCCTCTCCCTTCAGTTGCCAATAGCTCTCAATTCGTTTACAACCAATCTTGACGGTGCCTCTGTAAACAAATGTCACACCAATCATCCCTTCTTTCAGATTTGTGGATAGGAAACTCTTTTGAGAGCTTGGTGTAAGTATTAGGCCAGTGCCACTGTTGATTCTGCCCAAGATGCCACCCTGGAGGATCTCACCTATGAATGTTTGTTACCACACCTGCTCCCAAAGCTTCTACAACACTCATGATGTGCTTCCAAGATATATGAACGCAATACTCTGACATATTGAAGTTATGCATGTGTGCATGGATGTCTCTGATTTTAAAGAAGGAGCTGCCTTCCATACTATTCTTCCCCTGCTTGCTGGAGGCTGGCATGGCTCTTCTGGGCTCTGCATCTCTGTTCGCTGATGATCTGGTTGAGATGCACTGTTTGGTATGGAGGATTATACTGTGCTAAGCTCAGAGACTGATTTATAATTCATAGCAACTCTCAAAGAGCTTGCTAAGTCACCTTGAAGCATTGGAATATCCACAACCATTAGTTTACAATTTGATGGAGTGCTCCACTACACTTTCTGCGATGACTGCAATGTCCCCCAGACTATTCAGCACATTCTTGTTGAGTATCCCATCCCAGTCTGGGTGATCTTCTCACATGTTACCTATGTTGGTATCATGATGAACGTGGTTGTGACAAATTGTCCCTTGTACTCAGGACTGGTTCAGCCACATAGACTTTTGGACTCTCTGAATTTTGGGTGGTGGTTGGGCTCCTCCATTCTATTTGACTCTTTGTTGTAGGTTAGAGAGTGCTTTCTTCTTGCTTTTGTTTTTTTATTTGGTTTGGGATTTTGAGTAGCCTAGCACTAGTCTCAAATTTTGAATTACAGAGGCTTATGTCCTTGAAGGCAGTTGCCAGATGGGTGTTTAACCCCCCCCCCCCACGGAACTATCCCCCCAATGCCGCGATTGCTTCATGTTGCTTTCTCTCTTCCTTGAATTGGGTGCATTCGCAGGATGCACCACCATATGATGGAATGCTTGCCTGCTGCAATGACTGGTGGTGCCCTAGACACTGTTTGACGCATTCTTTTTGTTTTTCCTAGTCTGGTGGATCTTTGTACATGTTGCCTGTTCCAGTACCCGGATTAGTGGTGTCACACTACTTGTCCCTCGTAGTCTGGACAAATTCATGCACACAGACTTGTGGACTATCTGGCCCTTTGGACGATGCTGCCCTCCTCCATTTCATTTAGCTCTCTTTGGTGTTGTCACATGATCCTGCAGCAGGGGGAGATGGGCCTGCCCACAACACTGGAGCAGGTTTCTTCTTGCTTTTTTTGGGGGTAAATATGTAGATTGGTGTCGTGAATGATGGGACGTAAACTATTTTGTCCGTGTTCTAATATGTTTCACGTTTTGGGAGTAAATTTAAGGGGACTGCTCAAACCTTACAAAATGCTTTAAAATCGGCGTTTTTTAAGGTTTGATCCATTTCCTAAAAAAGATTGAAAAACGGGAGTTTTTTGATAATTTAACACTTCTTAGGGACCCCCCCCCCCCGTACGATGATCCTGAGTTTCAATCAATTGAGGGGGGGTCTAGGGGGCACAGCCCCCCAGTGTATAATCCTAATTGTTTATAGAATAATGTTCTAACGTTTACATAACTAGGACTCAAACACGCATGAATATTCAGGCACGAATGAACGAATTATAAACACACAAAAATCCACTTTTTCAGGTGCGACGTCAATCTACATATTTACCTCTTCTTTTTTTTTGTCTTTTGGGAGGATTTTTTTTTCTTGTGTGTGTATTTTGCACTTCTTTTTTTTTATCTAGCCAAGCATTAGGCTATGGATGATTACTGTTTGAAGTCAGCAATACACTGTTTTGTATGGGAGGTAACTTGTGGTGCCATTTCAGAGACCAGATTGCAATCTTTAGTGACTCAGACAGTGCCTTAAGTGCTCTCAGAGTATTGGAATCTCTGCACCCCCTTGTTGGTTTGGGTTATCTGTGATGCCCCAGCTGCTTCAAACTGGGTGGTTTTCAAGATTATTTTCTGAGTTCCTGAGCATGTAGGGAATTGTTGGGAATGAGGGCACCAAAGAGTCAGTGAGGACTGGCCGACCACACCAGCATCTTGTTCTTCCTCACATTGACTACAGGCCAGGAATCAGATCAGCTCTCCTTGCAAAGAAGATGGCCGATTGATTTGGGTTTTTTTTTAATTAGCCTATTATTAAGAGGCCAACTATTTGCAGTGACTTGTGCTGCCTCTGGAGGGAGTCACCAGGTTTGTGCTATAAATAAAAAAACAAAACAAAAATAAACCGTAACCAGCAGAAACTTTACACAACATCAAAAATGGACCACCTCTCCAAGCTGACAGCCCAGAGAAATCACTAAACAGGGCCCCATAAGATGATGCCCTCTGTAGACTCTTACACTTAGTACCTGTAGGAGTGGCATGGCCCCAGTGCTCCCAGCAATCAGAAACTAGATTGAGTCTATCTGTGCTTTATTCTTTCTAGGCATTTCCACTTTACCCTTTTATCTCTATTTCCTTTACAAGCATCTTCTCACTCATTTCCTTGGCCAGTGGCTAATTTTGCAGGCTAGTTGCGACCAGCTTTCATTTGGACTTGGACCACCTGGTAACCTGGAGGAGCAGCATGCCCTCCTGGGTCCATTTCCCCCAGCAGTCTCAAACTAGATTGAGACTGTCTGGGCTTTATTCTCTATAGACATTTCTATTTTACCTTTTTCATCGCTGCCTTTATCAGCTTCTCACCTAATTTTGGGGCTGATTTTGAATGCTAGTGACTGAGGAGCAGCCTTCGTTCACTCATCATCTTTGGTGGAAGGGATGCTGGCTCCCTCTCTCTCGGCCCTGGTTGGGGTGAGGTGAGTTTGGTGTGTCTGCATTCTTCTTGCCCCTTTTCTCCTACTACTATCCCAATCTCTCCTTTCCTTATCCTCTTACACATCCGCAAGAGAATGTTATGGAGCTCTTGAGTGACAGAGTGGATTCACAGTGGCTTTGGACTTCTAGAGTTGAGGCGCTGGTTCAATCCCATTGATCGCAGACACAAAACCTTGTGGTTACACTGAAACTTAGCCACCCATGGGGAAGTAGTTCTAGCCAATCACACCACTATCATTTTCTTCCCATATTAATATACCCTCTCCTTTGTTCTGGATTTGTGCCAATGTAGCACTAGTGTGTCCCATGTCGTACTCTTATCCACATACTCATGACATGAAACCACAAAGGGTTTTTATATCTCAGTGGGTACCTATTGATTAATGTGGGATCTGAGCCAAGGGTATCTTCATTGTATAGCTGCTGCTGTGGAGAGAATCCATCTCTGGTATCTTATCACCGCCAGTGTGGATTAACTTTGCCATAATTGCAAGAGGTGTTTCCACTCAGCTAGTCCATCACCCTTTCTTCAGCCTTGCTTGCATTTATCATTTCTAACCTTTGTGTGTATTTCATTTGATGTTTAGTTTAATAGCCATGCTGCTCTAATATCTGGGGGATTGTGCGCTCTGCCATCCCCATTGCTTGCATTTTCCCTCTCTGCCCCAATGCCTGCAGTTGATTCACACCTATGGATTTTTCACACATTTTCACTTTCTCTAGCACCACCATTTTTTTTTTTTTACAAATCTCTCCTTACAAACTTTCTACCTACATGTTCTGCCTCAATGTCCCTACCTCCACCCCATTATCAAACCCTATTCACTCCCTCAACCCTCCCAAGCCCCCTCACACCGACTACATGGCAGGAATACAGGCTGCTTGGCAAAGAAGATGGGAGACGGTTGAAGTGAACTTAAAGTTCCGTGCCATTGTGCCACGACTGTTCCTATGGACCTACTCCCCAATGCCGCCGTGGCTTTAAGTTGCTTTCTGTCGTCTCCGAATTGGATACACTCATGGGACGCACCGCCATTTGATGGAGCGCTCGCCTGCGCCCTGCTGTGAAGACTGCATTGTCCTCCAGACTGTTTGGCACATTCAGGTTGAATGTCCCAGTCTGGGCGATCTCCATGCACGTTACCTGTCCCAGTACTGGGATGGGTGGGGTCGCTACCGCCTGTCCCTTGTACTCGGGATGAGTTTGTGCACATTGACTGGTGGACTTATAGACTTTTGTGAGGAGGTTGGCCTTCTCCCCTTTTATTTAACTAGTTGTTTTTTTATTGTTTTTTGTTATTTTAGTAGGTGCACGTTCCTGTGCCAGGGGGAGGTGGACCTCCCCCCGACGCCGGAGCTTGCTTCCTGCTTATTGCCTTTTTTCTTTGTTTTATTTTTATTGTTTTTTATGTTCTTTTTCTTAATATCCTCTTTTAAAGATGCCTAATACTAGGCAACGTTGACTACGGCGACTAATGCCCAAGTAGGCAATTGCCAAATGAGCTCTTAAATTTTTGTTTTTAAAAACCCTCCCAAGCCCCTCCAACTATCTGGAAACAAACGTATGCCTCTGCTGTCTTAATCTCTCTATCATCTCTGATGAAGCTTTGCTGGACTTCTCTCCGCTCTGTCTGAGGAAAATTTGGTTGCAATTCTTTGCTTTTTCTCTCTCTCTCAACTCTTGCACCACAGAGATATCACTTCCTAAGGGCAGACTGTCCCAGTTTCTCTGCTGGCATAGCATGCTCCCAAAGGATGTTTTTTTTTGTACAGTTCTCAGGACTGGTTCATGCACAAAGACTTATGGACTGTACAACTTTTTGGAGGAGGTTGGCCTACTCCACTTTATCTGACCTTTTGGTAAGTTGCTTTTTCCTGCCAGAGCTCGCTTCCTTCTTGTCACCTCTTTCCTTTTTTTTAACCTGTACTTAGCCTTTCTCTTTCTTTTTATCTTTGTTATTTACATATTGTTATTTTTTTTTTAATCTAGCCTAGTATTAGGCTTTAGCGTGAGTACAACGACTTTTGCCCTAGTAGGCAGTCGTCAGATGGGCTCTCAATAAAACAAAAAAAAAACAACTTATTTGTTCAGTTGCTAAGGCCTTAAGCCTTTCTTAACCCACTAATTATATTATCAAGTTTATAATGATGGCTCTTGTTAGCCTTGTGGATACAGCATTTGTCTTCTAACGTTGAGGTACGAGGTTCTATCCCAGCATGAGTGGACACAAATGTCTGCAAGTTGGGTTCTGTCCACTGATTGGTGGATGCACTGTACATACCCTCATGGTTATAGGTAGATCTTACACAGCTATCTTTCCTCTCCCATCTTCATAGCACAAACATTCACACACTTCTCTATTCTAAGGAATCCTGTCAATGGTTAGTTATATCCAAATACCCCTAATGCAGAATGGGTAGACTTCCTCTTGGGTGAGGAAGGTTCCTACCTGATTGCTGGTTCTTGTGAAAAAAAAACCTTCCTGCCCCCCTCTCCCCAAGAAAGTAAATAGAACCGGTTTCTGGTGCTCTCAGGCCCACTAGAGATTGTCATGCTTATATTTATGTTGCTTTCATTATCTGTTAGGGAGAGGTCTCTTGTCCATGAGTAATAGACAGATGGAGCAACGAAATAGTATCAGTGGTTTGATACTTGTTTAAAATGGGTCAATTTTATTCTTCTAAACTATATAGTAAACTATGGCTTACCTAGCTGGATTTCGAGTTGTCACTTCATCTTTATTTCTTAGAGCATAGGCATGTAGTCCGGTAGTGGAAGGGTTGAAAGTTTCTCTTTTAAGGTGATTGGTTAATGAAATGTACATAAAGATCAGAATGAGAATTGATGGTGAACCTAAAGGCGGAAAGTTGGTTTTATTTTTTATACTAACCATTGATGGTGTAATCCTTTCTGGCCCCCAGTGGTAAGGGGCAACCATTCTATATCAGGGGTATGTTTATATGAGTCCTCTACTCCATTAAGGGACACTAGTACTCAATCAGCAGGATCCTGCGACAGAGGAGAGAGCGAGTGTGTTTTGCTGTGAAAGCAGGAAAGGAAATGATAGCAGTGTTGTGATTGGCCAGATACATGATGCTGTGTGTGGAGCTACTTAGCCCAGCATATAACAGCATATTTGCCAAAAGGGGCACCCAGTTCATCACACTGATGAAATTTTTGTATGTGCATGATAGGATTGCAGCCCCTGCCTCAACATCAGAAATCCATACTATCCATTATGTTATTGTGAGCTCAATCCTTGAGTTATACAAGTTGGTATATCTTTCAAACTTGATATTATCAACTCTCAACATAAGTTGACTCATATTCATGCCCCATCAGATAATGAGTTCAGGAAGGATGAAAGAAAAGTTCACTTTGATATAAAGACCAAAACTTTGAAATAGTCTTTTCAATTTAATATATAGAAAGCATATCTCTGACAAAATCTTGTATTATCCATTTTATATCACAATGCTTCAGTAGTATTTTCTCTGAATCTGAGACAATCTTAATTATATAATTTGCTAACCTTTGACTCATATATGTTTGATTGGTAGAAGCTAGACATTTGAGACATATTTTTGGACCCAGTATTCTGCTTTTTGCAGTGGCAGGTGGGCCGAGCTCAGAGGACCAGACAGATATACATCTACTTCTGGAATTCCTCAGAGGTGAAAAATGGGGGAAATACATAGCTCCCAGAGCAAATAGGTGAGTTTAAATTAACAATATATTTGATCTCCATCTTTCCAACAGACACATACATATACGCAAGATCTTGTTGAATCAATCAAGGGTAAAAGAGAATATAATATTGATAAAAATTTTCTGCCTGTCATGGCTAAGAATAACACCATTGTAACTGAAATTAGCTAAATGTGATTATACCTGAATCTGAAATGAGAGGAGTTTCTGTGTTAAATATGTAATTAATGTTTACAACATGTACATTAATCATTAGACTGATATGATTGGAGGAAGGATAATTATATGTTAAAAGTTAAAACACTCCTCCAATCATAATAATGCAATAGGTGATAAACAAATGGTAAGCACCCACTTCTTCGTATGAGCTTTCCCTCTCTATTTTCTCTAGGTTTAATGACCTGACCAGTTACCTCATGCCATGTCAAAAGAAAGGCTTAGAACTGTATATAAACAAGCTCGGTTTTGTCACAATAAGCCCATCCCTGCACCTAATGAGCTGACCATCTTCATGCAACTGTTCTTGAGTGCATAAGGCTGTACTGCTAATGGTGGGCAGGCTTTACTGTTTTTTTTGGTTGCCAGGCAAGTAAAAGTCTTGGTTCCTGTCCCTGGGTCTGTGGCAGATCTTTCTGGCCATTTTGATGATCACTAGTACAACCTCGTATTTGATCCACTCTGTCGCAACCTCTCTCTCTGGCTACTCAGTTGGGAGCTGCAGCCTTTGGGGAGAGACCGTCCATTGGGAAACTTTTGGTTTGTTTGCATCACTGCAAAGGTGCAAACACCATTCTTTAACACACCCAGTGTTGGAGACCTGAAAAGTCTGAAAACCTGAAATGAGATAGGTGGAAGAGGCTGGATGCCGGATATAGCCACTTTTGGAGCCGCCTTCAGGCTGCTCCACCTCTGAAGAGTTGGCCCTCCCCTTGTGCCTTCTAAGCCCCCCCAAACTTATTCTAGGGTAGAGGAGGTTTCCTACTCTTATATGTCTATGGGTGAGGTTGGCTTTTTCTTTGAGTCACGTTAGATGACTCCACCAGTATCAGTGGCAGCTCCTCTTTCTCTTTCACAGGGCCCACCAAAAAGTAAGAAAGCAGGGAGTATAGAATTGACGGGAATTGGTCAATAGGGTGAAGCCCGTTAGAGGGACAATAGTTGGTGGTGCCCCCTACTGTTAGAAACTCTTAATTTTGTTGGGGTTGGTGTGCCTGCCCCTCTTTTCCGATGCAGGTCGGTTCTCCGGCGCCAATGGCATTGATTGATAGCAGACCATAGACCTCGTGAGTCTGATTGGGATTCCTAAAAAGGCCACTTGAGGTGGAAATGGTCTTGTAGGTGTCCCTGTCCCAAATGGCAGGCTCTTTCATGGGGGGGCAAAAACTTGGTCGGAAACACCACCAAGCCAAAGTCCAGACCCTGGGTAAATTCCTCCTGAGACAGTATGCGCCCCTGATGCCTCAGGAGGAAAGGAGGGATCTCCTTCACCAGTTGGTGCTCCCTTTTTAGCTCTGGACTTCCCCTTTATGGAGAAGGATATAGCTGAGTCTGGCTCATTGAAGGCTTTGCTGATGTCTATTGCGGCCATGACTGTGTATTGTAGTGGCCTTTTTTGGTTGGACCTTCTAGTATGTGTTGTTAAGGTGGCTAGTAGTGTGGTCATGATTTTTTTCTCTGGTCATGTTGTGGGTGTGAAAGGGGTGTAGTGGGCTTGATTCCGTTGAGTAGTTTTTCTATCCTTTTTGTGATGGCTGAGAGAAAGCAAGATGGATCTGGGATTTATTTGTTTTGAGAATGGGGATGATATACATATGCATGTATCCAGATTGGAGGTGGTGGGAGATGAATTGTAACAAAGAGTAGTTGAAGATGTCTTTGAGTGCATAGTGCAGATGGGTGGTGTTTCAATGAAATGTTTGAAATGCGGTCTGGGCTTTCAGTGGGTGATTTATTTTACAGGGTTGTGGGGTAAAAGTAGTGTCATGGGGAGGGAAAGTCAGGGGGCAACATGGTCTAACTATGTGGTTTGCTCAGTTTTTTGTCTTTTCCTATTCTTGTGACTGTTCAAAGGTGGTATGAGCATGTAAGAAGAATTGATGGAAATAGACTTGTGAAAGAATATTTGAGAGGTAGTGTCAGGGTGTGCAAAGTGTTGATTATGTGAATGAGTGTTGAGATAGGAATGGCTGAATGAGGAGCAAGTGGATTATATTGTGTCTGATGGATGCTCATGGGGGAGGTTTTTGAGGCAGCGTGTTTGTGGTATTCTGTCAAGGGAGGACTTACCTCCCAATGCTGCGCGGCTTCAAGTTACTTTCTGTCGCCTTCAAATTAGTCACACTCACAGGATGCCCCACCATTTAATGGAGTGCTCCCATGCACTTTCCTGAGACTACGACATCTGTGCGCTATCTTTAACATGTCAATCCGGACCGGATGCGTTCCTAGAGACTGGCGTGAGGCGGAGGTGACTCCTATCTTCAAGAAAGGAGACCGTAACCAACCGTCGAACTACCGACCTATCAGTCTGACTTCGATAGTCGGTAAACTCATGGAAAGCATCATGGTGGACAAAGTGACGTCGTATTTAGAGTCAAACCTGCTACTGAGGAGTTCCCAGCACGGCTTCCGAAGGCAACGGTCATGCCTGACGAACCTTGTAGAATTCTTCCACTTCGTTTTCAGTGAGCACGATCGGGACAAGGCGGTGGATGTGGTCTACCTAGACTTTCAGAAAGCCTTTGATAAGGTACCACACCGCCGCCTTCTCCGGAAAGTGCGAGCGCTTGGCATAGACGGAAAGGTAGCCGGCTGGATCGAGAACTGGCTAAGTGGCAGACGGCAACGGGTGGTGGTAAATGGACAGTCTTCTGAGTGGGTGCCCGTTACTAGCGAGGTGCCTCAAGGTTCTGTCCTGGGACCTCTACTATTCATCATCTACGTCAACGACATGGACGGTGACATGGTTGCCAAGATTTCCAAATTTGCCGACGATACCAAGCTTGGTATGAACGTTGCAAAGGATGGAAATACTGCCCGCCTGCGGGAAGATCTTGGGAAGATTGGGGAGTGGTCGGACACGTGGCAAATGCCTTTTAACGTGGGCAAATGCAAAGTGATGCATATCGGCCACAGAAACCCCCAATCTCAGTATATCCTTAAGGGCACTGCTCTTGAATCGAGTGACACTGAGAAGGACGGGTGTTACTATTACTAGTGACCTCAAGTTCTCGAAACAGTGCATTGAGGCGGAGAAAAAGGCCCAAAGGATGCTAGGCTATATTAAGCGCCAGTTTGGTTATCGGAACCAGGAGATTGTACTGTGCCTGTACAACTCACTTGTCCGACCGCACCTGGAGTATGCCGTACAATTTTGGAGTCCTTCATTGCGAAAGGACATCGCGAGATTGGAACACGTACAAGCCAGGGCAACCAAGCTGATTCCCTCTATCCGACATAAAAGTTATGAGGATAGACTAAGGGAATTAGATCTGTTCTCGCTGGAAACCCGTAGACAGCGTGGTCAGCTCATCGAAGTTTTCAAAATACTTCGAGGGTTCGACAATGTTGACTATCGGGATATTTTCACACTGAGTGAGAACAGAACGCGCAATCACGGCTTCAAACTTGAACTGAAGCTTTACAACCGCAATCTGTGTGGAAATTTTTTCACTTACAGTATCTGCGGTATGTGGAACGCACTTCCAGTGGAAGTTGTCAACAGTGAATCTGTTGACCAGTTCAAGTCAAGACTAGACAAAGTCTTGAAAAGTGGCCGTTTAGGGACGCAAAACAATTGAGCAGCCTTGTGCCCGCTCAATTGCTAGTCCAAAGGTACCCTCTTTGAATGGACCGTAAGGTCTCCTAGGGTACCTTCTTTCCTTGTTGTTACTGCCTTTTTCACTTGCACTGTTCGCCACATTCTTGTTGAGTCTCCCATGATGCGCATTAGCTGTTCCTGTATCAGGATGAGAGAGGTCGCTATCGCTCGACCCCTGTACTTGGGATGGGTTCATTCACACAGATTCGTGGACTATTTGACTTATTGGAGCAGACTCGCCTCCCATTTTATTTGACTCTATGCTGTTGGTTGTACTGGGGGTAGGTGGGCCTTCCCCTGATGGTCTTGCTTTTTTGGTTGGTTCTTTAGCCTCTGGCGCTGTTTTTTTGTTTTATTTGTTTTATTTTAGCCTAACATTAGGCTATAAGATAATTATGGTAACTTATGCCCTTGTAGGCAGTTGCCAGTTAGACCATAAAAAAAAAAATCTGTCCATGGATGATATCTGATTAGATGAGATGCTACAGCACATAGTGCCACATCACTATGAGGGCCATTCTGTGTGGACAAATGATGGCCGGCCATGTGCTCGATGGGTATAAAGGGGGTGGGAGATGACGGGTAGCTTTAGGGGCTTTGAAATGCTCTGACCCCACATTGTGGGGAACTGGTTGATGTTGAAGTCGTTTGTATTGACTGCTACTTTTCTCTCTGTTTCACCTTTATCATGTCTCTCTCTCTTATCCCTATCACACTTTGATTTTATGGGCCAATCCTAGGACTCCCCTCCTCCCAGGCCGGCGTCCCTCCCTCTGGGATTCATCATTTTGTCCTTGTCCTTGCCCTTGCTTGGATAGATCTGACTGTGGGATAGAATGGTGAGGTGTTTATTCGGGCAAATAAATGTATTGAAAGCGTGTGGTGGTGACCAATGGTGTTCTGACATTCGGGACTTTGCAGATTCATCGTACACAAAGACCGGAGTAATCCTCGAATGGCCGCTGCTGCCGAGTTTGGGCGTCAGCTGGAAACCTTTCGACCTCATTTACTGGTCATCGGCGGGCTTCAGGTGATGGACAATTTCCCTTATGGACCAGGTAGGGTTTTAGTCAGCTAGATTCTCCTCTTTATTTCCCACGCAGTTCTATGAGGATTTGTGGCTATATTTTTTCTCCTATATTTTTACCTCTTTGCATATTTCTCACTACAAACTTTCTTTGGGAAATGCCATCGTTGGTTTTTGCTTTAATATTTGAGGTGCAAAACGGTTTTCTCCTACACCTTCCACTTTAGGCTCCTTGCCTTCCCTGCCCCAATATTGCAGCTCCATTGCAGAGGACCCATTTTACTTTATAACCTAAAAAAGATTCACTTTCTTATATTGTAATTTATAAGGTCATTCACTTTAGCTCCTGTTCTATTTTTGGTATTTAGAGTCATGAA
Source organism: Ceratothoa steindachneri (assembly GCA_963969495.1). NCBI lineage: Eukaryota > Metazoa > Arthropoda > Malacostraca > Isopoda > Cymothoidae > Ceratothoa > Ceratothoa steindachneri. Next base: position 68,370,497 of record OZ018323.1, on the reverse strand, counting down.
CATATGTAACTATGCCTCCCTCACTCACTCACTCCCTTCCTCCCTCCTTCCCTCTGGCCCCGGCTTAGCCTCTTTTTTCCTGGACACCCTGTCTTCTTACCCTGCTTCCCTACTTTCCATACAACCTTTAGAGGTAGATATAGCTCGGGCCGGTGGCGCCCTTGGTTCTGCCCAGGACGCCACCCTGGAGGGTACCAGATTTGGCTATTTGTCGCCACGCCTCTGCTCCCAAAGCTTGTACTGCGCCCGGAGTATTGCGTTCGAACTTTTTAGAGCACACATCGTGTCACGCTGGAACCGTGCCAGTGTATACGGATGGCTCCAAGTCCGAAGAGGGGGTCGGCTTCCACGCCGTAGCCCCTCTGTTTGAAGTCAGCGGGGCTCTGCCAGGCGCTGCGTCTGATTTCTCGGCCGAGCTGGTGGCAATACACCACTCGGTACGGGAGATTACGCGACGTGCCCGGTTCGGAGACCGGATTGTGATCTATAGCGACTCACAAAGCGCCCTGAGTGCTCTCGGGGCATTGGAATCTCCGCATCCCCTGGTTCGCGAAATCCGTGACGCCACGGTTTTGGCGAGCCGGGCAGATGTCGAGATTATCTTCTGCTGGGTTCCTGGACATGTAGGAATTGCGGGGAATGAGCGCGCCAAAGAGTCCGCAGACTCTGCGACCGGACCAGCGTTTCGCTCTTCCTCACACCGACTACATGGCAGGAATACGGGCAGCTCTTCGGACTGCTTAGCAAAGAAGATGGGAGACGGTCGAAGGGAACTTAAAGTTGCGTGCCATTGCGCCGCGACTGTTCCCATGGACCTATCCCCCAATGCCGCGGCGGCTTCAGGTTGCTTTCTGTCGTCTCCGAATCGGACACACTCGTGTGACGCATCGCTATTTGATAGAGCGCTCGCCTGCGCCCTATTGCAACGACTGCGTCGTTCCCCAGACTGTTCGGCACATTCTTGTCGAATGTCCCACTCTGGGTGATCTTCGCGCACGTTACCTGTCCCGGTACCGGGATGGGCGGGGTCGCCACCGCCTGTCCCTTGTACTCGGGACAGATTCGTGCACATTGACTTGTGGACTTGTTGACTTTTGGGGGGAGGCCGGGCTTCTCCTCTTTATTTAAGGTTCTTTTTTTTGTTATTGTTTTGTTTGTAGGTTGCACTCTCCTGCACCGGGGTGAGGGGGACCTCCCCCCGCTGCTGGAGATTGCTTCCTGATTGTTAAGTTTTTCCAATTTATATCATTGTTAAGTTTTCATATTTTTATTTTAAAGTAGCCTAGTTCTAGGCTGTCGTGTTTTTCGGCGACTTATGCCCAAATGGGCAGTTGCCAGATGGGCTCTATAGAATTTTTAAAAAATCCATACAACCTCTCCCAAACTTTCTTTGGTCAGCCTCTAATTTCATAAGCTAGACGCCGACCAGCTTCCTCTCACCCAACCATCCTGGATCATGGCTGAGGGAGGAGGGGACAATGCCCCCCATCTCTGAGCTCCAGGTTGGGGTGGTGGGTTTTTAACAACTTGCTTCCTCCCCACCCTCACCTTCCTCACATACCCTTTCGCTCTCCTTTCACTGTATCAATTTTACGCCCAGCCCAAGGTAGAGCCGCCATTCCGAATGGATGCCTGGACACTTGCCGGAAGGTGTGGTCCTAAATGGCAATCGCTGGTTCTGACGGCCCCACGTTCACCCCTCCCAGGGCGGGCTACTGTGTGGGGTGATTAGCGTATGCGTCCCGTGATACAAATAGGGCCACCATGCCTAATGATGAGTTATGCAAAAATTCTCCGGCCAACGAGAGACGATTAAAGGTACCTCGAATGGGATCCATGATGTCTTGGGAAAGGATGGACATGATCTCTGAGGTGACTCATCACCAGACGGAAGGATCTTGCATGAGTTCAAACTCGGGCTCTGTGACAGCCAAGACCTTCTCCATTTAAGAGAAGGATCTTGCTGAGGCCGTTGTATCTGGCATAGGAGCTCCTTCCGGTGTGGGAAAGAAGCGGGTTCATTCCCCACCCTCCTCATAAAAAGAAAAGAAACTGTAAGACTAAAGAGACTAAGGGTCGGACGGGACGCTGCCGAATCGGTATGCGACCAAGCCAAAATCGGCACGTGCGACCCGGTGCTCCACCAGGTGGGGAGTCCTAGACAAAGACCAGGAGTGCGCAGAGCAGAACCTCAATTACACCGGGCGCCCTCATTCATAGACTACCTGGCGTTTTCGAGCCTGCTGGCTTCAAACGCTTTCTCGTAATTCGCTCCACTGATGGTAGCATGTTGGCCAAGGGCAACATGATCCATCTAGGTGAGCACTAGCTAGCGTGATTGATAGACAACCGAAGGTGACCCACTTCTCGAAATGCAGCCTTCTGGCAAATGCGTCGAATCCCTCTGAGGTTTCCATGATTAGTGCCCTTTGGAGACTTGATGGCACGCCCGTGAGTGGGACGCCCTTTCTCTTGCTCGAGGATCTGAACAGTAGACACTCCTATCTTGGAAGACTACTCGATCAATCCCAGAGGTCGGGTCCGTGCTGACCTGATCGACCAGCTCGAGTTAAGTGTCCTAAATGTTGATGAGTTTTCGCATCACTGCCCGAGAACTGCTTAATTTTCCTGTCTCGATCTATCTTTGTGTTCTCGAGATGCAAAGCTTTTTGGGGGGTGGGGGGTAGTCGATGACCTCCATGGCAATGATAACTATCCCAATTCAAATATCATTTTCTGAGCTGCTGCCGCCTGAGAGCCCGCCCCGGTGGTGCTTGGTGTGGGCACGGTGGTCCGTATTTCAGGAAATGACTGCTTTCTCTGTCTCAGTCGAGAAGTTTAGGTCAGGAGATAAGGCCGCTGAGTTCTTTTCCGGCATCCTGGTGTGGAAGCGAGTCAAAAGAATTCAGGACAAGTTCTCTCAGGATCCCCTCCCTTTCTCCGGGAACCGCAATCTTTAACCCCGTGTCCGTGGCGGAGTCCTTCGCGACCGCATTCTCTAGCCTGGATGCTGATCCACCAGCATTCAATTCGTGTCGTGATGTTGCGGATCGCCGCCGACTGGACTTTACCTCGTGAGGCGTAAAACCATTCAACAAGTTTACACTATGTGAGTTGCGTTCCGCTCTCGTTTCGTGCGCAGACCCCCCTCCCCCTTGGTCCGGACGATGTCCCTTACGTCATTCTTCGACACTTGGATGAGCGAGGCATGGCCTTTCTGTTAGATTTGTTTAACAGGATCTGGGTAGAGGGTATCCTCCGAGACTCCTGGCAAATCGCTACTGTGCTCGCTTATTTCTACCCCAGCCGGTTTCTGCTCGATCTCTCTAACTTCCTGCATGTGCATGTTTATGGAAAAATTAGTAAATGTTAGGTTAGCCTTTTTTCTGGACAACAGAGGCTACCTGGCTTCTGCACAGTGCAGCTTACGCAAGATCCACTCCACGTCGGATGCCCTGCTCCGACTGGAAAATGCCGTCTGCAAGGCCTTCCTTTGTAGACAGCACTACACCACGGTCTTTTTCGATCTGGAGAAAGCTTATGATGCCACATGGCGATACGGTATCATGGAGACTCTCCACATGATGGTGGCGAAGGGACGCCTCCCAATTTTTATATCTGAATTTTTGCGAGATCGTCGATTCCGCGTACGGGGGGGAGGGCCTCTCCGGCCCACTGGAGCAGGAAGTTGAGGGTCCCGCAGGGGAGTGTCCTCAGTGTCACACTCGCTGCTCTGAGCATCAACGGCATCACATCGGTGCTGCCGGAAGATGTTCTCGCTACGCTCTACGTGGACGATCTTTCGATCTCTTTTTAGCGCGGCCCAGGTGCCAACTCTGGAGCGTCGACTCCAACAGGCATTGAACCGCGTCTCTCGCTATGCCGAAGTGCACACACAGGCTTTGATTTACCTTGGCCAAGACTAAGGTGGTGCACTTCTGCCGCCATCCACGGCTCCACCCTGACCCAGACTTGTTTCTAACTGGGGTTCACCTGCAAGTGATTGACACGCATCGTTTACTTGGTCTTGTATTTGACCGACGCCTCACCATGGAGGCTTATATTCGCAACCTTAGAGTCTCCTGTACTCGCGCCATGGATATTCTTAGTTCCGTGACGGATGCGAGTTTTATGCATCTGCACTGAGCGTGTATTACGGAAAGTGGACTTGATCCACCACACCGGCCTTAGCCTGTCGACTGGTGCTTTCCGCGCGTCCCCCCATTGAGAGCCTACTTATCGATGCTGGGGAGATGCCACTCGCTCTGCGCTGTGCACAGTGCATTATTTTCCTGTAGCCGCAAGTCCGGCGCCACCCTCATCGCCAACAGCAATCATTGCATCTTCAGCTGATCTCGACGGTGCCTATGCCGCCGAGAGACGGCACTCATACCCTGACTAGGAAACTGCTTCGGGAGCTCGATATAGCTCTCTAATCGGTGGCGCACCTGGTTCTGACCAAGACGCCACCCTTGAACCTACCACCTTTGACTATTTGTCGCCAAGCCTCTGCTCCCAAAGCAGAGGCTTTGGGAGCACACTTCGTGTCACGCTGGAACCGTGCCAGTGTATACGGATGGCTCCAAGTCCCAAGAGGGGGTCGTCTTCCACGCCGTATCCCCTCTGTTTGAACTCAGCGTTGCTCTGCCAGGTGCTGCGTGTATCTTCACGGCCGAGCTGGTTGCAATACACCGTTCGGTACGAGACATAATGTGACGTGCCCGGTTCAGAGACCGGATTGTGATTTATAGTGACTTACAAAGTGCCCTCATTGCTCTTGGGGCATAGGAATCTCCATATCCCCTGGTTCGATTCCCGTGCCACCACGGTTTTGGCGAGCCGGGCTGATGTCGAGATTGTCTTCTGCTGGGTTTATGGACATGTATGAATTGCGGGGAATTTTGGCTCCGAAGAGTCCGCTAGGACTGGGCGACCTGCCCAGCATTTCGCTCTTCCTCACACAGATTACATGGAAGGAATACGGGCAGCTCTCAGGGCTCCTTGGCAAAGAATATAGGATACGGTCGAAGGGAACTTAAAGCTGCGTGCCATTGCTCCGTGACTGTTCCCATGCACCTACCCTCGATGTCGCGACGGCTACAGTCTGTTTTCTCTCGCCTCTGAATTGGACAAATTCGTTGGACGCACCGCCATTTCATGGAGTGCTTGCCTGCGCCCTAATGTGATGACTGCGTTGTCCCCGAGACTGTTCGGCACATTCTTGTTGAATGTCGCAGTCTGGGTGATCTTCGCGCACGCTACCTTGGGGTCGCTACCGCTTGTTCCTTGTACTCGGGGACAGATTCATGCACTCAGACTTACGGACTATACGACTTTTTTTGAGGAGTCTGGCCTCCTTCACTTTACTTCACTGTTTGTTTTGTAGGTCGCATGTTCCTGCGCCCAGGGAAGTCGGGTCCGCCGCCGCTTTCTTTTATTTTATATTTGTTGTTTTTTAGCCTTTGCTCAACCTTTTTCTTTCTTTTTATCTTTATTTGATTTTAAATCTAGCCTAGTAGTAGGCGACTTTTATTTACCCAAGTAGGTAGTCCCAAGATGGGCTCTCAAATTTTTTTTAACCCTCTTTTCCTCCCTCTGCCCCTCCAAACCGTGGCTTTCGGTTGGATGAGGAATGCAAGTTGCGCCATCCATCTATCCGTTTCGTGGACGAGATCCCCCGACCGGTTCAAGAAATGAACATCAAGACCAATGCAAATGAAAGCTGTTTTCTTAGAGAGAGAGAGAGAATGACTTGTTTATTATGACAAGTACAGGACTAGTTTCGGAACATCACGCTCCATCCGTCAGCTGTACAAACACTGACATGTTTGAACTCGGACATTTCTTATTTAAATTGAGAAAGAAAAACAACAACAAAATAATGCACGCAATAGAGCCAAAGATGCAGACAATGAAGGGAATATTTGCATTTTTCTCCTAATGGTCGGGTGATTCCTATCTGGGGATGATAATCGATCTGATAGCCTGGTTGAACCTTGGTGGCCTTTCAGGGTCCTGAACAGAGTGGGTATGTTGTACTGTGAAGGTGAGAAGGAAAGGATAGTGTATGAAGCTTCTTCGCCCTATGGGAGTGAGCATTAGTGTATCCGCCAATGGGTGGGCAGTTCTTAATGCCGCTGAAAGATTTGTCTGGGATCGAACCTGTGCCTCAACACTAGAATTCCAATGCCTTATCCACCAGGCTAGTGAGAACTCCCTTGATGTTGTAATAGCCAGTGTTGTTCTTAGTCTTTTGGTGATTACCATTCCTTAATGTTCTTTTATGTTTTCTTCCTCATTCTTTTTCACATTTAATGTTATTCACTTTGTTTCCCCGTCGAATAAGTGAGATTGTTAGTATTTGAATCTTCTCGTTCTTCCTCCAGGTGAAAGAGAGAAGCATTTGAGTGAAATCCAGTCGCAGATCTCCTTCCAACCCAAATCCACCTTGATCCACTTCGAGATGGCTTCATTCACGGATGAAAACTTGCTCAAAGAGTTGAGTCGCACGATTATCCCGTCGGTGGATTCCTTAGGGATGAATGAACAGGTAAGAGATTGTGGATTGCCTCATTTATTGGGGTTGCTCCATACTTTGTTAGTAGAGGAGGTATAATACCCCTGTCATTACTGAAAGGAGTGGATTAAAAAAAAAGGTGCCCATCCCAGTCTATCTAGTGCAACAAGTAGTTTCCTGCCCCTAACTTGAATTTCTTTACCAAAAAGAGTGAAGGTGTGAATCTTGTGGCTATGATTATAGACCCATCTGATCTCATGATCGTGCTATGTGAGGTTAAATTGATTGGTGTGTTAAGACGTAAGTACGGCTCCAAGGTAGGGAGAATCAGAACTGGGGGACCGAATGATCTAAAGCAGGAGAGAAGGGTGAAAATGAGGTGGAACGAGTTGAAGGAAGTTACTTATGTTGTCCCAGGCTTAAGATCCTGTTTTTGAACAAGCCACTTAAGTGTGCTCCGCCTACTGGACAGTATTCTCACAGATATGTGAATGTTAAGATGTTTCCGGTACCTGGTGGCAGTAGTTGCAGATGTCTGTGCGTGTCAAGCCGTTGCGGTGTTTGTGTGTGTTTATTTTTGCACATAGACAAGAAAAGCGCAGAAACGACAACGTGTATTGCATTAGGCAGTCCATCGATATTGATGATGATGTTGCTCCAAAATAGATGAGAAAGTGAGGTTATGTAATGAGAAATGGAGCAAAAGCCTGTGGAAAGAGGGGGTTTGTGCGAAATTGGCAGTTCGTAGTCACTACTATCTTCACCATAATCGGCACCTACCAGTGCCATGAGATGGCCAAGACGACTGGCTGCTGCCCAGGGTTTCAGGAGTTTGCCAATGACGCGCTTTCTTGCTTCTTGCGTCTCGCCTGTGAGGAGGATGACTAATCACATTGGAGAGAATATTTCCTTAGACATTTCCAGGCCACATCCACCCCCTCGCCCTTCAAGGGGCACGGCGATTTGCTTCCCTGGTTGCCGTGCTGACGGGACTCAGTGCACCGTCCGGCCCCAGCAAGGCCTCTTCTTCTTTCTGACACCCTGTCTTCTTACCTTGCTTGCTCACTTTCCCTACAACCTCTCCCACAACTTTCTCTGGTCGGCGTCTAATTTCACAGGGTAGACGCCGACCAGCTTCCTTTCACCCACCTATTCCGAATCAGGGGGGAGGGGGACAACGCTCCCTCACCCATGAGCTCCGGTTTGGTGTGGTGTGTTTTTAACAACCTGCTTCACCCCGTCTCATCTTCCTCACTTTCCTTTTTCTCCTTTCAATCTCTATCCATTTTAGGCCGTGCCCAAGGTGGAGCCGCCATGTCGATGGGCTGCCAGGCCACTGGGCGGGAAGAGTGCCTTCAAATGGCGGCAGATAGTTCTGCCGACCCCGTACTCACCTCTCGCAGAGCGGCCTACTGCGTGTGGTGATTAGCGTTTGCGTCCCGCAAAAGGACTAGGGTCACCATGCCCATGAATGAAGAAAATCATACCCCCCCCCCCTCTTCACCAGCGATGGAGCCACCTTCGGGCAGTTCCGAGAAAATGGAGGTCCCACCCGCTGTGCTTTCGCAGAGGACCCTCCAAAACTTTTCATCCCGACAGGAGGCTTACTCCTCTCCTTTGCCTACGGGTGTAGGGGAGTCCCCCTCACCCCCTTCTCTAGAGGCCTCTCAGGTGCCTCCCTCTTTCCAGCGGCAGTCCCCCTCTATTTTCTAAAGGGACTGCCAAGAAAGGCAGGCAGCCCATAATTGACCGCTCTCGGTGGGCGCGGCACGGTAGGGCAACCCCTTAGGGAGAGGATGGAAGACAGGCCCCGTCGGTCTCTTCCTGCTAAAGTCTTGCGGGCTCACATATTGAGCTTAGAAGGGGTCACCATACCTGCCCCCCTCTCTTCCACGACAAAAGACTTTGTGACTAATGCGACCTGTGATGTGCTGGGGGACACCTGGAGGCCCCCACTGAGATGGACATGGTTCCTGAGGCAACCCATCCCCAGACAGTAGGACCTTCCATAGGGACGAACCTGGGCTCGGTGCCAAACACCGAACTTGAGTCCGCCCCTGTGCAAGGTCCTCCTCAGACGGCTCGGGTATCCAAGGTTTTACTTTATAAGGAGAGGAGGGATCTCCTCCTCCGGCTGATGCCCCTGTGACAGTCAAAGCCTCCATCTCGGAGAAGGATCTTGCTGAGGCCGGTCCATCTGGCCTGGGGGCTCCTCTCGGCCGAAGGGAGAAGCGGGTTCATTCCCCGCCCTCCTCTCGTAAAAAGAAAAGGACGAAGAAGACTCGGGTTTCCTCTCCTTCCACGAGAACCGCGGGGACAGACGGGCCGCTGTCGTTTCCGTAAGCGACCAAGCCAAGAACGGCAGGTCCGGCCTAATTGCTCCCCTAGGTGGGGAGTACCAGACGAAGACCAGAACTGCGCAGAGCGGAGCCTCTATTACGTCGGTGGCCCTCATTCAGAGGCTACCTGGCGTTTTCGAGCCCGCTGGCTTCAAGCGTTTCCTTGTTATTCGCTCCACTGATTGCAGCATGTTGGCTAAGGGCAATATGATCCATCAGAGGAGAGCTCTAGCTAGTGTGATTGGTAGACAGACAAAGGTTACCCGTTTCTCGGACGGTAGCCTTTTGGTAAATGCGTCGAATCCCTCCGAGGTAGCCATGATTAGTGCCCATCGGACACTTGATGGCACGCATGTTAGTGTGACGCCGCACTCTACCATGAACTTCGTGAAAGAGGTAGTTTATGCGAGGGAACTCGTGGACTACTCAATAGATGACACCTTAGAGCTCGCCGACCATGGGGATGTCAAGGTCAAGTGTGTGATGAGAAAACAGGGAGGGGCCTCGAGACTCACCCCTACACTCTTCGTCACGTTCGATTGTGACAAGCTCCCTGAGTCGGTGCGTGTCGAATGAAGGCATTCGTGCCACTGCCGTGGAGGTGCTATTACTGTCACCGCTTCGGCCATACTAATCGCTCCTGTCGACGTGCAAAGTCGGGGTTACCCAAGGTCTGTGTAAATTCCTACAACCCGCACACCATAAGTCCACATCGTGTGTGGCCAAGTGTGTCAATTAAGGAGAGCCGGTTCCCGCTTCTTCGAAACAATATGGTGCGTATCTGCTTGAGAAAGAAATCCTGGCCGGTCAGGCCCAGGATCGTCTATCATTTCACGAGGCTAAGGACTTAGTCTTGGCGCGCCCAGCGCTGCCTGGGACGTCCTATGCCTCATGTTAAAAAAGAGACCCTATACTCCTGGCCCCTCCATGCCTACGAGCACGATCGGTTCTGCGCTCATTCGGAGCCCTTCTGCGGGTTCTACTCAACCAGGGCGCTTCCCTGGTAAAGCTGGCGGCACAAAGGGTTCAGACTCAGCCCCGGCTAAAACCAGGGCTCTTCCCCCCTTCCCCCAGCGTGAATGTTTTCCGTAAGGCGAAGCGACCACGCGCCTCCACCGAGTCGTTAGACTCCAGGAGGCAACACCCCGGAAGTTGGTCGCCAGGCCATCTTTCGGGGTTCCTAAAGCTGTTCCTCGAAAGGAGGACAGCAACAAAGGAGCTTCGGCTCCTTCGCCCCCGCCTAGTGGTGGGCTGAGTGGCTCGGAGACGGTGGTTCCTCGAAAAGAGGCCCCCCCCGCCTCTGAAGCCGCAACGCCCGCCTAAGGTTTCGAGGTGGAAGGAGGAAAAGACTCGCATGGAGAGCCCAGATGCTAACTCTGGAGCATCGACTCCAACAGGCATTGAATTGCGTCTCTCGCTATGCCGAAGCGCACAGGTTTCGGTTTTCCTTGGTCAAGACTAAGGTGGTGCAGTTCTGCCGCCATCCACGGCTCCACCCAGATCCAGACTTGTTTCTTAATGGGGTACGCCTGGAAGGGGTTGAATCGCACCGTTTCCTTGGTCTAGTATTTGACCGACACCTCACCTGGGAGGCTCATATTCGCAGCCTTAGGGTCTCTTGTCCACGCGCCATGGATATTCTCCGTTCCGTGACGTTCAGCGCTTGGGGCTCTGATAGGGCTACTTCCTTACTTTTTTATCGATCATTTGTTCGTTCGAAGCTCGACTACGGATGCGAGTTTTATGCAGCCGCAGCCGAGCGTTTATTGCGGAAGGTTGACTCGATCCACCACACCGGCCTTCGCCTTGCGACTGGTGCCTTCCGCACTTCCCCTATTGAGAGCCTACTAGTCGATGCTGGGGGAGATGCCACTCGCTCTACGCCGTGTACAGTGCATCATTCGCCTGTACGCGCGAGCCCGGCGCCTTCCTCAGTCGCCAACAGCTCTCACTGCATTCGTTGAGAGACGCCAGTCATACCTTAAGCCCGTTGGGTTTAGGGCGAGGAAACTCCTTCGAGAGCTAGATATAGCTCTCGGGCTGGTGGCGCCCCTGGTTCTGCCCAGAACGCCACCCTGGAGGGTACCACATTTGGCTATTTGTCGCCACGCCTCTACTCCCAAAGCTTGTACGGCGCCGGGAGTATTGCGTTCGACCTTTCTGGAGCACACCTCGTGTCACGCTGGAACCGTGTCAGTGTATACGGATGGCTCCAAGTCTGAAGAGGGGGTCGGCTTCCACGCCGTATCCCCTCTGTTTGAAGTCAGCGGGGCTCTGCCAGGCGCTGTGTCTGTCTTCACGGACGAGCTGGTGGCAATACACCACTCGGTATGGGAGATTACGCGACGTGCCCGGTTCGGAGACCGGATTGTGATCTATAGCGACTCAGGAGTGCTCTGAGTGCTCTCGGGGCATTGGACTCTCCGCATTTCCTGGTTCACGATATCCGTGACGCCACGGTTTTGGCGAGCCGGGCGGATGTCGAGATTATCTTCTGCTGGGTTCCTGGACATGTAGGAATTGCGGGGAATGAGCGCGCCAAAGAGTCCTGCGAAGACTGCGACCGGACTAGCGTTTCGCTCTTCCTCACACCGACTACATGGCAGGAATACGGGCAGCTCTTCGGACTGCTTAGCAAAGAAGATGGGAGACGGTAGAAGGGAACTTAAAGTTGCGTGCCATTGCGCCGTAACTGTTCCCATGGACCTATCCCCCAATGCCGCGACGGCTTCAGGTCGCTTTCTGTAGTCTCCGAATCAGACACACTCGTGTGACGCATCGCCATTTGATGGAGCGCTCGCCTGCGCCCTATTGTGACCACTGCGTCGTCCCCCAGACTGTTCGGCACATTCTTGTCGAATGCCCCAGTCTGAGTGATCTTCGCGCATGTTACCTGTCCCGGTACCGGGAGGGGCGGGGTCGCTACCGCCTGTCCCTTGTACTCGGGACGACTGCGTGCACCTTGACTGGTGGACTGTAGACTTTTTGGGGGAGGCCGGCCTTCTTCCTTTTATTTAACTGAGTTTTTTGGTTTGGTTTTTGGTTTTTGTTTTTTTACTTTATTGGTTGCACGTTCCTGCGCCGGGGGACCTCCCCCCGACACAGGAGCTTGCTTCCTGCTCGTTGGCTTTTCCCTTTTAATTTTTGGTGTTGGGTTTGGGTTTTTTTTGGTGTGTTTTTGAATTTGTTTTTAAAGTAGCCTAGTACTAGGCAAGTTTTTAATACGGCGACTAATGCCCAAGTAGGCAGTCGCCAGATGAGCTCTTAAAAAACAAAAAAAATCCTAGAACGTCTTGTTTGCACACTGACCGCTTCCGTTGTGGTCAACCGATTGTGAGGCGATACTAAAAAAGAAGCGTTTATGCCGACATGCGCTATAAGGGCCGCCCTAACGGTTTCACTGTCCCTGAATTTCATCGAGTTTTAACTAGGCCCTCCGCTCTTCCTGCCACGTATATGTGTCTTCAATTAACGGGAAGACCCCTCTATCATAGGTGTGGAAGCGTGTCTATAGGATTCGGGGTAAGTTCTCGCACGTCTTCCTCCCACTCTGATGTCGCAGAAGGCCGCCCACTCGACTTTACCTCCAGAGGTTGAAAGCCCTTCAACGACAGGTTGACATTGAGTTAGTTGAGTTCCGCTCTCGCTTCGTGCGCGGACACCGCTCCTGGTCCTCACGATGTTTTCCCGTACGCCACACTTCGACACCTGGCCTTTTAGATTTGTTCAACAGGATCTGTGTAGAAGGTATTCTCCAAGACTTCTGGCGAATCGCTACTGTGCTTACCTGGCAGATTTCCATCCAATTTCTCTCACCTTCTGCGTGTGCAGGTTGATGGAGAAATTGTTAAACGTTAGATTAGCCTTTTTTTCTGGATAGCCGAGGCCACCTGTTTGCTGCATAGTGCGGCTTCCGCAAGTTCCACTCCCGTCAGATTCTCTGCTCCGACTAGAAAATTCCGTCTGCGAGGCCTTCCTTCGTAGCCACCACTACGTCACCGTGTTAATCGATCTTTTGAAGGTCTATGATGCCGCATGCCGATATGGTATCATGGAGACTCTCCTCACGATGGAAGCGAAGGGACGCCTCCAAATCTTTATATATGAATTTTTGCGAGATCCTCGATTCCGCGTACAGGTTGGGGTCCCATCTCTGGCCCAATGGAGCAGGAAGAGGAGGTCCCGCAGGGAAGTGTCCTCAGTTGAGCATCAATGGTATCACCTCGGTCCTGCCGGAAGATGTTCTCGCTACGCTCGACGTGGACGACTTTCCGATCTCTTTTGGCGCGGCCCAGATGCCAACTCTGGAGCGTCGACTCCAACAGGCATTGAACCGCGTCGCTCGCTATGCCGAAGCGCACAGGCTTCGGTTTTCCTTGGCCAAGAGTAAAACCGAACTGGGGTTCGCCTGGAAGTGGTTGACTCGCACCGTTTCCTTGGTCATGTATTTGACTGACGCCTCACCTGGGAGCCTTATATTCACATCCCTAGGGTCTCTTGTACCAGAGAGCGATATCGAGCTCTCGGGCTCTTGGCGCCCCTGGTTCTGCCCAGGACGCCACCCTGACCATTTGTCGCCACGCCTCTGCTCCCCAAACTTGTACAGCGCCGTGAGTATTGCGTTCGGCCTTTTTGGAGCACACTTCGTGTCACGCTGGAACCGTTCCAGTGTATACGGATGGCTCCAAATCCCTAGAGTTGGTATTTTTCCACGCCTTATCCCCTCTTTTTGAAGTGAGCGGGGCTCTGCGAGGCGCTGCGTCTGTCTTATCGGCCGAGCTGGTGGCAATACACCGCTCCGTACGAGAGATAACGCGACGTGCCCGATTCGGAGAGCGGATTGTGATTTATAACGACTCACAAAGCGCCCTGATATCTCCGCATCCCCTGGTTCATGATATTCCAAGTAGGCAGTCGCCAAGGTTTCTGCGACCTGATCGGATGTCAAGATTATCATATGCTGGATTCATGGACACGAAGGAATTGCGGGGAATGAGGGCGCCAAAGATTTCGCGACGACTGGGCGACCACACCAGCGTTTCGCTCTTCTTCACACCTACTATATAGCAAGAATACGGGCAGCCCTCCCGGCTGCTTGGCAATGAAGATGGGAGACGGTCGAGGGTAATTTAAAGTTGCGTGCCTTTGCGCCGCGACGGCTTCAGGTTGCTTTCTGTCGTCTCCGAATTGGACACACTAGCGGGACGCACCGTCATTTGATGGAGCCTTCGCCTCGGCCCTACTGTGATGACTGCGTTGTCCCCGAGACTGTTCGGCACATTCTTGTTGAATGTCGCAGTCTGGGTGATCTTCGCGCACGCTACCTCGGGGTCGCTACCGCTTCTCCCTTTTACTCGGGACTTGTTCGTGCACGCAGACTTGTGGACTATACGACTTTTTGTACGAGGCTGGCCTCCTCCACTTTATTTGACTGCTTTTTGTAGGTCCCAGTCTCCTGCGTCGGGGGGAGGCGGGCCTTCCTCCGACGCTTCCTTCCTCTTCCCTTTTTACTTTCTTTTCTTTTTTTGTTGGTTGTTTTTTTTAGCCTGTGACTACCCTTTGTCTTTCTTTTTATCTTTGTTATTTGTTTTTTAATCTAGCCGAGTAGTAGGCTCTGTTGTGAGTACGGTGACTTTTTCCCTAGTTGGTTGTCGCTAGATGGGCTCTCAAAATTTACCCCTCTCCCCCATCCACAACACGATGAAAATCTAAACCCTCAATCATGTATAAAGTAAACGGCCTACAGCACTAGCTAACCTCTACATACATTCCTTATCTCCCTTCCCCCCCCCTCCCACGGGGATACCCTCTGTAGGAGGAGTTGCACATCTTACCGCCCTGAGTGCAAATTAAGAAACCCCCGTAACTGGAGTGCCTTGAACTCTGATGAGGCCTGGGCGAGTTGTTGGTGTGCTCCCTCCGAACACTAATTTTTTCTCTACGACTCACCCCTCAACCCTTTGTCTACCTGCACTTGCAACCGGATGTAGCTGTTCTCTCCCAGACTGAGTGCGAATTAAACAACCTCACTCACTGGGTTGAATTGAACTCTGTGATGGAGGCCTGAGGAAGTTGTTTTCTACGACTATCCTCTCAACCCTTTACCTAGGCTTAAGGACAAGACCAGCTATCTCATACCGTATCTGAAGGGATGCTTTGGAACCTCTAGAAATAACACCCGCAGGTCGCCCGAGACCTAGGTTCAAGGCGATCTGAGCCATAGGGCGGGAATATTGGTTTTGCCCCACTAACCACTTCCCTCTATGTAATTAGCTGGCAACCTCCCTGTTTCCGTTCTCGGGTGCTTGTGGCGGACGAAGCTTTACTGGCTTGTTGGTTGCCAGGCCAACGAAAGGTCTGGGTATGCCGCAATAGATCCGATCCTCGTCGCCCTGTCGACGATTAGTACGACGTACTAAGAAAACTTCATAAGCTCCTCAGTTGAGAGCTGCAGCTTTTGGAGAGTGAGCATTCAACTAGGGAATGGGTTGATTTGCGTCGCTGCCCAGGTGCAAACACTAACCTTTTAACACCCAGGGTGGAGACCTGGGTGTTAAAACCCGTGATGGAATAGATGAGAGCGGCTGGACACTGGATATAGCGCACCAACCCTCCTATTTCAAATTAGCAAAATTTCGAATTACATCCCAAATAGCAAATCCTCGTCTGACCTTGGAGTTCTCTCGGACCAGGTAAAATTGACGGCACCACTGACCGGTATAGGGGCTTCCCTCCAAACGTCTGGGGCAAAGGGTTTTCTCCTTTATCATTTTCCGAGTTGCACTTAGGCAGCTCTACCGCTATGGTGGAGTTTGTCCCCCCCCCCTCGCGCTTTCTCAGGGGCCCGTCCCAGATGCTTCAAGCGGAAAGGGTGTTTACCCCCTCCAACTAATACAGGTTCCCGGGTTTCCCCCATGCCACCTTTATAGAGGTGCTTCTCTGGTATTGGAAACTCTGAACCCTCTGGTTAGTGGTATCCGTAGTTCCGCGGTTGCTGACAGCAGGGCGGATGTTGAAATCATCTTCTGCCGGGTTCCTTGGGAAATAAGGGCACCAAAGAGTCCGCGAGGACTGGACGACGGGACCAGCGTTTCGCTCTTCCTCACACCGGCTACATGGTAAGAATCAGGGCAGCCCTCCAGGTTGCTTGTCAAAAAAGATGGGAGACGGCCAAGAGGAACTTAAAGTTGCGTGCTCTCGTGCCGCGACTGTTCCCATGGACCTACCCCCCCAACGCCACAACAGCTTCAGGTCGCTTTTTGTCGTCTTTGACTTGGGTACACTGGCGCGATGCGACGACTGGGTTGTCCCCCAGACTGTTTGGCACATTCTTGTCGAATGCTCCAGTCTGGGGGAACTTCGCCCACGTTACCTGTCCCGGAACTGGGACGACCCGGGTCGCTACTGCTTGTCGCTTTTACTTGGGGACGGGTTCGTGTACGCAGACTTGGGTACTATTTGACTTCTGGGAGGACACTGGTCTCCCATTTCATTTGATTCTCTTTGGTGCTTGTCACATCTCCGGCGCCACTGGGGGGCGGGCCTAACCCCCTACGCCGTTCTTCTTGCTGTTCTTTTATTTCTTGTATGGTTTTTGTTTATTTTTTCTTCTTTTTTATGTAGTCTAGTAATGGGCTACATTTGATTATTGAGACTTATGCCCTGTGTGGCTGCCGCTAGATGGGCGCCTTAAAAAAAGGGAGGATAAGCCTGAGTGTGGTTGGTAAGCTAGATGTAAAAATTCAGTATTAGTAGGATGCAAAAGGTACTAAATGTGAACCCATGTCCGCTCTGTCTGTCAGAGCATCGTGTATAATAATTCCATGAGCAGGTCAATAACCCTTAGTCGGCTCGGAGATTGCATTGATCGCAACCTACCCCCAATTTAATTTTCCTTATTTCTGTTTCACTATTTTGTTTTCTCATTCTGCAGCATTGAGGCATGATCTTGCCCATCCTCTGGGCTGGTCACTTCCGATACCATAATGTTCTTTGAAATGCGAATTCATTGTTCTCATCCTCTTTTTAACCATAGTTAAACTGGACTTTGCAGGAACTGCCGAATATTCACGGTCTTCTTAAGTACAATAACGTGAGCATTGTCTCACAATATAATCCGAGGGTGGCTGAAGTTCTAGATCAGATGAGAGACCTTTTCAAGTGAGTCGGGGTAATTTCTTTTATATCAATACCAGCAAAAAAACCTCTGCTCTCCAGCCCAGTCTTTTTAACTACATCTCAGTTGCTAAAATACTTATCTAGAATTTATATTAACTTAATGCTTCAGTGTTTTTTCCCTCCTGTTTTCATGACATAATGCACACGCTTCTCTGTTTAAGGAATTCTGCTGATGGTTAATTATATCCAAATACCCCTGACTTGAAACAGTCTCCCTTTTCTCAGGGCAACCAAGGTTTCTTTGACCTGATCATACTTACCAACACCCCTTCCTATCCCACAAACAAAGACTGCCCTTTGGCTCACCAATGATTGTCATGCTGTTGTTTATGTTGGCTTCATTATCCATTCAGGAAGATTTCATCTATGAGCTAAAGACAGATGGTGCAACATAGTAGGAGTAGGTCTGGTAAATATGGATGATGAGAAAGAACTTCCCAAACTAAAGCAACTATTTTTACTTGAGTCAAGTGTGACACATTTGTCTGTGCACTGTCCTGAAAGAGGAGGGAGACACCCTTTCGGTTGACAGAGGAAAAATGTTTATGTTCAAGAGCTTCATTTACCTGTTGCATTTGTTGAACACTTAGGTTAGACTAGAGAAGTAGCAATATTCACGCCTAAACATTGTCCTTCAGACAGTTTGTGTGGTACCTAAATAACCATTTTGTAGCTTAGTCTTCTTTCAAACAGGTTGCAGCAAATCTGGAACAATTTAAACAACTCTAAAAGTGACATTAATTTCTTGAAAACTTAATCTAAATGGTATCCCAACTTCTATAGTCGGCAAAGGAAATATCCATGTCTTAAAGGCATCATCGAACTCGCACTTAAAACCTTCAACTGTGACTTTTTACCCCAAACTTGGATTGGTGCACATCAACACTATTAAATACACAACCCGATCTCCCTACCGTAGTGCTTTCAATCATGCACCAACTTTAATGCCAGTAAGATGACCCGCATTTATATATTTTCCACTATTTTAACTGTCTACCCTCCTACTTTCTTTACAGATCTTTCCTTAATAAATTTAGGTGTGATACAGCCTCATTGCTATTGCACTTTGAATTTGTAAGAGAAAAAAACCCCTAAATATTTACCCACCCACCCCCGTTCCCTCCCTTTTTCTTTTACCTCAGACTCAATGTATACTTTCTCTAGTTTCATTAATTTATTACAGATATCTATCTCATTTTACTCAGTTTTAGGCTTAACCATATTGGAGGTATCTATTGAACATGTGCTCATTAATTAATCCCCGCAGATAAATGTTCTACCCCTCCATATATGGCTGCAGATATGCTTTTATTCTTTGTGCTCTTTCATGGAAGTTTCAAATACATCATGCAGATTTTAGTAGGTGGAGACGGTGGATCCTCCAAAAGAGGGACCCCCTCCTGCCTAAGCTTTCGAGGCGGAGGGAGGCAAAGACTTGCATGGCTAGCCCAACCTCCCTCCGATTAGCTCTCAAAGGCGAGAGCGCCTTCAGCGCATTGTCCGGCCAACAGCACCCTGAATTTTGGCTCCAGGAAGCGTACGGTCATTCCTGTGAGGATCTTCTCTTCGAAGGAGGCCCCCACATCTCCTCGGTGCTAGGTCTGGAAGGCATATTCCTCTAATGGAATTGCTGCATACTCCGGGCTAACTGGGAAGAGCTGCGGAGGCTCGTCTCCTTCCTTACCCCGCTAGCTATCCTTTTGCATGAGATAATGCTGGCCGCGTGCCCCCTCCCCGCTCTCCCGGGGTATAAGGGTTTTATGACCACACCACCACGGAATGGGCGACGGGCAGGAGGATGCGCAATTTACACCTGTCGTGATGTCTCCGTTCTGCTCTTTGCTTTAGATACTTCCTTTCAGGCAGTAGCTGTGCAGCTGCACCTGGATAGAAGGTATACTGTTATTTGCGCGTACATTCCACCGTCAGCCGACATCGACGCTGGGGACTTCCGCCGCGTCGTGGAACGGCTGCCGAGGCCCTTTCTCTTACTCGGAGATCTGAACGGTAGACAACCCCTCTGGAGAGACTACTCTATTAATCCCAGCACTGTTAATTCCTTGCCGACCTGATCGACGAGCTAGAGATGGGTGTTCTAAATGTGGATGAGTTTACGCATCACTGTCCGAGAACCGCATTATTTTCCTGCCTCGATCTATCTTTGTGCTCCGGATGTACAACCTGATTTTGATTGGGGTGTGGTCGATGACCTACATGGTAGTGATCACTTTCCCATTCAAATGTCATTTTCTGGGCCGCTGCCGCCCGAGAGCAAAACCCCGGTCGTGTTTGGCGCGGGCACTGTGGTCCGCATTTCAGGAAATGACTGATTTCTCTATTTCAGTCAAGGAGTTTAGGTCGATAGATGAGGCCATTGAGTTCTTATCCGGCAACCTCACCGCCGCGGCCCCAACCACTATTCCCAGAACATCTGGCCGTTTTGCCGAGTGTGAGACGGCCCTCAAACAGAAATGTTATGCCAACATGCGCTATAAGCGCTCCGACTAGAAAATGCCGTCTGCGAGGCCTTCCTTCGTAGATAGCACAACGCCACGGTGTTCTTTGATCTAGAGAAAGCTTATGATACTGCATGGTGATACGGTATCATGGAGACCCTCCATACAATGGGGGCGATGAGACGCCTCCCTATCTTTATATCTGAATTTCTGCGAAATCGTCGATTCCGCATACGGGTGGGAGGAGCCCTCTACGGCCCGATGGAGCAGGAAAAGGGTGTCCCGCATAGATGTGTCCTCAGTGTCACTTTGCCCTGACCATCAACGGCATCACCTCGGTGCTGCCGGAAGATGTTCTCGCTACGCTCTACGTGGACGACATTTCGATCTCTTTTGGCGCGGCCCAGATGCCAACTCTGGAGCATCGACTCCAACAGGCATTAAACCGCGTCTATTGCTATGCCGAAGCGCACAGGCTTCGGTTTTCCTTGGCCAAGACTAGGGTGGTCTACTTCTGAGGTAATCGACGGCTCCACCCTGACACAGACTTGTTTCTAAATGGGGTTCGTCTGGAAGTGGTAGGCTCTCACCGTTTCTTTGGTCTTGTATTTGACAAACGCCTCATTTGGGAGGATCATATTCGCAGCCTTACGTTCTCTTGTACCTGCACCATGGATTTTCTTCGTTCTGTGACATTGATAGGGCTACTGCCTTTATTTTTCTATTGATCCTTTCTTTGTCCGTTCGAAGCTCGACTACGGATGCGATGCGAGTTTTAGAGTGTGTATTGCAGAAGGTGGACTCGATCCACCAACCGGCTTTCGTATGGCGACCGGTGCCTTCCGCACTAACCCCATTGAGAGCCTACTAGTCGATGCTGTGGAGATGCCACTTGCTCTGCGCCGCGCACAGTGCATTATTCGCCTGTACGCGCGATCCTGATGCCTCCCTCAATCGCCAACAGCTTTCACTGCATCCGCAACTGATCTCGATGGTGCCTCTACCGCCGAGAGAAGCCAGTCATACCCCAGGCCCTTTGGGTTTAGGGCTAGGAAACTCGTTCGAGAGCTAGGTATAGTTCTCGGGCCGGTGGCGCCCCTGCTTCTGCCAAGGACGCCACCCTGGAGGATACCACATTTGACTATTTGTCACCACGCCTCTGCTCCCAATGCTTCTACAGCGCCGCAAGTATTGCGTTCAGCCTCTTTAGAGCACACTTCCTGTCACACTGGAACCGTGCCAGTGTATACAGATGGCTCCAAGTCCCAAGAGTTAGTCGGTTTCCACGCCGTATCCCCTCTGTTTGAAATCAGCGGGGCTCTGCCAGGTGCTGCGTCTGTCTCCATGGCCCAGCTGGTTGCAATACACCGCTCGGTACGGGAGATAACGCGACGTGCCCGGTTCGGAGCTCGAATTCTCATTTATAGCGACTCACAAAGTGCACCATTTGGGGCATTGGAACCTCCGTATTCCCTAGTTCGCGATATCCGTGACGCCACAGTTTTGGCGCGCCGGGCAGATGTCGAGATTATCTTCTGCTGGGTTCCTGGGCATGTAGGAATTCCTGGAAATTAGGGCACCAAAGAGTCCGCAAGGATTGGGCTACAACTACAAGACCAGCGTTTCGCTCTTCCTCACACTGATTACATGGCAGGAATAGGGGCAGCTCTCCTTGCTGCTTGGCAAAGTAGATGGGAAGTTAAAGTTGCGTGCCATTGCGCTGCAACTGTTCCCATGGGCCTACCTCTCAATGACGCGAGGGCTTCAGGTTGCTTTCTGTCGTCTCCTAATTGGACACACTCGCGGGACGCACCGCCCTTTGATGGAGCGCTCGCCTGCACCATATTGTGATGACTGCGTTATCCCCCAGACTGTTCGGCACATTCCTGTTGAATTTCCCAGTCTGGGTGGTCTTCGCGCACGTCACCTGTCCTGGTACCGGGACGAGGGGTGTCGCTACCGCTCGTCCCTTGTTCTGTATCTTGGCTTTTTATTTTTTTGTTTTTATCGTTATTTGTTATTTATATATTATTTTTAATATAGTTTAGTAATAGGCTTTGGTGAGTCCAGCGACTTATGCCAGCTGGGCTTAAAAAAAAATGCCATTCTATGATCACCTAGTGTTGAGGTATGATAATAATAGGTGATCACCCATCTTACTTGTTAATGGACCATCCTTTTATTTCTCTTTATTACATATCCATCTCTTCCCTTCTAAAGTTGGTCTTCTATCGAAAGAGGATCTGGCTTCTTAGCGCACTTTTTCCTCTTATGGTTCCTTAGTTGAGTGTCACTGTTTCCCGTAAGAGCCGAAAACTTGCTGGCTAAATCAAGTAGATGGCACGGAGTTTGTTGTGCCGTCGACTCTGCTCACCTTCCAGTAGATGTCTAAGGTGGCTACATCAGTGCCATTCTTTATAGTCAAAGTTTCAGAACCATTTCACTTGATTGGAGGGCTGGGTTGTCAAAGCCATTCTTACCTTGAACCCGTGAGCCAAGTATGTGTTTATGATCACATTCTGGAATTTTCTGATTCTATGGAAACTAATTCATTGGGAGGTTATATTATCTGCTTCATATGCATTTTTCTTTCTACTGCACCGAGGTTACAACAGAAGCAATAGTGGCAAATCGCATGGAGATTTTCACCCTCATACCCTCTCAGCACTACTTTACCTTCTGTGGGTTCTACTCACCCTTGGCGCTTCCTTGGTAGAGCTGGAGGCACAAAGGTTCACCCCCAACATCGACTAAAACCAGGGCTCCCTAAACCTATCCCACTGTTTGACCGTTTCCCGTAAGGCGAAAGGGCCGTAGGGCTGAGTCATTAGACTCACGAGAGGCAACACCCCTGAAGGTGGGCGTGAGGTCGTTTCCCGGGTTTGTAAAGCTGCCCTTTACCCCAAAGGAGGACAGCACAAAAGGATCTTCGGCTCCTACGTCTCCACCCCCGGCTGGACTAGGTGGCTCAGAGAGGTGTATCCTCCAAAGGAGGGAGCCCCGCCTTCGAACCCACACTGCCCGCCGAATGTTTCGAGATGGAGAGAGGAAAAGACTTGCATAGCGAGCCCAAACTCTCCTGATAAGTCGTCGAAGGCGACAGCGCTTTGTTCGGCCAACAGCGCCGGACGTTCTGCTTCCAGGAAGTGTACAGCCATTTCCCTGAGGAGCTTCTCTTCAAAGTCGGCCCTAGAATCTCTTCCGAGCAAGGCATATTCCTTCAATGGAATTGCTGCGGACTTCGGGCCAACTGGGAGGAGCTGCAGAACCTCGTCTCCTCCCATTTACCGTTAGCTATCTTTGTACAGGAGACCACACTGGACGTGCACCCCCTACCCACCCTCCCGGGGTACAAGGGTTTTGTGACCTGACTACTACGGAGTGGGTGCCGGGCAGGAGAATGCGCAATTTACACCATTTTTCTCTGTTTTAAATACCTCCTTTCAGGCAGCAGCAGTGCAGCCACACCTAGATAAGAGGTATACTGTTATTTCTTGTGTACATTCCACCGTCAGCGATTTCGACGTGGAAGACTTCCGTCGCGGCACCTTGCCGAGGCCCTTTTCCCTTGCTCGGGGATTTGAACGGTAGACACCCCCTCTGGGAAGACTACTCGATCAATCCCAGGGGTCGTGTCCTTGCCGACCTGATCGACCAGCTGAAAATAAGTGTCCTAAATGTGGATGAGTTTACGAATCACTGCCCCAGAACCGCTTCATTTATCTGTCTTGATCCTGCCCTCTACTCCTTGGATGTTCAGCCTGATTTTTGGTGGTGGGTATTCGATGACTCCATGTTAGTTATTTCTCCCATTCAAATGGCAAAGTGGTTTGCTATCCTGGCCGTCGTGTTGACGGGACTCGGCGCGCCGTATGGCCCTAGCTTAGCCTCTTCTCTCCTTTTCTGACAGCCTGTGTTTTCTTCCCTACTTCCTCGCTTTTCATACAACCTCTCCCACAACTTTCTCTGGTCTGCCTCTAATTTCACAGGGTAGACGCCGACCATCTTCCTCTCACCCAACAATGTCTAGGGGAGAGGGAACAACACCAACCTCACCCCGGAGCTCCGGTTTGGGGTGGTGGGTTTTTAACAACCTGCCTCACCCACACCCTCACCTTCCTCACGTACCTCTTCTCTCTCCTTTTACGATCTATCAATTTTACACCCAACTAAAGGTGGAGCTACCATATTAAAGGGCTGCCTGGCCACTGGGTGGGAGGAGTGGTCTTGAATGGCGGCAGCTGGCTTTGCCTGCCCCCTATTTCCTCCTCGCAGAGCATACTACTGCGTGGAGTGATCGACGTTTGCGTCCCATGATAGCGTCACGATGCCCGATGATGATAATTTAATAAACCCCTTTTACCACCGCCTGAGCCGCTCTCGGGAGGGTCCATGGCAGAAAAGGTCCTCCCCCCCCCCTGTGCTTTCTCATGGGACCCTCCAAATTTCTTCTACTGGGAGGCTTACTCCTCTCCTAGGCCTTCAGGTGTGGTGGACTTTCCCTCACCCCCTTCTCTATAGGCGCCCTTGGGTGACTACCTCTTTCCAGGGGCAGTCCCTTCTTTGCTTTCACAGGGGACTGCCAAGAAAGCAATCCGGCGGCCCAATATTGACCGCTCCCAGTGGGAATTACTCGATATGGCGAACCCCCTTAGGAGGGCAAGGGATGGCAGGGCCTCTCGGTCCATGCCCCCTAATGCCCTGCGCTCATGTATTCTGAGTTTACAGGGAGCGGGCATACCTGCCCACCGTCTCTTCCACGATGGACGCCGGTTCGCTGGCCCAAGATGAGACAAAAAGTAACCTCGAATTGGATCTGTGATGTCTTGGCTGGGGGGGGGGGGGCACATGGAGCCACCCTTTCCCTGGTAGGATCTTCCATGTGGTCAATCCCGGCCTCGGTGCCAAGCACAGAACTCGAGTCCGCCCCTGTGCAAACTTCTCCTCAGCCGGCGAGGGCCCCTGAGGATTCACAAGGAAAGGAGGGACCTTCTACCCTGGCTTGTGCCCCTTTGACAGCCAAGACCTTCTGCATTTCAGAGAAGGATCTTGCTGAGGTTTGTACATCTGCCCTAAGGGCTCCTTTTGGCGGAGAAGAGAAGCGGGTTTATTTCCCACCCTCCTCTCCTAAAAAGGAAAGAAGCCATAAAACAAAAAAGACTAAGGGCTCCTCTTCCTCTGCGGGAAACGTGAAGGCGGACGTGTCCGCTGCCGTTTTGGTAAACACCCTAGCCAAGATCGGCACGTCCGGTCCCGGTGCTCCCCTGGGTGGAGAGGCCTCGACAAAGACCAAAATTGCAAGTGGCCAGAACGGAGCCTCGATTATGTCGGGGCCCCTCATTCGAAATTACGTCATTTTACAGCCCGTTGGCTTCAAACGCTTTCTAGTTATTCGCTCCACTGTTGGCAGCATGTTGGCTAAGGGCAACAAGATCCATCAAAGGAGAGCACTAGCTAGTGTGATTCGTAGAGAGCCAGAGCCGAAGGTGACCCGTTTCTCGGACGGGAGCCTTCTGGCAAATGCGTCGAATCCCTCTGAGGCGGCCATGATTAGTGCCCTTCGGACATTTGATGTCACACCGCATTCTACCATGAACTTCATGAAAGGAGTGGTTTATGTGAGGGAACTCAGGACTACTCCATAGATGACATCACCTTAGAGCTGGCCGACCATGAATCGGTCAAGGTCGAAGGTGTGATGAGAAAACAGGGATGGACCCCGAGACTCACCGCTAAACTCTTCGTCACGTTCGACTGCTACAAACTCCCCGATTTGGTGCGTGCCGGTTGGTATCGCTATCGTTTGAAGGCATTCGCGCCACTGTCGCGACAGTGCTACTACTGCCACTGCTTCTGCCATACGAATCGCTCCTATAGACGTGCAAAGTCGGGGTTACTCGAAGTCTGCAAGTTGCTCCAAGGCCGCACACGATAAGTCCAAATCGTGTGTGGCCAAGTGTGTCAATTGCGGAGAGCCACACCCGGTTTCAGGCAACTAATAGTCTCATTTCGCAAGGCTAACGGCTTGATCCTGCCGCGGCCGGCGCTACCTGGAACGTTTTTGGCTCAATTTTTCAAAAATACACCCTCTGCCCCTTGTCCCTCCAACCATACAAATACGGTCGTTTCCGCGCCCATTCGGAACCCTCCTGCGGGTTCTACTCAACCTGGACGCTCCCCCAGTAGAGTTCGGCTAAAACCAAAGCTCCCATCTCCACCGAGTCGTTAGACTCACAGGAGGCAACACCCCTGAAGTTGGTCGTAAGGCCATCTTCCGGGGTTCCTAGAACTGCTCTCCGAAAGTAGGAGAGCACTAATGGATCTTCGGCGCCTACGTCTACACCCAGTGCTCGGCTGGTTGACTCGAAGGCGGTGGATCCTCCAAAGGAGGGAACTCCATCACTGAAACCCCCTTGCCTGCCTAAGATTTCGAGGTGGAGGGAAGAAAAGACTTTCTTAACGAGCCCAACCTCCCCCGATAAGTCATCGAAGGCGACAGCGCCTTCAGCGAATTGTCCAGCGATCAGCGCCCGGTGTTCTGCCTCCGGGAAGCGTAAGGCCATTCCTCCGAGCTAGGCCTAGAGGGCATATTCCATCAAGGCAATTGCCGCTTAGTGCGAGCCAACTGGGAAGAGTTGCTGAAGCTCGTCTCCCGTTTTTCCAGTACTATCTTTTTGCAGGAGACCATGTTGGGCGTGTTCTCCCTGCACACCCTCATGGGGTATATTGATTTTGCGACCCCACCACTATGGGATGGAGGCCGGGCAGGAGGATGCCGCATTTACACTCGGCATGCTGTTTCCGTTATTCTATTTTCTTTGAATACCTCCTTTCAGTGATTAACTGTGCAACTGGATAGGAGTTATACTGTTATTTCTGCATATATTCCATCGTCAGCCGACTTCGACGCGGGGGACTAACGCGGCTTATTGGTACGGTTGCCGAGGCCCTCTCTCTTCCTTTGAGATCTAAACCAATGGTTCCCAACCGATTTTGGCTTATGGCCCCCTTAGGAACCTTATTTTTTCCTGTGGCCCATAATCATTATTTTCAGTAAGTAATATGCAGTTTAACTCTACTTTAAAGGATAAAAGATATTAAAACAGCTATTTGTATTCAGGTACAATTATATTTGTCACATATATAGGACTATAAACATAGCAAACTTTAAACAGTGGTTAACAAAAATGTAATACTCTTTTAAAATAAATAATTAGTCTTACAAAAAATAAAATCCCTTAGAAAAATGAAATAAATATATCATCAACTCTTTATTCATTCAATGCGATCCTTGTGCTTCCTGCAGTTTCGCAAGTTTTTCAATATCAGGGTCTATAGTTGTTAGAGACAGACGAAGATCGCCTCTTCTTACTATTTCTAAGCGGCTGCGAGCTTTTGATACGAGGTGTGTGACACTTTACTAAAACCCGACTTAACCAGATAAGAAGTAGGAAAAGCAATAAAATATAATTTTACTTCGTCCCAAAGCAAAGGGTATTTCATAGCAATTTCATGACTTGTCCATAAGTTCCTGACACCATGCTTAAATCTAGCCAGAGAAGTTTAATCACTCTGTAACTCAATGAGGCTTTCTTGTAATCTGATATCAACATCAGCTGCATTAATTCCAAATGGGTCTACCACCCAACTTGTGATGTCCAGTTGTAGAAGATCTCTGAACCTAACTTCCATATCACTATGCAATTTCTCCAAATGATCAATGTATACTAAAATATCATCTTCTTTCAGCTCACTCTCAATAGTGTGGAGGGTTGGAAACTGTATCAACTCTTTTCACCCCATATTTGTCTTGAACAGTTTAATTTTCCCCATAAATACTTGCTAAATACTTGCCCTTGATGGTAAATATTTGACACCAAAATAAGAACCGCAAAACAATGCAACTATTTTTATGAGCGTTTCTATTAATTGGAATGTCCGAAGTTTTTAGTTGTTGATTGTACATCCTGGTACTCTGTACCTGTACCTAAATGCAAAACAGCAGAAATGTACTCCCTCAGGGGGGTAGATCTGCATTAATTTTAGTAATATATTATATATATATATATATATATATATATATATATATATATATATATTACTCAAATTAATGCAGATACAAAACGATAAGTACAATCATCAGAATCTAAGATTAAATGCTAATCTCGTAAATAAGCCCTAAGTGAAACCGAAGTAAAAAAAAGTGATTTGGTGTAGGCCTAACAATGGCACACTTTATTTACAAACAAAAATGCTCAGTTATTTACTTATAAAAATCATATATTATTGTGCTTATGGCAATCTAATATAATTTTAAAAACTAGTAAAATTACTACAACTTCGCAGTATTAGGGTAAACAAATAAAAGCTACTTACATACTATAACGCCGAACCACTTGATAAACAGACTGTAAGGATTTAAAGTTCCACCTGAACTATTTTCATCAAGCCACCAACGGTGCCAGGTGCATAACGATCAAGCACACAATGGGGTTCACCGCAGAATAAGCTTGTAAGATGCAAAATATTTGTTTACAGATTAATGTAAATCCTATTATGCTAATAAAATATTTAAAAAATGGGAAAATATATGTATTAATATTTTTAAAATGTAATTCAACTGCATAAATTGAAATTAGGTACTGTCCTAACTATAATTCAGGTTTCAATAGGTTGAGTCCTGTGGCCCCCCTAAAGCTTAAAATTTTCCTGTGCCCCCCCTTTAGATGTGCCATGGCCCCCGGTTGGGAAACTCTGATCTAAACGGTAGACCCCCCCCTTCCTCTGGGGAGACTACTTGATCAATTCCAGGGGTCAGCTTCTTGCCGACCTGATCGATGAGCTGGAGATAGGTGTCCTAAATGTGGATGAATTTACGCATCACTGCCCGAGAACTGCTTCATTTTCTTGTCTCGATCTACTTCTTCCTGCACAGCCTGATTTTAGGTGGGGGGGGGAGGGGTAGTCGATGACCTGCATGGTAGTGTTGCCTGAGAGCCCACCTAAGTGGTGCTTGGCAGGAGCAGAGGTGGTCCGCATTTCAGGAGATGACTGATTTCTCTGTCTCAGTCGAGGAGTTTAGGTCGGTAGATGAGGCCGTTGAGTTCTTCTCCGGCAACCTATTCACAGTGGGCCTAACCACTATTCCTAGAACGTCTGACCGTTTTGCACGCCGACCGCTTCCGCGGTGGTCAACCGAATCTGAGGCGGCCCTCAAAAAGAAGAGTTTCTGCCTACATGCGCTACCTACTGTCAGTGAATTTCGTCGGGCTAGAGCTATGTTTCGAATCTCGCCCGCCGCTCTTCCTGCCATGCATATGTGTCTTAACGGGAAGACCCCTCTAACATAGGTGTGGAAGCTAGTTCTCGCATGACCCCTTTCCGTTCTCCCGGAGAATGGGACCCGTCCCTGGTGGAATCCTTCACAACCGCCTTCTCCGCATTATCTAGCCGGGATGCTGCTGCTCTGCGAGTATTTAATGCTCGTCGTGATGTCGCGGAAGGCCGCCCCCACTCGACTTTACCTCCAGATGGTGAGAACCCTTCAACGACAGGTTTACATTGAGTGAGTTGCATTACGCTCTCATTTAGTCCGCGGACACCGCCCCTGGTCGGACGATGACCCATACGCATCCTTCGATACCTCGGTTAGTGCGGCATGGCTTTACTGTAGATTTGTTCTACAGGATCTGGGTAGAGGGTAGCCTCCCAGACTCCTTGCAAATCACTACTGTGCTCGCCTTTCACAAATCGGGGTGAGACTCTACCCCGGCCGGTTTCCGCCCAATCTTTATAGCTTCTTGCGTGTGCAAGTTGATGGTGAAATTGGTAAATGTTAGATTCGCCCCTTTTTTCTGCACAGTGTAGGCCACCTGTCTTATGAACATTTCGGCTTCTGCAAGTCCCGTTCCACGTCGGATGCTCGGCTCCAACAGCACTAGGCCACAGTGTTTTTTGACCTGGGGAAGGCCTATGATAACTCATGGCGATACGGTACAATGGAGACTCTCCACACGATGTGGGCGAGTCATATCTACATTTTTTCCGAGATCGTCGATTCCGCGTACGGATGTGGGAGAGACCTCTCCGGTTCAATGGAGCAGGAAGAGGGTGTCCTGCAGGGAAGTGTCCTCAGTGTCACTCTCTTTGCCCTGACCAACGGAATTACCTGGTTGCTTCCGGAACATGTTCTCGCTACGCTCTACGTGGACGACCTTTCGATCTCTTTTGTCGTGGCCCAGATGCCAACTCTGGAGCGTCGACTCCAACAGGCATTGAACCACGTCTCTCGCTATGCTGAAGCGCACAGGTTTCAGTTTTCCTTGGCTAAGACTAAGGTGGTGCACTTCTGCTGCCATCCACGGCTTCACCCTGATTCAGACTTGTTTCTCAACGGGGTGCGCCTGGATGTGGTTGAGTCGCACCGTTTCCTTGGTCTTGTATTCGACCGACGCCTCACGTGGGAGGCTCATATTCGCAGCCTTAGGGTCTCTTGTACCCGCGCCATGGATATTCTCCGTTCCGTGACGCTTAGCGCCTGGGGCGCTGATAGGGCTACTGCCTTACTTTTTTATCGATTCTTTGTTTGTTCGAAGTTCGACTGCGGATGCGAATTTTATGCATCCGCAGCCGAGCGTATATTGCGGACGGTGGACTCGATCCACCACACTGGCCTACTTGTCGATGCTGGGGAGATGCCACTCGCTCTCCGTCCTGCGCAGTGCATTCATTATTCGCCTGTACGCGCGAGCCTGGTGCCTACCTCAGTCTTAGCCATCATACCCTAAGCACTTTGGGCTTGGGGCCAGGAAACTCCTTCGACAGCTCGATATAGCTTCCAGGCCGGTGGCTTCCCTGGTTATGCCCAGGACGTTACCCTGGAGGGTACTACCTTTGACTTTTTGTCGCCACGCCTGAAATCTCCGCATCCCGTGGTTCGTGATATCCATGACGCCACGGTTTTGCTGAACCGGGCGCATGTCGAGATTATCTTCTGCTGGCTTCCTGGACATGTGGGAATTGCGGGGAATAAGGGCGACCAGACCAGTGTTTCGCTCTTCCTCGCACCGAT
Source organism: Ceratothoa steindachneri (assembly GCA_963969495.1). NCBI lineage: Eukaryota > Metazoa > Arthropoda > Malacostraca > Isopoda > Cymothoidae > Ceratothoa > Ceratothoa steindachneri. Next base: position 68,339,936 of record OZ018323.1, on the reverse strand, counting down.
TACATGGCGAAAATACGAGCCGCCTTCCGAGCTGCTTACCAAAGAAGATGGGAGACGGTCGAGGGGAACTTAAAGTTACGTGCCATAGCGCCGCGACTGTTCCCATGGACCTACCCCCCAATGCCGCGACGGCTTCAGGTTGCTTTCTGTCGTCTCCTAATTGGACGCACCGCCATTTAATGGAGCGCTCGCTTGCGCCTTATTGTGACGACTGCCTTGTCGCCCAGATTATTCTGCACAGTCTTGGTGATCTTCGCGCACGCTACCTGTCCCCTTACCGCGTTACTACTGCTTGTCCTTTGTACTCGGGACGGGTTCTTGGACTATGACTTTTTGGAGGAGGATAGCCCCCTTCATTTTATTTGATTCTCTATTTTTGTAGGTCGCATGTTCATGCGTCGGGGGGGAGGCAAGCCTTCCTCCGACGCCGGAGCGGTCTTTCTTGCTTGTTTGTTTTACTTCATTTTTGTTTTGTTTTTTTGTATTCTTTTAATCTAGACTAGAATTAGTTTGTAGCCTGATTACGTCGACTTTTGCCCCTGTCGGCATTAACCAGATGGGCTCTTTCCCCCAAAAATTACCCACCCTCAAGTGGATGTCAGGTATAGCATGACCAACCTTGCTGCAGCTGATATCTGCGTTGGGTTGTGCCTTGCTGGCCCCAATATCTGCACTTTCCGCTAGGGTGTATCAGGAGACATCCAGAAGCTTGTGAACCCTCCCGGCCCAGGGGATCTCAGGAGCCATCTGGGCAGTGCCTCCCCTCCCAGCCTCAATGCCCACAGGTTATATGCTCTCAGGGCCCCTATTGCTGCACAAGGATCTGTGGCGATGTATCTTTCACACATTTTTCGCTCTTCACCACTTTCCTTATGCACATCTCCTTACAAACCTTTGCCGATTTGTCCTCGTTGCTATTGCTCCTTAAATTCGAAGAAAACTATGTTTCTGCACCACTTCCTCTGCTACACACTTCTTGGATACTATTCCATACGTCTCAAGCCCTTGTTGGTTTGGTCTCCCGTATAATAAGTTCAACTTTCGCTCGAGTACTGTTATCATCTATACCCATCATACTTCCCCCTCACACAAGGGACTTGCCTTCATCGGCGACCCCTTTCTGCCATTCGGGCTACCTGTCTTCCTCATGTCCTCCTTTCCCTAACTTTACCCACCCTTACTCTTTTTTTATTAACTTTCACTTTCCCCCCCTCCCTAATAATAGTCCTTGCCCTCAGGATGCTGGGCAAGAGGTCCGGGCACGAGGAGCGACCCTTGACCCGTCTTCATGTACACACCCTCGCCTTCCAAGCGATCATGATCGATCGGCGAGGTCCGTGGAAGCACGCGCGAGCCGCCGTCACAAAAGCCGCGCTCGTCGCTCACCGCTACGTCTGCCACAAGGAGGTCAGTTAGAGCCCTTCCCGATGTGTCCCCTCGAACTCCCATGAGTTAGGGCCCTCCACGAGGGGTCCCGTGAGCTAGAGCCCTGCCCGAAGTGTACTGTCGACCTCCCGCGAGTTCGAGTCCTCAAATGCTATCAATGGTACCTGGAGAAGCGGCACCTAATTGCCTAGGTGGGAGTCTCGCTAAATTGAAACAAACTAGACTTCATTTCTTCCCTCACATTCCCATTTTACCCCCTTTTTTTTACTCTTTATAAACCCTTCTTATTTTCTTGGCCTGTAGCTAATTTTGCAGGCTAGTCGCCTACCAGCTTTCATCCACTCATCCTTCATCCGGGTTGGGACAGGGTGAGCCACTACACTTGCTCCGTGGCTAGTTGCTGACCAGCTTTCAGCCTCGCATGCTTCTTTTCGCCCGGGAGGCATTGGGGCACTACCCTTTGCACTCTTCTCTGTTGATGGTAGGGCTTAAAATCACACATGCATTCCTACCCTTTCTCTCTCCTTAATTCTTGTCCTTTGGCTCTAATTCCCAATGGAAGACAACGCTGATGATGTTTGTCTACCTGGCCTGAAAAGTGGCCTGGCAGTCCCTTATGCGCCCCTTCCTGGACCAGGCAAACGGGATAAGCATGTAGCCTATGTGAAAACAAATTTTAGAATGGCTCCGCATGGCCAAAAATGGGGGGGGAGAAAATAACAAACGGCATACAAAATAGTTTTAACCAGCGATAACATGGATATAATTCACAGTTGTGGAGGGCCATCTCACAGATTACAAAGATATGGCTCACAGTGGTGGAAGGATACCACATAGATTACAAGGATCCAGCTCACAATAGTGGAGAGCCATCTCAAAGATTACATGGATATGGCTCACAGTTGTGGAGGATCACATCACAGATTACATAGATATGGCTCACAGTGGTGGAAGATCGCGTCGCAGATTACATGGATACAGCTCACAATGAGAGAGAGTGGAAAAGTTCCCGACCTCTAAATCTCCCAAAGTTCGGAGAAGGTGAAGAGAGCCTCTTGATACATTCAGCGCCCCTCATCGAGAGGCAACCGGCATTTTTTAACCGAACGCTTTTTTCAAACGTTTCTTTGCCCTTCGTGTGACTAAGGGAAGAAAGCTGTCTTATTTACATATGTTCCATCAGCACCATACATTCGCATGCATGGTCTGAATAGGGGGTTGGCTTCCACGTCGTATCCCCTCTGTTTGAACTCGGCGCATCTCTACCAGGTGCTGCGTCTATCTTTATGGCCGAGCTAGTTGCAATCCACCGACCTATCGTAGGTGAGATAGCGCGTTGTACCCGGTTCGGAGACCGGACCGTAATCTACAGCGATTCAAAAGGTGCCCTGAATGCTCTCTGGGCATGAGAATCTCCGTACCCCATGGTTCGCGGCATCCGTGACGCCACGGATGTAGAGATTATCCGCTGAGTTCCTGGACATGTAGGCATTGCAGGGAATGATGGCGCTAAACAGTCCACGAGGACTGGGCGACCCGACAAGCAAGGGTTTCGCTTTTCCTCAAATTAACTCCATCTCTACAATCAGTTAGCCCTTCGGGTTGCCTCTCAAAGAAGATGGGAGACGGCCGACGCGAACCTAAAGTTTCGTCCTCTCTCCCCATGACCTTTTCCTTGGACCTACCCCATAATGCCTCTGTTTTTTCCGGTCGCTTTCTGTCATCCAATTGGACACAGTCGTGGGACGCACCGCCATTTTTGATCGAGCTCTCCCTAGTACCTTATCCGACGATTGTGTGTGTGATAGAACGAGTTCAGAGCTGCGTTAATTTCAACTCCTACCACATGTTATTTAAAACCACGATGCTCACACGTGCATCTTCGCCTTGAAGCTTGGAGTCTTATCACAGCTACTGGATGTCAATGTTTAAACAAGGAGGTTATCGTCCCCCCGTTCGCCCCCATACGCCGACCTCGCCAGATTGCCGTTCGCCCCCATACGCCGACCTCGCCAGATTGAGTTAGGCTTATGGGCAGATAAGGCATTGTTCTCCGGCTTGGCTGTGCGTTCCCTCGAAGCTTCCACCCCATTCTCCCCCACGCCAAGGAGATGTCCTGGCTATTTATATGGAAACTTTACCACTAAGATCAGATTGGAGATCCAGATTTTCGTCGCGAAACATCACCACGACCCTCTCTCCCTTTGTGCGCCAAGGGACCTCGACCTCGAGATTCACCATCACTTGTCCAGAAGGAGGACAATATTCCTTGAGTGCCAAAGGTTCGAGCCTCTCCGACGCCAAGTCCCCAAGGCTTCCCCCCTCTGTTGTTCAAAGGAGAACAACATTAGAACAGCCATTGTTCGTTTTGAGCCCTTCGCCAAGAAACGGTTCTCATCCCCCCCCTGTTGTTCAAGGAGAACAGCATTATAACAGCCATTGTTCGTTTTGAGCCCTTCGCCAAGAAACGGTTCTCACCCCCCCTGTTGTTCAAAGGAGAACAACATTAGAACAGCCATTGTTCTTGAGCCCGTAGACAAGAGACGGTTCTCATCCCCCCCCCCTTTGTTCAGAAGAGAACAACCTAGAACAGCCATTGTTCGTTTTGAGCCCTTCGCCAAGAAACGGTTCTCACCCCCCCTGTTGTTCAGAGGAGAACAACATTAGAACAGCCATTGTTCTTGAGCCCGTAGACAAGAGACGGTTCTCATCCCCCCCTTTGTTCAGAAGAGAACAACCTAGAACAGCCATTGTTCTTCAAGCCGTTCGTCGAGAAACGGTTCTCCTTCCCAAGACGCCTCGTCAGGATCCTTTTATTCCCCCCCCCCCTTCGGCTGGAACTCGCCAGCGGACCGAAACTCCTTTGCGCCACCTTCCACTGCACCACTAGTGCCAAAGTTACGTAAGCCAAACTTCACCTTTGAGTATTGATCCCTTTTGTCAATTCTATCCTGTGCTTTAAATTGTTTATCGAACCATCCCATCTCTTTAACTCTATATTTGTTTTACCTTTTTTTAATCCCTTAAATCCTTGGATTAGCCCGAGTCTCCACGACCCTTTCCATTCTGTTTATGTCAATATTTTCCGTCTTGTGTTTGTTGGTAGTTATTATTAATAAAACTCTATTTTATTAATGATAGCAATATTATTATCCTTGAGCTCAGTTCCACTTCTTAAGCATATCGAAGATACATAATATCGGCCGCCAGACAGTAAACGCACTCTAAAGATAATTAAGGAAGTTCCCTCAACGAATAGTGTTATATATATGGTATCGTCGGGAGTCATTCTACGACAGTGTGTTCCAATAGATTGTTTCCCAAATTCTTATTGAGTGTCCCAATTTGAGGGATCTTCGCTTACTTTACTTCCCAGTACCGATATGAGAGGGGCCACAGCCGCTTCTACTCGAGACTTGTTTGTGTACACAGTCTTGTGAACTATCGACTTTTTGGAGGAGACTGGCCTCCTCCACCCGTTATGTTTTTTTGTTGTTAGGCGCATGTTCGTGAATTGAGGGCACGCGTGCCTCCCTCCAACGTCAGAGCGTGCCTTTATTTTTTGCATTTTCTTGTTTTTTGTTTTTTTTTGTTTCATGCCTATTTGTGCGTGTTAATATAACCCAATTAATAGGCTAAAGTATTTTTTCGGCGAGTTATGCCCATGTAGGCAGTCACCCAGTTGGGCAAAAATAACCCACTCATTTATCCCAAGGAATCCTGCCGTTGGCTAGATGTAGGCGGAACTGGCCCCCCTTTCCCCTAGGTGACAAAGGTTTCTACCTGATCACTGGTTGGCGTTAAAAACGCACTTCTCCTCTTCCTGATGCTCTCAGCTTCACCAGCGATTGTCAAAGTAATCACTGTTGGTTTCATTATCCGATCGGGAGATTCTCATCCGCCATCTAAAGACGTCCGGATTGCGCAGAATAGCTTACTCTTGGCTCCTATAAAATCAACCATTTTTCCGGTGTTAATTTATACCCCAACCAGCTTTCATACCCCCCTTTGGTGGAAAGCGATTTAATTTCGTACAAAATGTCGAAAGATTGGTTAGCTATTTAATTGTATCAAAAGATTGGTTAACTTTTTAATTGTGTTGAAAGAATGGTGAGCTATTTGTGTGTAAAGATTGATGCGTTATTTAATTGTCAAAGTAATGGTGAGCTATTTAATTGTCGAAATAATGATGACCTATTTAATTTTCGAAAGAATGAACTATTTAATGCTGTAGAAAATATGGTGAGCTATTAATTGTTTCGGCAGGTGGAAGTAAGTGATTCGAATCTCCTGATGGACGAAGGATTCAGTTTATCGACTCACCCAAACACTGGCAGAATCGTCTTTGATGACCTGAATCCAGTTTCATGCTGGTCAGAAGAGACCCACTTTGAGGTAACCCTCCTTCCTCTCTCTTACAAGTGGGTTTGGTCTTACAAGTGGGATACTTTGCCTATTGACCCCAACCCTATAAGGGGCACGGCGATTTGCTTTCCTGGCCACTTCTCCTTTCTGACACCCTTTCTTCTTACCTTACATCCTCACTTTCCTACAACTTTCTCTAGTCAGCCTCTAATTTCACAGGGTAGACACTGACCAGCTTCCTCTCACCCAACCATCCCGGATTGGGGCAGAGGGTGGAGGGGACAATATCCCCTCACCCCTGAGCTGCAGTTGGGGGCGTAACAACTTGCTTCACGGTTCACCCCCACCCACAACTTCCTCACATACCCTTTCTCTCATCTTTCAAGATCTATCAATTTTATGTCCAGCCCAAAGTGGAGCTGCCATACTGAAGGGCTGCATGACCACTGTGCGGGAGGAGTGGTCCTGAATGGCGGCATTTGGCTTAGTCTGCCTCGTATTCACCCCTCGCAGAGCGGGTTACTGCTCGGGGTGATTAGCGTTTGCGTCCTGTGAAAATACCAGGGTCACGATGCCCATGAATGAATTTTATAAAAATCTCCTCCTTCACCAGCATCGGAGCCTCTCCCAGGCAGCTCCACTAAAGAAAAGTAGGTCCCCCTCCCTGTGCTTTCTCAGGGGACCCTCCAAACCCCTCTGACCGAAGAGGAGGCTTACTCCTCTCATATGCCTATAGGTGCAGGGGACTCCCCCTCACCTCCTTCTCTGGAGTCTACTTTGGACAGCCCTCTCTTTCCAGCGGCAGTCCCCCCAACCTCCTGGACTTGTGCTTTCTCAGTTTGCAGAGTGTCACTGTACTTGTCCCCCCCCCCCCCTCCTCTCTCCCTCAGATGCCCGTTCGCCAGTCCAAGACGAGACAAAAGGTTCGTGAGTGGGATCTGTGGTGTCTCGAGGGAGGGGGAGATGGTCACACGGAGACCCTTCCTGAGATGAACATGGTCCCTGAGGTGACCCAGCCCCAGACCAGGGTTGGATTTACCCCCCCCCTCCCCCCCGTAAGGGGCGCGGCGATTTGCCATCCTGGCCGCCGTGCTGACGGGATCCAGCGCTCCGTCCGGCCCCAGCTTAGCCTCTCTTCCTTCCTTCAGATAGCCCGATTTCTCCCCTACCTCGTCGCTTTTCATACAACCTCTCCCACAACTTTCTCTGGTCAGCCTCTAATTTCACAGGGTAGAATGCTGACCTTCTTCTCAAGCCAACCACCCCGGATCGGGGCTGAGGGGGGGAGGGGACATTGTTCCCTAACCCCTCAGCTCCGGTTCGGGATGGGTTTTTTTTAACAACCTGCTTCATCCCCACCCACATCTTCCTCACATCCCTTTTCCTCTCCTCTTCACAACCTATATTTTTTACGCCGTGTCCAAGGTGGAGCCGCCATGCCGAAGGACTGCCAGGCCACCAGGCGGGAGGGGTGGTCCCGAATGGCGGCGCCTGGCTCTGCCGGGCTTGTAAGCACCTCTCGCAGTGCGGGCAACTGCGAGAGGTGATGAGCTATTGCGTCCCGTAATCAAAAGAGGGTCACCATGCCCATGTATGAAAAAAAACAAAAACCCCAACCCCCAACTTCCCCAAAAACATCTACGGAGCCGCCCTCGGGCAGCTCCACCGAGAAAATGGAGGTCCCCCCCCTTGTGCTTGCGCAAGGGACCCTCCATAATTCTTTAACCGGAGAGGAGGCTTACTCCTCTCCTACGCCTACGGGTGTAGGGGACTCCCCCTCACCCCCTTCTCTGGAGGTGCTTTCGGGCACCTCCCTATCTCCAGCGGCAGTCCCTCCTTTGCTTTCTAAGGGGACTGCCAAGAAAGCCAGCAGGCAGCCCATTGCCGACCGCCCCTCGTGCAAGCGGCTCGGTAGGGCAAACCCCCTTAGGGGGGAGAGGGAAGCCAGGCCCCTTCGGTCGCTTCCCTCAAAAGACCTGCTGGCAAGAATTTTGAACCTTGCTGGGGTCAAGGCCTGTGCCTCCCCACACCACCTGACTAGTGACAATACTGCCAAGGGGACCTGCGATGTCCTGGGAGGGGATGGCCAACTGGAGGCCCCTCCTGTGATAGACATGGTCCTTGAGGAGACCCAGCCCCAGACGGTAGGGCCTTCCATGGGGGGGAATTCGGGCTCGGCGCCAAGCACCGAACCCGAAACCGCCCCTATGCAAGGTCCTCCTCAAATGGCTGAGGGCTCCGAGGCAGTAGAAGGAGGGGAGGGATCTCCTCCGACAGGTGCCCCTACGACAACCAGGACCTTCTCCATTTCGGAGAGGGACCTGGCTGAGGCTGGTCCATCTGGCCTGGGGACTTCTGCCGGCGGAGGTGAAAAGCGGGTTCATTCCCCGCCCTCCTCTCCTAAAAAGAAAAAGACTCAAAAGACGAAGAAGACTCGGGGCTCCTCTCCATCCGCGGGGGCTGCGGGGACGGATGGGTCTGCTGCCACTTTGGTAGGCGACCAAGCCAAGATCGGCACATCCGGCCCCTCTACCCCCTCGTGTGCGGAGCCCATGACTACGACTAAGACCAAGAATGCACAGGGCGGAGCCTCGATGACATCGGGGCCCCTGATTCAGAGGTTACCTGGCGTTTTCGAGCCCGCTGGCTTCAAACGCTTCCTCGTTATTCGCTCCACTGATGGCACCATGTTGTCCAAGGGCAACATGATCCATCAGAGGGGAGGATTAGCTAGTGCAATTGGTAGAGAGCCGAAGGTAACCCGTTTCTCGGACGGGAGCCTTCTGGCGAATGCGGCGAATCCCGCCGAGGCGGCCAAGATAAGTGCTCTTCGGACACTTCATGGCACCCCGGTGAGTGTGACGCCGCACTCTACCATGAACTTTGTGAAAGGAGTAGTTTATGCGAGGGAACTCGTTGACTACTCCATTGAGGACATCACCCTAGAGCTGGCCGACCATGGGGCGGTCAAGGTCGAACGTGTGATGAGAAAACAGGGAGGGGCCTCGAGACCCACCCCTACACTCTTCGTCACGTTCGACTGTGACAAGCTCCCTGAGTCGGTGCGTGCCGGTTGGTACCGCTACCGCGTGAAGGCATTCGTGCCACTGCCGCGGCGGTGCTATTACTGCCACCGCTTCGGCCATACGAATCGATCATGTAGACGTGCAAAATCGGGGTCACCCGAAGTCTGTGTAAATTGCTCCAAGGTCGCACACGATAAGTCCAAATCGTGTGTGGCCAAGTGTGTCAATTGCGGAGAGCCGCACCCTGCTTCTTCGAAGCAATGTGGTGCATATCTCCTTGAGAAAGAAATCCTGGCCGTTCAGGCCCAGGATCGACTCTCATTCCGCGAGGCAAAGGACTTGGTCCTGGCGCGCCCGGCTCTGCCTGGGACGTCATATGCCTCAATAGTTAGAAAGGCACCCTCTGCTCCTGGCCCATCCAGGCCAACGAGCACGGTTGTTTCCGCGCCCATTCGGAGCCCTTCTGTGGGCTCTACCCAACCTGGGCGCCCCCCTGGTAAAGCTGGCGGCAAAAAGGGTTCATACCCTGCCCCGGCTAAAACCAGGGCTCCCCCCTCTTCCCCCAGCGTGACCGTTTCGCGTAAAGCGAAACGGCCACGCGCCTCCACCGAGTCGTTAGACTCACAGGAGGCAACACCCCTGAAGATGGTCGCTAGGCCATCTTCCGGGGTTCCTAAAGCTGTTCCCCGAAAGGAGGACAGCAACAAAGGAGCTTCGGCCCCTTTGCCCACGCCCCGAGGTGGAGCGAGTGGCTCGGAGACGGTGGTTCCTCGAAAAGAGGGCCCCCCGCCTCCGAAGCCGCAACGCCCGCCTAAAGTTTCGAGGCGGAGGGAGGAAAAGACTCGCATGGCGAGCCCAACCTCCCCCAATAAGTCCTCGAAGGCGACAGCGCCTTCAGCGCTTTGTCCGGCCAACAGCGCCCGGGGTTCTGCCCCCGGGAAGCGTACGGCCATTCCCGTGAGGGTCTTCAATTCGAGGAGGGCCCCCGCGTCTCCTCCGAGCTAGGCCTGGAGGGCATATTCCTTCAATGGAATTGCCGTGGACTCCGGGCCAACTGGGAGGAGCTGCGGAGGCTCGCCTCATCCCGTTCCCCGTTAGCTATTTTTTTGCAGGAGACCATGCTAGGCGCGTGCCCCCTGCCTGCCCTCCCGGGGTATAAGGGTCTTGCGACCCAACCACCGCGGGACGGCCGGGCTGGGGGATGCGCGGTTTACACCCGGCATGATGTCTCCGTTCTTCCTTTCTCTTTAGATACCTCCTTTCAGGCAGTGGCTGTGCAGCTGCACCTGGATAGGAGGTATACTATCATTTCTGCGTACATTCCACCGTCAGCTGACTTCGACGCGGGGGACTTTCGCCGCGTCGTGGCACGGTTGCCGAGGCCCTATCTCTTGCTTGGAGATCTGAACGGCAGGCATCCTCTCTGGGGAGATTACACCATAAATCCCAGGTGACAAGTCCTTGCCGATCTGATCGAAGAGCTTGAGATGGGTGTCCTAAACGTGGATGAGTTTACGCATCACTGTCCGAGAACCGCTTCATTTTCTTGCCTTGACCTATCTTTGTGCTCTTCGGATGCACAGCCTGATTTTGATTGGGGGGTGGTCGATGACCTCCATGGTAGTGATCACTTTCCCATTCAAATATCATTTTCAGGGCAACTGCCGCCTGAGAGACCACCTCGGTGGTGCTTGGCGCGGGCGCGGTGGCCTGCATTTCAGGAAATGACTGAATTCTCTATCTCAGTCAAGGAGTTTAGGTCGGTAGATGAGGCCGTCGAGTTCTTCTCCGGCAACCTCATCGCCGTGGGCCTGACTACTATTCCTAGGACGTCTGGCCGTTTTGCACGCCGACCACTCCCATGGTGGTCGGCCGAGTGTGAGACGGCCCTGAAACAGAAGCGTTATGCCTACATGCGCTATAAGCGCCGCCCGAACGATTTCACCGTCGCTGAATTTCGTCGGGCTAGGGCTAGGTTCCGGTATATTTCGAAGCACGCCCGCCGCTCTTCTTGGCGGGCATACGTGTCTTCACTTAACGGGAAGACCCCTTTAGCTGAGGTGTGGAAGCGAGTCAAAAGGATTCGGGGCAAGTTCTCGCAGGACCCCCCTCCCGTTCTCCAGGAGAATGGGACCGCAATCTCGGACCCCGCGTCCGTGGCGGAATCCTTAGCGACCGCTTTTTCCGCATTCTCTAGCCGTGATGCTGCTCCGCCAGCATTCAATGCACGTCGTGATGTCGCGGAAGGCCGCCGGCTGGACTTTACCTCCAGAGGCGGAGAACCCTTCAACGACAAGTTTACTGTGAGTGAGTTGCGTTCCGCTCTCGCTTCGTGCGCGGACACCGCCCATGGTCCGGACGATGTCCCGTACGCCATGCTTCGACACCTGGGTGAGCGAGGCATGGCCTTTCTATTAGATTTGTTCAACAGGATCTGGGTGGAAGGTCTCCTCCCAGACTCCTGGCGAATCGCTACTGTGCTCGCCTTTCGCAAGCCGGGGAGAGATCACTCTACTCCGACCGGTTTCCGCCCAATCTCTCTAACCTCTTGCGTGTGCAAGTTGATGGAGAAATTGGTAAATGTTAGATTAGCCTATTTCCTGGACAGCGGAGGCCATCTGTCTTCTGCACAGTGCGGCTTCCGTAAGTTCCACTCCACGTCGGATGCTCTGCTCCGACTGGAAAATGCCGTCTGCGAGGCTTTCCTTCGTAGACAGCACTACGCCACGGTGTTTTTTGATCTGGAGAAAGCCTATGATACCGCATGGCGATACGGTATCATGGAGACTCTCCACACGATGGGGGCGAGGGGACGCCTCCCAATGTTTATATCTGAATTTTTGCGAGATCGTCGATTCCGCGTACGGGTGGGGGGAGCCCTCTCCGGCCCAAAGGAGCAGGAAGAGGGTGTCCCGCAGGGAAGTGTCCTCAGTGTCACACTCTTTGCCCTGAGCATCAACGGCATCACCTCGGTGCTGCCGGAAGATGTTCTCGCTACGCTCTACGTGGACGACCTTTCGATCTCTTTTGGCGCGGCCCAGATGCCAACTCTGGAGCGCCGACTCCAACAGGCATTGAACCGCGTCTCTTGCTATGCCAAAGCGCACAGGTTTCGGTTTTCTTTGGCCAAGACTAAGGTGGTGCACTTCTGCCGCCATCCACGGCTTCACCCCGACCCAGATTTGTTTCTTAATGGGGTGCGCCTGGATGTGGTTGAGTCGCACCGTTTCCTTGGTCTTGTATTCGACCGACGCCTCACCTGGGAGGCTCACATTCGCAGCCTTAGGGTCTCTTGTACCCGCGCCATGGACATTCTCCGTTCCGTGACGTTCAGCGCTTGGGGCGCTGATAGGGCTACCGCCTTACTTTTTTATCGATCCTTTGTTCGCTCGAAGCTCGACTACGGATGCGAGTTTTATGCATCCGCAGCCGAGCGTTTATTGCGGAAGGTGGATTCGATCCACCACACCGGCCTTCGCCTTGCGACCGGTGCCTTCCGCACTTCCCCCATTGAGAGCCTGTTGGTCGATGCTGGGGAGATGCCACTCGCTCTGCGCCGCGTGCAGTGCATCACTCGCCTGTACGCGCGAGCCCGGCGCCTCCCCCAGTCGCCAACAGCTCTCACTGCATCCGCAGCTGATCTCGATGGTGCCTATGCCGCCGAGAGACGCCAGTCATACCCTAAGCCCTTTGGGTTTAGGGCCAGGAAACTCCTTCGAGAGGTAGATATAGCTCTCGGGCCGGTGGCGCCCCTGGTTCTGCCCAGGACGCCACCCTGGAGGGTACCACATTTGGCTATTTGTCGCCACGCCTCTGCTCCCAAAGCTTGTACTGCGCCGGGAGTATTGCGTTCGATCTTTTTGGAGCACACATCGTGTCACGCTGGTACCGTGCCAGTGTATACGGATGGCTCCAAGTCCCAAGAGGGGGTCGGCTTCCACGCCGTATCCCCTCTGTTTGAAGTCAGCGGGGCTCTACCAGGCGCTGCGTCTGTCTTCACGGCCGAACTGGTGGCAATACACCACTCGGTACGGGAGATTACGCAACGTGCCCGGTTCGGAGACCGGATTGTGATTTATAGCGACTCACAAAGCGCCCTGAGTGCTCTCGGGGCATTGGAATCTCCGCATCCCCTGGTTCGCGAAATCCGTGACGCCACGGTTTTGGCGAGCCGGGCAGATGTCGAGATTATCTTCTGCTGGGTTCCTGGACATGTAGGAATTGCGGGGAATGAGCGCGCCGATGAGGGCGCCAAAGAGTCCGCGAGGACTCTGCGACCGGACCAGCGTTTCGCTCTTCCTCACACCGACTACATGGCAGGAATACGGGCAGCTCTTCGGACTGCTTGGCAAAGAAGATGGGAGACGGTCGAGGGGAACTTAAAGTTGCGTGCCATTGCGCCGCGACTGTTCCCATGGACCTATCCCCCAATGCCGCGGCGGCTTCAGGTTGCTTTCTGTCGTCTTCGAATCGGACACACTCGTGTGACGCATCGTTACTTGGTGGAGCGCTCGCATGTGCCCTATTGCAACGACTGCGTCGTCCCCCAGACTGTTCGGCATATTCTTGTCGAATGTCCCAGTCTGGGTGATCTTCGCGCACGATACCTGTCTCGGTACCGGGATGGGCGGGGTCGCTACCGCCTGTCCCTTGTACTCGGGACGAGTGCGTGCACCATGACTGGTGGACTTATTGACTTTTTGGGGGAGGCCGGCCTTCTCCCCTTTATTTAAGGTTCCTTTTTTTGTTATTGTTTTGTTTTAGATTGCACTCTCCTGCACCGGGGTGAGGGGGACCTCCCCCCGCTGCCGGAGATTGCTTCGATTGTTAAGTTTTTCAAATTTATATTGATTGTTAAGTTTTCATATTTTAACTTTAAAGTAGCCTAATTCTAGGCTGTCGTGTTTTTCGGCGACTTATGCCCAAGTGGGTAGTTGCCAGATGGGCTCTATAAAAAAAAAAAAAAAAAAAAATACCCCCCCCTCCCCCCCCAAAAAAACACCCTAAGTGGATTTTGGGAGGTTGTTTTTGTTTGTTTTTTTTTAAATATTTTACATAGAAACATTGTTTTATATCCTCTTGATAAATAAAGTAAAAAAAAATAAATAAATTATAAATTGCATCAAACATAAAACATTAAATTTTAATCCAGCCCAACTTTTTAATTCTTATATTAAATAAATAAACTTTTTCCTACATAATTATATAATGAAAAAAACAAAAACTAAACAGAAACTTACGTCAGTTAATAAAAAATAAACCCTTCTTAACTTTTACTATCAGACATCACCATTTACCATTCTGTATCTTGCTCTCCTTTTAAGTGTTTATAGATTTTCACTAGTTTCTCCGCTTTTTCACTCCCCAATCTGTTTCTCAATCTATTCCATCTAAGTCTAAATGAGGAAAATAACCTCTCTATTGCAGCTGAACTAGCTAGACATGAATGTTTGGACCCTAAAAATGAACAAAGTCCATCTGGCAATTTCTTCCCACTTGTTTTTATCTTCTGCTTCATATTCATTATATGCCACCACTTGTTTGAATGAGGGCTGGATTTAACTGATTCAGAAAACATGTTGGGTGAGAAAATTTGACTATCTTTGAGCTGAAATTCAGACAATCCAACTGAATAATCACGATGGATTTCATTGAGCCAGTTCTCAGTTTGTTCATCAGCTTCCATCTCTAGATTTTGTCCTGGAATTTTAAATATAGCAAATTAAAACTCTGGCATTCAGGCATTGGCAACGTTCTACTTTCAGTTTTAGAATGTAAAAATTGCTTTTAGCATGTAATTGATTCTTCTGCAATACTAAATTAGCAGAATTACAACTTCTTACCTAAGTAACGAGAATCAGTCATGTAAGCAAAAAATGAACAGGCTTCATGGCTTTCTTGAACCTATCCTTGATACTTTGATGATTCTGCTGCAAATCAGGATTGTTCATTAAAGATAGCCAGATGTGCCCAGATGTGGGCAGACTCGCGGGACGCATGGCTATTTGATGGAGCGCTCACCAGCGCCCTACTGTGAAGACTGCGTTGTCCCTCAGACTGTTCGGCACATTCTTGTTGAATGTCCCAGTCTGGGCGATCTTCGCGCACGTTACTTGTCCTGGTACCGGGATGGGCGGGGTCGCTACCGCCTGTCCCTTGTACTCGGACGAGTGCGTGCGCATTGACTCGTGGACTTGTAGACTTTTGAGGGAAGGCCGGCCTTCTCCCTTTTATTTAACTATTTTTGGGGGGTTTTCTTTATAGGTCGCACGTTCCTGCGCAGGGGGGGGGGGTGGAGCTTGCTTCCTGCCCATTGCCTTTTCTTTCTTTTTTTTTAGTGTTGTTTTTTTATCTTATTTTAAAGTAGCCTAGTACTAGGCAGTTTTTAATACGGCAACTAATGCCCACGTAGGCAGTCGCCAGAGGAGCCTTTAAAAAAAGAAAAAAACGTACATTTCTGAAGTCACTGTGCCCCGAAAGTAGCCCAATGCCTTCTACTGAAATCACGCACCAGACCCAGACACTTTTTCCGCCAAACTCACTCTTTTTGCTTCAATTGACACAATCTTTCGCCTACTCTGCGATGAACAAACCACCTACCATCGGATCCAAACAAATCAATATTAGATTCGTAACCGAACTTGTCACACCACCATTGGTCATCCATCCATGCAACATGTTCACTGGCGAATGTAAGATGAGCTCTCTTGCTCTTCGGAAAAATCAATGGCCTGGCCGTAGGTGTGCGAGCGGGAAGTGCGTCTTACTCCAACCGACGTGAAACAATTTGCCTGGAGACATTGATGGCCAAAATCTCACTAATCTCTCAAGAAACTGCTGCAGCACTCTTGAATCGGTCCTCCTTCACAATTTGGGTCTTCCCTTCTGAGATCTTCCGTGGCCTACCGGTCGATTTACCAGCCTTACATAACTGTTTTATCATAGGTTGACAGAATATTATGAACTGCAATGGGTACAATTGAAAGGCCAGCTTGGTTGGCGTAGCTTTCCGATCAGCTGAGAGACGGAGAAGCCTGACTGATTTCTTCTCCATGTTACCTGGTCGACAGCTCGCAAGAGAATGAAGGATCTAACGTACACGAGATGGAACTGAAGTTAGTTGCTATACAAACATTGCCGGTTGTCTACATGAAACCTAACCGTTTGGATCATTTTGGAGACATTTATTTTTTTTAGTGAATTCCTTATCTGCTAATAAATTTAGTTTTATTCATCCAAATGTGAATAACTTTTACTCATACGTAGTTTATTTATACCTGTAGGTTATTATCGTCCACTAACTTTGGAATTCTTTGGTTTTCTCTGGGCAAAAGTTATGAAAATGGTTGAGAGGAATACAAGCATTTCTGATATTTTGGGGCTACTGTAGACTTGCTTCGAAGAGAATCTACCGCCATTGCAGAGTGGAGGTAGATTCAGAGTAATCTCGCGCCTTAATCCACTCTCATCGCACTTTTATTTAAGACGCCGATTGTGACCAGCAACTATCAACATAGAAGGGAAATAAATAGGTTATTACAACATAGAATAGAAAGGAAATAAAGAGGTTATTCCAACATAGAAAGAAAATCAAGAGGTTGTTACAACATAGAAAGGAAATCAAGAGGTTATTACATTATGAAAGGAAATAAAGGTTATTACATCATGAAAGGAAATAAAGAGGTTATTACATCATGAAAGGAAATAAAGAGGTTGTTTCAACATAGAAAGGAAATACAGAGGTTATTATGACATATAAAGGAAATAATAGCTTATTACAACATAGAAGGGAAATAAAGGTTATTAGTTTTTTCATACTTTTTAAGTTCCACACCTCCTTTGGGAAAAAATGAAAACCTTACCCATTTTGCTCAAATCACTTTTGTCATCACCAGGAAAATAAAACTCAATCCGATGATTTAATCTTTCCTTCTCAACAGGTTTGCATCGCTCCTGTACTGGTTTGTACTAAAGTCCGGCAGACAGCGGGTGGTGGTGACAACATATCTGCTGCAGGTTTAATTCTTCAAGTTTGAAATGCCTCTTTTTGTGTGTGTGTGAAATTTTCCGTTTTGTTTTGTTTTTCATCACTTTTGTTGTCCATCCGCGTTTGTACCTTCGGAAATGGTAATAATATTATTCTCGTTCTCTTTTAATCGGTAGTTTCCAAGTTTATTTTTGCTACTTGTGGAAGATTTGAAAGTCTTATCAACTATATTTTCTTGTTATTTGATTCACTAGTCAAGTAGTTAGTTATATTTCCGCCATCTCTCGACCAGAACCCATTCCAGTTTTATATACATAATGTATACTTAACTATTAACGAGATCAAATATTTATTTTTTATGGAAAGCCTTAGTCATGTGTGATATTGTTATTGGTAGCCTAGTTTGAGTTCCTTTCTAGCCAAAGCTCCCGGGAAGCTCTATAAATAAGTTTAGTTGATAAAAAAAAAGGATTTTAGCAAGGAAAGATCAGAATAGTATCGAATGGATCATTTATTTAATCGAAACTTGGTTGAATAACTTGGAAGGTTTATGCTCTTAATATTGCCTAGTTGATTTGTTGAAATCTTAGAAAGCCTACATCTTTTGATCGGACGCTCGTACTCCATATCATTCTGCTGGCTCCCCGGACACTCAAACATCCAGGGAAATGAAACGGCTGACCTAGAAGCAAAGAAGGCCGCCCTCCATACTGCATCGTCCATACCCCAATCACTGATCTTTCACAGAGACTACATCCCTCTCATACATAAATTGGTCAGAGAAGAATGAGAGCGATATTGGAACTTGTATGGTCATCCTCACTTACTCCAACTCAAGGAAAACGCTTCCCCGTGGCCATCGTCATACTCTCCCACCAGATGGCATGAAGTTGTGCTGTGCCGCCTGCGAATCGGTCACTGTCGCCTCACCCATGGCCATTTAATGGCTAACGAAGAACTACCATCTTGCTAGACGTGTCACACTCGCATCTCAGTGCAACATATTCTGCTCACCTGCCCGCGATACTCTGCCCACCGAAAGAAGTATTTCGGTCTTCACCCCACCTTTGCTTCTATTCTCGGAGAGTCTCCCCATGTTGTGGGATTTCTGGAAGATGCCGGCCTTTCTTCCAAAATTTGATACATTCGTAACTTATAATATTTGTCCACATATCCGATACTTTAGCCGTTTCTTTGCTGTCCTGTATTTTAACTCTAGTTTATTATAGTCTGGTCTTTCCATATTTTTTCATGGGAAAGCTACCAATCCCATGTTGTTGCTCTTTTTATTATTTTTAATTATATATATATATATATATGTTTTTTAACTCATTTTGTGTTTAGCTTTGGTTTTTATAACTTTTATGACCACTTAAGTCAGATGAGCCTAAATGGCAAAACAGGCTATAAATCCTTAAAATAAATAGTTGATTTGTTGCAGCTAGAAAATAAATATGAGAGTTTACCGAATATGAAATCTTTGCTTAAAATGTACGTTTAGTTGAAATTAATTTTAATTTAACGCTACCAGAAATGAAATGTTAAACTTTGCAGCATCGTGCTATAGGTTACACATTGGTTGTTAGGTGTTGTTTTAATGTAGTGGATTCACTTTGAGGACACTTATTTCAAGACTAAAAAATAAAGTGGGAAAAGAGTTAAAAATATTTCAAGAACTGCAATAGACTGTTAGCCGCTGCTTCCGTTATCAGTCTTTTTTTACATTGTGTAAAAGAAAAAAATAACTAGAACCCTCTCTTGCCTAGTGCATACGGCGTTGTTTTCCTATAGTCTAGGTGTTGTGTTCATTTCCAAGCCAGAGCGCATGTAGAGATCTGTCCACCGATTGATGAACGCGTTCTCCTTAACCCCGAGAGAGTAGGTAGATCTTACACAGATCATTACATGCAGCAATCACAACACTGGTGTCTTTCCGCCCGTCTTCACGGTGCAAAAAAATACAAAACCGCACACTGCTCTGTTTCAAGGAATCTGGTACATGGGTAGTTTTATCCACATACCCCAGATCATGCCGAAGGTTTCTACCTTATCGCTGGTTAGTGTTAAAAACATTACTCTGCCTCCCCTTAAAAAAAAGGACTGTCACACGGTTCCTTCGGGCTTAGCAGCGATTGTTAATTCGTAATTGTGTTCTATTCGCTAATGGGATTGGTAAAACTTCTTGATTCATTTTTTGTTCGTCTTTTTTTTTTAATAAGCGAAAATGAGGGTATTTTTGCAGTTTAATTTTTATAAAGTGAAGTTAGTGGAAGGGTAAATGTTTGGAAGGTACATAGGTTGAGTATGTACAAAGAGGAGACGGGACTAGAAGGGCCCGCAAATTACTAGAATTTGCCCCTCCACCCCCTGTCACAAAGTCGGAAAGGTCAACCACATCGCAGAATACCTCAACCACCTTGAACGACTTATCCACTCCTACCCGTACACCGTTCAACCTCTTCACTTAACCACCAAAACCACCTGGCCATCCTCCGACCATCTCAATCTCTACATAGATCGTCCATCCAAACCCACACCGCCAACATCAAGAAGTAAACGCCCACCACCCAAGTACTCCTGCAGCAACAGCAGAAGTGAGGCTGTTACGCAACAGACATGAAGGAGATTTGCCACCGAAACTGGAAACAAGACGCCAAGTTATTTTTTCAAGCGTGAACAAACCCTCCACCAAATGACAAATACCAACACAACGCAACAGTACATCTAAGCTTCTCACTTGTGTGCAGGAAGAATACGGTGCGTGTCGTACAAGGTAACTAAGTCCGAATAGGGGTTCGCTGGCCTGGGAAGCCGCCCACCCAAAACTTTTGTTGCTGTGAGCGTGATAGAGAATGGCGGTATTGCGCCCCCGCCCATTCAGAGCGGTACTGGCGTTGATGCCACTCTCAACATCTTGGTGAGTGTAGCGATCTAAACCAAGGCTTACAACGACGACAACAGGTTCAGGATATTTGCAAGCTGCCACGGCCAACAAGTAGTCTACTCTTTCAGCTCTTCGGAATCTACACCTACATCACTTTTTCTCTCTAACTACGTTAGAACTTGGCTTGTAAAGTTAAATAATAAAAACGTGTTAGAATTGTGCAGATTGTTCGTACTCCTCATTATACTCATTGTGATAGTACTCAAAATATATCTCCATCGCTTTCCACTCTTTCATCTTACCTCTCTATTGAGCCCTCCCTGAACCAAGGGACTGTTGTTGGCGGAGAATGTGCAGCGGTCGGTGCTCCATCTAGTGTGTTAGAATTGAACACTTAGACCAACATCGCATTAAACCATTTACCTCAGTCCCGCGTCTTCTTCCTTCACACTAAGCCGTCTGGTGGCTGAATATGACGCACTAACTAGCGTAAATAGGGCGTCATAATTATCTCCCATTAATAATAATAAAATAAAACAAAACTTACCTAGCCTCCTTTGCATTCATTTATTACTCACCAGTTCTTTCCCTTTCTCCGCTCTCGCTCTGAACATCCTAAAGGGCGATTCGGTTGTTTATACATTCCTAAAGACTGATTTTAAAACGACTTCTAACATCCAGGTGGGACAAGGTCTTTTCCCGTTGTTTCTCTTAAATAGGGGGTTCAAAATTTTCTTTTCTTTTTAACCCAAGTTTCCTTGCAGCGAATTTTTTACCTTTATGTATTTAAAGGGAACTCAAAATATTTGATAAAAGAGCCGAGTGGTATTTCGTGTAAGTGATATAGTTAGTGAAAATTAGATGCAAACCTGATTTTATACTTAATTTTTGTAAACATTTGCCATTGTTCCGATATTTTTCTTGGACTCGCTTCTTTACTTTTTTATTTACTAAAACCTTATTTGCTAACATATATGAGAATGAGATTGCCACCTAAAGATATAGTTGCAGAAAATGTGTGCGCCGAGCAATAAATTCTTGTAGTAGTAGGCTCCGAGCTAGCTGAAGCGAAACGCCACTTCCGATTACAGCGAAGTTAAGCCACATGGCGAGTGGTACGGACTTCACGGCAACTGTCATTCCCTATATTACCTGTAGTCGATTCATACGTTAAACTGTAGATCCCCAGTGAGGAATAAAATACTAGTAGGATCTTGACTACTGCATGTGGGTGTACTTAAAATCAAACAGTCGTTAATGGATAAGTACTAGCCATAAATAACTCCAGATCAGTCCAATGTTAGTTACTCCTTATAGTCATTTTATATGTTAAAGTAATAAGCTACATAATGTATTTCTAAATATTTTTTTACCCACTTAAGCAGTCATATTTGTGATATACCCGATTACTTTTTGAGGACCGGTCGTTTCCTCCCCCCGTCATGTTGTAATTCCATTTCGAGACACTTCAATCGAAATCGAGAATATCCTGCTATTTGTCTACTTTCCAATTAAAGTTAAGAATGATCTGCTCTTTAATTCCATCTTTTCCATCGGAGTCGAGATTGATGACCTATGCAATTACCACCGGGACCTATCTGAGTAGCCATTCATAATACATTACCCCGTAAGGGGCGCGGCGATTTGACATCCTGGCCGCCGTGCTGACGGGATCCAGCGCTCCGTCCGGCCCCAGCTTAGCCTCTCTTCCTTCCTTCAGATAGCCCGATTTCTCCCCTACCTCGTCGCTTTTCATACAACCTCTCCCACAACTTTCTCTGGTCAGCCTCTAATTTCATAGGGTAGAATGCTGACCTTCTTCTCAAGCCAACCACCCCGGATGGGGGCTGAGGGGGGAGGGGACATTGTTCCCTAACCCCTCAGCTCCGGTTCGGGATGGGGGTTTTTTAACAACCTGCTTCATCCCCACCCATACCTTCCCTTTTCCTCTCCTCTTCACATTCTATCTGTTTTACGCCGTGTCTAAGGTGGAGCCGCCATGCCGAAGGACTGCCAGGCCACCAGGCGGGAGGGGTGGTCCCAAATGGCGGCGCCGGGCCTGTAAGCACCTCTTGCAGTGCGGGCTACTGCAAGAGGTGGTGAGCGATTGCGTCCCGTAAAACAAAGAGGGTCACCATGCCCAATGATGAAAAAAAAACCATCTCCCCTTAATTCCCCCTAAAACAACGGAGCCGCCCTCGTGCAGCTCCACAGAAAAGATGGAGGTCCCCCCCCCCTGTGCTTGCGCAGGGGACCCTCCATACCTCTTTAACCGGAGAGGAAGCTTACTCCTCTCCTACGCCTACGGGTGTAGGGGACTCCCCCTCACCCCCTTCTCTGGAGGTGCTTTCGGGCACCTCCCTATCTCCAGCGGCAGTCCCTCCTTTGCTTTCTAAGGGGACTGCCAAGAAAGCCAGCAGGCAGCCCATTGCCGACCGCCCCTCGTACACCCCGTAAGGGGCGCGGCGATTTGCCATCCTGGCCGCCGTGCTGACGGGATCCAGCGCCCCGTCCGGCCCCAGCTTAGCCTCTCTTCCTTCCTTCAGATAGCCTGTATTCCTATCCTACCTCGTCGCTTTTCATACAACCTCTCCCACAACTTTCTCTGGTCAGCCTCTAATTTAACAGGGTAGAAGCTGACCTTCTTCTCAGCCAATCGTCCCGGATCGGGGCTGAGGGGGGAGGGGACAATGTCCCCTAACCCCTGAGTTCCGGTCTGGGGTGGTTGGTTTTTAACAACCTACTTCATCCCCACCCATACCTTCCTCACATCCCTTTTCCTCTCGTCTTCAAAATCTATCCGTTTTACGCCGTGTTCAAGGTGGAGCCGCCATGCCGAAGGACTGCCAGGCCACCAGGCGGGAGGGGTGGTCCCAAATGGCGGCGCCTGGCTCTGCCGGGCCTGTAAGCACCTCTTGCAGTGCGGGCTACTGCAAGAGGTGGTGAGCGATTGCGTCCCGTAAAACAAAGAGGGTCACCATGCCCAATGATGAAACAAAAAAACATCTCCCCTTAATTCCCCCTATAACAACAACGGAGCCGCCCTCGTGCAGCTCCACAGAAAAGATGGAGGTCCCCCCCCCTGTGCTTGCGCAGGGGACCCTCCATACCTCTTTAACCGGAGAGGAGGCTTACTCCTCTCCTACGCCTACGGGTGTAGGGGACTCCCCCTCACACCCTTCTCTGGAGGTGCTTTCGGGCACCTCCCTATCTCCAGCGGCAGTCCCTCCTATGCTTTCTAAGGGGACTGCCAAGAAAGCCAGCAGGCAGCCCATTGCCGACCGCCCCTCGTACAAGCGGCTCGGTAGGGCAAACCCCCTTAGGGGGGAGAGGGAAGCCAGGCCCCTTCGGTCGCTTCCCTCAAAAGACCTGCTGGCAAAAATATTAAACCTTGCCGGGGTCAAGGCCTGTGCCTCCCCACTAAAGACTTATGACGCTGCCAAGGGGACCTGCGATGTCCTGGGAGGGGATGGCCAACTGGAGGCCCCTCCTGTGATAGACATGGTCCTTGAGGAGACCCAGCCTCAGACGTAAGGGCCTTCCATGGGGGGGAATCCGGGCTTGGCGCCAAGCACCGAACCCGAATCCGCCCCTATGCAAGGTCCTCATCAAACGGCTGTGGATTCTCAGGCAGGACAAGGAGGAGAGGGATCTCCTCCGGATGAATCCCCTGCGCCCACCGGGACCTTCTCCATTTCAGAGAAGGACCTGGCTGAGGCCGGTCCATCTGGCCTGGGGGCTTCTACCGGCGGGGGTGAGAAGCGGGTTCATTCCCCGCCCTCCTCTCCTAAAAAGAAGAAAAAGACAAGAAAGACGAAAAAGACTCGGGGCTCCTCTCTATCCGCGGGCGCTGCGGGGACGGATGGGTCTGCTGCCACTTTGGTAGGCGACCAAGCCAAGATCGGCAAATCCGGCCCCTCTACCCCCTCGTGTGCGGAGCTCCTGACCAAGACTAAGACGAAGAATGCACAGGGCGGAGCCTCGATGACATCGGGGCCTCTCATTCAGAGGTTACCTGGCGTTTTCGAGCCCGCTGGCTTCAAACGCTTCCTCGTTATTCGCTCCACTGATGGCACCATGTTGTCTAAGGGCAACATGATCCATCAGAGGAGAGGATTAGCTAGTGCAATTGGTAGAGAGCCGAAGGTAACCCGTTTCTCGGACGGGAGCCTTCTCGCGAATGCGGCGAATCCCGCCGAGGCGGCCAAGATAAGTGCTCTCCGGACACTTCATGGCACCCCGGTGAGTGTGACGCCGCACTCTACCATGAACTTTGTAAAAGGAGTAGTTTATGCGAGGGAACTCGTTGACTACTCCATTGAGGACATCACCCTAGAGCTGGCCGACCATGGGGCGGTCAAGGTCGAGCAGGGGATGAGAAAACAGGGAGGGGCTTCGAGACCCACCCCTACACTCTTCGTCACGTTCGACTGTGACAAGCTCCCTGAGTCGGTGCGTGCCGGTTGGTACCGCTACCGCGTGAAGGCATTCGTGCCACTGCCGCGGCGGTGCCATACGAATCGCTCATGTAGACGTGCAAAGTCGGGGTCACCCGAAGTCTGTGTAAATTGCTCCAAGGTCGCACACGATAAGTCCAAATCGTGTGTGGCCAAGTGTGTCAATTAAGGAGAGCCGCACCCTGCTTCTTCGAAGCAATGTGGTGCATATCTCCTGGAGAAAGAAATTTTGGCCGTTCAGGCCCAGGATAGACTCTCATTCCGCGAGGCTAAGGACTTGGTCCTGGCGCGCCCAGCTCTGCCTGGGACGTCATATGCCTCAGTAGTTCGAAAGGCACCCTCTGCTCCTGGCCCATCCAGGCCAACGAGCACGGTTGTTTCCGCGCCCATTCGGAGCCCTTCTGCGGGCTCTACTACACCCGGGCGCTCCCCTGGTAGAGCTGGCGGCAAAAAGGGCTCCCCCCTCTTCCCCCAGCGTGACCGTTTCCCGTAAGGCGAAACGGCCACGCGCCTCCACCGAGTCGTTAGACTCACAGGAGGCAACACCCCTGAAGATGGTCGCTAGGCCATCTTCGGGGGTTCCTAAAGCTGTCCCCCGAAAGGAGCTTCGGCTCATTCGCCCACGCCACGAGGTGGAGCGAGTGGCTCGGAGACGGTGGTTCCTCGAAAAGAGGGCCCCCCGCCTCCGAAGCCGCAGCGCCCGCCTAAGGTTTCGAGGCGGAGGGAGGAAAAGACTCGCATGGCGAGGTCAACCTCCCCCAATAAGTCCTCGAAGGCGACAGCGCCCGGGGTTCTGCCCCCGGGAAGCGTACGGCCATTCCCGTGAGGGTCTTCAATTCGAGGAGGGCCCCCGCGTCTCCTCCGAGCTAGGCCTGGAGGGCATATTCCTTCAATGGAATTGCCGTGGACTCCGGGCC
This sequence comes from Ceratothoa steindachneri, assembly GCA_963969495.1. Taxonomy (NCBI): domain Eukaryota; kingdom Metazoa; phylum Arthropoda; class Malacostraca; order Isopoda; family Cymothoidae; genus Ceratothoa; species Ceratothoa steindachneri. The sequence continues at coordinate 68,314,914 of OZ018323.1, read as the reverse complement.
AACTGGGAGGAGCTGCGGAGGCTCGCCTCGTCCCGTTCCCCGTTAGCTATTTTTTTGCAGGAGACCATGCTAGGCGCGTGCCCACTGCCTGCCCTCCCGGGGTATAAGGGTCTTGCAACCCCACCACCGCGGGACGGCCGGGCTGGGGGATGCGCGGTTTACACCCGGCATGATGTCTCCGTTCTTCCTTTCTCTTTAGATACCTCCTTACAGGCAGTGGCTGTGCAGCGGCACCTGGATAGGAGGTATACTATCATTTCTGCGTACATTCCACCGTCAGCTGACTTCGACGCGGGGGACTTCCGCCGCGTCGTGGCACGGTTGCCGAGGCCCTATCTCTTGCTTGGAGATCTGAACGGCAGGCATCCTCTCTGGGGAGATTACACCATAAATCCCAGGGGACAAGTCCTTGCCGATCTGATCGAAGAGCTTGAGATGGGTGTCCTAAACGTGGATGAGTTTACGCATCACTGTCCGAGAACCGCTTCGTTTTCTTGCCTTGACCTATCTTTGTGCTCTTCGGATGCACAGCTTGATTTTGATTGGGGGGTGGTCGATGACCTCCATGGTAGTGATCACTTTCCCATTCAAATATCATTTTCAGGGCAACTGCCGCCTGAGAGACCACCTCGGTGGTGCTTGGCACGGGCGCGGTGGCCTGCATTTCAGGAAATGACTGAATTCTCTATCTCAGTCGAGGAGTTTAGGTCGGTAGATGAGGCCGTTGAGTTCTTCTCCGGTAACCTTATCGCCGTGGGCCTGACTACTATTCCTAGGACGTCTGGCTGTTTTGCACGCCGACCACTCCCATGGTGGTCGGCCGAGTGTGAGACGGCCCTCAAACAGAAGCGTTTGGCCTACATGCGCTATAAGCGCCGCCCGAACGATTTCACTCTCGCTGAATTTCGTCGGGCTAGGGCTAGGTTCCGGTATATTTCGAAGCACGCCCGCCGCTCTTCTTGGCCGGCATACGTGTCTTCACTTAACGAGAAGACCCCTTTAGCTGAGGTGTGGAAGCGAGTCAAAAGGATTCGGGGCAAGTTCTCGCAGGACCCCCCTCCCGTTCTCCAGGAGAATGGGACCGCAATCTCGGACCCCGCGTCCGTGGCGGAATCCTTAGCGACCGCTTTCTCTGCATTCTCTAGCCGTGATGCTGCTCCGCCAGCATTCAATGCACGTCGTGATGTCGCGGAAGGCCGCCGGCTGGACTTTACCTCCAGAGGCGGAGAAACCCTTCAACGACAAGTTTACTGTGAGTGAGTTGCGTTCCGCTCTCGCTTCGTGCGCGGACACCGCCCATGGTCCGGACGATGTCCCGTACGTTATGCTTCGACACCTGGGTGAGCGAGGCATGGCCTTTCTGTTAGATCTGTTCAACAGGATCTGCGTGGAAGGTCTTCTCCCAGACTCCTGGCGAATCGCTACTGTGCTCGCCTTTCGCAAGCCGGGGAGAGATCACTCTACTCCGACCGGTTTCCGCCCAATCTCTCTAACCTCTTGCGTGTGCAAGTTGATGGAGAAATTGGTAAATGTTAGATTAGCCCATTTCCTGGACAGCGGAGGCCATCTGTCTTCTGCACAGTGCGGCTTCCGTAAGTTTCACTCCACGTCGGATGCTCTGCTCCGACTGGAAAATGCCGTCTGCGAGGCTTTCCTTCGTAGACAGCACTACGCCACGGTGTTTTTTGATCTGGAGAAGGCCTATGATACCGCATGGCGATACGGTATCATGGAGACTCTCCACACGATGGGGGCGAGGGGACGCCTCCCAATGTTTATATCTGAATTTTTGCGAGATCGTCGATTCCGCGTACGGGTGGGGGGAGCCCTCTCTGCCCAAAAGGAGCAGGAAGAGGGTGTCCCGCAGGGAAGTGTCCTCAGTGTCACACTCTTTGCCCTGAGCATCAACGGCATCACCTCGGTGCTGCCAGAAGATGTTCTCGCTACGCTCTACGTGGACGACCTTTCGATCTCTTTTGGCGCGGCCCAGATGCCAACTCTGGAGCGTCGACTCCAACAGGCATTGAACCGCGTCTCTCGCTATGCCGCAGCGCACAGGTTTCGGTTTTCTTTGGCCAAGACTAAGGTGGTGCACTTCTGCCGCCATCAACGGCTTCACCCTGACCCAGATTTGTTTCTTAATGGGGAACGCCTGGATGTGGTTGAGTCACACCGTTTCCTTGGTCTTGTATTCGACCGACGCCTCACCTGGGAGGCTCATATTCGCAGCCTTAGGGTCTCTTGTACCCGCGCCATGGACATTCTCCGTTCCGTGACGTTCAGCGCTTGGGGCGCTGATAGGGCTACCGCCTTACTTTTTTATCGATCCTTTGTTCGCTCGAAGCTCGACTACGGATGCGAGTTTTATGCATCCGCAGCCGAGCGTTTATTGCATGAGGTGGATTCAATCCACCACACCGGCCTTCGCCTTGCGACCGCTGCCTTCCGCACTTCCCCCATTGAGAGCCTGTTGGTCGATGCTGGGGAGATGCCACTCGCTCTGCGCCGCGTGCAGTGCATCACTCGCCTGTATGCGCGAGCCCGGCGCCTCCCTCAGTCGCCAACAGCTCTCACTGCATCCGCAGCTGATCTCGATGGTGCCTATGCCGCCGAGAGACGCCAGTCATACCCTAAGCCCTTTGGGTTTAGGGCCAGGAAACTCCTTCGAGAGGTAGATATAGCTCTCGGGCCGGTGGCGCCCCTGGTTCTGCCCAGGACGCCACCCTGGAGGGTACCACATTTGGCTATTTGTCGCCACGCCTCTGCTCCCAAAGCTTGTACTGCGCCGGGAGTATTGCGTTCGACCTTTTTGGAGCACACATCGTGTCACGCTGGTACCGTGCCAGTGTATACGGATGGCTCCAAGTCCCAAGAGGGGGTCGGCTTCCACGCCGTATCCCCTCTGTTTGAAGTCAGCGGGGCTCTACCAGGCGCTGCGTCTGTCTTCACGGCCGAGCTGGTGGCAATACACCACTCGGTACGGGAGATTACGCGACGTGCCCGGTTCGGAGACCGGATTGTGATCTATAGCGACTCACAAAGCGCCCTGAGTGCTCTCGGGGCATTGGAATCTCCGCATCCCCTGGTTCGCGATATCCGTGACGCCACGGTTTTGGCGAGCCGGGCAGATGTCCAGATTATCTTCTGCTGGGTTCCTGGACATGTAGGAATTGCGGGGAATGAGCGCGCCGATGAGGGCGCCAAAGAGTCCGCGAGGACTCTGCGACCGGACCAGCGTTTCGCTCTTCCTCACACCGACTACATGGCAGGAATACGGGCAGCTCTTCGGACTGCTTGGCAAAGAAGATGGGAGACGGTCGAGGGGAACTTAAAGTTGCGTGCCATTGCGCCGCGACTGTTCCCATGGACCTATCCCCCAATGCCGCGGCGGCTTCAGGTTGCTTTCTGTCGTCTCCGAATCGGACACACTCGTGTGACGCATCGCTATCTGATGGAGTGCTCGCATGCGCCCTATTGCAACGACTGCGTCGTCCCCCAGACTGTTCGGCACATTCTTGTCGAATGTCCCAGTCTGGGTGATCTTCGCGCACGATACCTGTCCCAGTACCGGGATGGGCGGGGTCGCTACCGCCTGTCCCTTGTGCTCGGGACAGATTCGTGCACACTGACTTGTGGACTTGTTGACTTCTTGGGGGAGGCCGGCCTTCTCCCTATTATTTAAGCAAGGTTTGTTTGTTTTGTTTTTTGTTGTTTTTTTGCATTTTTTTTTTTTCTTTAGTTGCACGCTCCTGCGCCGGGGGGACCTCTCCCCGACGCACCAGCTTGCTTCCTTTCCCCCTTTTGGGTTTTTTTTTTTTTCTCTCTTTAATTTCATTTTAAAGTAGCCTAGAACTAGGCCAGTTTTAATACGGCGACTAATGCCCAAGTAGGCAGTCGCCAGATGAGCTCTTAAAAAAAATAAAATGATGGAGAAATTAGTAAATGTTAGATTAGCCTATTTCCTGGACAGCGGAGGCCATCTCTCTTCTGCACAGTGCGGCTTCCGTAAGTTCCACTCCACGTCGGATGCTCTGCTCCGACTGGAAAGTGCCGTCTGCGAGGCTTTCCTTCGTAGACAGCACTACGCCACGGTGTTTTTTGATCTGGAGAAGGCCTATGATACCGCATGGCGATACGGTATCATGGAGACTCTCCACACGATGGGGGCGAGGGGACGCCTCCCAATGTTTATATCTGAATTTTTGCGAGATCGTCGATTCCGCGTACGGGTGGGGGGAGCCCTCTCCGGCCCAAAGGAGCAGGAAGAGCGTGTCCCGCAGGGAAGTGTCCTCAGTGTCACACTCTTTGCCCTGAGCATCAACGGCATCACCTCGGTGCTGCCGGAAGATGTTCTCGCTACGCTCTACGTGGACGACCTTTCGATCTCTTTTGGCGCGGCCCAGATGCCAACTCTGGAGCGTCGACTCCAACAGGCATTGAACGGCGTCTCTCGCTATGCCGAAGCGCACAGGTTTCGGTTTTCTTTGGCCAAGACTAAGGTGGTGCACTTCTGCCGCCATCCACGGCTTCACCCCGACCCAGATTTGTTTCTTAATGGGGTGCGCCTGGATGTGGTTGAGTGGCACCGTTTCCTTGGTCTTGTATTCGACCGACGCCTCACCTGGGAGGCTCATATTCGCAGCCTTAGGGTCTCTTGTACCCGCGCCATGGACATTCTCCGTTCCGTGACGTTCAGCGCTTGGGGCGCTGATAGGGCTACCGCCTTACTTTTTTATCGATCCTTTGTTCGCTCGAAGCTCGACTACGGATGCGAGTTTTATGCATCCGCAGCCGAGCGTTTATTGCGGAAGGTGGATTCGATCCACCACACCGGCCTTCGCCATGCGTCCGGTGCCTTCCGCACTTCCCCCATTGAGAGCCTGTTGGTCGATGCTGGGGAGATGCCACTCGCTCTGCGCCGCGTGCAGTGCATCACTCGCCTGTACGCGCGAGCCCGGCGCCTCCCTCAGTCGCCAACAGCTCTCACTGCATCCGCAGCTGATCTCGATGGTGCCTATGCCGCCGAGAGACGCCAGTCATACCCTAAGCCCTTTGGGTTTAGGGCCAGGAAACTCCTTCGAGAGGTAGATATAGCTCTCGGGCCGGTGGCGCCGCTGGTTCTGCCCAGGACGCCACCCTGGAGGGTACCACATTTGGCTATTTGTCGCCACGCCTCTGCTCCCAAAGCTTGTACTGCGCCGGGAGTATTGCGTTCGACCTTTTTGGAGCACACATCGTGTCACGCTGGTACCGTGCCAGTGTATACGGATGGCTCCAAGTCCCAAGAGGGGGTTGGCTTCCACGCCGTATCCCCTCTGTTTGAAGTCAGCGGGGCTCTACCAGGCGCTGCGTCTGTCTTCACGGCCGAGTTGGTGGCAATACACCACTCGGTACGGGAGATTACGCGACGTGCTAGGTTCGGAGACCGGATTGTGATCTATAGCGACTCACAAAGCGCCCTGAGTGCTCTCGGGGCATTGGAATCTCCGCATCCCCTGGTTCGCGAAATCCGTGACGCCACGGTTTTGGCGAGCCGGGCAGATGTCCAGATTATCTTCTGCTGGGTTCCTGGACATGTAGGAATTGCGGGGAATGAGCGCGCCAAAGAGTCCGCGAGGACTCTGCGACCGGACCAGCGTTTCGCTCTTCCTCACACTGACTACATGGCAGGAATACGGGCAGCTCTTCGGACTGCTTGGCAAAGAAGATGGGAGACGGTCGAGGGGAACTTAAAGTTGCGTGCCATTGCGCCGCGACTGTTCCCATGGACCTATCCCCCAATGCCGCGGCGGCTTCAGGTTGCTTTCTGTCGTCTTCGAATCGGACACACTCGTGTGACGCATCGCTACTTGATGGAGCGCTCGCCTGCGCCCTATTGCAACGACTGCGTCGTCTCCCAGACTGTTCGGCACATTCTTGTCGAATGTCCCAGTCTGGGTGATCTTCGCGCACGATACCTGTCCCGGTACCGGGATGGGCGGGGTCGCTACCGCCTGTCCCTTGTACTCGGGACGAGTGCGTGCACCATGACTAGTGGACTTATTGACTTTTTGGGGGAGGCTGGCCTTCTCCATTTCATTTAACACAGTTTAATTGTTGTTGTTGTTTTTGTTATTGCTTTTTTATTGTTATTTCGTTTTATTGTTTCCTGTTTAATTTTTAAAGTAGCCTAGAACTAGGCTGTTTGTTTACGGCGACTAATGCCTAAGTCGGCAGTCGCCAAATAGCCGCTTAAAAAAAAATAAAAATCTCTTCACATTCTATCAATTTTACGCCGTGTCCAAGGTGGAGCCGCCATGCCGATGGACTGCCAGGCCACCAGGCGGGAGGGGTGGTCCCGAATGGCGGCGCCTGGCTCTGCCGGGCTAGTAAGCACCTCTCGCAGTGCGGGCAACTGCGAGAGGTGATGAGCTATTGCGTCCCGTATTAAAAAAGAGGGTCACCATGCCCATGTATGACACCAAAAACAAAAAAACCCAACCCCCAACTTCCCCAAGAAAATCAAAGGAGCCGCCCTCGGGCAGCTCCACCGAGAAAATGGAGGTCCCCCTCCTTGTGCTTGCGCAAGGGACCCTCCATAATTCTTTAACCAACCGGAGAGGAGGCTTACTCCTCTCCTACGCTTACGGGTGTAGGGGACTCCCCCTCACCCCCTTCTCTGGAGGTGCTTTCGGGCACTTCCCTATCTCGAGCGGCAGTCCCTCCTTTGCTTTCTAAGGGGACTGCCAAGAAAGCCAGCAGGCAGCCCATTGCCGACCACCCCTCGTGCAAGCGGCTCGGTAGGGCAAACCCCCTTAGGGGGGAGAGGGAAGCCAGGCCCCTTCGGTCGCTTCCCTCAAAAGACCTGCTGGCAAGAATTTTAAACCTTGCTGGGGTCAAGGCCTGTGTCTCCCCACACAAGACTGGCGACACTGCCAAGGGGACCTGCGATGTCCTGGGAGGGGATGGCCAACTGGAGGCCCCTCCTGTGATAGACATGGTCCTTGAGGAGACCCAGCCTCAGATGGTAGGGCCTTCCATGGGGGGGAATCCGGGCTCGGCGCCAAGCACCGAACCCGAATCCGCCCCTATGCAAGGTCCCCCTCAAACGGCCGAGGGCTCCGAGGCAGTAAAAGGAGGGGAGGGATCTCCTCCGACAGGTGGCCCTACGACGACCAGGACCTTCTCCATTTCAGAGAGGGACCTGTCTGAGGCCGGCCCATCTGGCATGGGGGCTTCTGCCGGCGGAGGTGAGAAGCGGGTTCATTCCCCGCCCTCCTCTCCTAAAAAGAAAAAGACGAAGAAGACTCGGGGCTCCTCTCCATCCGCGGGGGCTGCGGGGACGGATGGGTCTGCTGCCACTTTGGTAGGCGACCAAGCCAAGATCGGCACATCCGGCCCCTCTACCCCCTCGTGTGCGGAGCCCCTGACTAAGACTAACACCAAGAATGCACAGGGCGGAGCCTCGATGACATCGGGGCCCCTGATTCAGAGGTTACCTGGCGTTTTCGAGCCCGCTGGCTTCAAGCGCTTCCTCGTTATTCGCTCCACTGATGGCACCATGTTGTCCAAGGGCAACATGATCCATCAGAGGAGAGGATTAGCTAGTGCAATTGGTAGAGAGCCGAAGGTAACCCGTTTCTCGGACGGGAGCCTTCTCGCGAATGCGGCGAATCCCGCCGAGGCGGCCAAGATAAGTGCTCTTCGGACACTTCATGGCACCCCGGTGAGTGTGACGCCGCACTCTACCATGAACTTTGTGAAAGGAGTAGTTTATGCGAGGGAACTCGTTGACTACTCCATTGAAGACATCACCCTAGAGCTGGCCGACCATGGGGCGGTCAAGGTCGAACGTGTGATGAGAAAACAGGGAGGGGCCTCGAGACCCACCCCTACACTCTTCGTCACGTTCGACTGTGACAAGCTCCCTGAGTCGGTGCGTGCCGGTTGATACCGCTACCGCGTGAAGGCATTAGTACCACTGCCGCGGCGGTGCTATTACTGTCACCGCTTTGGCCATTCGAATCGCTCATGTAGATGTGCAAAGTCGGGGTCACTCGAAGTTTGTGTAAATTGCTTCAAGGTCGCACACGATAACTCCAAATCGTGTGTGGCCAAGTGTGTCAATTGCGGAGAGCCGCACCCTGCTTCTTCGAAGCAATGTGGTGCATATCTCCTTGAGAAAGAAATCCTGGCCGTTCAGGCCCAGGATCGACTCTCATTCCGCGCCCGGCTCTGCCTGGGACGTCATATGCCTCAATGGTTAGAAAGGCACCCTCTGCTCCTGGCCCATCCAGGCTAACGAACACGGTTGTTTTCGCGCCCATTCGGAGCCCTTCTGCGGGCTCTACCCAACCCGGGTGGTCCCCTGGTAAAGCTGGCGGCAAAAAGGGTTCATACCCAGCCCCGGCTAAAACCAGGGCTCCCCCCTCTTTCCCTAGCGTGACCGTTTCCCGTAAGGCGAAGTGGCCACGCTCCTCCACCGAGTCGTTAGACTCACAGGAGGCAACACCCCTGAAGTTTTTCGCTAGGCCATCTTCTGGGGTTCCTAAAGCTGTCCCCCGAAAGGAGGACAGCAACAAAGGATCTTCGGCTCCTTCGCCCACGCCTAGTGGTGGAGCCAGGGGCTCGGAGACGGTGGTTCCTCGAAAAGAGGGCACTCCTCGCCTCTGAAGCCGCAACGCCCGCCAAAGGTTTCGAGTCGGAGGGAGGAAAAGACTCGCATGGCGTGTCCAACCTGCCCCACTAAGTCCTCGAAGACGACAGCGCCTCCAGCGCTTTTTCCGGCCAACAGCGCCCGGGGTTCTGCCCCCGGGAAGCGTACGGCAATTCCCGTGAGGGTCTTCTGTTCGAGGCGGGCCCCCGCGTCTCCTTCGAGCTAGGCCTGGAGGGCATGTTCCTTCAATGGAATTGCCGTGAACTCCGGGCCAACTGGGAGGAGTTGCGGAGGCTCGTCTCGTCCCGTTAGCTATCTTTTTGCAGGAGACCATGCTAGGCGCGTGCCCCCTGCCCTCCTTCCCGGGGTATAAGGGTCTTGCGACCCACCACCACGGAATGGCCGGGCTGAGGCATGCGCGGTTTACACCCGCTATGATGTCTCCGTTCTTCCTTTCTCTTTAGATACCTCCTTTCAGGCATTGGCTGTGCAGCTGCACCTGGATAGGAGGTATACTATCATTTCTACGTACATTCAACCGTCAGCTGACTTCGACGCGGGGGACTTCCGCCGCGTCGTGGCACGGTTGCCGAGGCCCTTTCTCTTGCTTGGAGATCTGAACGGCAGGCATCCTCTCCGGGGAGATTACTCAATAAATCCCAAAGGACAGGTCCTTGCCGATCTGATCGAAGAGCTTGAGATAGGTGTCCTAAACATGAATGAGTTTACGCATCACTGCCCTAAAACCGCTTCATTCTCTTGCCTTGATCTATCTTTGTGCTCTTCGGATGCACAGCCTGATTTTGATTGGGGGGGTGGTCGATGACCTCCATGGTAGTGATCACTTTCCCATTCAAATATCATTTTCAGGGCAACTGACGCCTGAGAAACCACCTATGTGGTGCTTGACGCGGGCGTGGTGGCCTGCATTTCAGGAAATGACTGAATTCTCTATCTCAGTCGAGGAGTTTAGATCTGTAGATGAGGCCGTTGAGTTCTTCTCCGGCAACCTCATCGCCGTGGGCCTGACTACTATTCCTAGGACGTCTGGCTGTTTTGCACGCCGACCACTCCCATGGTGGTCAGCCGAGTGTGAGACGGCCCTCAAACAGAAGCGTTATGCCTACATGCGCTATAAGCGCCGCCCGAACGATTTCACTGTCGCTGAATTTAGTCGGGCTAGGGCTAGGTTCCGGTATATTTCAAAGCACGCCCGCCGCTCTTCTTGGCGGGCATACGTGTCTTCACTTTACGGGAAGACCCCTTTAGCTGAGGTGTGGAAGCGAGTCAAAAGGATTCGGGGCAAGTTCTCGCAGGACCCCCCTCCCGTTCTCCAGGAGAATGGGACCGCAATCTCGGACCCCGCGTCCGTGGCGGAATCCTTAGCGACCGCTTTTTCCACATTCTCTAGTCGGGATGCTGCTCCGCCAGCATTCCATGCACGTCGTGATGTCGCGGAAGGCCGCCGGCTGGACTTTACCTCCAGAGGCGGAGAACCCTTCAACGACAAGTTTACTGTGAGTGAGTTGCGTTCCGCTCTCGCTTCGTGCGCGGACACCGCCCATGGTCCGGACGATGTCCCGTACGCCATGCTTCGACACCTGGGTGAGCGGGGCATGGCCTTTCTGTTAGATTTGTTCAACAGGATCTGGGTGGAAGGTCTTCTCCTAGACTCCTGGCGAATCGCTACTGTGCTTGCCTTTCGCAAAACGGGGAGAGATCACTCTACTCCGACCGGTTTCTGCCCAATTTCTCTAACCTCCTGCGTGTACAAGTTGATGGAGAAATTGGTAAATGTTAGATTAGCCTTTTTCCTGGACAGCGGAGGCCATCTGTCTTCCGCACAGTGCGGCTTCCGCAAGTTCCACTCCACGTCGGATGCTCTGCTCCGACTGGAAAATGCCGTCTGCGAGGCTTTCCTTCCTAGACAGCACTACGCCACGGTGTTTTTCGATCTGGAGAAGGCCTATGATACCGCATGGCGATACGGTATCATGGAGACTCTCCACACGATGGGGGCGAGGGGACGCCTCCCAATGTTTATATCTGAATTTTTGCGAGATCGTCGATTCCGCGTACGGGTGGGGGGAGCCCTCTCCAGCCTCCAAAGGAGCAGGAAGAGCGTGTCCCGAAGGGAAGTGTCCTCAGTGTCACACTCTTTGCCCTGAGCATCAACGGCATCACCTCGGTGCTGCCGGAAGATGTTCTCGCTACGCTCTACGTGGACGACTTTCCGATCTCTTTTGGCGCGGCCCAGATGCCAACTCTGGAGCGTCGACTCCAACAGGCATTGAACCACGTCTCTCGCTATTCCGAAGCGCACAGGTTTCGGTTTTCTTTGGCCAAGACTAAGGTGGTGCACTGCTGCCGTCATCCACGGCTTCACCCCGACCCAGATTTGTTTCTTAATGGGGTGCGCCTGGATGTGGTTGAGTCGCAGCGTTTCATGGTCTTGTATTCGACCGACGCCTCACCTGGGAGGCTCATATTCGCGGCCTTAGGGTCTTGTACCCTCGCCATGGACATTCTCCGTTCCGTGACGTTCAGCGCTTGGGGCGCTGATAGGGCTACTGCCCTACTTTTTTATCGATCCTTTGTTCGTTCAAAGCTCGACTACGGATGCGAGTTTTATGCATCCGCAGTCGAGCGTTTATTGCGGAAGGTGGATTCGATCCACCACACCGGCCTTCGCCTTGCGACCGGTGCCTTCCGCACTTCCCCCATTGAGAGCCTGTTGGTCGATGCTGGGGAGATGCCACTCGCTCTGCGCCGCGTGCAGTGCATCACTTGCCTGTACGCGCGAGCCCGGCGCCTCCCTCAGTCGCCAACAGCTCTCACTGCATCCGCAGCTGATCTCGATGGTGCCCAGGCCGCCGAGAGACGCCAGTCATACCCTAAGTCCCTGGTTCTGCCCAGGACGCTAGCCTGGAGGGTACCACATTTGGCTATTTGTCGCCACGCCTCTGCTCCCAAAGCTTGTACTGCGCCGGGAGTATTGCGTTCGACCTTTTTGGAGCACACATCGTGTCACGCTGGAAACGTGCCAGTGTATACGGATGGCTCCAAGTCCCAAGAGGGGGTCGGCTTCCACGCCGTATCCCCTCTGTTTGAAGTCAGCGGGGCTCTACCAGGCGCTGCGTCTGTCTTCACGGCCGAGCTGGTGGCAATACACCACTCGGTACGGGAGATTACGCGACGTGCCAGGTTCGGAGACCGGATTGTGATCTATAGCGACTCACAAAGTGCCCTGAGTGCTCTCCGGGCATTGGACTCTCCGCATCCCCTGGTTCGCGATATCTGTGACGCCACGGTTTTGGCGAGCCGGGCAGATGTCGAGATTATCTTCTGCTGGGTTCCTGGACATGTAGGAATTGCGGGGAATGAGCGCGCCAAAGAGTCCGCGAGGACTCTGCGACCGGACCAGCGTTTCGCTCTTCCTCACACCGACTACATGGCAGGAATACGGGCAGCTCTTCGGACTGCTTGGCAAAGAAGATGGGAGACGGTCGAAGGGAACTTAAAGTTGCGTGCCATTGCGCCGCGACTGTTCCCATGAACCTATCCCCCAATGCCGCGGCGGCTTTAGGTTGCTTTCTGTCGTCTCCAAATCGGACACACTCGTGTAACGCATCGCTATTTGATGGAGCGCTCGCCTGCGCTCCATTGCAACGACTGCGTCGTCCCCCAGACTGTTCGACACTTTCTTGTCTAATGTGCCAGTCTGGGTGATCTTCGCGCACGATACCTGTCCCGGTACCGGGATGGGCGGGGTCGCTACCGCCTGTCTCTTGTACTCGGGGCAGATTCGTGCACATTGACTTGTGGACTTGTTGACTTCTTGGTGGAGGGCGGCCTTCTCCCTATTATTTAAGCAAGGTTTGTTTTTTTGTTTTGTTTTGTTTTTTGCATTTGGTTTTTCTTTGTTTTTTTCCTTCAGTTGCTCGCTCCTGCGCCGGGGGGGCCTCTCCCCGACGCACCAGCTTGCTTTCTTTCTCCCTTTTTGGGGTGTTGTTTTTTTTCTCTCTTTAATTTTATTTTAAAGTAGCCTAGAACTAGGCCAGTTTTAATACGGCGACTAATGCCCATGTAGGCAGTCGCCAGATGAGCTCTTAAAAAAAAAAAAATGATGGAGCGTTCGCCTTGTGCCCTATTGCGACGACTGCGTTGTCCTCCAGACTGTTCGGCACATTCTTGTCGAATTTTCCAGTCTGGGTGATCTTCGCGCACGTTTCCTGTCCTGGTACCGGGATGGGCGGGGTCGCTACCGCTTGTCCCTTGTACTCGGGACGAGTGCGTGCACCATGACTGGTGGACTTGTTGACTTTTGGGGGAAGGCCGGCCTTCTCCCTTGTATTTAACTTGTTTTTTTGTTATTGTGTTTTGTTTTGTTTTTTTGTAGGTCGCAGGCTCCTGCGCCGGGGGGAGGGGGACCTCCCCCCAACGCCGGAGCTTGCTCCCTGATTGTCATCCCCTTTTTATTGTTGATTCGGTTAAAAAAAAAATATTTTAAAGTAGTCTAGAATTGGGCTGTTTTTTTGCGGCGACTTATGCCCAAGTGGGCAGTCGCCAGATAGCCCCTTGAAAAAAAAAACGAAAAAAAAACAATACCGCGACGGCTTCAGGTCGCTTTCTGTCGTCTCCGAATCGGGCACACTCGTGTGACGCATCGCCATTTGATGGAGCGCTTGCCTGCGCCCTATTGCGACGACTGCATCGTCCCCCAGACTGTTCGGCATATTCTTGTCGAATGTCCCAGTCTGGGTGATCTTCGCGCACGTTACCTGTCCCGGTACCGGGATGGGCGGGGTGGCTACCGTCTGTCCCTTGTACTCGGGACGAGTGTGTGCACCTTGACTGGTGGACTTCTATACTTTTTAGGGGAGGCCGGCCTTATAGGTGGCACGTTCCTGCGCCGAGGGGACCTTTCCCTGACACAGGAGCTTGCTTCCTGCTCGTTGGCTTTTTCCTTTTTTTTAATTTTTAATGTTGGGTTTGGGTTTTTTTTTGGGGGGGGGGGGATTTTTTTTTAAAGTAGCCTACTACTAAACAAGTTTTTAATATTGCGACTAATGCCCAAGTAGGCAGTCGCCAGATGAGCTCTTAAAAAAAAAAAAATCATGGCACGTGTGTATAGTATACACGTCAATACCTCCATAGACGATTCGTTTGGAACTATGATGTCGGTCTCGGCTTCCCTACTCTCGCGGACTGTGGCCTGGACCACGCTTGCATATGATGCGTTGCATTTTCTTTGTTTGCTCCTTTTTTTTCCTTTCTCATGACAATTTATTTCCTGATCGAGTATGTCATTGCCATTATACGGTGGCTACTTCCACAATTTAGGTATTTTTGGCAGGAAGTTTCCCTAGTCTCCAATAATGACCTTTTTGGCCACATTCAGAGAGCACCTGAGCTCCGTTTTTCTACATTGTCTCGTCGTATGGTCGAAGTTAAGACATATATGTATGTTGATATGCTTCTCCCTTTATATATACCAAGGTGGAATTCTTATGCTGAATAATAGTAGTCCATGTTGGGCTATTTCATTGGCCATCCCGGATGTTTCACACAAAATTTTGAATACGTGCGTGTGCATTCCAAATTTGATTATGTGAGCCTTTTGTTTGTCTGCGTGTTTATTTTTCGATCTCTCGCTTTATTTCCTCTTTATTGTAGGAGCCTACCCATATGTCTACTTTGCGGCAAATGAGACTCCTGTTCGCCGTGATTTGGAGTGGAATTCTCAGTGTTAGTCCTATTTGTTTCAATGTTTGAACGCCTTGGATGGTTACAAGTTTTCAACTAAACTTTCATGGTCACAGATCACCATGTATCCATTACTGGTGTCCAAAATGGGGATTAGCGGTACCTTGAATTGTCCATATAGTGTTAGCATAATTTGGGTTTGTCGGGTTTCCTCCCTTGTTCAATGGTTCTGAGTGGTACCTAGAAGTACTCGAGGCTGCATCCTTTCTCCCTTGCGTGAAGCATTCCCGCCATCTTCTACCTTAGCAAGTGCCCAGGGCGCTCTGTTTTAGTGATTTTCCTCCTTGAACACACTTAATAGTTTTGGCTCGCCTTTCCGTAAACAATCTGAAAAAGAAAGCTAGCCAGGAAGGTCATATTCTTTTACGCCACCCATTAGTCCTTGTATACCTTTCTATTGGTAAGTCACTCTACGCCATCCTACCTAGATAGACATTTCTATGAGGCGCCAGCATATAATTTCGGGCTTGTGATTCTAAGGGCCATCCCTCCTCCGCGTCCAAACAAGGGGCTCCCTTCCTGGATTCACTATACTCTACCTCTGAATGTGTCTTGGCGCTGTGGTAGTCGTGGTTTGTTACTTTTATTATGGGAAATAAGTGGGACTTATATCGGGAAAAAGATGATATTAAGGATAAGAATCCCCTTTTTGGGTATCTACCCCATCCACTGAAAACACGAAGTATGTCCAATTAGTCCAGTGGACACATATATAACCTCTAGATTTTCCATAGGGGCGGTTGTAAACATGAGAAAGAGCCTAAATGCAATGAAGTCTTCTGATTGGCTAAGAAAATGTTCAGATTGCAAAGTAGAGAGTGCTCAGGCTAATTTTGACAGTTTGCATAAAAGGAAAAAATAAAAGATTTCACTCAGACAAAAGTAAATATATTTTAAAATCTAAAAAAAAAATAAAATAACTACTAGACTATGCCTGGGAGGTAACAGTTTACTCAAATTAGCCGCCATCAGTTTCCATCGTGGCCTCAAGAGGGGTCCGGAACAGGTGCATGCATTCCTCACTGTGTCCCTGGGAAAATCTTCTAATACCTCCTTGATCTTGGCCACCAGCTCGGCCTTGGGGTTGCAGACACAGCGGTTGGTGTCTTCCTCAACCGCGCCCCACACAGTATTCCATGGGATTACACTCAGAGGATTCATGAGGCCATAAAGTGGGGATGGTAAAGTTGTAGAAATTATCCGAACAACTTTTGTCACTTTCCAGAGGTATTGCCTTCTAGCAGAAAAACCCTCTCCGTCCAGGGTTTAACCATAATCTCCAGCAGTTCCGCATAGCGATCTGAATTGAGCTTAACACCCCGCTCAAAGATTTGGGGTGGCATGTTATCACCCTCACATGAGACACCCGCAAACGATCATAGTTTGAAGGGATTTGGTTTTCATCATACGTAGAACGTTGTTCTCGATGTTGTGCAACTAGTCCTGGCAGAAGTTCTTTTCACCTGAAAAGAACCAGATCTTTCCCTGTTTAACAGGATGCCTCAGCTTGTTCAGGAGCTTATTTGACTTCGTCAAGCAGTTAGCCTTGGTCATGGCTGTCATAATTTGTCCCTTGCGCATTTTCTACCACTGCTAGCGAAGGTTTTCATTCAGAGTCAGCTTCATAGTGGTGAATCCAACATCCAGTCTCTCACCAAAGCCCCAATTCTCTTGATTGGGTCTTCCATTGCCTTGTCCTGCAGTTGTTGGGTGAATTCCGTCGGGAAGACGTGGTCAGAACAACTGATGTGTTCCTTATTGCTGGCCACGGCTTCTTAATCTCGGGTAAGGCTGCCCATATCACGTTTTACAGTCTTTACAGTGTTAACCGAACATTGAACACTAGTTATGATGGCGGCATTTTGATGCCCGGTGCGAATCATCAGATGGCTTCCAGTCCTCCATACCAGCTATTTTTTTTCTCAACGCCGATGACTGTTCACTGATACTTTAAATTGTTCCTGAAAAAAGGAGACGATAAAAATCGTAAAATTTATCCCGAACATCCTGTATATAACCATAGAGATTTGAGGGGGAAGGTCACCTGATATCACAACTTCTCTTATTATACTTTCCTTTTCACCCTCTTTCATTTCCTCCTACTCTCCTCCCTCCTGGTACCCGCCATTCGTTTTCCACCAAACATGGTGGAACCTGGAGGAAGAAGGCGAGGGGGGACTGGGAAGTCCTCTCCCATTCTGCTCCACCAGCGACAGGAGGGGAAGGGGACTTGCGGCTGATTCATTTATATCCTCTACACACACGTTTAGGACTTAAGGTAAAGGGGACAAGGAAATCTGAAGAGAGGAAATGGGCACTGTTAATAAGGTGGGTTCAAAGAGTTTAACCCCCGTAAGGGGCGCGGCAATTTGCCATCCTGGCCGCGGTGCTGACGGGACTCAGCACCCCGTCCGGCCCCAGCTTAGCCTCTCTCCCTTCCTTCAAAACACTTGTTTCCTCTCTTTTCACACAACCTCTCCCACAACTTTCTCTGGTCAGCCTCTAATTTCACAGGGTAGATGCTGACCTTCCTTTCAGCCAACCGTCCCGCATCGGGGCTGAGGGGGTGGGGGACAATGTTCCCTAACCCCTGAGCTCCGGTCTGGGGTGGCTGGTTTTTAACTACCTGCTTCATCCCCACCCATACCTTCCTCACATCCCTTTTCCTCTCGTCTTCAAAATCTATCATTTTTACGCCGTGTCTAAGGTGGAGCCGCCATGCCGATGGACTGCCAGGCCACCAGGCGGGAGGAGTGGTCCCAAATGGCGGCGCCTGGCTCTGCCGGGCCTGCAAGCACCTCTTGCAGTGCGGGCAACTGTGAGAGGTGGTAAGCTGTTGCGTCCCGTGTAAATAAGAGGGTCACCATGCCCAATGATGAGTATAAAAAAAACCCAACCCCCAACTTCCCCAAGAACAACGGAGCCGCCCTCGGGCAGCTCCACCAAAAAAATGGAGGCCCCCCCCCTTGTGCTTGCGCAGGGGACCCTCCATACTTCTTCAACCGGGGAGGAGGCTTACTCCTCTCCTACGCCTACGGGTGTAGGGGACTTCCCCTCACTCCCTTCTCTGGAAGTGCTTTCGAGCACCTCCCTATTTACAGCGGCAGTCCCTCCTTTTCTTTCTAAGGGGACTGCCAAGAAAGCCAGCAGGCAGCCCATTGCCGACCGCCCCTCTTGTAAGCGGCTCGGTAGGGCAAACCCCCTTAGGGGGGAGAGGGAAGCCAGGCCCCTTCGGTCGCTTCCCTCAAAAGACCTGCTGGCAAGGATATTAAACCTTGCCGGGGTTAAGGCTTGTGCCTCCCCACTAAAGACTTATGACGCTGCCAAGGGGACCTGCGATGTCCTGGGAGGGGATGGCCAACTGGAGGCCCTTCCTGTGATAGACATGGTCCTTGAGGAGACCCAGCCTCAGACGGTAGGGCCTTCCATGGGGGGGAATCCGGGCTCGGCGCCAAGCACCGAACCCGAGTCCGCCCCTATGCAAGGTCCCCCTCAAACGGCTGAGGGCTCCGAGGCAATACAAGGAGGGGAGGGATCTCCTCCGACAGGTGCCCCCACGACTACCAGGACCTTCTCTATTTCGGAGAGGGACCTGGCTGAGGCCGGCCCATCTGGCATGGGGGCTTCTGCCGGCGGAGGTGAGGAGCGGGTTCATTCCCCGCCCTCCTCTCCTAAAAAGAAAAAGACAAAGAAGACTAAAAAGACGAAAAAGACTCGGGGCTCCTCTCCATCCGCGGGGGCTGCGGGGACGGAAGGGTCTGCTACCACTTTGGTAGGCGACCAAGCCAAGATCGGCACATCCGGCCCCTCTACCCCCTCGTGTGCGGAGCCCCTGACCAAGACTAACACCAAGAGTGCACAGGGCGGAGCCTCGATGACATCGGGGCCCCTCATTCAGAGGTTACCTGGCGTTTTCGAGCCCGCTGGCTTCAAACGCTTCCTCGTTATTCGCTCCACTGATGGCACCATGTTGTCCAAGGGCAACATGATCCATCAGAGGAGAGGATTAGCTAGTGCGATTGGTAGAGAGCCGAAGGTGACCCGTTTCTCGGACGGCAGCCTTCTGGCGAATCCCGCCGAGGCGGCCAAGATAAGTGCTCTTCGGACACTTCATGGCACCCCGGTGAGTGTGACGCCGCACTCTACCATGAACTTTGTAAAAGGAGTAGTTTATGCGAGGGAACTCGTTGACTACTCCATTGAGGACATCACCCTAGAGCTGGCCGACCATGGGGCGGTCAAGGTCGAACGTGTGATGAGAAAACAGGGAGGGGCCTCGAGACCCACCCCTACACTCTTCGTCACGTTCGACTGTGACAAGCTCCCTGAGTCGGTGCGTGCCGGTTGGTACCGCTACCGCGTGAAGGCATTCGTGCCACTTCCGCGGCGGTGCTATTACTGTCACCGCTTCGGCCATACGAATCGCTCATGTAGACGTGCAAAGTCGGGGTCACCCGAAGTATGTGTAAATTGCTCCAAGGTCGCACACGATAGGTCCAAATCATGTGTGGCCAAGTGTGTCAATTGCGGAGAGCCGCACCCTGCTTCTTCGAAGCAATGTGGTGCATATCTCCTTGAGAAAGAAATCCTGGCCGTTCAGGCCCAGGATAGACTCTCATTCCGCGAGGCTAAGGACTTGGTCCTGGCGCGCCCAGCTCTGCATGGGACTTCATATGCCTCAGTAGCTAGAAAGGCACCCTCTGCTCCTGGCCCATCCAGGCCAACGAGCACGGTTGTTTCCGCGCCCATTCGGAGCCCTTCTGCGGGCTCTACCCAACCCGGGCGCTCCCCTAGTAAAGCTGGCGGCAAAAAGGGTTCATTCCCAGCCCCGGCTAAAACCAGGGCTTCCCCCTCTTCCCCCAGCGTGACCGTTTCCCGCAAGGCGAAACGGCCACGCGTCTCCACCGAGTCGTTAGACTCAGAGGAGGCAACACCCCTGAAGATGGTCGCTAGGCCATCTTCGGGGGTTCCTAAAGCTGTCCCCCGAAAGGAGGACAGCAACAAAGGAGCTTTGGCTCATTCGCCCACGCCCCGAGGTGGAGCGAGTGGCTCGGAGACGGTGGTTCCTCGAAAAGAGGGCCCTCCCCGCCTCCGAAGCCGCAGCGCCCGCCTAAGGTTTCGAGGCGGAGGGAGGAAAAGACTCGCATGGCGAGCCCAACCTCCCCCAATAAGTCCTCGAAGGCGACAGCGCTTTGTAGGCCAACAGCGCCTGGGGTTCTGCCCCCGGGAAGCGTACGGCCATTCCCGTGAGGGTCTTCAATTCGAGGAGGGCCCCCGCGTCTCCTCCGAGCTAGGCCTGGAGGGCATATTCCTTCAATGGAATTGCCGTGGACTCCGGGCCAACTGGGAGGAGCTGCGGAGTCTCGTCTCGTCCCGCTCCCCGTTAGCTATTTTTTTTGCAGGAGACCATGCTAGGCGCGTGCCCCCTGCCCGCCCTCCCGGGGTACAAGGGACTTGCGACCCCACCACCGCGGGATAGCCGGGCTGGGGGATGCGCGGTTTACACCCGGCATGATGTCTCCGTTCTTCCTTTCTCTTTAGATACCTCCTTTCAGGCAGTGGCTGTGCAGCTGCACCTGGATAGGAGGTATACTATCATTTCTGCGTACATTCCACCGTCAGCTGACTTCGACGCGGGGGACTTCCGCCGCGTCGTGGCACGGTTGCCGAGGCCCTATCTCTTGCTTGGAGATCTGAACGGCAGGCATCCTCTCTGGGGAGATTACTCCATAAATCATAGGGGACAAGTCCTTGCCGATCTGATCGAAGAGCTTGAGATGGGTGTCCTAAACGTGGATGAGTTTACGCATCACTGTCCGAGAACCGCTTCATTTTCTTGCCTTGACCTATCTTTGTGCTCTTCGGATGCACAGCCTGATTTTGATTGGGGGGTGGTCGATGACCTCCATGGTAGTGATCACTTTCCCATTCAAATATCATTTTCAGGGCAACTGCCGCCTGAGAGACCACCTCGGTGGTGCTTGGCACGGGCGCGGTGGCCTGCATTTCAGGAAATGACTGAATTCTCTATCTCAGTCGAGGAGTTTAGGTCGGTAGATGAGGCCGTTGAGTTCTTCTCCGGCAACCTCATCGCCGTGGGCCTGACTACTATTCCTAGGACGTCTGGCCGTTTTGCACGCCGACCACTCCCATGGTGGTCGGCCGAGTGTGAGACGGCCCTCAAACAGAAGCGTTATGCCTACATGCGCTATAAGCGCCGCCCGAACGATTTCACTGTCGCTGAATTTCGTCGGGCTAGGGCTAGGTTCCGGTATATTTTGAAGCACGCCCGCCGCTCTTCTTGGCGGGCATACGTGTCTTCACTTAACGGAAGATCCCTTTAGCTGAGGTGTGGAAGCGAGTCAAAAGGATTCGGGGCAAGTTCTCGCAGGATCCCCTTCCGTTCCCTAGGAGAATGGGACCGCAATCTCGGACCACGCGTCCGTGGCGGAATCCTTCGCGACCGCTTTTTCTGCATTCTCTAGCCGTGATGCTGCTCCGCCAGCATTCAATGCACGTCGTGATGTCGCGGAAGGCCGCCGGCTGGACTTTACCTCCAGAGGCGGAGAACCCTTCAACGACAAGTTTACTGTAAGCGAGTTGCGTTCCGCTCTCGCTTCGTGCGCGGACACCGCCCATGGTCCGGACGATGTCCCGTACGCCATGCTTCGACACCTGGGTGAGCGAGGCATGGCCTTTCTGTTAGATATGTTCAACAGGATCTGGGTGGAAGGTCTTCTCCCAGACTCCTGGCGAATCGCTACTGTGCTCGCCTTTCGCAAACCGGGGAGAGATCACTCTACTCCGACCGGTTTCCGCCCAATCTCTCTAACCTCTTGCGTGTGCAAGTTGATGGAGAAATTGGTAAATGTTAGATTAGCCTTTTTCCAGGACAGTGGAGGCCATCTGCATTCCGCACAGTGCGGCTTCCGCAAGTTCCACTCCACGTCGGATGCTCTGCTCCGACTGGAAAATGCCGTCTGCGAGGCTTTCCTTCCTAGACAGCACTACGCCACGGTGTTTTTCGATCTGGAGAAGGCCTATGATACCGCATGGCGATACGGTATCATGGAGACTCTCCACACGATGGGGGCGAGGGGACGCCTCCCAATGTTTATATCTGAATTTTTGCGAGATCGTCGATTCCGCGTACGGGTGGGGAAGCCCTCTCCGGCCCAAAGGAGCAGGAAGAGGGTGTCCCGCAGGGAAGTGTCCTCAGTGTCACACTCTTTGCCCTGAGCATCAACGGCATCACCTCGGTGCTTCCGGAAGATGTTCTCGCTACGCTCTACGTGGACGACCTTTCGATCTCTTTTGGCGCGGCCCAGATGCCAACTCTGGAGCGTCGACTCCAACAGGCATTGAACGGCGTCTCTCGCTATGCCGAAGCGCACAGGTTTCGGTTTTCTTTGGCCAAGACTAAGGTGGTGCACTTCTGCCGCCATCCACGGCTTCACACCGACCCAGATTTGTTTCTTAATGGGGTGCGCCTGGATGTGGTTGAGTCGCACCGTTTCCTTGGTCTTGTATTCGACCGACGCCTCACCTGGGAGGCTCATATTCGCAGCCTTAGGGTCTCTTGTACCCGCGCCATGGACATTTTCCGTTCCGTGACGTTCAGCGCTTGGGGCGCTGATAGGGCTACTGCCCTACTTTTTTATCGATCCTTTGTTCGTTCGAAGCTCGACTACGGATGCAAGTTTTATGCATCCGCAGCCGAGCGTTTATTGCGGTAGGTGGATTCGATCCACCACACCGCCTTCGCCTTGCGACCGGTGCCTTCCGCACTTCCCCCATTGAGAGCCTGTTGGTCGATGCTGGGGAGATGCCACTCGCTTTGCGCCGCGTGCAGTGTATCACTCGACTGTACGCGCGAGCCTTGCGCCTCCCTCAGTCGCCAACAGCTCTCACTGCATCCGCAGCTGATCTCGATGGTGCCTATGCCGTCGAGAGACGCCAGTCATACCCTAAGCCCTTTGGGTTTAGGGCCAGGAAACTCCTTCGAGAGGTAGATATCGCTCTCGGGCCGGTGGCGCCCCTGGTTTTGCCCAGGACGCCACCCTGGAGGGTACCACATTTGGCTATTTGTCGCCACGCCTCTGCTCCCAAAGCTTGTACTGCGCCGGGAGTATTGCGTTCGACCTTTTTGGAGCACACATCGTGTCACGCTGGAACCGTGCCAGTGTATACGGATGGCTCCAAGTCCCAAGAGGTGGTCGGCTTCCACGCCGTATCCCCTCTGTTTGAAGTCAGTGGGGCTCTACCAGGCGCTGCGTCTGTCTTCACGGCCGAGCTGGTGGCAATACACCACTCGGTACGGGAGATTACGCGACGTGCCCGGTTCGGAGACCGGATTGTGATCTATAGCGACTCACAAAGCGCCCTGAGTGCTCTCGGGGCATTGGAATCTCCGCATCCCCTGGTTCGCGATATCCGTGACGCCACGGTTTTGGCGAGCCGGGCAGATGTCGAGATTATCTTCTGCTGGGTTCCTGGACATGTAGGAATTGCGGGGAATGAGCGCGCCGATGAGGGCGCCAAAGAGTCCGCGAGGACTCTGCGACCGGACCAGCGTTTCGCTCTTCCTCACACCGACTACATGGCAGGAATACGGGCAGCTCTTCGGACTGCTTGGCAAATAAGATGGGAGACGGTCGAAGGGAACTTAAAGTTGCGTGCCATTGCGCCGCGACTGTTCCCATGGATCTATCCCCCAATGCCGCGGCGGCTTCAGGTTGCTTTCTGTCGTCTTCGAATCGGACACACTTGTGTGACGCATCGCTACTTGATGGAGCGCTCGCATGCGCCCTATTGCAACGACTGCGTCGTCCCCCAGACTGTTCGGCATATTCTTGTCGAATGTCCCAGTCTGGGTGATCTTCGCGCACGATACCTGTCTCGGTACCGGCATGGGCGGGGTCGCTACCGCCTGTCCATTGTACTCGGGACGAGTGCGTGCACCATGACTGGTGGACTTATTGACTTTTGGGGGGAGGCCGGCCTTCTCCCTTTCATTTAACCCGGTTTTATTGTTGTTGTTGTTTTTGTTATCGTTCTTGTTATTGCTTTGTTATTGTTATTTCTTTTTATTGTTGTTTCCTGTTGAATTATTTTGAAGTAGCCTAGAACTAGGCTGTTTGTTTACGGCAACTTATGCCTAAGTCGGCAGTCGCCAGATAGCCCCTTAATAAAAAAAAAACAAAGAGTTTAATTTGGGGATTATTTACTGAACAAAGAGGTGAATGGAAGCAACGAGGCCAGCCTTCTTCAGGAAACCAAGCACGCAGTCAACAATTTAAAAATTGAAATACTATGGAGGAACCCCACCTCGTACAAAATCTTTACACAACCTGAAGCAACAGAGCCCGTGCCTAGCACTGCCAGATTCTTATAATCTGCAGTACTACCAAAATAAACAAAATATGTACGTGTATATAATGATTTCTGTAGTACTCTAAAAATAATTAAAATCAATTTGTTATCTTTCAAAGTAACTTGTATATCTGTATTGTAAATCATATATATATATATATATATATATATATATATATATATATATATATATATATATATATATATATGACTCAATTTAGAATTCCTCTAGAACCACATTGCTTAAAATCTGTTCCAAACATCATTGCTCTTCCTCGTGCTTTCGTCTTCCGACTCGCAAGGTTTGTTCAAAGTGTTCCACAATTCAGGTTAACAAATTCATCTCAAACGTGTGAGTACTGTACTTATATAATTTTCATTATTACAGACCTTAATTTACGTATTCCTTTAATATTCCTTTAACATTCTTTGTTCTCTTAATATCCTGTTAACATTTAACATCCTATTAATATTTAATACCCTGTTAACATTTAACATCCTATTAATATTTAATATTCTGTTAACATTTAACATCCTATTAACATTTAATATCAAATTAACATTTAATATCTTATACTCGCCGCAGCGAGAAATGGACGATGAGGGTGCGGTATGCCTTCATCTATGCTATACTTTCTCTTATGCTATAAGTTAGGGCCTTCCCAAAATAGTACCTCTATAGGAGGGCTCAAGTCACCACTTTATGACAAAGAGGTAAAGTTGGGAGAATGAGAAACCCCAGTTTATGGGAGATGAAGGACGTCAACGGTTTGAAAGTTAAAATGACTCGGATATTTTGGAGAGGTTCCTGAAGTCCCACGAGTGATGGGATAGGTGACGTTAATATTGTATTTGACTCCAAAAGATATTCAAATAATATTCCGGCTTGGCTGGGCTTACCGAAGGCTTGTGATCGCGAAAAGACTTAGAGGAATCACGTAAAAAAAATAGTGTTTAATTCCAACAAGCAAAGCGTTTACATGGTTACGGTCAGGGAATATTTCACTACCGGCCAGGGGAGCGAGTGTTACGAGAACAAGACTTAGGTGGGTACAACTGGGGCTTCGATACGCTAAACCAACCGTAATTAGCACTTTACTATCGATTGTCTATCTGACTTAACTGTCTACCCAAGTGTGAATGAATCTCTAGCATCGAATTCTCCATTTTTCTTTTATAAATAGTATAGGCGGCGTGGCTTCTGGAATCACAATGTTTTTAGTTCCTCCCACTAGCCGGGATATTCCAGAGGCCGCATCTCCTGATGCAGGTTCTCCACGCTGTGAACTGCGGCTGGTCCTCATGTGCCCATCCTGTGTCCTTGCGAGAACGTTGATTACCCGGTACGTCATCATCGCGTAAGGGGGGCAATTTCGCTGGTTTTTAATTGGTCTATTGAGACATTGTCCCTTCTTCCATCAGGGTATTTCACTTGAATACCTTTCTGACACGATCGATCGCCGGAAAAGGGCCAGCATATGGCGCTTCGAGTGGTTTGCGAACGCGGTCTATCCGGACCAAAACATGCCTTGCATTCTGTAGCTTTAGGGGCTCGAAAGGCTTAGGCACCAAGCGCAGGTGTCCTAAAGATTCTCTCACGAAGTCGATCTGTGCCATTGTCGATGCCAGCTCTTTAATAAACTTAGCATCCGATTTCGATGAGGACGACGAGACTAAAGTTTTTGGGCACAATAGTGCGGTGCCAGTTACTGCCGTGAAAGGGAAAGAATCCCGACTTTGTGGGCAAGGCACTCATGCCCAGGAGGATTATTGGCAGTGCCAACAGCCAGCCTTTGTCGACGGGCCATTATGGAGCCCTTCAGGGTTTTGTTGACCCTTTCCACCGTCCCGTTCGTGGAAGGTCTGTATGATGTGTGGAACCGATGAAAACCAACGAGAGCTGACCACTCTTTGAATAGTTCGGATTCGAAATGGGTGCCTCTGTCGGTTACAACGTAGAGCGGGACACCAAATCTGGATATCCACCCGTCTAGTAAAGCCAAAGTAACCGTTGTGGCACTTATATCCGGGATCGGTATTGCTTCTATCCATCCTGAGTCTCGGTCGATACACGAAAGTAAATATCGATGGTGCGAGGAGAAGGATTAACCCGGAAGTAAGTATGGTGGGAGCGGTCCGACTATATCATTTTGCACAGTTTCGAACCTTGAAGATAGAATCTCAATGGGCAGGATCGGGGAAATCCTGTGACGGCTAATCTTCGAAAATTGACATGCGAGGCACTTCCTTGTCCAGGAGCGAATATCTCTGTCCATATTGGGCTAGAAGTATCGTGCTTTGTTCAGACTAAGCGCAGCCTTGATTCCCGGGTGTGATAAGCTGTGTAGTTGATTTTAAATCCTCCTACACGCCATAGGCACGAATGATCGCAGGTATCTTGATGTAATTTCATACCATAACAGCTTTCCTGGGAAAAGGGAAAGGTTTTAACTGCGATTTTAACTTCCTTGGTTTCTTTGTCATCTCTCTGCGCTGGTGCCAAGGCTTGGAGGTCAAAAGAGTCAATTAGGGCTGAGTTGACGTCCCTTGAAAGACAATCGGCGACTACGTTGTCCTGACCACTCACGTAAGCGATATCGCTGATATACTCCAATATGGCTGTCCACTGCCGTTGCTGCCTATCAGTTTTGGTGCTCAATGGCGACGAAAATACAGACACTAATGGCTTGTGATCCGCGCACAAGGTTACGAGGCGCCCTTCAATCATGTGCTTGAAGTTTACGACAGAAAGATACGCCGCTAGGAGCTCTCTGTCGTAGGTGGAGTATGCTTGCTGCGTCCGACTTAGCTTGCTCGAGAAGAAAGCAACTGGCTGTGGGGATCCGTTAACCATTTGGTGCAAGGCAGCACCTGCCGCGAACTGGGATCAATCTGTCACCAGCTGGTATGGGGAATCGTTGGGCAGCGGGTGGTGGAGTTTAACAGATTCAATTAAAGCTGACTTGGTCTGCTCAAATGCTCTGTGTACTTCTTCACCCCACTCGAGTACACGAGTCTTGTGTTGTAGGCGTATCAGCTCGGTCAACAGGGCTGCAAAATTGGAGATCATTCTGCGGTAATATCCCAAAATGCCTAATAACGGCGCAGTCCCTTTGAATCTTTTGGCAATGGCATTTCTGCTATTTCTTTTACCTTTGTGTCCGGTGGACAGATTCCTTCCCCCGAAATGTGATGCCCGAGGAAATCAATTTCTTTCTTCGCCTATTCGCATTTCTCCAGTGAGATCCTTAGCTCATTTTCTACCTAAATTTTGAATATTTCCTCCCAATGCTTCAAGTGGTCGTCCATGTTATCTGAGAAGATCAGAATGTCGTCTATATATATACATAAACGAACCCCAATCCTGAAAAAGGTCCATGTGCCGTTGAAATGTGCTACTTGCATTCCATAGGCCCAAAGGAAGCTTGGCGAATTCCTCCAGACTAAGAGGAGTGGGATCGCGGTATTCTCTATATCCGCCAGATTCATGGGGGTCTGTTGTTAAGCACGGCCCAGATCCAACCTTGAAAATATCTTTTTTTCCATAGAGGTGGTTCGTCAAACTTTGAACCGCGGCACCGGATATCTATCGGGCTTTGTAATTGCGTTGAGCGCCTGGAAATCTAGAGCCATCCTGTACTCTCCGGGCGCCTTCATAGGCACTAAGTGGATTGGTGATCCTCATAGCGAGCTCGACGGATACACGACCCCCTCCTTCAATAGCTCTTCGAAAGTTGCTTTGGCACCCTGTAATCTCTCTATCAAAAGAGGCCTAGGTGGGGCACTGCTAGTATCGTTATTGTGAGCGACAGAGGTGATGGCTGAGCGGGAGCGGGTCCGTACTGAGCCCCATATTACTTCAAGATGACCCTTTACGGAGAGGAGGTTATGTTCTGAAGGTCATTTATGATCAGGTGCTATCACAGGTTCCTCATATAATTTAACACTTAATGCAAGCTTGGTCTATTCGTCCACTAGTACGCCGCGTGCGCAATCCACAAGTAGGTTGAAATTCCTTAAGAAATCAATCCCTAAGAGCGGAGAGGTGGTATCCGCGACTATAAACGATCACCTACAGGACTGACGAAGACTAGGGCTCGCTATGTCCGTGTGAACCTAGCCGTGCACCTTGATTTTTCCTCCATTTGCTGTTGATATGTTCACGTTGGATTCGCGCAATTCACTCGACCTTGCCAATTCCGGCGGGATTATTGAGACACTTGCCCCGGTGTCAATTAAAAATTGGCAATTTTAATTATATATTTTCGCGGCGACAGTGAAAACTAATGGCATACCAGCGGCCGCGCCTGCTAAGGCATGCCTGACTAACTAGTTTTCCTGTGGGACTGGCAAATATGGCCTGGAGGAAGGTTGCATTTTCGAGCGTTCTCCTCTTTTTGGCCACCTGCACCAGGGTTTACAAAACTTCGTCTCCTCGCCAAAGTACAGTCGCGAGCGACAAACCACAGGTTTCTGTGTTCCGCGGAATTATCGCAATCTCTCCGGTATATTACGCGCACTGTAATTATCATTAGGCACCGATCGTGCAAAACCCGCCTAATTATTTACGCACTTATCACTCGCTTCGTCAAAAACCGCACTGGACGCGGATACGGCACTGCATCTTTCGGGATTCGCACTACGACACCGCTCTTTATCGAACGCAGTAAGTTCATCCGCCAGTTTACTCAATTGGGCCAGGGTTAGTTCTTTTTGTTTAGCAATTCTAGGCGCAATGTTCGGCGGTATGGATTGTATAAATTTATGACGCACGAGGTCCTCGGTTACCCCTACCTGAAAGGAAGAACTGCCCTTCAGGTAGGGGTAACCGAGGACCTCGTGCGTCATAAATTTCTTCTAGATTGATTGAGAGCCGGCCTGTGAGTGCGGAGGATGCTATTAGCTTTTTGAATAGCTCGGGCTTGGTCTTCTCGAAAAGGTCGATCACATCCGTTTTTAAACTATGGTAGTTTTGCTCAGCCAAAATAGCTGCCGGAAGACGGCCAAAAAACAGTCCCAGTCGGAAGTGAAGCTAATACGTGAAAGAACTTGGTCTCCTCCTTTTTTAGCCCAGAAATATTAAACTACGCCTCCACAATGCGAAACCAACCTGAGACTGTTTATTCAATGAATAAGGTTTAAGGTAAGTTACCA
This sequence comes from Ceratothoa steindachneri, assembly GCA_963969495.1. Classification (NCBI taxonomy): domain Eukaryota; kingdom Metazoa; phylum Arthropoda; class Malacostraca; order Isopoda; family Cymothoidae; genus Ceratothoa; species Ceratothoa steindachneri. The sequence goes on along the minus strand of OZ018323.1, from coordinate 68,285,987 downwards.
GTGGGTTGCTGCCCAATCCAAGTGGATTATATATAACAGCTAGGGTGAAACGAGGCAAATCATCTATAAAGGGTGGAGGAGACCACTTTGTGACAAAATTTTAAAAACGACGGGTTAAAAGATTCCTCCGCCAATATGAATCGAAGACGGGTGTGTTGAAGAATAGTTAAAAGGGTCGGGAAACAGGACAACCGGAGAATGGCGAAATGGCTACAATCCAATAAAAGGTGGGCAACCGATTGGTCCCCACCGCAAAAACGACAGCAAGGGCTGATATGAGCATCACCCGAAACAAGATGTCAGTGAGTAAGTCTAGTGTGGCCAATGCGAACTTGGCAAAGGGCCACCTCCAACGACCACATTCTATTACGACTCGAGGGCCAAGAGCAAATAGAATTTTTAATTTTGTATAGTTTGAATGATAAACAGTCATCCCATTCATTCCGCTACAGTTGAAAAATATATTTTCTTATTGAAGGAAAGTAGTCCCTAAAAGGCAGCGCCGAGTTCTCAGGGGACACATAATGTGCTGAGCGGGCCAGCCGATCAGCCCTCTCGTTGCCCAGGACTCCCACATGCCCAGGGACCCAGCAAAGAATAATTCTATATCGGGACGCATTTTAGATCAGCCAGTTGCAAATTTCTGTGACTAGGGAATGGGACGCATTAAAAGATCTAATTGACTGTAAGACACTCCTTGAGTCAGAAAAAATGACAAAATCACTAAAAGGTAAAATTTGGATGAATCTAAAGGCTAAAAGGATTGCTGAAAGTTCAGCGGTAAAAATGGATGCTGCTGGTTGCAAAGATAGAGTTAGGAATTCTCCTCCTGGGTAGATGGCTGCGGCGCCCACGCCACCGTCCGACTTAGAGCCATCCGTGTATAGTGGGCAGCATTGTTTGTGGGAGATTGAATGCTCTAAGAACGGGCTTTTAATGATGCGAGGGTCCATGGAGGACTTCTCCAGGTTCCACATGTTGGTACATACTGTGGGGAGAGGAGCACGCCACCTAGGGGTCAGTAAAGATGGAAGGGTAAGGACCCTTGGAGCACCCAGGTTAGAGAGATGATCTCCTATGCGAAGGTTCAAGGGGCGGGGTAAAGATGGCAACTTATCATATGCCGCCGTTGATTCGGCAGCATACAGGCATCTGTAGACCTCTGATACAGGGGCTTGCTGTACTCGGCAGAGGTATCGCATGCAGATTTGAAGTATATGGTAGGGCAAAGGGAGCACCCCACTCGCAGTAAAGGCTGTTGACAGGAGAAGTACGGAAGGCTCCACTAGAAAGGTGAACTCCGAGGTTTCGAATGAGGTTCAGCATTTTAAGGGCTCAAGGGAAAGCCGATGAGTAAATTTGACAGCCATAATCCAATTTGGATTGGACGAGGGCTGTGTATAATGTCCACAATGTTTGTCGGTCACTGCCCCACGAAGTGTGTGAGGGGACTTTCAAAATGTCTAGAGCCCGCAGACAGCCTGTTCGAAGTCGGTGTAGGTTTGGTATCCAGGATAACTTTGGATCTAGAGGTACGCCAAGGAACCGAAACTCGGAGACAAACTCTATATCTTGGCCTTGCAAGGAGATGATGGCGGAACAAGAACCCCTCTTCCTCGGTGAAAATACATTGCTTTGGTTTTGTTCGTGGAAAAGCGGAATCCCTTAAGTTGTGCTCTTTTGGATACAACATCGACTGCCAGTTGTAGCCGATGCGCTGCTGATTGAAGGCGAGGTGAGGAACAGTATAGTGCTAAATCATCGACAAACAGAGTTGCCGATACACCTTCTGGGAGAGACGAAATAATATCATTGATGGCAATTATAAAACATAAGACACTTATAACACTGCACTGAGAAACTCCATCCTCTTGGAGTTGCAGGTCAGAGTATGCGTCTCCAGCACGTACCTTGAAGGATCGAGATGCTAAAAAAATTTGAATAAGTGAAGGTAAAAGGCCTCTCACCCCACAGACGTATAGCTGCTTTAAGATGCCGTATCTCCATGTTGTGTCGTAGGCTTTCTCAATATCGAAAAATATGGCCAGGACTCGGTGCTTTAATGAGAAAGCTTTCCGGACCGATCCTTCGAAACGTACTAGTAGGTCAAGGGTACTATGACCTTTGCGGAAGCCACATTGAAATAGAGAGAGAATGTGATTGGTTTCTAGGAACCAGTTTAGGCGGTGAGAGCTATAGGACGATAGTGATCTGCGTCCAACCCGTCCCTGCCGGGTTTGACAAAGGGAAGGATGATCCCAATGCGCCATGATGACGGGTAAAAACCCTTCACCCATATAAGGTTGTACAAATCAAGTAAGAAGAGAGAAGTGTGGATGTAGGTGCCGAATCATATCGAAATGGATCTCATCAAGATCAGGGAAAATAGATCTGCAAAGGGACAAAGCGCTATGCAGTTCATGGATGTTGAATAAAGCGTTATACTGAAGGTTAGATTTTGTTGTGAAGTTGAGAGAATGAGATTCTTCCTTTGATTTGTAGGATTGAAAAGCCTTATCGTAGCGGCTGAGACTGCAGACGGCGCGGAAATGGTAAGCAAAAGCATTGCTGACCGCCAGGCCGTCATTCTCCAAGGAACCGTTTAAGTTGAGTGTGGGGGTATGATGATTAGTATAATGGCCCCTGATCTTAGTAATCCTCTTCCAAATCTTAGCAGTAGGTGTCATAGAGGAAATTAATGAAACGCAACGGCACAATGAATTTCGGGGAGCCTGACGAAGGGTTCTTTGGCGAAACGCACGAGCTCTGTTTCGGTCGACCTTGTTGCACAAAGTTGGGTTCTTTCAGAATCGGGCATGGGCTAGCTTGTAATTTTTGATAGTTGTTGCACACGTCGAGGTCCACCAGGGCACGGTTGAGCGGCCCGTGGGATGGTCTGTGTTGCTGCATTGTAGATAGTTGATGTAAATTATTCTACTGCCGAGTCCACTCCATTGAAGGTCCCCAAGGATGCACTTGTGAAAGACGCCTCTTGGAAACCTTCCCAATCTGCATGACCTAAATCCCACTTAATGGGCATGGTTGTATGAGGGCTAACTTGAAGGGTCGACAAGACAATAGGGAAGTGGTCACTGCCATGGAGATCGTCAAGAATTGACCATCGAAATTCTGTGAAGCAATCAGGAGAACAAACAGACAGGTCAACACAGCTAAAAGAGTCCGTCTGGACATGATAAGAGGTAAAATCGCCAGTATTTAAGATACAAAGAAAGTCAGATAATAAAAGAGACTCGAAAACACTGCTTTTGGCATTTCGAGTGATGTCACCCCAGTATGGGTGACGGGCGTTAAAATCTCCTAGTAATAAGAATGAGGAGGGCAACTGGTCTATAAGTTCTAAAAGGTCGGGTCTTGACAATGATAAACAAGGGGGTACGTAAATAGAGCAAACGGTAAAAAGCTTAGTAAGAAAAACCCTCACGGCAACAGCTTGGAAGAAACTTGGTGGGATGAAGATACCATGATTGACACCCCTCCCCCATGAGAGGGGCTTCCAGCAGGAGCTATAGAGTTGAAAGTGAGAAAGCCGGGTACCGGCGGAAAGGGCCGTATACCCAGTATATTCTCCTGAAGACAAATAACAGCGGGTTGGATAGTCGTCAAAAGAATTTTGAGTTCTTCCACTTTGGAAGAACGCCTTGACAATTCCATTGTAAAATGTAAGATATTCTGTGTGACGATTAGATACCACTGTGGATATCTTTTTTTTTCTTTTGAGGTCGATATTGTATTTGAGGTTCGTCCCAAAGAGCTTGGGAGACGGATAGCTGATTTTGAAGAGCCTACTTTTGCAGGGGGAGAGATCCTAGATGGAGCAGTACCTGGGTTTTTTTCGTAGGTTTTGGAGAACCGACCGAGGCCCTTGATTGTAATTCGGGCTCACAACCTGGCGGAAAAGGAAGATCAAGAAGGGATTTTTGGCCGGTAGATCCGGATTCATGGGTCGAGGGTATTTTCGGTTTCTGAGGAGTTGGTCCCACCGCCGTGATTGGTGATGTTGGAGTATCAACTGCTTCCATCGGATCTTGGGTTGAAGGGTGAGCGGAACGAACAGGTGATCTGAGCGAAGTGTGTGGAGCTGGGTGTATATCTGCCATCGTTTGGATCAGGATGGGGCCTAAGTCCTGTGAAGGGCGGGACGGACTTAAGGGCATAGAATGTTCAGCCATAGGGAAGGAGTCCATTGAAGATTCTCTGTTTCGGCCGAGTCAGCTCCAGAGGCTGCCCGCTTATTAGTGGTCGATGACCTAGGTAAGGAATCCTTCCTCTTACCACTGGGCTTTGGGTCTCGGGGCCGGGTGGATGAACCTTCACTGGTCGATGTTGAGGATTCTTTCAAATAGCGTCTGATGTCTTCAAGTGTCTCACCCTGAGCCTCTCTTCTAGCTAGAGCTGCTGAAGAAAGGGGGGCTACAATAGTTATCTCGGTGTGAGAGCGATGCTTCGACTGCATATTCTGAATGTTTTCGATGCTGTGAGTAGATCTAGGGTGAAGTGCTTTAGGCTGGTCGGAACTCGCGCGTGATGGTCGGTTTCGTTCTGCATCACGTAAAACGTCAGAGAAGAGCCGGCTGAGTAGCGAGGTTTGTGCTCGGGCACGCTGGCGGGCCTCTCTTATATCTAGATGTAGGGAGTCGCGCAAAGCGAGCACTTCCTTTTCATATAAAAATATAGAGCAGAGTTTTGACGCAGCACTGTGGGTACCTCCACAGTTGGCACAGCGGGGTATTTTGGTGCATTCGGGGCCATGGTAGTCAGAGCTACAATTCACGCAGGAGCGAGGGTGCCGACAGGCACGGCCAACATGTGCAAATTGATTGTAATTGAAGCAGCGTCTGGGTAGTTGGATGTAGGGACTTACCGGGACACGAAGGTACCCAGCTTTAATATGCTGCGGCAGTTCTTGTCGTTAAAATCAGTGTGGCGGTTTGGACTTTAGTGGAGCCTAATGTTTTAGTTACCTTGTGTACGTGTGTGACACGTTGGGTACTGAGCTTACTCTGAAGGTGAGTGGAGTCGTAGTCCTTTAGTTCGTTTGAACGGACGACACCTTTGACAAAATTCAGCCGTGGATGGGGCGAGACAGTTATTGGAATTTCAGCTATCCAAGATAGATTTCGCACAAGGTTGTGTTGAGAGTGGGATGACACATCGACTACAACATCACCACTTCCTCTTGACCACATCTGGTGGGGTTCACCACAGCGGGACTCGAAAGATTCATTGACGTCAGACACATTGACCTTTGCAAGTGGGATGTCGGATGATGAATTCCTGACAAGAAAGCGAGGATAATCTAGATCTGGGTCTACTTCGTTGGAATAGGGGTCCAACGAGCGAGGGAAGGCTGAAAGGGGAGCTAAAGAACGTTTGGCACGAGAACCCTTACGAGAATGGGAGGTTTTTAGTTTATGGTTAGCCATTGCAAAAAGAAAAAACTTCGTATTCTCCCTCGGGGCTCCCCACTATGGAGGCCTACAAGGGCCCGGCACTAATGCAACTATACAATCAGTTACGTCCAGTATGTCCTCTTGGAGAATGGATACGGATCCACCACACCATCTTTAGAAACCTAAGAGGCTGCCCAAGTTCTCCTACGCGCGAAGAAAAGAGGTCAACGATGGGTTTCTCCTTGGGCATGCGGTAGACGAAGGCGGTGGAGATGCCCAGCCTCTTCCACCTTCATAAAAGAACAATTCGGAATCAATCCATAAAACGAGCAGAGGTCGGGTATATATAGGGGTCACTAGATAAGTGAAGGAAGAGGGGGAAATAAAGGGCAGTGGAAGAGCGTAATAGAGGAGGAAAGAAAGAGGGGCATGTTAAAAGTCGTTGGCAGCACCATGGGTCCCCTAAGGGGCCCAGGGCTGACCCCCCCCTCGCCATGAAAAGGCCAGAGCCTCTCTGAAAACAACCTCTGAAGAAAAGATCCCAGAGAGGAAGGGGGTTCAATGAATAATGGCGTTCACGAAGTCCCATTCGCCTTGTCCTGTCTGATGGCTGCTTGTAGAGTATATATCTTCGATGCCTTCACTCTTCGCGACGTAGGGGGTCACTACTTTATAGAGGAGAGGTTTAAGTCACCACTTTATGACAAGGAGGTAAAGTTAACCGTCACCAATTATTAGGGGAATGAGGAAACCCAGTTTATGGGAGAGGAAGGACGTCACCTGTTTGAAGGTTAAAATGACTCAGATATTTTGGAGAGGTTCCTCAAGTCCAACGAGTAAGGTAATAGGTGGCGTTAATCTCGTATCTGACTCCAAAAGATACTCAAATAATATTCAGGCTGGGCTGCGCTTACCGAAGGCTTGTGGTCGAGAAAGGACTGAGAGGAATCACATAAAAAATATATAAAATAAATGTTGAATTCCAACAAACAAAGAATATTTCACAACCGGTCAGTAAAGTGAGTGTTACGAGAACAAGACTTAGGTGGGTATAACGGTGGTTCGCTACGCTAAACGAACCATAATTAGTTCTTTCTACCGATCGTTTCTCTGACTTAACTGTCTACCCAAGTGTTAATGAATCTCCAGCCTCAAATTCTTCGATAAATAGTATAGGAGGCTGGGCCTCTGGGATCACAATGTTTTATCTCATCCTACTGGGCGAGATATTCCTTATCCTATAATCTCCGAAGGTAATCGATTAAATGGCGTCTACAAATTTACAATTCCTCGATATAATTTTATCATTCTTGTGACACAGACAGCTGTCTCGGCTTAATTCTATTTCTAGGCGAGAAATGTTCGTTTTTATTACGCTGTCGCCAAATTTTACTGCTATCTGAAAAGAAAGGACCGGCTGCTCTTAAATTCACATGTTCGTTATGTTAAAAGGACAAGTGGTGCGTAGACTTCCTGGAGGAGTGTTACTCGATATGCCACCTGGAAAGTATCTGCACTGACTGCATCCTTAATGGGGAAGTACAAGAGCTCTTCCCCATTATCCGAGGAAAAATCTAAGGCACTGAAGAGTAAGCTGCAGACCCTAGAATCTGAACACGCACGTCAGCTTCGCCGTTTCGAGGACAGGATCGCTGAGTTGTCCTCAAGCCTAGAGGTCCAGTTGGCTCACGATAAATCTCCCACCGACGAGCCCCTCGTCCAAGAAGCGAGCAGTTCATCGGCAGTGCCAAGCCAGCCTTCCAACGTCCCAGAGCTGGAGCCAGCTGCTGCGGGACTGGTTCAACGGGCCAAAAAGAACAGAAAGAGGAAGAAGGAAAAGAAAAAGTAGAAACAGAAGAAGTGAAAACAGAGGAAGATAGGAAAAAAAAGGAGATTAAACAGAAAATGGACAAGTCGTTTCCGAAAGGGAAGACTCTGTCTTCTGTAGCTGACTGTGCGAGAGGCCACCTTTTTGGCGACTCTGAAGCACGGCGTCTGCAACACCTGTTATCGGCCCGCCTTTGCACTGGTATGAAGGTAAGCTGCCTGCCAGGACGGTGAAACCACCGAACCAGGATAGAGGCGGAGAAATCTCAGATTTTTAAGAACTCAGTCGTTGCCCTGATGGTAAGTGGCAACGACCTCTCGCTCAAAGGAGGTAGGGTAAGTCCTGAAGGAAAAATTTACACACGGTCGTGGGAGCCGTGGATGCCTGTGGGTTGAAAACCCGCAGACGTGTCGTGGTCGGGATGCTCCCAAGAAGAGATCCAACCCGGATAGCTCACTCAAGGAACATCTCCTTGAACCGATGCCTGTCAGATTTGTGTACAGCGGAAGGAGTCTTTTTGTGGATCCTTACCGCACCTTTAATGGTAGAAACGATCTCTACCAAAGGGATGGATTGCATCTTTCCCTTAAAGGAAAGGCTGTATTCTGTAACATGATACAGGATGTCGTGGAGCGAAGCCAAAGGAGTGTCCGGCACGGAGCGAAGGCGAACGTGCGCCAGTATGCCCTTTGTCACTCCTGGAACCACCTTCTCGGAGGTCGCAAAAAAAGGGTGCCTCCTCGCCAACGAATAGGCCTGGAAACGCAAGAGCGTAGGGGGTCCTACATTTAAGGACTCCCTGAAAGTTCCTCTGTTTAATGCAAGGTCCATCCAGAACAATGTTCTTGAACTTGGAGGCCTCGTAGCAACGGAAGAAACTGAGATGGTCGTGGGTAAAAATCTCAAACCGAGATTTCGAGGGTGAATTCACGATTCGCGGTTACCAACTCTTCCTAAAAGATAGGCTAGACAGATGGCGGTGTGGTGCTGTATGCCAAGGATACACTCAAATCTACCAACTGCAACTTCGTATCTGACCATGAGCTACTAGGTGTTGACCTCGATATAGGTCCTGCCAGATACAGGATCCTGCTGCTTTACAGACCCCTGCCCAACTCGTTGAAAAGGACAGGGATCTGTACCGCCTGCTGGGTTAACTTGCTGAAGACAGAGTGCATATCTTCATAGGAGATTTCCACACCCAAGTTGACTGGAAAACCAGTGAATCCCGTGCCGAGAACGCGCAATCCCTGGAGTTCGCGAACAACGAGTTCTTGACTCAATGGGTGAGAGAGCCGACGAGAGGCGAAAATGTTCTCGACTTGGTTTTCACCTCTGAGGACGACATCGTTGAGGATCTCTTTGTATGTGAGGAACTCTGTGGCAGTGACCACCAGCTAGTTAGATTTATAGTTAAAGTTACCAAGGTAGAGTATGCGACTCGTGAATCGAGGAAACTTGATTTGAGAAGAGCAAACTTTGCAGGTCTTTGTGCAGGATTGGCTGCTCTGAGGCTGGAAGGGTGTAATAATGTTAAAGATTTGTGGAATAGTTTCAAAACTACGTTCATCAGTCTTCAAACTCAGTTTATTCATGTAAAAAGCCTACGTCGTTCTTCCGTTTAACCAAGGTGGTTTAATCGAGAAATTGGTCAACTGCTGAGGGGATAAATATCTGTGTACCGACAGTCAAAGACTTCTGATGACTTTGATGAGTACCAGAGGCTAGCTAGAAGAGTGAGGTCTAGCATAAGGGCGGCAAAACGTGCCAAGGAGCTTCGAGTGGCGAGACTCTACAACGGCAATCCCAAGGAGTTCTTTGGATATATAAATAGCCGTAAACCAATCCGTCGAACGATTGGCCCTTTGATGAATGAGGAAGAGGCATTTAAGCACTTGGATGCAGAAAATGCAACCTCTTGAATGACTACTTCTCTTCAGTGTTCACTGAAGAGTGTGATCCCATTCCCCAACCCACGGACTCTTACTTGGGTGAGAAGCTGAAGGAAATGGACTTCACCCAAACCGAAGTAGAGGAAAAAATGACTGACCTAAAGACGAATAAGTCCCCTGGCCCGGTCGGGTTTCTACCTAAATTGTTGAAAGAAGTGCGTGATGAGGGGTCACGATATCTGGGCACAATCTTCAACCTGTCAATCCGGAGTGGATACGTTCCTTGAGACAGGCGTGAGGTGGAGGTGACTCCTATCTTCAAGAAAGGAGAGTCAAGCCATCCGTCAAACTATCGACCTATTAGTTTCACTTCGATAGTTGGTAAACTCATAGAAAGCATCATGGTGGCCAAATTATCGTCTTATTTGGAGTTAAACCTGCTATTGAAGAGTTCCCAGTATGGTTTCACAAAGGCAACGGTATGCTTAACGAACCTTGTAGAATTCTTCCTCTTCGTTTTCAGTGAACACGACCAGGATTAAGAGGTGTATGTTGTGAACTTAGACTTTCAAAAAGCTGCCTCCGGAAAGTACGTGCGCTGGGCATAGACGGAAATGTAGCAGATTGGATAGAGAACTGGTTAAGCGGCAGGCGGCAATGGGTGGTGTTGAATGGGCAGACTTCTAAGTGGGTGCCCGTTACTAGCAGTGTTCCTCAAGGTTCTGACCTGGGACCACTACTTTTCATCATCTATGTTAACGACATGGATGGTGACATAGTTGCGAAGATTTCTAACTTTGCCGACGATACAAGCTTGGTATAAACGTTGCAAAGGAAGGAAATACTGCCCGCCTACAAGAAGATCTCCGGAAGATTGGGGAATGGTCAGACACGTGACAAATGCCTTTTAACGTTAATGAATGCAAAGTGATGCATATCGACCACCGAAACCCTCAATCTCAGTATATCCTTAAGGGCACTGCTCTTGAATCCACCGACACTGAGAAGGACTTAGGTGTAACTATCACTAGTGATCTCAAGTTCTCGAGGCAGTGTATTGAGGCGGAGAAGAAAGCTCAAAGGATGTTAGGCTACATAAAACAACAGTTTGTATATCGGAACAAGGAGATAGTACTGTGTTTGTATAACTCCCTTGTCCGACCGCACCTGGAGTATGCCGTACAATTTTGGAGTCATTCGCTTCGAAAGGATATCGCAAGATTAGAACGTGTGCAAGCCAGAGCAACCGAACTGATTCCCTCTATCAGACACAAGAGTTAAGAAAATAGATTACGGGAATTAGACTTGTTCTCGCAGGAGAACCGGAGACTGCGTGGTCAGCTTATCGAAGTGTTTAAAAATACTTCGAGGCTTCGAAATTGTAGATTACAGGGATATTTTTCAGCTTAGCCAGAGCAGAACAAGAAATCACGGCTACAAACTTGAACTGAAGTGTTCACTCAAAGGTACCCTCTTTGAATGGATCGTAAGTTCTACTAGGGTACCCTTTTTTCTTGTTACTCCTTGTTACTCTCTCTCTCTCTCTCTCTCTCTCTCTCTCACTCTCTCTCACGATTATTTACATAGGCAATCATAGATTTTCAGCTATTAAAGAGATTTCACGCACTAAAAAAAATAAATAATTATTTCCATACTAGCAACCATCAACACCTGTCACGTGTCCTACTTAACGCGAGAAGTCTGAGAAACAACTTCGATGACCTTGTGGCCTTAAACTAGGCCAGAAAATATGATATAATTTCGGTCACGGAATCGTGGCTAAATTTCTCAAGGAAAGACTTTGAGGCAGAATTTCAAACCACAGGATATTCCATGTTCTATAATAATAGACTAGTAGGCGCTGGTGGAGGAGTTATTTTATATTTAAAATTATCACTTTCCCCACTGCAAAGAGTTTTTGAAATCACTGAAATCATTAATGTAGCTTTTGTCGAAATCACAGATATACGTAGGAATAGTTTGCTACTATCCGTCTTCTATAGGCCCCCGATGCATTTCGTAGAAGTTGATACAAATTTAGTCGAGATTATTAATGATATAGCTTGTAGGCACAACTCTTTAATCTTAGGTGATTTGAACTTACCCTGAAAAAACTGGGGTGAACTGCTTTCTACAGCCTCTGGAAATATTCTCCTCCAAGGCCTTCTGAGTAGTCCCCTTTATCAAGTAGTAGACGTGCCTACACGAGACCCGAATATTCTTGACTTAGTATTAATATCCGACCCTAACATGGTAACCAACCTTCATGTTGGCTACTTTTTCCCCCGCAGTGACCACAGACAGGTAGAATTTAAAGTAAACTTCAACATAAATGCTAATTACAACAAAGAAGACACCAACGCTTCCCTCAAATCTGATTTCGCTAACGCCAAATGAGACCTAATGGTTAAGGAAATACAAAACCAGGATTAGTCAGCCCTAACTACTAGCAATCATCTCCAAGAATGCTGGAATGCTTTCTTGTCTATAATTACTACAAACTGCTCAAGATACATCCCACAAAAAAGGAAGCAAAAAGCTACAATTGCAAAGCCAAAATGGTTCACCAAAGAAATTCAAAAAGCTCTTGGCCTAAGAAGACCGCATACAGTAGATTTAGGAGAATAAAATCAACTGTAGATGAAAATAACTTTAAAAAGTTAAGAAAAGAAACGAAGAAGCTGATAAAATCCTCCAAAAAAACTTAGAAGAATATCTCATTCAGCAAGTAAAAACCAATCCTATGTTATTCTTCAGCTATGTGAATAGTAAAAAGACAACCTCCCCATCGATTGGCCCGCTCATCTCTGAAGATAACGACACTGTGGATGATAATGAGGAGATGGCCCAAATTCTTAGTAAATTTTTGCTTCTGTGTTTACTACTGAAGACGAGACCAACGTTCCAGCTCCAGTGGAATTGTTCTACAACAATGAACAACATCTGAATGACTTTTTTATTTCTGAAAACGAAGTCAGAGAAGGCCTGAAAGCAATTAACGTAAATAGTATGGTATTTGGTTATTATTGGGATTGATTTAGGTTAATAAATCATCCTAGATATCCAATTGAAAACCATTACCATAAATTTGTTGAATTTGGATGGAATATTTGTCTGCTAATATTTAGGCCTAACAACTGACGTGAAATGAATTTAGGAAACTTTTGAACTAGGTTTGTAAGAAAAACAGAAAATAACAAAATAAATATATTTACAAAATCAACGAATGCACAATGAGAGAATTAAATTAGGAAATAACTAGTGAGCGGTTATTACAATTATATGGATGAATGATATAATTAAATTGAGAATTGCTAAGGAATACAACGTAATGCAATGTATGGAAGTAATGAAAAGTATAACCAATGTAAGGTATGTAAGGTAACTAAGATGTGGTAACTATGTGGTAATTATGATGACTAAAATATGGTAATTATGATGTGGTAAAGTATGATGTGCTAAAGTAAGATGTGGCAAAGTATGATGTGGTAAAGATTGATGTGGTAAAGTAAGATGTAGTAAAGTATCTATGATGGACTGTGAATTGGGATCTGCAATGAGAGAAGTAACGAGAATTAGGACCTACTCTCGTATGGCAGTTTGCAGAGAATAAGTGTGAGAGGATTTATAACTGACCTTGATTCGAAGTAAATTAGAGCACGAATGGACGAGTGACTGCTTCCAAGCGAGCAGCTAAAGGCGTGCGTTCGTTTGTGTGTATTGGTAAAAGTAAGTGTTGCCGAAAAGAATATCTTAGTCCTTGATTTTGGAATGGCAATTATATTTTACAAAATATTTCAGATTTTGGATCGATTATTTATAATGGATAATTTTACATTGAATTTAAAAAAGTATGCTAATGGAATATTGATAAATTTAATATTTTATAGGAATGCTAGACGGCATTGCTATAATAGTTTTCCTGGCCCAGACGGTATTCACTCTCGCATTTTATATGAAATACGCGAAACAATCAATAGAAGTTTAGAAACGTGTATTGTACCAAAAAATTGGAAAATAGCAAATGTTACACCAATATTCAAAAAGGGAGACTGCTTCCGTTCCGAAAACTACCGCCGTATTAGTTTAACCTCAGTAAGTGGAAAACTATTTGAAAGAATAATGAGAGACAAAATTGTAGATCACATGGAAACGAAAAACCTTATAAAAGATTCTCAGCATGGATTTCGTCGAAAACGATCATGTTTGACCAACTTGCTTGATTTCTTTCACGACATATTCAAAATATATTGTGTATTTCGATTTTCAGAAGGCATTCGACAAGGTACCACACAAATATTAGGTTTCATAGGGCGTACATTTCAAAACAAGTCTAAAAGATGTATTCTAACACTTTATAATGCACTTGTTATGCCACATTTGGAATCTTGCGTGCAGTTTTGGTCACCACATCTAAATTGCGACACAGAAAGATTAGAGAGTGAAGCGTCGAATGACCAATATGATTCCTCACTTGAGAACAAAGAAGTACGATGACAGTCTTAAAGCCCTAAATCTATTCTCTCTTAGACAGAGATTCATATGCGGGGACATGATAGAGTTATTTAAAATCGTTCATGGTTTTGAAAATGTAGACAAATCAAAATTTATAATATTTATATCAAATTAATCAACGCGTAGTCACAACCTTAAGCTTGAGGGAAGTCATTTTGAGGCAGACGAAACAAAATTCTTCTTCTTCAACAGAACCATAAGAATTTGGAATAATCTACCAGATGCTATGGTTAACGCAGCTAGTATAGTTTCATTTAAAGACAAACTTGATAAATGGATGATGATGAATCCTAACCCAGACTTCCTTTAGAGTAGATAAAAAAAAGACGAATGTAAATAGTAACTACATGTTATCTCTTGTTTTCCTTGTTATAGTGCTTTGCTAGTGCCAGTGTATTGTGTTTGGAGTGTTTTAATAGTTTAGATAATCATTATTTTCTTTAGTTTTGGCTTATATCCATTTCTTGTTTGTGTTTAAATTTATTTCAACCTGCCAAGTGCCTTAAACTAATCGTTGTGTCGTATTGCTTTACTAATGGACGTGTCTTGTGTTCATAATCTTTTAACAGTCTAGAACGTCATTCTTTTCTTTAAATTTGGTTTATATTAATTTTTTGTGTGTTCCAATTTCTTATGCCCCACCAAGTATTGCGTTGTCTTCACTGCCAGGACAAAACTGATCACAGCTAAGCTTATCTCTTTTTTTTCTTTTTGTGTTTTTTTTTACTGTTCTAGTTTCATTTATATTATTTTCCCCATACTTTATTTAATTTAAATTCAATTTAATCAAACCACTTGAGACTGTTTGGTAGATTTCGCTGTCTCTCCTCTCTGAATTTAACAGTTTTATGATCTACATCCTGTTTACGTGACATTCCAGCTCAAAAATTTAACTTACTTCCTCCCTCTACTCTTATTGTAATAACACATCACAAAATACACATAACTCAAACAACCATACAAGTAAGAGAAATAAAAACAAATTACATTTGCACATCAACATACGTTCATTTTAGCTCTTTCTCTTTTTTTAACCTTAAACACACTTTAATACACATCCTTCAAACATACACACACACATACATTTCCGCTCACCTCATACTCATACATCAAACAAAAACACAACCAACACACAACCAAATAAGTAAGGCAAATACAAATCGCAATCATACAAGTAAGATATATACATACAAATTACATACGCAAACGCATATACAATCCCCTCAGCTCTTCTCCCTTATCTTTTATTTCAACCTTAAACACACACACACACATACATCGCTCTAATACATCCAGACACATAACTCAAGCACACACATATATGCCAACCTACTCTTCCACACACACACACACGAAAATTTACGCTCAGCCATTATCACACATGTACACACCGCAAAGACAGTCTCATGAGTGAGAGGATTTTCACACACACACACACACATATTTTTGGGATAGAGGCAATATGCCAGGAACAGAGAAATTGAAGGTACAATGCAGTAAGTGCACAAGTACTCGTTGGTGCATCGATTTCAGAGAGGGGAATTTTAAAGATATTAATAGAGATAGCATTTGTATGTTTTGTCAGGTTGAGTTGTGAAGGGTGAGAAAGCTCAGGGATGTGGAGCAACGACATAATCGCGACATGATCGTTGTAAGGGATCAGGTGGGGTACTTAGAGGAAAATTGCCTCCGAGAGTTGACGTAACTGATAAACTAAGTCAATCAACTCTGGGAGGAGGTTAAGCGCCTCAGTCACGTGACGGGGACGGCGAATTCCACGGGTGGAAGTACAAGAGACCGTAGGGGAGATACAGAGATAGATAGGGGTGAAGGAAATAATCATAGGAAATCTGGACAGGGAAGGGTTTGTACAGCTTGCTCTGGGGAGGGAGATAGGAACAATGTAGAAGCGAAAAAGGGCCAAAGTGCGAGGGGGAACGATGGGAACGGAGTAGAAGCGGAAATGGGTCAAAGTGCGTGGGAAGACCCCAACCAAGTTGGTGTTCGCCCTAATGATCCCTTGAGGACTAATAGAGGGAATGGCGGGAGAAACTTCGATACCGGCCGCAGTTATGCTGAAGTTGTGGCTTCGTCGGCTTCTCCCGGCAGGAACCCAGCGCAGTCTGATGCTGGGAACCAGGTTTCAGCCTCTGCTGGGACTCCTGTAAGTGAGGAGAAGAAATGGGTAAAAAATAGGAAGGGCAGAGGAGTTGTTGAATCAGCCACGGGTGAATCAGCGATATCCATGGTGGGCACAGAGGCGGAAACCACCACTGTAGGTAGTGGGAACCGAGTCGCAACCTCTAGTGGGCCTGACTTAAGCAAGAAGAAAAGGAAAAAGAAAGGGCAGGAAAAAGGAGTTGCTTCAGCAGCCACGGACGAATCGTCGACACCATTGGGGGGAACAGAGATGAATAGTAAGTCGAACTCCGGAAGCACGAACGAGAAAGCAACGCATCTCAACTGATTTGCGCTGCGGTCAAATGGGGAGGGACATAGATAGACTGGAACGTGTCTAGGCTAGGGCCACCAAGCTAATTCCTTCACTTAGGCACAAAAACTATCAGCGTAGGCTTCGAGAATTGCGGCTTTTCTCGTTGGAGACACGCCGATTACGAGGCCAGCTAATAGAGACCTTCAAAATTTTAAGGGGTGTCTAAAACGTGGACTACAAAAGGATGTTCATGTTGAACACAAATCCGACCGGTAACCATGGTTACAGGCTGGATTTACCCGCATTCCAGACAGGTATTTGCTGGAACTACTCGTATAAGATCTGCGCTACATGGAACCATCTCCCGGTCGAGGTAGTGAATAGTTCATCTAGACTGGACGGTGTAATCGATGAAAATGTATAGAATGTAGATTATGGAAACAAGTAAAATAGGTTTCAGCTATACAATTAAAAGTTCCTGATTGTGATCCTTTTTCTCATCACAATCAGGTGTCTCTTCCGCTTTATGTGCCCGCAAAACGGGTGGGAGAGGTGGGAGAGGAGAGCCTTCATCTGTGCTATGCTTTCTCTTAAGCTATAGGTTAGGCCCTTCCCAAAATAGTACCTCCACGGTATGGACAGCAATGTCCTTTGCGGTACAACTTTTCCTTGTGACTTCTTGTGACTCTCTCTCTTTCTTTCTCTCTCTCTCTCTCTCTCTCTCTCTCTCTCTCTCTCTCTCTCTCTCTCTCTTTTGCTTAAAATATGTTCCAAACCCCTAGCTCTTCCTTATTATGCTTTCCTCTTCCGCATTTATTAAAATATGTTCCAAACACCCTTACTCTTCCTCATTGTGCTTTCGTCTTCCGACTCGCAAGGTTTGTTCAAAGTGTTCCACAATTCAGGTTAACAAATTCATCTCAAACGTGTGAGTACTGTACTTATATAATTTTCATTATTACAGACCTTAATTTACGTATTCCTTTAATATTCCTTTAACATTCTTTGTTCTTTTAATATCCTATTAAATAACTTTTACATCTACTTAATATCTTGTTAACATTTAGCATCCTATTGATATTTAATATCCTGTTAACATTTAATATCTTATGAACATTTAATATCCAATTAATATTTAATATCCTATACTTGCCGCAGCGAGAAATGGACACTGAGGGTGCGGCAAGCGCCGTCACAGGTGTCCCCCTACTGTTATCATATCTCCACCGATCAGCTGTCCGCCTTCTCTCTGTCTGTCTGTCTGTCTCTCTCTGTCTCTCTCTCTCTCTCCCTGTCTGTCTCTTTTTTTTTTTCTCTCTCTCTCTCTCTCTCTCTCTCTCTCTCTCTCTCTCTCTCTCTCTCTCTCTCTCATCGTCCATTTCTCGCTGCGGCGAGTATAGTGACATATATTTAATTTTCTGTTAATATTCATTCGATTACCAATTATTATCTTGGGAATTGCATTTTTAATCAATTTATATATCCATTAAACAATAAATTTTTGTATGCAAATGTGTACCAAGTTATATTCAATCAATTCTTTGTTTTCATTGTTAATTCTTAAATATAATATATTTTCATACCCGTGTATTCAAACCTCTCGTGTTCACCGCATTCCGTCACGTATCCCGAATCTTAAAATTCAAGCTTCATTTCTATCAATCTAATTTATGTGTACAGGATATTGTATTTATATGCTATCTAGGTCAATAATATAATAACCAGTACACCTAAAAATGGCCAGAATTTAATATATTTCCCGTAAATCAATAAATATAAATTTCAAGCGTAAATCAGTATTTTCAAAACTCGTCGCGGCGATCCACGTTTTCCCTTCCTTCGAACGCCTATTTTCATTCACGCGTTTCATTTAGGTATCAAGTTTTATCGACAGCATTCTTCTCCCAATCGTTACAATTCTTATTAATTTAAATT
The DNA here is from genome assembly GCA_963969495.1 of Ceratothoa steindachneri. Classification (NCBI taxonomy): domain Eukaryota; kingdom Metazoa; phylum Arthropoda; class Malacostraca; order Isopoda; family Cymothoidae; genus Ceratothoa; species Ceratothoa steindachneri. The sequence goes on along the minus strand of OZ018323.1, from coordinate 68,267,972 downwards.
AAATAATATCCCTTAAATACAAGGAGTGAATAATTTCCTCTTTATACTAAAATCTTTCTCATTTTTTCCACGTTTCCGTCGCGTTGGCCCACTTGCGGTTGAGGGAGGACTTCAGCTCATCGACGTTGCTGTGGCGATCCTTGGTGGCCTTGCTCTCGACATGCACCCACACGTTGTAGTCGATGGGACTCAGGTTTGGCGACTGCGGCGGCCAAAAGTCAGACCAGAAATTCATTTTCGACCCAACCACTCATGGACGGTATTGGCCGTTTGGGACAGGACACCATCCTGTAAAACACATATTCTGTCTTCTCTATGATCTTTCTCATCCAGGGCAGGACTTTCGTGGCTAAAATATTCCTGTAATAGGCCGTTGTGAGCATGTAACCGGCCGCGCACCACACCGGCGGCATCTTCTCGCCATTCGAAGCCACGATGCCGAGTATCATCACTGAAGACGAATGCTTGGTCGTGGACACCTAGCGGACCTCGGAGACATCTTAGCCAAAGCTTACCACGCGGTAGTTTTACCTGTTGATGACTGGATCGACAGTGAAGGTTTTTTCATCAGAAAAGGGATATTTCGATTTCTATCACACTTCAAGTTGTTAAGAAGGTGACGACAGCGATCTTGACGTTGTTCTCGTATACAGTCTGGGAGCAAAGGTTTTTCCACGCACCTCAAGCTCTTGCTGCCCTGCTCATTGACGGCTCTGGACAGTGGACACTGTGGCCACCAAAATGTTCTTCTTCGCGAGCGCAGTCATTTTGAGCTTCCGAGCTCTTCCGAAGGCCTTTCTCACAGCCAAACGGTTGACAACTTGAGGTTTGCCTGAACGAGATCGATCTTTGAGGTCTTCTCCGCTCTTGAGCCTCTCCGCAACTCTGAAGGCGGTCATCCGACTAACGTTGAGCCGTTTGGCTATGTCGGCCTTGTTGTGGCCCGCCCGCAGGAAAGCAGAGATCACGATTCTTTTCACTTCAATCTCGAAACATCTGCACACAATGTAAAAGTCGTTTTAATGACACTTGTCGAAAAAGTAGAATTTTAACTTTGTTTGGAGGATTTTTTTCTATCGCACACGCAAACCTCTCGAAAGATCAAAAGACCAAGTTTAATAGAACTTTTGCAAAACCCGGTATAGGCAAGCGGTAGAGAACCCGCTCGTCACAGTACCAGGACAGGCACCGCGCACGAGCCCCTCCAGCTCTAGAGACTAAAACATTCACCTAGAATGTGGTGTATAGTCTTGGATCGCAAGCATTCTTCGCAAAACTTCTGAGAGAGTTCCATCTGATGAAAGGCCGCGGCCAAAGGTTTTCGGACACATGTATTTTTCTTATTCATTGTATATGTCTATGAATATGTTGGTGTAGGTTTGCCCCATGTGCCCAATACATCTGGAAAGCAAAATATAAGTACCAGCCTTCTTTATAACTTGGGGGGGGAGGGAATATCTAAAATTGCGATGCTATTGACATGTATGAAGTCGTGATATTAGTATACAGTATATTAAAGTGATAATGTCTCCATATAACACATATGTTGATCAATATGGTATTCATATCGACAGGATCAGATAATATATTTATGGCGAAAACATGTAACTACACCTTGGATGAAAGAAGTCTCATACGCATATTGCACGAGGAGGGTCTCAGCTATCGACAAATTACCTGAAGAGTCCACGGATCATATTCCAGTGTTGCAGAAGTGTTGAAGATGATCCGAGAAAATTGGACCATCCAAGACCGACGTTGTAATGGACAACCCAGTGTCAGTACACAACGTGACGACAAGCCTTTGCGTCGCAGGTGTCTTCGGAATCATCAGAATAGTCCGTTTTAGTCTGCTTGCACAAGCCTGAAGTCAATTAAAGTTCGCCAGAAGCCGCTGATCAACCTTGAGCAGAAGCGACGTCGACTGTCTTCGACACGTGCTCAACCATGCGTCATTGGGGAGGTTCTATTGGTCCGACGAGTCCACGTTTCAGTTGCTCTCAACCCCAAGCAACGTTAAGAGTCCGCAGGGGGCCAGGGGAGTAGTGGAAACGAAGAGTGCATAGTGCCAATATTAAAGCATGGTGGATGTTGTGTAATGGAAAGGGCTACATGTCAAATTCGGAGGGGAAAGGGATCGTATCACCTTTTGTGCTGTTCCTATGAATTCAGGGAAGTCACAAGCTGTCCTAAGAGATTACATGCGGTCCTCAGCTCAAGATCTCTCCAGAAGCACCCGTAATGTGATTTTACAGAATGACAATGCTCCATGTCACAAGTCTGCGTCCACCATGCAGTGGTTCTGGGACAAAGTGATGGACTAATCACCCATCCCTGCGGAGGGGGGCAGCATCACATTCCTCGGGCGTTGCACCTTCGTGGAGAGCGTGCATCGAAGATTAAATTGCTCTCATCACTGCCAAGGAACTCTCTACATGTCCCTGAGCTTCCCGTATCAGTTTGGTGTAACGGTCATTTTCACAAAGCTTGATATACTCATTTGTTATGTGTCGCTGATGTTACATGTTCTATTAAATGTTATTAATTCTTGTTGATTGTTTCGGGTATATACATAATTTATTGCTATTTATTCCTTATTTCAGTTATATTCATATTTATATGCAAATAAAAACTTTCCGTGTTGTCCGAAAACTTTTGGCCCAGGCTGTATCTCTGTTTCAGGAGTGTGAGCGATACGGAGATGTCAGAAAAGGCCTTGATGCCGTCGAAGCATTGGAGATAGGTTCACGGGAAATTCAAGGCACGTACTTTAGATTTTAGCTCGATTTTTCCTATCTTCTTAGCCATGGAGCTAGAAGGGCTGACCTGATTCCTGCTATGTAGAAGATAATCTAGACATCTTCTCGCTTATGAGTAGCCATCTAATCATGGATTCCTCGAACCAGGGAATGTGGAATTCCAATGCCCTCAGGAGCACTTAGCACGGTTTGTGAATCGCTGTATATTACTCTAAATGTCCTTATTTGCATTGGAAGGATTATTATTTAAACATTAGTAATGAAATTAAAGTGATTAATTAAGCAGTGATAACTTAAAAGTAATATATTTAGCAGTGATTTATGAATTAGGGATAAATTAAAATTAAGTAATAATGCAAAAATGGGAAAAGAATTATAGAATAGATGGCATGAACTCACTTTCGGCATTGTATTACGTATGTACAAGGTGCAGACGGTATTCATTATCAATTTTCAACTGGTAATTTTACCCATATTTTTTGCAGAATAATTGACCATGGAAAAATTTTAATCCCCAAATTTGTTTTGTAGAAGAAGCATAAAGACCTGTTTGGAATCTGTGCCGGAAGGACAAACAAGCTTATGAAAGCTTTTATTTTAGTTAGGATTTATTTGGGTGAAGCTTTTGAAAGTTTTTATTTTAGTTAGGATTTATTTGGGTGAAGCTTTTGAAAGTTTTTATTTTAGTTAGGATTTTTTTGGGTGAAGCTTTTTAAAGTTTTTATTTTAGTTAGGATTTATTTGGGTGAAGCTTTTGAAAGTTTTTATTTTAGTTAGGATTTATTTGGGTGAAGCTTTTGAAAGTTTTTAATTTAGTTAGGATTTATTTGGGTGAAGCTAATGAATCAGGTTGCAGTGCCACTCATTTTTCTGAGTCGGAAAACGTATGGGCGCAGGTCATTCGCGGACAATAGATTGGATTATCGTCGCAAGGATTTTATTTTCCCGTTCAATAGAGACTTGCCTCTTATTCCCAGGCCTTCTGTGGTAAGCCCACCTACATATACAAACATGATTGATCCGACCTACCTAAATCCTACTAACCAAAATCAATCGTCAGCTCTCATAATGGTTTTTAGTCGCGTGCACACGACTATGAGTTACTATTTCGCTCTGTAGGTAGGTCGGTCGGACGGTAACCATTTTACTTGTCAATGATTTTTTGAAAGTTTTAATGATTAAATGAAGTGTTTCTTCATGCGTTAAGTTGACCACAGTTTATTAATGTGAATAAATAGAACGATATGAATCTGCTTACTAAAAATAAACTTTTGACTTGGCTTAAATTGTTAATTTTGAAAGTACTCCCCTTTAATGTAAACAGCATCATGATCAGAGTAATAAGGCTAATGTCAATGAACTTTATGAGAGTGAAATGATTTAACATATGAGCAAGGAGCCCTCCTTCCTCAGGTGTCGCTGATTGGACTAACTGTTGAAACCCATCAGAAAAGATCCATCGTACAATAGGATGAGTCTTTTCAAATAATTCATATTAAAATCAACAACAATATAGCAATAATCATTGAAATAATTGAGAACACGCGACTTAGATATGTTGACCTTTTTTAACCTCCAGAGTTACGCCGCCCCGATTTCATTTAGTGGCGTTACGGGCCAATTTTTGTCCTTTGAAGATATGAATTCTATTTGTGAGTCCGAACCTCTTGTTTTAAAGGAGTCCCATTTTTGTCTCTGTTTATTTGCCTTTACCTATTATATTTCTTTAAAAGGAAAGGGTCGGTTTATTGACCCAGAATGATACACAATTCGCTATAGAGGGAATGTACACACTCATGTGGACCCTGTGGATGTTACACAGCCTGTTTCGAGTACACAGAATGCAAACAGAGAGATCCGTGGGGCGGATGCTCGAGAAAAGGTCATTAACTCAAAGGGTGACCCATGGGTTGCCATTTCTATACTAACACACACGAACAGCCTTATAGAACGACTGCTAACTTAACACTGACCTCACTTATCTCTGTCTATTACACTATTCTGAAAAATAAATATAAACTTTAATAGTTTTGCTCAAAATTAAGATATATTCTGAAATAAGCCTATAATTCTCCCATGTACCAATTAATTTGGACAACACTGGTGTAGCTCCCTTTACCCACGTCGACGTAGAACTTCCCGCTCTTGATTAATACTTTTATTACGAATTGGGTCATATAAGTATGGTTATTTATACCTTTTCCATTTTCAATCGAGGGCGAAGGCCACGATAGGATGATGAAATTAAAATAAAAATTAGAGTGACAATCTCTGGCAAGCTCAAGAGCACCAGGGGACGGTCTTCGGTTACCATATATGTGCACTGGTAGCACATAACTTATTGTTTCGTGATCTATCGCTCTTAAGTATTAGCAACATTCGAAGTGGCCATTCACAGAGACGTTTCGATCTCTTGATCTCCCACTATCTGTCAACCTTCCCCATTTCTCCTCGCCTGAGGATTCTGGTCATTCCTCGCTTACGGACGACCTGTCCACGGCAAGTTTCAAACCGGCTCTTTTATGTTGCCTTTCGTCTTCGTTGTTTGCCATTTGTTCTAACAATTTTTCCCATGGCAGAATCTTGCCTCTTCTTCTGACTTATATTCGGTGACGTCCTTTACGCCTCTCCTGTCAACCCAACCATGGCATAATCTCACATCTACCTTCGAAGTCATCGTTAGTTTTTGTTCAGCTTTAAATCTAATAATGGCTTCCTGGAAGAGCGCCGAGTTCGCCATGATTAATGATAACCTTTAGTGCTCTTTTATTCCATAGTTACTGCGAGCATTATCTAACACGATGGCATCGATTTTTAGTAATTGTGATGCCTTCATTTTGTATCTATTTTAATCCATAGCAATGCCTTCATTTTGTATCCATTTTTATCCATAGCAATGCCTTCATTTTTTATCCATTTTTATCCATAGCGATGCCTTCATTTTTTATCCATTTTTATCCATTGTGATGCTTTAATTTTTTAAAAATTTTATTCATTGCACAAATTTAGCCATATCTCGCTCGAGTGGCTTACTCGACCTCTATATCGTACCAATTAACTCATTACATTAAATTATGGCAATTTTGATAATTAAGAATATTATAATTATGTCATGAGAATTTTTGGAAAAGGCAAAATTAAAAATTCAAATATCCCATTTGTAAGATGGTGAGCGTTAGAGAGTTAATTAATCTTCTTTCTGGATATTTCTATGTAAATTAACAATTAAAATGCCCCAATCCTTCGTTGTTCATTCCTTCCAGACCAAACCAAAAGAATAAGAGCCTCGAAGAACCTCTGATGGGTAGATGGTAGGGATACAGGATCGGAGCGTCGCCTGTGCACGAGGAAGAAGGTTGACCTTCAGGAACCTAAGAGAAGCCGGGACGGTCATGCTCCCAGACGGGTGTGTGGTCCCTCCCTGCCCCGTAAGGTATGGCATGAGCACCCATGCTATAGCTGACATCTGGAGGATTGCGTGTCCTCTAGGCAGCAACGTCTGTAAGTGGATAAGTGACTAAATATCTTCCGAGTATTTTCACTTTCTTTACATATCTCTCTTTTTAAACTTTCTAGTGATGTCCTCTTTGGATTACCGCTTCTTAGTTTTAAGTCATAAATAATAACGTAGTACCTCACAACTTTATCCCCCCCCCCTCCCTCCTCGCCGGTAACTATAAACCAAATCTAATTTCTACTTTACCAAGGTCTCACATGACATTTTGAAGGCAAACGCGTGTGGTAATCAGACCACAAACACTATTGGGCAGACCTTCCGTCTCCAACACACCCTTTCCCTTCCTCGCTTCATGCACAGATTACATCACCCCGGTCACAGGAACTAGAGAGGGAGGGGCGTTGTTCCAGCGGGGCGAGGTCATATACAAGTCCAAAAATGGTGCCTAAAAATGCCTCGGGAGAGGGTGGGCATTTTCAGTTGGCCGCATATTGATCCATCGAGAAAAGAACTCGAGGGGGGTGGGGTAATCGCGGAAGAGCACTTAACTCGCTCTTACATTTACCCCGCTATATCCGACTATAATTACCAGCTTTGAGCGGGTCGACGGTGATCAGGACATTGCGACCATACTCAAGAATCTTTATTGCAGTTCCCCCTTGGAAGTGGCGGGGCGCACAAAAAAATATCCCAGAATCAAGTGGCGCAAATAAACACAAAGAATAACAGTTCATTAATTTCGATTCTTTAGTGGCCAGAGGGAGAATCCACGTACTGTTGGTTATAACATTGGGTGAAAAAAAGGAGGTACAATATTTACAAGAAGCGTGTAATAAAAATTACAAAAGAATGAGGGAGCAAGTAAGGAATAATGAATACATAGGTCAAGCTGATATGCTTTGTCCATCATTCCCATGATATATCCGAATCTCCTGAACCAAATAGGATGTATTCACATCTTCGGGAGATCGCGTAAATGTTTAGAGAAATAAGGCGGTGAATAAAAAAGGATCACTACATTGTATCCTCTCAGTTACAGTCAGGCGCGGGTCAGGATGGGGGGGAAGGGGCTATGGGTCTGAAGCTCCACCAAATTTCAGACCCGTTTATGTTTATATTTCTTTTTTAGGCCATATTTGTATTCTGCTATTCAAAAGGAGTTATGTAATAATTTAGAATATATATAAAAACATTTTTTAAACCTTTGTGATCGAATGTATCTTATATGATACATGTCTAAAACGCAGGTAAATCTCAAAAATAATGATTAAATTCAGTATCAGGCCTTAACTGACGTCTCAAAACTATAATTCATAATTTTCTGATGTGTGGAAAAAAAATCGGATCTGAGAGAGTTGGGTGCTCAGTCCTGTGTGAAATACTGTTAATTATTATCAATGCTATGTAAGATAACCATTATTGATCATCAATGCCCTTTTCGCAGACTACTGAGAGGGACGAGTTCATGTTAGCCCCTCCCCCCAATCCTCCCAATTTTTATCCTGGATCCACCACTGGTGACAGTATCTTTACCTCTGAGCTGGACCAATACTTTTGGTAGATGAATACATGGTTTTTCTTTTCTTTTCTTAGAACAAAAGATAGCGCGCTTGTGTGGAATTAAAAATAAAACAAAGTCAACAAACCTAAGTCGCCTGCTCTCAATTATATCAATAATTAAAATTAAAAAAATTAACAAACGTATTATCAATTAACAAACATATCATCTAACCTTACGACCTTCCAAACTTTCAAACACTCATTGAAAAGGAAAATGGTTACATCTGCCCGCCCGACCGACACAGTAACTAATAGATTCGCGTGCACGCCACTAAAAACAGCCAAACCGTATGCAGCTAGCGTTGAAAATACCCCCTAAGAAAGACTCAATACTGTCTTAGTTCACATTCACCTTAACTTCTAGGATTTAATTACATCAGAATAGTTATTTTTTAATGATCAGCTCTATCCTCTGTGCATAATAGGACGCGAAAGTTTCATTTACAGAGTACCAGAATTTATTATAAAAAAAGAAATTGGTATGGGTCTTACCACCGTTCTGTACTCGTTTAAGATGTCTTTTATTTCTCAATGTGGATCTAATGTTTAACGTGGAATCCGAACCATAGGTATTCACCAGCGTATGGCAACCGGCGAGAAGTTGACCTGAATCGAGATTCCATCCGGCGACGCTCACACCTGATTAGATCTTAACTTTGCTATAATCGGAAGCTCTCTCCAATAGGCAGATCCGTGACCCAATTTATATTATAAATAAACCTTGTTCATCGCAGCGAGATTTCAGAAGAGTTTGAGAGAAAAGGCTTGATTAGACTTAGCGTGAGCAACATGTAATCATTGATGCGTTTTAAGCGTGAAGCTCTTGCCTTTACTTGAGGATTAGATAACATGGAGAATTAAGATTACACAAAAACATCAATCGTGTCATTTTTTCAAAGGCAGCGTACAATGGATACAGCCAGTCCCTGTGTAACCCTCTTCCCTCAACATTCAATACGCCAATGATTTCAGCCAGATAATCACATGTCCATGGAAGAATGTGCCGTGGCAAGCTCGTATGACAGCGGCAGAAATCGAAAGATTGAACAACTACGAGGCTCAATCGAAGATCAGAACGAACCAAGAAAAATTTAAAGTAGTCCTCATTGGCAGGAGACTACTCGCAGATGTCAGGGTGGGGGATAGACGCTATCCCCGAGTACATTGCACGGATTGCAATGTACTCGGAATTAATATTACTTCATCCAGGTACAGGAAGCACGTCGATGATAGGATTTCTAAAGCCTCGGTCGCAGTCAGGACTCTGTATATGTTTAGAAATCTACGTGAAAGCAACAAGAAAAAGATCTACAACGATATTGTTAGATTTATATTGCTATACCCCGCTTCCGCCCTTTTTTTTTGTCTCAAAAACACAAAAGAGGAGACTATAAACAGTGCAAAATAAATGCGTGTACTTAATTACGGCTACACGTAGGTGGGAAAGAAGACGCCAAGAAGATCTGCACAGGAAGGCAGGGTTAACACCCATAAACAAAGTCATAGAAGAACGGACTCGAGAAATGCAAGAACTGGTTAATCAGGAACTGGATGAGGATATCACTCATATGATTAACCAGAACAGAAGAGCTATATGTCGCACCAGATTTCCAAGCTCCGCTAGCCTAGTAGCTGGCGATGACGAAGTACCGTTCTACGTATGAGGAGAATGTAAAAACCAAAAACCATCCAAAATGTGACAACAAACTCGATTCAAGAAAAATCACCGATTTGACCAATACACACCGAACAAGACTAGCAAACCAAACCTGACGCGAAGAAAGAAGGCAAGAAGAAACTGAAAACACTGATAGACACAAAGAACAAAAAAAATAATAAAAGACAATAAATACTAAGCGCATATTTAAAGTAATATATTACAAAACAATAGCAAATGGACATTACATACCCCAAAACATTAAAAATTATTAAGACAAATGGCTTGAACGCCATAAAATAAAAACCATAACGAAAAAAAACAAAGGAAACAGATGACAATAACATTTATGAAAGTGATAGGCCTTACCACCAGGCGCCTAACATCTCTTTGCACCCTACCACACTTCTTTCTCTTTTCACCACTTGCCCATTTTGACCTATTAATCCACACACACCCTCCCCCCCCCATTTGCATATAGACACACTTACATCAATCAAAATCGAAAGCACCGAGGCTTGGGAGAGAGCGCTTGGAAATTTTATTTTAAAATAAAAAAACAAGTAGATAAGCGAGAATAAATAAGTAGATTGGGAGAAGCAGACTACAGAAAGGGGGAGATTTCCCAGCTTTGCCATATGTTATTTTGTCGATAAAATAAGCAAACAAATGAGGAAGCATTAAAAAAAGAAAGAAGTGAAGCCTAAGTAGTCATTTGGAGTGACCTTATTATTATGTAAACCTCTCAAAAAGTTAACATTTTATTTTGTGCTTGGAAATTCCGAGTATGAAATGTAATTAAAAATTCATTCTCGCTCGTCTTACGAGGTTGGTATTTTAAAAATAATTATGAGTTGCTTTTATTTGTTTAGTGATTTACTGACCGTATGCGAGATGATATGTGGCTATCAATTCTATTAGAAGACAATTTAAAATTTAGTAGATTTAGGTAGTTAATGTTCTATTGTACGTATTTTGACCTGTAGCTGGAGGTTCGGATCCATGCACCCCCAGTAGTAGTTTAAAATTGAGGCGACAGCTGTAGCAGTACTAGATATCGCAATCATTTTTAATTTAGATATCTTTTTCCTCATTCAGCAATTTTAGTAGAATAAATACCTGTATGAGTAAACTTGCCTATAAGCAGTCGCAAACTTAATTCGTTCCTTTGTGAGTTATTACAACATTTACATCAAATTATTGCCAAAAAAAGATTAAAATTTAAGTAAATTGTTAAAAATTGGGATTTTATTTATTCAAAAACTCGACTTTTTAAACACTGAGATTGCCGTTTGAAATATGCAAAATAGTATTAAACGAAATAGGCCGAAAAATGAACCATTTGTATATCTAGAATCATTTACTTTTGTAGTTTGTTTATGAATAAAACTAGCATATTCTAAACAAAAAAACAACAACCATACACTTGGAAAAAGTAAAGCATTTCATTTTCTCTCACATACCTCACCTAGGGTATACTTGCGCTCAATAAATCCTTAAACTTGGCAATTTAGGGTACCGTTAAATTTCTTTTTATGCCCTCGAGCCGTTAGGGTCATTGCGGAAGTTAGTTATGGATTATGGATGAGGAATAGAATGCCTCACACGTGCAATTAATTAATCCAGACCTTTTATGCTAGCGACTGTCTTACTAGACGCTTCCATTAAATTTTTATTGTACATTTTCAAGTGCAGGAGATAACGAGCTAATTATTTTTAAGTCCGCTGAAATCAACATTTATTTTGTTCAGGTAAAGGAACTACGTCCGCTTTTGTCCAGTTTGGGGGGTATTTATCGACTTGGCAAAGCTAGATTTTAGAACCAGAAGTGTGGGAAGTTTCTCCTGGAGCAAGTTGGCCGCAGCCCCCCTCCTCTTCTGTCCCCCTTACCGATCGTAGGGAGGGGGGACATCAGAGCTGTATCCCTCCCCCCTTAAAACGAAAAGGAAAATAAAAGCTTGAAAAATCAAATAGGAAATCAAATAAGAATAAAAATAATACTATGTACAGTCTAACGCAGACATCACACGAGCATGGTTAGGCTGTCATCTGAAGCTTCAAGGTGTACGCAAAGAAGTGATTAATATATGCATATAAAAATAGGTGCCAATATACGACTTACAGGAGAACCATACTTCTGCAGCTTTAAAAATATATGTTTCATAATAGTTCTTAGCCTTGGTATAAGTGAGGTGATAAATTAACAGATATAGATAAATTACATAGTGTCAGCTGCCTCCATCGCTTCCCTGGCCTATCTCTCGGAATCTCTAGCAATGATCCTTCGAAGTTTGTCGTTGCCATCAGCCGCATTGTTGCAGCTTCATTTTAGAACCAGAACCTTTGAATCTCATGTTGGGTTTTTAATTGGGAAAAAAAAGGAGACTTGTAAGTCAACGATGTCTTTTCACTTAAGAGATAGGGAAGAGGTGAACAGATGATGGAAAATGTGGATGTATATGCTATCGAGAAATGGGATAGTGAAATGGCTTAAAGATGGGAGATACATAACCCGAGTGGACAATTTGGGAGGTTCTAGGAACAAGTTCGTACAAAAAGTATAGACACGATAAGTAAGAACTTGAACTGACTCATGACGATACCTAATGCTAAAGAACTTTGCTCCAACCAAAGGGATCAAAGGTGATTGAGGGCGAAAGCGGGAGGTGAAATATAGGTAAAAGATGAATCGACACCAGTAAAAATGCTAGTGGCATCGAATACTTAATCACTTAAGTTTTTTTTTTCCGTTAACAAAGTTGCCAAAAAATCAGTCGCCGATGATGAGTCACCAAACATAATATCTCGGGGAGATTCTCTAAAATCCGTGAATCTTTTAATGACCCCGTATATTCCTCGGTAAACTATTTAGAATTGATCATTCAATTTCCGATTATATACAGGGGAAATCTTTAAGCGGTTAATCAAACCTTTTCAACAAATAAAACCCTCAAACTCATAAGACCGGATAGATATCAAAAGGTCCTCCCGAGACAGACAGAAGATGACCTTCGTTCGACGCGGCGATACAAATGAAAACATGGATATCACTAGTTGTGATCGAGTACTGTTCTATGTAACTGTGATAGTTCCATTGTTTTTAATGTTGCATCATCATTAGAGGAATCGACCGAAATCAGCAACCTTGTAATCATGCGCAGATGCAGTTCTCAATCACAGGAAGAGTTATGTAATAATATAGAATATAAAAAAAAACCAGTTTTTTAAATTTGAACCGTTGCGATCGAATGTACTTTCATATACATATGATGCATGTCTAAAAAACTGGTAAATCTCAAAAATAATTATTAAATTCAATGTAATACCTCAGCTGATGTCCAAAACTACAATTCACAATTTTCTGATGTGTGGGATAAAATTGTATCTGAGAGAGTTAGTGCTCAACCCTTTATGAGATGCTGTTATCCATTATCAATGCTGTGTAAGATAATCCTTATTAATGCTCAAATGCCCTTTTCTCAGACTCAGCAGAGGGAGGAATTCAGGTTAGCTCCCCCCCCCCCGCCCAATTATTTTTTACCATAGATCTGCTACTGCTTGTTGTAACAAGGTCATCCATGGATTTTTTTTTTTGGGTGGGGGAAGCATAATGAAGGCGAAGGCATGGCAAGGAGTTGCGACATCCTTTCAGTAGAATGGTAGGTTCCACCAAGGATCTCGAGCGTTTTGTGTTCTTTTCAAGCCTTTGGGCTGTGTTCAGATATTTGGGACAATCTGGTATTAATGAGTTTATTTTGTAGTTACCTCTTTTTTCTTACTTCAGCTCCTTCTCTTTTAAACTTTAATCTAAGTGCCACTAATTCATTTCATGATTGGTTAAATTTATTGCTTTAGGTGTTCCCTTTCCTCACCCTTTTGCTTATTTATTACAGTTTTCTCTTGTTTTCCGTCATTCCTTGATAATGAATTTGAAATCTTCGTTTCAATTTCCTTGGAGGGGCTTTGCTGCACTTATTACTTACGTGATATTTTGTAAGTTTTTCCACAAATATATACAGGGTGTTCGAGCTAAATTTGGCAATTTTCAATGTCTCTTCTTTTTAGGAACAGGTTGACGTATCGGTAAACAGTGACCGGCATTAAAGAGAATACAGAGTAAAGTTTTAGTTAAGAAAAAGTTAGCTTACATGGAGGACTCGAAGCCTTATGATGATTCGCGCCGGATATCAAAATGCTGGCCTTATCACTGCTTTTCAATGATGTTTATATTGTAGAGGCTGTAGGGCGTGGCATGGACAGCTGGAACGGAGACTCCGAAGCCGTAGCCAGCACAAAGGAACATAGCAGGCGTTTGACTGCGCCCATACGCCGGAATCGATTCAACAACTGCAGGACAAGGTGACAAAAGACCCGAGCAAGCGAATCCGGGTTTGACGAGAGAGATTGGCGTTATAGTCGCCACCATGAAGCTGGCCCTGTATGAGAACCTTCGCTATCACTCGTACAAGAGGTGCAAAGGACAAATTCCGACAGCCAAGGTCAAGGAAAACCGTTGAGCAAGGAAAAATTTGTTTTTTCTCAGACGAAATAAACTTCTGTCGGGACCAGTAGCACAGTACTATAACAACGGATGGCTTGACTACAATCCATGCAACGTTCCATGTATCATGAGCACTAAGGTACCCCCTACCATGGTCTTTAAGCGGGTCTCTAATCAGTGTGACAGCATGCTGCCCCACTCTTTGGCTAGGCTCTTAGGCATAATTCAGACGGCTATGTGGAGCTGTTGGAGAATGTGGTCAAACTCTGGATTAATATGTTAGCTTCTGGAAGGCCACACTTCTGGAAAGAGTTGGAAGTGGTTGTCGAAGAATTTATACGACTTCACCAGTGCCACTTCCTGACTTCCTAATTTCCAAGATTTTAACCCAATAGATTGGTATGTGTGGAGCGCGGCTGTGAAAGAAACCAACTGATGTTCCTACAACATCAAGAACGAGCTGATGGTCAAGATCAAGGTGTTCGAAGATCTTCCAAGGGACACAGTGAGTAATGCACGCGACAAGATTCGGCTTGAGGCCGCGGTGGAAGCTGAGGGCGGCTACTTTGAGTAAATGTTATATTCCAGCCATAATCTAGTTGATAATTTTGGGGGTTAATTTTAAAATACATTTATTTTAGGCTGAGATATTTCGTTTTTATTAAAGTTATGCAAACCGTCAAATTTAGATCAAACACCTTATATATATATATATATATATATATATATATATATATATATATATATATATATATATATATATATATATATATATACAGGGGCGTACCTAGGATTTTAGGCCGAGAATTTTAATTTGGATTAGAGAAAAAAATTCTTCACTTACTCAAATTAAATCTTCACTCCAATTACTCGATTTCATCTAGCATCGAGAGTTTTATGGCCCAGATTCATGCTATCAGCGGTTAAGTTCTCGAGTATAAAAGTGAAGAAAGGCGCAGAACAGAACAAAACAGAGAATTATTTCTGTGTTGTTACAAGAACAAGAGATACGAAACACACGCTTGAACATAGTCTTTATTGTATTAATAATAATCGGCACAAATATCAAATTATATAATTAGTAATTAACCACATTAGGCAGTTAACAAACATTTCACCAAATGACTGCCTCAGTACCTTCATGAATCATTTTGACGACTGCAGAACAGAGGTTCAAAGCAAGCGCCTTCGATTGCCCTTATCACAGAACACATCAATAACACTGTCAGGGTCCACCTCAATGTCGTGTGTCATTAGCACCCAAGCATCGAGACGCTCTTGAGTCATTGTCGACCTCAGATAAGTTTTGAGTCTTCGAAGATGAGAGAAGGATCGCTCGGAACTGGCGGTAGATGACAGTACAGTCCCGAACAGTCGAAGGAGTGTTGCCACGTCAGGCAGCAACATTCGAGTCGCTTCCTTGATGCACTTTTCAAGAGTCCAATCCTATCGATCTTCCACTCCACTTATTTCTGTCAACCACTCTTGTATTTGGGAGTTAGCATTATCGATTCCATCAGCGAGGTCTTGCTCGTAGATCTTAAAGACAGGGAGTAGTTTCTTCGAAGTGTCCTCCCGAGCAAATCTGGGTATGAGCCCTAGCGATTTCACTACCTGGCATATGCATTTGTGGTCAAACAGGCTCGCTAGTTTGGCTATCATCGCATCCAGAAATGGGACCAGTAAGGTTCTTTCATAGTAAAATTCGGGTGTCGACCCTTCTTGGGCCTGTCGAGGCACAGATATTTCAGTCCCCATGGCGGTGCTCATCTTCATTGATTCAGTAAACATCGGCTTAAATGCAGTCGAGGACTCCTCTCTCATTTTCTCAACTTCTGCCTGGTGACACAGATGCGTTTATACGCCTCCCCAAGATGTTGTGCTGGATCCTGCAACCCCTGACTCACAGGGAGAGTTAGACGCAAGACTACGTCTGCCACTGCGGGAGAGCAGGTTAAACTAGGTCGCGTCATTGCGCCAAGAAGGAGACAGCATGGGAGTTGCCATCTTCCGAAAGATGGATACGACAAAAGGAAATAGCTCAGCTAGAACGGCAACACTGTTGTGGCGTTCCACCCACCGCATAGGGGAGTACGCCTTCAGACGTCATTTCCTGTGTAATGATACCATCTCATCCTTTTCAATCAGCTGCTCAAGCATGTTTGTGCGCTTTTGCGAGTTGGCAAAAAAATCGCAGATTTGGCTAATGATTCCAAAGAGTGCTTTGAACTTAGGGTGGTCGCAAGCCTTTCCGATCACCAAATTCAGCCTATGAGAAAAACAGTGTACGTAGACGGCGAGAGGCTGCTTTCACGGTGGCTTGACATCCGTTAAATTGACCAGCCATTGATGTTGCCCCGTCGTAACCTTGCCCTCGCAAGTTTACTACATCCAGCCCAAGAGTTGAGAGTGTCCAACATCAGAGTGGCCAGCCCCTGGCCCGAAGTGTCTTTGGCTTCTACAAAAGCGACAAAATCTTCGCTTATCACACCTTCTGAGTTCACGGTGCGAAGAATAATGGACGCCTGTTTCGTTCGAGCCGTATCCGTGGTCTCGTCCATCAGCACTGAGAAAAGCCTTGCCAGCTTGACTTTAGTGACCAACTCGTTACGAATGAGCTTACCTACTAGGTTGATAAGTTCATTCTGAATTCAAGGAGACGCATATTAAACGTAGTGGGGTAACTCGGAAAGAAGAGTATGGAGTGCCTCTTCTCCTCCGTCAACACGGAAACACAAAGCGTTTCGAAAGATGCCATCATTTTTTGAGGCCAAGATGTCTCCGGTGTCGCGGTGGGCGGGAAAAGCAAGATTATTGTGACCCAGAAAGAGTATTGTTGCTGCGATTTATTGGA
The DNA here is from genome assembly GCA_963969495.1 of Ceratothoa steindachneri. Classification (NCBI taxonomy): domain Eukaryota; kingdom Metazoa; phylum Arthropoda; class Malacostraca; order Isopoda; family Cymothoidae; genus Ceratothoa; species Ceratothoa steindachneri. Next base: position 68,251,184 of record OZ018323.1, on the reverse strand, counting down.
GCTTTGACCGGTTAGCGGCAATCTGGACTTTCCTCTGAGCCATAAGCTGACGGTCGATGGCCTGATCACTATCAGTAGTATGGAGTCGATGCAGTCGCGCACGCTCAACGCAAGCAAGATGTGTGATTATTTTGTCATGCTTTTGGCGTATTCCATTCGCGTTTTTTAGCTGTTAGCACACGCGTAACTAGCTGAGCGTGTAGCTGGTATTTTCCTCCGACTTTGGCTATTTCTTTTTGGAATATAGCACAAGGAATTCAGGGGGACCCGTTGGTTTATTTGGCATAACCAAGCCAATTGAACATCTCCAGCCACTCCCGGCTAAAGCGTCGCCCTTTCTTGTCCACTGGAATTTTTCGCCTTCTCCTGGCATCGGATGGTTCTCAAGAAGCTGGTTCACCTGATGAATATTTAAAGAAGATCCTCTCAGATGTATCCTTAGTAGCTGCCCATGGTTAACTGTTGACGGAGTAGCCATCACATTCTGGTTGACAGACGAAGTGGACAGAGAGTCCAACGGGCCGGGACACGCGCTGGAACACGCACTCGTCGAAGCGATTGTGAGGTCTTCTTATTTGGTGGACACGCTCGATCTACAGGACTGAGAATTCGAAGGCGAAGAACTTGAAGTCAAAGACTCAGACACAGGTAACTTCGGACTTTTTGGCACGGGCTGAAAGAAATTTGTAATACTACCACGCTTCATTGCACAAACCTGTGGTTAGAAAAATGATGTTTAGTAAGAGCTATGTTATTTAAAAAATCATTCTTAGTAATGAAAAATATTTTAAATAATAATGTATTTAATTATAATTCAAATTATAATTAATACATTTATTTCGTATACTATTAGGCTTCTACCAGCCTAAAAAAGATTAAAAAAACATATATAAGTATTCAACTATAAAATATAAGCAAATATAAAAACATATGAACAAATAAACGTATTGACAAATCATATAAATTGACCTATTCTAAAGCGTTTTTCATAAAATCTATAAAATAGAAACAATGTACAGAATAACATTAGAGAAATAAATAATTGTTTAAAAACAGATATTGTTAACTCATCTACAAGTTTACGACATCTTAACGAAAGTGGAGCGCGGTCAGCTTCTGTTTTGTTCGATTGTTTGTGATGTAGCAAAAATGATACGATATGAGACAAACCGTTAACCCTAAACCGCTAAGTGTAAAAAATATTTACGTTAAGACAGATATATATATTATATATAAGAGATACAGCTGTATTGGAGACGACAGAATGTAAACAATGATAAGGAACAAAATTATTTTCTATGAGATACCGATTAGTTGAGAATCGACTACTCACCAGTAGGATGCTAACGCTTTCAAGCACTATTTATAAGCACAGACACCGGAGTTCATAACTATCACTGTAAGATTAGACAAGGAACGGGGGCGCTGTTGGCAAGTAGCTGCTTATATAGCTTCTACAGACGAGCTCTAGAATGTTCCAGTGACTTTTAGATGGCGTTGTCTTTCGGTAGCGCGCAACTAACCACGTGGTGGGGGTCCCCAAACAATCTAAATCACAGGCGGCGACACCACTCTACAATAAACATCTTAATATGAGAAAAGTGGGTGCATTATCGACAAAAAACTTATTATATAACTTCTAGAGATGAGTTCTAGAATCTGCCAGTCACCAGTGCCTTGTAAGTGGCGTGTAGCTTCCGGCGGTGACTCACTGCTGGAGTTGTCTTCCGGTAACACGCGGCAAACCACGTGCTGGGGATTCCCAAACATTCCAAATCACCTGAGGTGACAGTAGCAGCCACTCACAGTGCCCTCAACCCATTTTACCTCAATTTGTGCTATTTTAAAACTCAACCTATCTTATCGATAAAATAAATGTTGCTAAATATCTAATTACTTTTGCAAATTGCTAAAAGTAAAAAAACTATTGCCCCATTTTCGAAGGGGGGGTCGCCCTCCCCTCTTCCATAGAGCAAGTTTTCGGGAAGGGCTGCTGTCAAGCTCGCCCCCCCTCTTTAGGTACGCTAATATATATATATATATATATATATATATATATATATATATATATATATATATATATATATATATATATATATATATATATATATATATATATATATATGTATATATATATATATATATATATATATATATATATATATATATATATATATATATATATATATATATATATATATATATATATATATATATATATATATATATTATATAAATATATATATATATATATATATATATATATATATATATATATATATATATATATATATATATATATATATATATATATATATATATATAATATATATATATATATATATATATATATATATATGTATATATATATATATATGTATATATATATATATATGTATATATATATATATATGTATATATATATATATATATATATATATATATATATATATATATATATGTATATATATGTATATATATATATATATATATATGTATATATATATATATGTATATATATATATATGTATATATATATATATGTATATATATATATATATATATATTATATATATATATATATATATATATATATATATATATATATATATATATATATATATATATATATATATATATATATGAGGAATTAAACCACATTCTTCGAAGACAATTTAAAGAACAGTTTCGGTGTATCTCACACCCTTTTTCAACTGACACTGGATAGAAAATATGAGAAAAGTGCTTACATACATAACACAGGGTCAGGTCGTGAAAGATCGCCTCTTTTTACCCCCCAATCCCCTACTTGAGGCTAATCAGGGATGGGGTAAGGCCTAAACATATTGAAGGGCTGACATTTCACTATTTTGTTTATTTGCTTTCGTATTACAGGATTAAAAGAAAATTGACCCTCAGATAGATTTAAATTAGGAACTGACGATATCAAGCTTGATTCTACGATTCTTCTCTTAACATAGTTAGCCGATTTAAATACCATTTTACTTCCATTGAAATCGATCGAATGATTCAAGTCTCTAACATGGCAAAATATTCCACTGCTTTGGCTGCCCACTCTAATATCTCTTTTGTGTTCGTACAATCTCTTGTCTAGATTTCTCCCCGTTTCCCCTATATAAACCTTATGGCAATCGTTGCATGGTATTGCATATACTCCTATGTTATGATGTTCTTTGGGTTTCCTGGAAATCATCAATTGGTTTAAGGAATTATTATATTTAAAGGCTAGATTAATACCCACTTTTCCAAATATGTCCTTTAAACTATTTAATTTATTATTAAATGGCAATGTTATACATTTGTTAAGTCATTAGTGCGGGAAGGCTTATTACAATAGAATGTTTTCCTAGCTGCAAAATGGGCAGACGATATGAACCAATCGGGGTAATACAAATTAGAAAAAATGGTCCTGATGATGACAATTTCCTCATCTAAATAGGAACGATGACATATTTTATATGCTCTAAGGAAAAGGTTAGAAATTACCGATTTTTTAACAGTATTATCGTGAAACGAAAAATAATGTATAGAGGCATTCGAGTGGGTTGGTTTCCTATAAACGTCAAGTTTTAATTCATGGTGATCTTTATTAATGTGGACATCTAAAAAGGGTAATCTATTATCATATTCCCATTCATATTTAAATTTGATGGAGACATGCATGCCTTCACAATCCCACCACACGCACAGCATCGTCTTTTGTGGATGAAGTCCTTGCTTTAATCGCGGAAGTGTTTTTTTATTGGGGCTAAGCCATTGTTTTCGATGGTTCATGTTGACATAAACACACCAATTTTCGTCCTTAGTGATGATACGGTGAAGAAATCTGTCCTTATATCCACGAGTAGCCTTGTGACGAACAAGCAAACCTGCGGCAATCGTGGAGCGTTGAAGTTTGTTGCTTTAGCTCAAAGCATGCGGAACCCATGCACCGAGTTTTTGAACTTTCCCGATCGAATGAAGGTGATTCACTACAGTTTTCTGATCACACGCCAATTGTACAGCCAATTCTCTAGTCGATTAACGAGGATTTTCATGAAGAAGGTCGTTCAATCGATCTTCATCCAACTTAATGGGGCGACCAGAACGTTCTTCGTCATTAAGATTGAAATGACTGTTTTTGAAACGTGAAAACCACCATTGAGCTGTCCTTTTCGATAAAGCATTTTCTCCGTAAACAGCACAAATATCGCGACGAGCTTTGGCTGCGTTTGCATTGTTTCCGTCTCGATTGAAAATGAAAAACGCCTTTCTTTCAACTTGACATTCCATTTTGATGGTAGAGAACAAAAATTAAATTAATACAACTTTTAAATAAACCGCATTGCCTTATTACTCAACTTTGAGACATAGCCTAAGCAAAAGCCTAATAGTCTACGCTGTTAAGAGACGTAGCCTAACCTTTGTAAATTTTGCCCTCATTATTTATTATTATTTCTTAATATGTGCACAAATCACGTCAACAAAACTTAAATCAACACAACATTAAAAAAAAAACCCGCAAGAACTTATTCCTCAACCTAATAAATTAATTTAAGGAAAGAAAAGTAAGAAAGAGAGAGAGAAAAAAGAAGAAGCAAAAAGGGAAAGCGGTGGAAAGTCAAGAAAGAAAAGAAGGAAAGAGAACATATAAGAAGAGAATAAGATTAGAAATAAAAGAAACGGAAAGGAAAGGAGAGAAAAGGAGAAGAAAATTAAGGAAAGGAAAAGAGAGAGTATTTTGCAAAATAAATAAAATATGAAAGTTCAACGAAATGATATGGAATAAATAAAAAATGAACATAAAAGAAAGAAGAGAAAAGTAAAGAAAATAGAGGAAAATCAAATAAATGGAAAGAAAAATGAGAGAGAATAAAATAATAAACAAGAAAATAAGAGAAAATGAAAATAAAACGAAAGGAAAGGAAAATAAAAGACGATAGAGAGGTAGAAGAAAAGAAAAAAGAAAAAGATCAATGAAAGAAAATGAAAGAAAGAGAGTAAAAAGGTGAGCAAAGAAAAGAAATAAAAGAGAGGAAAATAAAATAAAAATATAAAGGAAATTTATAGGATACAAAAGAAAAAAATAAATAAAGAGGAGAATTAAAAAAGGGAAGAAAACTAAATAAAGCAAAGGATATATATATATATATATATATATATATATATATATATATATATATCTATCTATCTATCTATCTATATATATATATATATATATATATATATATATATATATATATATATATATATATATATATATTCAGTAAGAAGGACAAAACGAAGAAGGCGGGTCCTATCTTTAATTCCAACGTTTCGGGTTATTACAAAACCCATCTTCAGGAGTTAGAAACAAATTCTAAATGAGAAATCTAAGCCTAAAAACATAAAAAAAACAGCACATGATATAAAGTCTGTAGTGAATCTTTCTGACGCTCTACTCTCGAAAAGGGAAAAGTTTCTCCTCTCTTTTCGGCTTCAATTCAAGTTACCAAACTTCAGGCTCGACTATGTGGACTATTATTTTTACTTTGAAAGTTTTATTCACGATATCCAACATCTGCCCATTCTAGGTTCATTTTCTGACTTTATAATAAATATTTCACATGTCGCCCATGAAATTTTTCATAAATTTAAGCACATGAAATTTCCGTCTCTCCTTTTTACTAAACAAGATTTTTCTCTACTTCGGAACCTCGGGCGGAATAAGGAAATTGTTGTCACCCATCCTGATAAGGGTAATGGGGTGGTGATTTTGAATAGGACTGATTACATTTCCAAAATGTTGCAGATTTTGTTAGATAAATCCAAGTTTACTGAAATTATGGAACAACCTTTGACTATTATTCACCGTTTAGAGGACAAAATTAACCGTTTTTTTCCTGGAGCTAAAGTCTTCGTGTGTTCTTAGTGATTCTGTTTACGGTTCTCTCTATGTTTCATCATCGTACTTAGGTCTGCTCTATGGACTACCTAAGATACATAAGACTGGATGCCCTCTTCGTCCCATTCTTGCTTCTTACACTCTTCCTTCCTATAAAATTGCTAAGTTTTTAGTTCCTCTGTTAACCCCTTTTAATTCCAATCTATATACCATTAATAATAGCTTTGATTTTGCTTCTGAAATCGCAAAGTTTGAATCGTCAAGTCCTTCTTTCTTTTCTAGCTTTGAAATCACGTCCTTATTTACAAATATTCCCCTTTAGGCAACTATAGAGATTATTTTGACTAAAGCCTTTCCGGATAGAAATGCCCTCTTTAATGGTTTCAGTTTTTTAGAATTTTCACAGTTATTGTATCTAGCTGTCAAGGACAACTATTTCACTTTCAATGGCGTGGTTTATCATCAAATTGAAGGTGTTGGGATGGGAAGCCCACTAGGTCCGATTTTTGCAAATATTTTCATGTGTAATTTCGCAGATAGACTCTTCCGTGATTGCCCTTATCAATTTCGTCCCTTATTCTACAAAAGATACGTTGACAATACCTTTGCGTTTTTTTCTTCTGGTTCTTATTCAAAAAGGTTTCTCGATTTTCTAAACAATTTACACCCTAATATTACTTTCACTCAAGAACATGAGATTAATAATATGTTGCCATTTCTAGATATTAATGTCTCTCGTACCCCTTCCGGCATTCAAACGTGTGTTTTTAGAAAATTAACTTTCACAGGGCAGGGTTTAAATTTCTTTAGTTTCTGTGATTTAACATACAAAATTGGTGCCATTAAAACACTCCTCTTTAGAGGTTTTAATTTGTGTTCCAATTATCTTAGTATGCATTTTGAATTCAATTTTTTAAAAGAATACTTTGTAAAAAATGATTACCTCTTATCTTTAGTTGAAAGCTGTATTAGGAAGTTCCTCTTCAGGATTTATAACCCTTCCACTTCTTTTAATGTCCCAAAGGAAATCAGGTATGTCTTGTTAGCAGACATTAGCCCTTGTAATGACCTTCTCCGAAAACGTTTAATTTCCATTTTTAGGAAATTTTATTCTCAAATTAATTTTAAACTTATATTCATTAATAACAAAAATATTGGTAATTTCTTTAAAGTGAAGGACAGTATTCCCACGCCGTTTACTTCGTGCATTGTATATAAATTCATTTGCCCTAGCTGTAAGTTGGAGACCTATATAGGAAGCACAGTACGTACTCTTTAGTCGCGTTTTTGTTCTCACATGGGAATTAGCCATAGAACCGGTAAAACATTAAGCAACGTTTTCTTCCATCAGGAAACATGCTATTGATTGTAAAACAGACGTGTCCGTAAATTATTTTTCTGTCTTAAAATTTGCTAAATCTATTTCATCTCTCCGCATTAAAGAATCACTCTGTATTAAATACAACCACCCAAATTTAAATGAGGACACGTCATCCTTTCCTCTGTTTATAACTTAACCAAGCTGTATTCATTCTTTGAATTCCTTCTTGTTTTCACTCGTCATTGTGATCCCACCATGTAAGGTAATGTTTCAGTGTCTATATTTTAGTTTTACCTTTTGTTTGTATCCAATTCTCTATTTTTCCATTTCAATTGTTTAATTTTGTAATATTACGTTTATTTTGTTTGTCCTTAATTGATAGTATCTTTTTACAAATATTTTTCTGCTGTTCTTTACCTCATTATTTTGTTTGTTCATTAACGTAACGTTCATTTTATATTTGTTAACGTCGTTTTTGTGATTTTCTCTGATCTGTAGTTTTTAACCTTTAACTTGTGCTGTTATTTATGTTTTTAGGCTTAGATTACTCATTTAGAATTTGTTTTTAGCTCCTGAAGATGGGTTTTGTAATAACCCGAAACGTTGGAATTAAAGATGGCACCCGCCTTCTTCGTTTTGTCCTTCTTACTGAAAATAAGACTCAAGCTTTGTAGAAGAAATATATTAAAATATATTAAAATAATTTTTAAAATACGATGATTTGGTAAATTACATTTCCATGCTATATCAAGGAATGTATTTTATATTTTTTGGATGATTTCCTAAATATAATAGTATCTTATATTAAAAAAATATACTAATAAAAAATATTGACACGTCCACAATAAGAGAACAATTTTTCAGGACAAAAGACTCGAGCTCTTAAAAGAAGATGCAGAAAAAAAGACTAGAGCTCTCAAAAGAAAATCCTAGAATAAAAAAAGAGCAAAGAACAAGACTCGAGATCTCAAAAGAATAACATAGAACAAAAGACTTGAACTCTTAAAAGGATAACCCAGATGAAAAGCCGGGAGATTTTAAAAGAAGAGCACCGAACAAAAGACTCGAGCTATAAAAGAATTTAAAAGTAAACTACAGAAGAAAAGACTCAAGCTTTCAAAAGAAGATCACAGAATAAAAGACGAGCTCTCAAAAGAAAAGCATATAAGAAAAGACTCGACCTCTTAAAAGAAGAGCACAGAAAAAAGACTCAATCTCTCAAAAGAATAACACAGAAAAAAGACCCGAGATCACAAAAGAGAAAGCAGAACAAACGCCTCGAGCACTCAAAAGAAGAACCCAGAATAAATGATTCGAAGAACCCAGAACAAAAGACTCGAACTGTCAAAGAAAGAACACAAAATAAAAGATTTGAGCTCTAAAAAGAATAACAGCACAAAAAGACTAGACCTTTTAAAGAAAAAAAGGCATATAAGACTCTAGCTCTCAGAAAAAGAATACAAAAGGAAATACTAAAGATCTCAAAAGAAGAGCACAAAACAAAAGAAAAAGGCTCTCAAAGGAAGAACACGACAGAAAACTTGAGCCCTTAGAAGAAGACTAAATAAGAAAAGCCTCAAGATCTTAAAAGAATAATACAGAACAAAAGACTCGAGCTTTCAGAAGAAGAATACAAAACAATATACTCAAGATTTAAAAAGAAGAACACATAATAAAATACTCGAGCTCTCAAGAGAAGAACACAGAACAAAAGACTCGAGCACTCAAAAGAAGAGCATAGAAAAAAAGACTCAACCTGTCAAAAGAAGATCGCTGAACAAAAGACTTGAGCTTTCAAAAGAACACAGAACAAACGACTTGACCTCTCAAAAGAACAACACAGAACAAAATACTCGAGCTCTTAAAAGAAGAGCACAAGAAAAGACTCTACTCCTTAAAAGAACTACACATAAGAAAAGATTCGAGCTCTCAAAAGAACCCAGTTCAAAAGTTTCGATCTCTCAAAACTGGAGGGAAAAAAACATATAACCAGAGTTATTCAGGAAGACTTCAAAAGACCTTCGAAAATTCGGGTGAATCCCCTGTGGGCAAAATGAAAGGCCACAGCGCTGCTTCGAAATATATTGTCTTTTGTTCATTGTTTTTGTAGTACTTTTGACTTGGGGGAGGGGCGTGGGATAGGGGAAATATTTAAATTAAAATGATTCTAAATTAAAAATATTTTATTTCTAAGGTATTCCTGGTTATTGATAGTGGTGCAAAATATGGTATCTTGCCGTGAATTATGGCCATGCTAGAAGAAAATGTGGGATTCTTGCTCTCTGCCATTGTTAGGTGTTGCTTTATCTGTTTTAATAGCTTGTTTATCGCTTGGGGGAATAATAATTAGTCTTTACTCTTTATTTTGAGTTGCGTGCAAGTGCCTCTGTAAGTTACTATTGTCGGTCCGTCGGTCGGTCGGTTGTTCGGTCGATCGGTCGGTAACCATTTTACGAGGAGCGGTCAATAAGTTTTGCAATTCGGATATAAGGAAACGAGATATAAGGAAAAGTGTTTTATTATTTTTCAATATAACTACCCTCGACTTCAATGCACTTGCGCCACTTGTCCCTGAGGCTTCGAATTCCCGACAACCAGAAATCTCCCAACTGCTGTTCAATACACTCGTGGACGGCGAGCTGGACAAACCGGCGTCCCCAATACCGGCGTCCACGCAATGCAACCTTGAGCTGGCGGAATAAAAAGTAGTCGCTAGGGGCCACATCTGGACTGTAGGGGGGATGGTTGAGCTCCTCGAATCCGCACTCGCGCAGGGCAGCTTGTACAACTTGTGGACTTTGACGACATTGAAGTCGATCATGGGGCGTCAGGTTTCTATGGAACCCAACGGGCAGAGACCTTGGTCATGGCCAAATTGTCGTGGATGATGTTAATAACACTTCTATGTGATATTCCAAGTTCTCGCTCGATTTCTTCGACCTTCACCCGTCGATTTTCGAGGATCATCTTCTTCACACGGACCACATTGTCCTCGTTGGTCACGTCTGACGGGCGTCCTGGACAGGGGTCATCTTCAAGGGACTCACGACCATGGCGGAACTCCCTATTCCAACGAGCAATGGTTGCATAGGAAGGGGCGGTGTCGGTGTACGCTTCAACCATGCGTTCATGGATCTCTTTTGCATTCTTGCCTTCCTTGGTCAAAAATTTGATCACTGCGCGGTGCTCAACCTTCTCCATTGTTGAAAAATTTGATCACTGCGCGGTGCTCAACCTTCTCCATTGTTTAAAAATTTGTGACTGACGATCTGCGATCAGCTACTGCTTCTTAAATATACGAAGCAGGAGCGTGCGGCTGCAGGTCCTGACTTGTCATAACTTGTCTTAACACCCCCAGAAACAGCCACCCCCCTTCGTCTGTTTTGCCCTACCGATTCGCAAAACTTATTGACCGCTCCTCGTACTTTTCAATGAGTTTTTGACAGTTTTGAAGGTCGTAAGGTGGGTTACTATGTTTCTGAATTGATAATACGTTTGTTAATTAAATTTTATTTTCAAAATTATTGAAATAATTGAGAGCACGCGACTTGTGTGTGTTGACCTTGTTTCTTTGGGGTCATACCTTCCCAACACAGGTTCCTAGAGATAACAAAGCGATTAAAAGGAGAATAGACCGAATAAACGGCAAGGGAATGGACGGGTAGGAGGAGACTTTAAGTAGCACACGAGGCATCTAGTCCTCTCTGCGCCATGCCATCTCCAAGGGATGCAGAGGGATATATTGGACTCCTAGTCAGCGTTGTCTTCCCGATCACGCCCCTGTCATTTCGGTTCATTCAGTATTTGGGATGGGGGAGGCGGTATCTCCCATCCTTAATATTTTTATGACCGTTTTCAGATAAATTCTTTATGAGATTCCCTCGTTGATTATTCCTTAACTTTTTTGAATAAATTACCCATTAGTTTAGAATTATTCCTTTGGATCGCATCATTTCCTACTGAATAGCACAAGTACAAATGAGATTGGGCTAAGCGGTGGTACGTAATTCACCTCCAATTTAAAACCCATTAATGCAGAAGGTTTAATTTTGTTAATTGTGCGAACATCCATAAAATAATAAACAAAATATCACTGATCGACACAAATTTGGGGTTTCTATTTTGATATTAATGTTAATTGTACAGATTAACAACTGCATCGCAATCCAAGTCGCTTTGTTATAAATATTTGTATTTTGAAAAAAAAACAACAACTAAATAATATATATATATATATATATATATATATATATATATATATATATATATATATATATATATATATATATATATATATATATATATATATATATATATATCACTGTAACTAGTTATGATGAGGAAATCTATACTTTTGCTGTTATAAAGGAAATAGATTTGCAGCCATTTTGTCATTTCTAGTTTGTTTTAAGCCGAAAAGAAATTTATTCGAGCTTAAGTTGTTTTAGGGGGAAAGTTAGTTTTGGAGTTGGCTACGTTTGTCAGTGTTTTAGGCTTAGGTTAGGTTGTGTGGGTTCGTTTGATTTATTTTTAGTAGATAGGTTATGTAAAGTTTTGGGTATTGTTTTTCCTGTAATTCTCAATGCACCAAGAAATAATAGCCCCGTCCAAATAAGCTTTTTCTAGCTAAATTTTCGACCACTCATAGCCACATCCTAAGAGTCCCACTTCCCCAGTTTTCAGTTCAAAATGGCTGATCTTTGTGACAGTTGCGACACTTGTGCTTGCGTTTTCGTAGGAATATTATGGCTACTTCGATGGTATGAGTTTTGTCCCAAACACCGACTAATCCGAAAACAGGTTTCTGATCAGTGTGGTAGTTTGGTAATTTAAATTTAACGCAAAAGAGATAGAATGCCATAAATATTCGTTAATTCAAAAACAGATCGGGGGCTTCTTAGGTTCGGATGGCGAGATTCTAACTCTAAAAAAGAGTCCTTTCCGCACCGAATAAAAGTCAACAGACAACGCAGAAATGCCTAGAGACTAGATTGAAAGTCATTTTTCTCTAGAAACGTTGGAGCTTTAATTTATAGAATTGCCATAGTGATATATAGAAAATATTTTCAAACTTATACATTTTTTTTTTTTATTATACCTAATATTTATTTCGTACCCCCCTTAATTTCTGATTGTCCCGCTTAGGGGGCACAACGCATTAATGAGTTAAATAACTGGAGGAAAATTGTCCTCGATCAACCAGAGGGTTGTAGTAATTAAAAATAAGCGAAACGATGGAATTCCCCCCCCCCCCTAAAGTTTCGGAAATCGTTTCTTAGAGTAGAGAAGTAGGAAATTATAATGTGGGTAGAATACATAGTTCAATAAACTACTGTGGGGCATGGAAAGGACTCGCAACTCTCATGAAACCGCTTCCGTTGCCCAACGAGGGTCGTGGGTTAATAATGATGGGTTCGTTCTTGCTGTGTACCAATTGTTAGGTTTAGTTTCATCTGTTTGACGGTTTGGCCGACGGTTAATAAAGAATCGTTTTCTGCTCCCAGGAAACAAAGGCGAAAAATAGTGCATAAATGCTGTTCGTGTTCTTTGTTATTTCATTCTTGAACTTAGCATGTTAATAACATTGAATCAGCCTGGGGCTGATATCGAACGGTGGCAAAAAAACCTGTAAATCATTCATCTTGATTTCCTTTTATGGTCATTCCTTTTTATTAACACTATCTCCTTGAATACTGTTCTTTACTGAATATAGAGGGAACGTTGCCACCCCTGCCCCCTTTTGTTTATAGTTTTCTACCTCAAAAAAAGAACACAGAAATAAGACTCGACCTCTCAAAGGAAGAAGAAGAAGGAACAAAAGAATCGAACTCTCAAAAGAACAACGCAGAACAAAAGACTCAAGCTGTCAAAAGAAGAACTGTGTACGTATACAAACGCACTTAAATAAATACCCCCATTGCGTGGCTATTCTTAGTGTTTCTCTCTTTTTTCTTTTGATTTCTTTATTCTTCCATTCCTTTATCTTCATCTTTCTAGATGGATCCGTCATGAATTAAGAGACGGCTCATTTTCGTGTCTTCTTATAACCTTTACCGAATTCAAAATTATAGGGAACAATTTTAATTCTGATTTTGGAGTCATTTCAGTTTATCAATGAATAAAAAACTTATCCTAATAATAATATATCTGCCGCTCTTTTTTAGTCAGCAGGTAGATTTTTTTTTTACTCCTTCTATTTTTAGGATTATTCTTCAATCACATCCTTGTCCAAATTGAGGTTTTATGCTTATTTTATTTGACTTTTAATTAAGGCTATCAGTCATTTGATGAATATATATATATATATATATATATATATATATATATATATATATATATATATATATATATATATATATATATATATATATATATATATATATATATATATATATATATATATATATACATATATATATATATATATACATATATATATATATATATATATATATATATACATATATATATATATATATATATATATATATATATATATATATATATATATACATATATATATATATATATATATATATATATATATATATATATATATACATATATATATATATATATATATATATATATATATATATATATATATATATATATATATATATATATATATATATATATATATATATATACATATATATATATATATATATATACATATATATATATATATATATATATATATATATATACGTGTAAATTTGGGCAGTATATTTTCATTATAGCATGTTTTAATTAAAAGCGACCGTTTGTTTTTAATGAATAATTCTTTTTTCAATCTCCTCGATTTGTCTTATATTCGCCTTTCTTCATTGTTTAACCTGTAGATAAGGGTACTGAAGTTATTTTGCTAAAGGTAGAAGTAAATTAATGTAAATTTAGCACTTTCTTTAATTTAACTGACGCGTTAATACAAAATGTATTAACAAAATTACGAACGAAGCTATACATGTTTCGGCAGGTTGGATCCAGGTGATAAAAGGTCGGAGGAGTAGGTACCCAGAGGGAGGGGGGGGGGGTAGGCTGCTTGCCAGAGGGGATTAATGGCTTGGGGCAGCTCTGAGTAAAACTGTCCCTCTGTTAGCTTTTCTTGCACTGGGCAGGATTTCATTGGAGTTAGACTGTATTTTTAAATTCGGTTGTTTCTCTTGGATACAAATAGCTTCAAGGAAGAGCAGTTGACGCCTGTTGGGAGCATAGTCTAAAATTTTGGTGTTGTTTTCTATCATTTTTCGGTTGAGGCAAGTTCCGTGTATTTCCTGTGTATGGTTTTTACATGGTATGTCATTCTTCTTGAGAGAGTGGTTTCGGCCATGTCGATATACGAGTTAGGTAGTAGCTCACAGTCTCCTAGTTTACATGTGTACTCGTATATAAGATGTGTCCTTTGTTTCGGTTGTAGCGTTGGTTGGGGGTTATTTTTCATGAAGAGGGTTGAAGTACGTCTATTTTGATAGTAGATAATTAGTGCGATCTTTTTCTCGGCGTTTATGGGTTTTATTCCTCTGTCTATAATGTCCTTGATGGCTCTTTCATCTGTTTGGTGTTCGGTGCTCATAGTATTCTTGTAGAACAGTTTTATAATATCCTTATTATCCGTATTCCTGTTCTTCTTGGGTTCTGAGAGGTACCATGTGTCCATTTTAATTCTTATGGCTGTTTGTATTTCTTTATTGGAGAATCTGTTATTTACGAGTACCTGACTGGCTCTCTCGAGTTCGATGTGTGTGTCCTTCTATGTGGTGCAGTGGGTAAATGCACGATTGATGTACGACGATATCACGCTTGTTCGGTAGCGCTTAGAATATACGCTGTCCCCCATTCAAGGAATATCCCGGGTTGGTGGGTTTAATATAAACTTCAGTTGTTATTGTTTCATTGATATTGGTAGTGAGGATATCTAAGAATGACAATTGGTTGTTCTGGCTTTCTTCGATGGTATAATTGAAGAAAGAACATTTTTTAAAGGGTTTTTCCAGATTATGTATTTCTTCTTGTGTTTGTACGTTGATGTAGATGTCGTATAGTGACCTGCAGTAAATATGGGGATTGGGTACTCTTGAGAAGACCCTTTTTCGCAAACCACTCCCATATAGAAGTTAGCAAAGATAACTCTTGGCCCTAATGGAAGCATGTACCGCCAAGTCGATGGAGTCACCATGGGTTCTCCTTGGGAGTTCTCTTTGCTAACTTCTATATGGGAGTGGTTGAAAAAAAATAAAAAATAAATATATATATATATATATATATATATATATATATATATATATATAAGTAAGAAGTGAATGCATCCTTTCTTTGTACGACCGAAAAAAAATTTCGGCAAGTGTTGTGGTTGGCGTGCAAACTAGCAAGCATCTACCACGTTCGGGCTTATGCTGCCTGATAAAGGAGGTGTGTGCAAAGGTTAAACAGATGAGGAGAACAGAGATCTTACAGGAGATGACCCCGAAAAAGCCACGAGAAAAAAAAACACATCGCCCCGGCAAGGACTCGAACCTCAGACCTCTAATTATCTAGACTAGTGCTCTACCAATGAACTAACGGGACCAACATACAAAGAGCTATGTCGAAAAATCCATTTTCGAATGCGAGGGTAGGGGGGAGTAACTGAGTGGTTAGGGGATGAAGTGAAGAGCACTTAATGCGGTAGATTTGACTATTTACCATCTCCTTGAGGGTAAAAGGTTTAATTCAAAATGTCTTCAGGATTATTGTTGGAAGAAATCACCTAATGGAAAAGAGAGATCCTGAACTTGGCAGATTAATACATAAAGAAACCCAGAAGACGTCCTCGCAGAAGGCAGTAGGATGGAATTCGCTCGTAACGTGGCATTTATTTTTTTAATTTTAGGAGCCTATCTGGCAATTGCCCACTTGGGTATAAGTTGCCGCAATCTCGATAGCCTTGCACTAGGCTACTTTAAAATAAGAATATGAAAATGGCAATAATTAGGAAGCAAGCTCTGGCGTCGGGGGGAGGTCCCCCTCCCCCCGGCGCAGGAGCGTGCGACCTACAAAGAAAACAACAATAACAAAAAAAACTAGTTAAATAAAGGGGAGAAGGCTGGCCTCCCCCCAAAAGTCTGTAAGTCTAGCAGTCAATGTGCACGAACTCGTCCCGAGCACAAGGACAGGTGGTAGCGACCCCGCCTATCCCGACACCGGGACAGGTAACGTGCGCGGAGATCGCATAGACTGGAACATTCAACAAGTATGTGCTGAATAGTCTGGGGTACAACGCAGTCTTCACAGTAGGAAGCTGGTGAGCGTTCCATCGAATGGTGGTGCTTCCTGTGAGTGTGCCCAATTCGGAGACGACAGAAAGCAACCTGAAGCCTTCGTAGTATTGATGGGGGGGGGGTCATGTAAACAGTCGTGGCGCCATAGGAGGCAACTTTAAGTTACCTTCGACCGTCTCCCATCTTCTTTGTCAAGGAGCCCGAAGAGGTGCCTGTATTCCTACCATGTAGTCGGTGCGCGGAATAGCGAAACGCTGGTCCGGTCTCAGAGTTTTAGCAGACTCTTTGGCGCCCTTATCAGCGCGCTCATTCCCTGCAAATCCTACATGTCCAGGAACCCAGCAGAAGATAATCTCGATATCCGCCCTGCTTGCCAAGACCGTTGCGTCACGGATATCGCGAACCAGGGGATGCGGAGATTCCAATGCCCCGAGAGCACGCAGGGCGCTTTGTGACTCGCTATAGATCAAAATCCGGTCTCCGAACCGGGCACGTCGCGTAATCTTCCGTACCGAATGGTGTATCGCCACCAGCTCAGCCGTTAAGACAGACGCAGCACCTCGCAGAGCCCCGCTGATTTCAAACAGAGGGGATACGTTGTGGAAGCCGATCCCCTCTTGCGACTTGGAGCCATCCGTATACACTGGCACGGTTCCAGCGTGAGAAGAGGTGTACTCCAAAAAGGTCGAACTCAATACTCCCGGCGCTGTACAAGCTTTGGGAGCAGAGGCGTGGCGACAAATAGCCAAATGTGGTACCCTCCATGGTGGCGTCCTGAGCAGAACCAGGGGCGCCACCGGCCCGAAAACTATACCTACGAGTAGCTCTCGAAGGAGTTTCCTGGCTCTAAAGCGAATGGCATCTCCCCAGCATCGACTAGTAGGCTCTCAATGGGGAAAATGTGGAAGGCACCGGTCGCCAGGCGAAGGTTGGTGTGGTGGATCGAATCCACCTTCCGCAATACATGCACGGCTGCGGATGCATAAAACTCGCATCCATAGTCGAGCTTCGAACGAACAAAGGATCGATAAAAAAGTAAGGCAGTAGCCGTATCAGCACCACAAGCGCTGAACGCCACGGAACGGAGAATATCCATGGCGCAGGTACAAGAGACCCTAAAGATGCGAATATGAGCATCCCAGGTGAGGCATTGGTCAAATACAAGACCAAGGAAACGGTGCGATTCAACCACTTTCAGGAATACCCGATTAAGAAACAAGTCTGGATCAGGGTGGAGTAATGGATGGCGGCAGAAGTGCACCACATTAGTTTTGGCCAAGGAAAACCGAAACCTGTGCGCTTCGGCATAGCGAGAGACGCGGTTCAATGCCTGTTGGAGTCGACGCTCTAGAGTTGGCATCTGAGCCGCACCAAAAGAGATCGAAATGTCCTCCAAGTAGAGCGTAGTGAGAACATCTTCTGTCAGCACCGAGGTGATGCCGTTGATGCTCAGGGCAAAGAGTATGACACTAAGGACACTTTACTGCGAGACACCCTCTTCCTGCTTCATTGGGCCGGGAAGGGCTCCCCTCACCAGTACGCGGAATCGACGATCTCGCAAAAATTCAGATATAAACATTGGGAGGCGTCCGCTCGCCCCCATCGTGTGAAGAGTCTCCATGATAGCGTATCGCCATGCGGTATCATAGGCCTTCTCCAGATCGAAAAACACCGTGGCGTAGTGCTATCTACGAAGGAAGGCCTCGCAGACGGCATTCGTAACGTTGCAGACTTGTGTCCTGGATTGTGGTCATTGGAACCCTCTAGGAGGAGAAGGGTATTAGTATAAAATGGGCTATTCTAGCCAAAGAGAGAATGGTGCTAGAAAGATAACAACAAATTTATGTGTACACGAGTTCGAAAAGAATAATATATGTGTATATTCATGGATGTATGTATAGATGTGTAATTGCTAAGTGCATACAAAGAAATTTGGTCAATAACTGACAATTGAATGTTTATTTAGAGTTGGGATGCTAAAGTTTAGATGTGTAAACGTCACCGAAGCTTTCGATTTATTGTGGCTAGGATGTGTTGTTGTTGTTTTTTGTAGGTCCCCGGAAGCAGGTGACATCTCTGGTCCTTCCCACACCTTGGAGGTTTAAGGAAGAAAGGTTCGATCCTACAACGTGTGCCGTAGGATCCCGTCAACGTTGCCACGATTAATTGGGGCCATGCCCTTTGGTAGGCTGTCCTCAGAGGACCAAGTTAGAGTGTAGAGAGGCTGTTGCATGCTGCGGGAATTATAGAACAGCCGTCCCCGTTGTCTTGGCAGCACCTGTAACAGCTAGGAAGTGGAAGTAGGATTGCAACTTTACCTCCAGCGGGATACATCCAAGTGGGATGGGTCCAGTCCAGGATTGCATCCAGGTAGCGTGGTTGTCATATCCATTTAGGTATGACCGACCGCTCTTCAACTCTTTTAATCTTGCCCTACAGACTTCCCTGTCGGCGCTCCGATATGATATATCGGAGCATATATATATATATATATATATATATATATATATATATATATATATATATATATATATATATATATTAAAAGTCCCACAGGAAAATGAAAGGCGGATTCCAAGTATTATCGAACTTGTTCAGTTTATTTCAATTCCTTTATAATGAACTGAACAAGCTCGAAAGTACTTGGAATCCGCCTTTCATTTTCCTGTGGGATTTTTTGCTTTGTAGTGTGATTTTATCAATTTTATTTTGTAACGTTCCAACTGTCGAATGTAGTTTTTTTGTATTTGGTTGGATATTAAAGGTGAGTTGAGGAAGATACATTTTACTTTTTACAGCTAATTTGAACTTTGGCCGTGAGCTTTCGCCTTTCTTAAGGCATCTTCAGACGGAAGTCTTCGTTATTGTTGAGGCTGCTTTGATTTTGTTTTTTTTCCCCTTTGGTTTTGCCTCCTTTACCGGTGAGGTAGCTCATTGTTGGTCGTGAGCAGCGAAGAATGGACGAAACTATGGAGAAATATTTTAGCTCACTGCGGGTTTGCCTCAAGCGGATGTCTGAGGCTGTCTCTCTATTCATTCTACACAACAGATATACCACCACCAAGAAATGAGGGCTGCTTGAACATCCAATTTGCCGACGAGGAATATTTCAGCTCACTGCGGGTTTGCCTCAAGCGGATGTCTGAGGATGTCTCTCTATTCAATCTACACAACAGATATACCACCACCAAAAAATGAGGGCTGCTTGAACATCCAATTTGCCGACGACGTCACTCAAATCATAGTTTGCCCCTACAGGAACGGCCCAATGCAAGCTAGGATGACTGTAGAAAAGATAAGAAGCATCAATGAAATTTATTTTCGTTTTTTAGAGCTTTTATAGTTCACAGTCGAAGTACCATGTTCCTTTAGCAGAAAAGGTGAAGTACTCGCTTGGAATTGGTGCGTTGGGTGTTAAGTTTAGGGCGCATCTTTTTAATGAGAAGAGCCTTCAGAATCTTTAGGCGGCGAAGATCAGGGTTTCTTCTCAGTATGGTAGTGTTTTCGACCAGAGTGGCTCTTGTAATTTGTGTGTTATGCTTTTCTTTGTAATATGTTTTTATTCCTCTTTCTTGCAAATGCATCGTTAAGCGCTGGCTGATGGTAGTAGTGGCTGTCGTAGAATGACTCCCGACGATACCATATATTACACTATTCGTTGAGGGAACTTCCTTAATTATCTTTAGAGTGCGTTACTGTCTGGCGGCCGATATTATGTATCTTCGATATGCTTAAGAAGTGGAACTGAGCTCAAGGATAATAATATTGCTATCATTAATAAAATAGAGTTTTATTAATAATAACTATAAACAATACACAAAAACGGAAAATATTGACATAAACAGAATGAAAAGGGTCGTGGAGACTCGGGCTAATCCGAGGATTTAAAGGATTAAAAAAAGGTAAAACAAATATAGAGTTAAAGAGATGGGATGGTTCGATAAACAATTTAAAGCACAGGATAGAATTGACAAAAGGGATCTATACTCAAAGGTGAAGTTTGGCTTACGTAACTTTGGCACTAGTGGTGCAGTGGAAGGTGGCGCAAAGGAGTTTCGGTCCGCTGGCGAGTTCCAGCCGAAGGGGGGGGGGGATAAAAGGATCCTGACGAGGCGTCTTGGGAAGGAGAACCGTTTCTCGACGAACGGCTTGAAGAACAATGGCTGTTCTCTTCTGAACAAAGGGGGGATGAGAACCGTCTCTTGTCTACGGGCTCAAGAACAATGGCTGTTCTAATGTTGTTCTCCTTTGAACAACAGGGGGGGTGAGAACCGTTTCTTGGCGAAGGGCTCAAAACGAACAATGGCTGTTCTAAGTTGTTCTCTTCTGAACAAAGGGGGGGGATGAGAACCGTCTCTTGTCTACGGGCTCAAGAACAATGGCTGTTCTAATGTTGTTCTCCTCTGAACAACAGGGGGGGGTGAGAACCGTTTCTTGGCGAAGGGCTCAAAACGAACAATGGCTGTTCTAATGCTGTTCTCCTTGAACAACAGGGGGGGGATGAGAACCGTTTCTTGGCGAAGGGCTCAAAACGAACAATGGCTGTTCTAATGCTGTTCTCCCTTGAACAGCAGGGGGGGAAAGCCTTGGGGACTGGTGTCGGAAAGGCTCGAACCTTTGGCACTCAAGGAATATTGTCTTCCTTCTGGACAAGTGATGGTGAATCTCGAGGTCGAGGTCCCTTGGCGCACAAAGGGAGAGAGGGTCGTGGTGATGTTTCGCGACGAAAATCTGGATCTCCAATCTGATCTCAGTGGTAAAGTTTCCATATAAATAGCCAGGACATCTCCTTGGCGTGGGGGAAAATGGAGTGGAAGCTTGGAGGGAACGCACAGCCGGGCCGGGGAACAATGCCTTATCTGTTCATAAGCCTAACTCGATCTGGCGAGGTCGGCGTATGGGGGCGAACGGGGGGACGATAACCTCCTTGTTTAAACATTGGCATCCGGTAGCTGAGATAAGACTCCAAGCCTCGAATCGAAGATGCACGTGGGCAGCATCGTGGTTTTAAATAATACGGGATAGGAGTTGAAATTAAACGCAGCTTCAACACGTTCTATCACAGTGGCCATACCTATATATTGATTATTTGGATGAGGTTTGCAGTCCTCATAGGAGCATTTGAATTTGTATACCACATTTGTAGCCTTTAAGATCGATTGCTTTTCGCGGAGGTTGTTTTTCATTAATAAATTGCTTACTTTTGTGTTTTTATAATAAATTCGTAAGGATAACTTGTTATTTTCTTTTATATTGTTACTTTTTATGATATCTTGTAATATTCTTTCGTCTGTTTTGTAAGTATCCGTTATTTGGTTCTTGTAGTAGAGTGATATTAATTTATTTTTCTCTTCCCTCCTTTACCTCAAAGTTGGAGTTGAGAATTTGCTTTTGTAATGTGTCGAATTCTCTGTTTGAGTAGCCACTATTGATCAGGATCTGTTTTTATCTTCGAAATTCTTCCTCAACTGATCTTTGATCTCCAACGAGATACAAAAAACTACATTCGCCAGTTGGAACGTTCCAAAATAAAATTGATAAAATCAAAATACCACCTAGTCTTTAACTAAACATGTATAAATGAGAAGCTGTTCTCAACATACACCGATATATATATATATATATATATATATATATATATATATATATATATATATATATATATATATATATATATATATATATATATATATATTAGGGTGTCCCAAGATCATAGAGGAAAAAATAAAAAGAAAAATTCACTTGCTCGTGTTTTGCTTCTGTTCACACATACATAAGAAGAGTTCTTGTGAAATTAGATGAAATTCGAAGAGTATTTAGGGGTCGCGACAAACTGAACGATTTTCTAATTTCCTTCAAAAACTAAAGAAAATAACTGAACAGATCCCTCATTTTTAGAAAGAAACTTATAAGGAAATCAAAACAGACAGCTTTCATTGTTTCCATTCAGAAAGCCTTTCTTTTAAGGTCCTCCTTCTTTTCCTGCAACACAAGATGGTGGTGGACTAACTGGGGGAGATACCTCTCTTATGCGGTCGACTTTGTGGACCGCAGGTAGCGCTGAACTAGGGCGATGCCCTGCTCCGCGGCATCGTTGACCAATCGGAGGCCAAGTGCCAGTTTCTGAGCGTCCTTGAATCGGTCGTCCTCCCACAATGCCGGGTCCTTTGCCAGGAACCCCTTGTTCGCGTCAAGTTTCTAAAAGAAGGACCGTGTCTTCGAAGTGACGAAGGACGAGAGGGAGGTAGACATCGTCATCTTTTTTTTCTGCGTTGCTTGATTTCCTTCTTCGAGGCGTGCTTGTCCAATGCCTTGACCATCTGTTTCTTCTCCTCCACATCAATCCTTGACTCGAATAAGGCCAGTCCCGCGTTTTCCTCGGAAACGTACCACAGGTAGCGTCGCAGGGCTCGTTCTGCTGCCTTGGCAAAGGTTTAGTGAGAGTATGTCTTGAGGATCTCGAACAAGAGCACGTCGTTCAACGGAGCTTTCACAGAAATCAGTGCCTCATGCTATTGTTTGCAGTACACCAGAGCAACAAAGAGAGCCACTCGTTTCACTCTGGCCTTCTCTCGACCAGTCAGCGACAGCTGGGATTTCAGCATCTGAAGCTTGAAGCAGTAGATGGCCTTGGCCATCCACCGGGCTTGATGGAGAACTCCAGGATGGCGTAATGGTTTGGCTGGACCTTCACCTTGAGGAACAGGTAGGAGGGAGGGAGACATCTGAGCCTCCTTCAGGAAGGCCAATGCATCGTCCTTCAGCTTGCTAACAGTGTCATTGGTAGCAAAGAACTCTACGAGGTCCTCCGATGTTTACACCGTCTATCTCTGCGAGGAATCTACGAAGGGCCATCGATCACGGAGTCGCTTGAAGATTCCATTGTCAGGACCAGAGGAAGAGCCGAGGCTGGCTTTGAAGACATCCTTGAGGATCACCTTGTGGACATGATGGCGGCAGGCCAACCAAAACAAGCTTCGTCCGAGTCCTTGCTCAATCCGAATGCAAGCACCTTGCACCATGCCATTGTTCAAAGCCGTAGTGTCGAAACAGAAGGCAATGATCTTGTCCCTGACGCCCGCTTCGTCCACCTCCTTCAAGACCACTGCAGCCACGTTTCTGCCAGTCGAATCTGAGCTTGCCGAACCCCAAGAAGGAACTTGGCGTCATCTTCCCCTGTGAGGAGGACGGCGATGCGGTCATCTGTATCGCCAGATAGGGACCGAGGAGTTTTCCGCCCTAATGCCGGACAACCTCTTAGGTATCTCTTGATTCCACAGTTCCACGATCTTCTCGGCGGCTTTCTCTCTCCCCGCAATTCGTACTCGATGGACCGTGCTCTTCGAGATTGTCATACTCCCAATGTCGATTCCAAGAACTTGAGCGGTAGCTGCGAACGTTGACTTTGCTTGCCGCAACGACAACTTCTCTCGATTCCAAGTTGAAATGAGCTTAAGATCCTTTACAGAAATCGGTGGCAACTGTTTAAGATGTTTCCTCGGTCTTTGGGATCCACGAGCCGGTGATGACATCGTCGAAACAGGACTGCTACTGCTTTGGCTCGGGATTTCCGCTCTTTCAGTCAGCCTGGCAATGTCGCTGTCTTCACGTTCCCGGAGCCGCTTCAGTAGATTTCCGCGCTCGACCTGCTTCTCCACCTTCTTCGCTGTCACGAGGTCAATTCCAGATATGGATGATTCCCCTCTGTCTTCTCTCTGAGTCCGTAGAAACCCCTTGTCCTCTTCTTTCACGTCTGCCCGTTGGAGAGAGGAGGAGTGTGCGAGGTCGAAGATTTCTTGGAGGTCTTCCTTGAAAATCTCCTCATCTATACGATGTTTCGGCCTGTCTTTGTTATTGTTCTTCTTGAGGTCATTGTACGCCTTTACCAGCTTTGACAGCTTCGTGCTGGCGTGCGTTACTGTAGTTGTCGGAATCTTGGCGCGCGACCAGAAAGGGAGAACCTCCTCCACCACCGCCTTCCTGCTCCCGCCCGCCGTCTTCCCAATCTCCTGGTTGTGGTAGTAGTAGCGGATGAGTACCTACTCCTTTGATAGTAGCCGGGCTCCGGTGATTTCCTCGATTGAAGCCTTGTCCATCAGCCAAAGATTACTAGGGGCTCTTGTTGCTATGTTTATAACCTGAGGGAGAAAAAATGTGGAAAGTTAGAAAAATCTTGAATTTCGAGTCACGTCACCTAAATGTTCACTTTGTTGGGACCTCTAAATATTACTCAATTCGCCCCAAATTTCAATGCAATACTGTTTTACTACGAGAGGACCGGAATAACACACAATCGTGCCACAAACCCAAACTGTGGCATTTTGGGACACCTTAATCTCTCTCTCTCTCTCTCTCTCTCTCTCTCTCTCTCTATATATATATATATATATATATATATATATATATATATATATATATATATAGAGTACAAGAGAAAATAAGAATTGGACGCGAATGAGCAAATGAGACAAGAAGCCGGAGTTTTTTAAAGGCAAGAGAGAGGGACATTAGAAGAATCCAGAATCAAAGGGAGCAGAGGGCGGCACAGTGAAGGCGATCCTTTACCGAGAAGACAGAAATAACGCCAAGGGAAAAAAGTTTTGAATTCCTGGCCGGGACTCGAATACGGGTCTGCTGATTGCCGGTCAGATGCTTTACCGCTAAGCTACCAGTCACAGTAACTATATTTCTGACCGGCAATCAGCAGACCCGGGTTCGAGTCCGGGCTAGGAATTCAAAACTTTTTTCCCTTGGCGTTATTTCTGTCTTCTCGGTAAAGGATCGCCTTCACTGTGCCGCCCTCTGCTCCCTTTGATTCTGGATTCTTCTAATGTCCCTCTCTCTTGCCTTTAAAAAACTCCGGCTTCTTGTCTCATTTGCTCATTCGCGTCCAATTCTTAGTTTCTCTTGTACTCTATATATATATATATATATATATATATATATATATATATATATATATATATATATATATATATATATATATGGTGTAATTTGATTCGATCTGCATTATAAATCATAGAAATGGTAATGACAATCAATTCAAGACGTGTAGACATTTTTGGCATTTGAGGGAAAATTGAAAAAGAGAACATTTTTCCCCGCGTTATTTAATTATGAGATTTTACATGTTTTTCCTGTTTGTTCGATTTGGACAAGAATTATTATTATTTTTCCTTGAAACGTTGACCGAATGAAATAGATGGAAATAATTCAAGGAGATATCAGTCAAATCTCACACGGAAATGAAACGCGCCCCCCCTCCTCCTCCTCCTCCACACACACACACACACACACACACACACACACACACACACACACACATATATATATATATATATATATATATATATATATATATATATATATATATATATATATATATATATATATATATATATATATATATGAAATGAATAACTCACAAAGTAGCATGTGAGGTTCGCAATAAATGCAATGGCCCGCAAGAAAAATGAAAAAGGTGCTTTCAAATACTTTCGAACTTTATTCAGTTCATTCTCAAGGATAACTACAAGAGAAAATAATATAATAAGGAAGGATATATATATATAAGCTAATAAAAGATAAAGGACCGCCTCTAAGACAAGAAATCACCAATGAGGAAGTATGAGAGGGATGGGTAAATTCACATTAAGATTTAGCAAGGTCAAACCGAGAGACAACAAAGAGTCAAGAACAGAGCCAAAAGGGATAAAACGATTGACGGATAAAGCGATAGTCTAAAGAGGGAGATTAGGAGAGACACGAGGAGTAAATTGAAACGAAGGGGAGAGGGACAGGGAGAGAGGAAGAAAAATATAATAATGTTTTTTAAAAAACTTTAACATTTCAATGGCTTTCAAATACGAGTCAACTATAAAAACATTCTAGTTCACAATAATTGTAATAATATTGGGACATTCTATTCGGTCGAAGGTTCTGTTTGCCCAAGTAAATATTTTGGACAGACAGGAAAGCAATTATCTGTCCGTATTAATCACCATAAATACAATATTAGGAGAGCTGTAAATAATAGTGCATTTTTTGTGCATATATCCGAAAATAACCACTTAATTAATTGTAATTCAGCAAAATATAAATTTTGCTCAAATGACTCAATTAAAAGAAACCTTGTTGAATGTTCATGTATAAGCCAATTTAATAACTTTAACATTTCTCCTGGCATTTTTAAAATTAATGTTGTTATGAAAAAACTCATTCTTAAAGAAATTAGCTTTGACTTATATTCCTAATTTATTTTTTTTGCAATTTTCATTTTTGTGAGAACCCGATGTGTCAATTTAATTATTGCATTAATTTTGTATTCACATTATTTTATTTCTCTTCCTCTCTCCATGTCCCTCTCCCCTTCGTTTCAATTTACTTCTCATGTCTCTCCTAATCTCCCTCTTTAGACTATCGCTTTATATGTTAATCGTTTTAACCCTTTTGGCTCTGTTCTTGACTCTTTCTTGCCTCTCGGTTTGACCTTGCTACCTGTTATAGCCTAATCTTAATGTGAATTTACCTATCTCTCTCCTACTTCCTCATTGGTGATTTCTTGTCTTATATGAGGTCTTTTATCTTTTCCTAGCTTATATATAACTTTATTATATTATTTTCTCTTGTAGTTATCCTTGAGAATTAACTGAATAAAGTTCGAAAGTACTTGGAAA
Organism: Ceratothoa steindachneri; assembly: GCA_963969495.1. Lineage (NCBI taxonomy): Eukaryota > Metazoa > Arthropoda > Malacostraca > Isopoda > Cymothoidae > Ceratothoa > Ceratothoa steindachneri. Next base: position 68,224,043 of record OZ018323.1, on the reverse strand, counting down.
CACCTTTTTCATTTTTCCTACGGAATATTGCATTCATATATCACTGTGAGGAAGAGCGAAACACCAGTTCGGTTGCACATTCTGTGTAGACAGCCTAGGCCTCTCATCAGTTCACTCATTTTCAAAAACCTCGAAATACAAAGGAGACAATCTGAACATCCTTCTGATTCGCAGTAGCAGTCATATTTTAATATATACTACCAACGAGAGAATATTGAGATTCATATGACTCAAGGGCACTTAGAGCGCTATGAGTCACTAGGAATTACCAAACTATCTCCGCACCCGGAAGAGCCCCACCGGCTTCAAACAAGGAGAGATAGCATGGAAGTCAATAATACCTTCGAACTTTGAGGCAACTATGTATATCAGTGTGGCGAGATGAATGCTTCAGGCAATGAAATGGTAATACTCCCGGTTTTGGGAAAGCTTTTGGTGTGGCTACAAACGTTTAAAGTTAGCAGTTCCCTCGTACTGTCGTGACGGGTCTCGGAGGAAAAAAAAAGCCGGTGTCGACAAAGAGGCTCTCTGTAGCGACCTGCGAAAAGCACCAGGGGCCAACCGGATACCAGTGAGGAGTTCGCCAAGGTTAGATTTACTTTCGTTGTCCTGCTCTTTTTGGACAAGGAGAGCGGTTTAACCCCTTTTCATATCACCTCCGTGGAGTCCACAAGGCCGACAGGCCTGCTTAAGTCGTGGTCCTTCGCCGAAATGATGAAGGATTCACCCGTTCCAGGATCCCCCGTTAAATTTCCCTCCCTTATTTCGTTTACTTTTTCCGTTTAAGGGTGATTCAGTGGTATCGGTCTCTCTAAGCTATACCCCCCCCCCCTCCCCCAAGGAAGACCCCGGAACATCTTCCACTGTGATGGCGGGGGTCTCATTTGGGAAGACCCGAGACAGCTGGTCTCGGGGTAGGAGATTTTCGCTGACACGCCACAATGTTAGGCAGGAAACATCAATGGCATGGAGTCCCAGGGAGGGGGGAAGGGGTCAGCACGCTGACCCCTATGAAGCGTACCAGCCTGTGCTCGAAAATGTGGCAGGTCCCAGTGAGGTTTCCCACCGATTAACCCTCGCAAGGGATCCAAATTTGCTCCCACCCACATCGGGGTCAGATTTACATCTCGCCATTTTGAAAATTTGAACGACTGGCCTGCAAAATTAGGCGCTGGCTAAGAGAGTTAGGGCGAGAAGAGGACTGAAAAGAAAGGGGCTAAAAAAGATGAGAAAAATAGAACTATCCAAAAGGGATGAAGACCAGGTAGTCTCAATCCAGAGATTGCCTGGGGAACTGGGGCTAGATTTGCCTTACGCTTGTCCAGGTACCCGGTGTGGCAGGGCAGTCTACAAGAACATCCACTTGCTGGGTCAGAGAAAACATTCGCAAGCCACTCTCGCGCTTCTCGTTTTCTGTTTTGGCAGACCTCAACCGACAAACTCATAATAAATCGCTAAGTGGCGTTTGTAGTCCAACCAATTTAATTTCCTTTGGGGCACTGCTACAACATATTCACCGTGCCAGGATTTCCTAAGTATTCGCAGTTGTACGCAGAATCTGATATATTCGTGGGATTCTCTATTTACTTCGCCACCTAAAGTTAGGACCATTTTCTAAGACAAATTTGAAGGTCAAACCCTTTTATTTTATTCTGGCTGGCAATTGAAGAAAACAGAATCTGTTAAATGAAAGATAAACAAAGATCTTTGCAAGACCTTTTCCCAAACAGAAAATATATTGATTTTTTTTTAAGGAAATATAAGTTACATCAGATAATAGATATCAAAATAATTACATTTTTGTTAAGTATTTACCCCCAAGTGAGCTGGACAGGGCATTCGTCTAACCTTTCGCCCAAATGAGCGGTTTGCTTGCCAGGCCCTAATTTGGGGGATGCTAATTGTCTCTTGCTGTCAGGAATAAAACTCACCATGACTTTTCAATTTTTACTTTTTCAATTCCCCCCCCCCCCCTCTCTCCTCCAAATCGTGAAGCAGTTTATGATACTACTGAAAGCGCCAATATTCGAGGGAGTAGTACTATTTTAATTATAAACTCTGATGTCATTTCAATCAAAGTTTGAGAGGGCGGTAGGTGTAAAGCAAATTAAATTGGGCAAAACACAATTAACAGAACCAAACCCAGCCTTCCTCCGGGCGTTGGAAACGTGAAGGAACGCAATTCTGCAGGCCTTAGCCCCAGCAGACGAGTGGACGTGTGATTACTCTCACTAAGATGAAGCTCAGAAACTACATTTTAATGATTTATCGACAGAAATAGGCAAGAATGGGAAATAAATTGATGACACAAAGAATAAGACCCATACATAGATGGGTTAATTTGTATACAATAAAGAAGACCGAGGAGGAAATTCGTTTGGACGGATAAAATAATGAGTTCAGTGGATAGCAAAACATTGAAAATGAACGGAGGAACTGCAAGGAACAGGAATAAATGCAACGAACAGGAATGAAAGCGAGTTTGTTGATTATGTGTCGTAGGATATTGTGATTTTTAGGTCTTTGTATTTTGTATGTTAATTAGTTTAGGCTATTTAGGTCTATTCGCTCGTGGATTTTAAGTGTTTGTATTTTACGTTAATTTGTTTAGGTCTCTACGCCTATTGTGTTTTTAGGTGTTTGTATTTTATGTTAAGTATAGACTATTTAGGTCTCACCTATGTGATTTTTTGGTGTTTGTAATTTTCAAGTTAATTTGTTTAGGTTAGGCTTTTTACTTGTTATTGGTTTAGGTTAGGTTATGTTGGGTTTATTTGAGTATTGAATCATAGTGACCAACCCTAATCTGACCTAAACTAGTCAACATGTAAAATACGAACACCTGAAAATCTCAATTTACGACAGGTACCACAATAGTCAACTGATCTACAAAAGAAATGGTTGACATTTGATCATAATGGCCATGGAAATTGGATCGCACGAAATTCGATCAATGACCGTCAGGTTGTTGATCCTTTAGTAAGTCTTTTTTTTAATTCTTAGGCGCTCGTCTGGTAACTAACGACAATAGTACCACCACCGAAAAAAAAGAAGACAACTAGTCAATTTAAAATAACAGAAAAGGTCAACAGCAACACCAGTAATCAGAGACAAGGAAAATCAAAGTCAAGCTCAGGTGAATGGGAGACACACACCTCAGGAACCCAGACGTGCGATCAGTAATTTAAAAGTTGAATACTATGGAGGGGGGGGGGCTCGCCTCCTCAAAGAAATCCATGCCATCACAATCGGGGGCGCATGAGCCAACCCACAACACTAAGCGACTTCGCTCGTCATGGTACCGTGACAGGTTTTGCGCAGGAAGGTCCCCCAGTCTGAGAAATTCAGCCCCAAACGGGCAAGTTTCTTTACTCGTAAAAAAAGTATTGAAGTTAGGGGATATGAAAATGTGTACAAGGCACACAACCCGGGTAGTCATAAGGAGAGACCCCTTTGGGTACTAGGAACTAGAAGAGCCGCCAGCTCTCAATAACCTAATACAATTCACCAGCGGCGAGCCCTCGCTCTTCGAGCCGTAACTCCTCTGTGTTATGGAAGAAAACAAATTTTTCCTTGCAACAAGTGAAAATGAGAGTAAATGGTCACAAACGTCGAAACAAACTGCCAGAAACAAGGAGATAATAGAATAAAAAAGTCGCTCAAATACAACCTCTATAAAACCTTATAATGAATGCCTTTTGAGGGGTTTGTCAGCGCTCATGCAATTATTCATGAAATATGATAATTGATTACATGAGTTAATCACCTCAAATTTGCGGTTCGATCGATTATTTATGCATGAAAGAACCATTCGTAATAAAAAATAAATAATAGCATAAGTTTTGTACAAAGGTGCGTTGGGTAATTTGTCGATTAACTTCAATATAAAATACAATAACAGGGTTCATTTACTCAAAGTTAGAGGTTTAAGACTTGAAGGATTGTACCATTCATTTTATTCAATGAAATCGACGTTGGCCTCCAGGCGGCGTCGGAACTTATTTCAAGCTTTCTCGACGGTTTTTCTGATTAACTTGGTGAAAACTGCTGTTAACCATGGTGCAGGAAGACCTGTTGGTCTCTCTTTCTCAACTATGCCCTGTACATAATCGTTCAGAGGGTTGCAGTCTGGCAAGTTCGGAAGACAGATGCTCGGAGTGATGTGGTCAAAGAAATTGTATGACAGCTAAGACTATTATTTTGCTTATGTGGCACATTTACGACCTTACATAGCCCGCCTCCTGGCTCTAAGACAACATAAACTCCTCCAGCCACTTGATGTAACTCTCCGTATTGAGTCTCAGCCCCTCCGGCAAGATAAACGAGGGTATAATGTGTCCCTCACTAATGACCACCCCAAACACAATGATGTGGACAGGGAACTTGGTGTTCATCACTCTCGGTCCATCTTTGGGAAACGGAGACAGCCTGCAGTTGCTTTGCGAGTTCCCCACCTGGTCCTGGCACAAATTCTTCTCGTCTGGGAAGAACCAAAACATACCAGGCATGAGCGGATGCTTCAGTTTGTTCAAAGGACTTCGCAGTACGTTCCTTCCACTTGCCATTCAATTTATGCGGCATAAACTGGCCCTTTCTCATCTTGTATCAATAGAAGCGGATGTTCTCATGCACTAACTACCTGATGAGAGACTGACACTCCTTTGCCCCTGGCTATGGATCTCATTGACTTTTGATCGTTGTCAATGATAGCCTGGATCCCCGCGACAAATTTGGGACTTCTTTTTGTATCAGAACGCTTAAAATGAGGTTTCAGAGTCGCAGTACGCTCCTAATCACAGCTTGACTCACCCCACTCTTTCCTGATATCTGCGCCGTCCTCAGATTGGCACCCAACCACTCGGAGATCTTCGCATTGGAGCTCCCGGTGTGAATCCCAAGTAGCACAGCCTTGCCCAAATTTTGGGAGGTTTTAATTCATCAATAGCACCGTTCCCTCAACTGACGAGTCACAGTTGAGTCTACTATGCTAAGAAGAATGAACAAGAGAGAACCAACGCCAGACAACACGCAATCACGGAATTAAGAGTTGCCAACGGCGACAAATTATCAAGAGCACCCTGGAACTTACCACTCTATAATTTGCTCCTAGACAAGACGAAAACCAAACTTGTTAATCCTCATGAAAGATTTTTTGCCCGACTGAATCAAATTATGGATTACCTGGTTTACATGATTCAAGCCTCAGCACCTCGTCATAAAAAGTGTTTCTGGGATGACGGAACTCAGATAAACCTCGTTCTGAGCCACATAATAGTACAGAATTTGGCATTTGCTGTCATTCATAGGTATAAGATAACATTATGTAAATTTAGATTTCTTTTGCATAGGCGTGATTTTTTTTATGGGATAATAATTGAAAATGACCAGTTTCCAATTTACCCAAATTTAATTTGAGCATAACAGTATAAGGGAGGGGGGGAGATAAACCTAAGGGTTTAATACTTTTGATATTTTCATCTTCCCCAGGTGGAGGAAAAACGGAAAAAGAAGTTGATTTATGGAAATTCGCTAAAATAAATATTTGGAACTTGTCTATTTAAATGTTATCTACTATATTACTGATTATTTGGATTTTATTTTTAATTATAACCTTATGGTAAAAGGGTGTCAGCAAGGGATTTTCCCCTCGATTTTAAAGCGCAATAGCATCAAGGCTGTATCACGCAGAAAGTTCATAAAGAGAGATCTGTAAAAGAAAATGTGTGGAAGATATATAATTATATAAATATTATATATATATATATATATATATATATATATATATATATATATATATATATATATATAAAGCTCATATATATATATATATATATATATATATTGGAGCAAGGTAAGGACACATAGGAGGCTGAGGTACATGTGATATATTTATGGAACAACGTTTCGGGCGTATCACCCATCTTCAGGTTCTAAAACATAAATTAATCTAATACAATTAAAGAATATTAAAAATATTAAAAATAATTAGGTTATGACTATGTAGGTAAATCAAAAATTAGAAAATAACTCAGGAATTTAAAAGTCAAGAGAATCAAATTATCAATCTAATATAACACTATTGAAACGAAAAAAAAAACACAAAAAACAAAAGTAAATAATTATAGTATAATATTGCTTACCGATAATTCAGGAATTTAAAAGGCAAGAGAATCAAATTATTAATCTAATGTAATCACTATTAACACGAAAAAAAAGAAGCAAAAACACAAAAGTAAAAAATTAAAAAATTACAGTACAATATTGCTTACCGATGAAGTTCAGGAGAAATCACAAAGTGAAGAAATTATAAAGGATGTGGCTTAAAGAAGGATAGGAATTTGATTGGTTGGTTGTTAAATAAGAGAAGGTTGGTTGGTTGTTGAATGAGGTAATTAAAATTAAGAAATAAGAAGAGGAACAGCGGTATTATCTATGTTGAGTGTATGAGATTTTGTACGTATTAGTAGGGATTCCAAAATTCTTGGACTATATTCATTGTTATTATGACCAATTATTTTGAAGTTATCTATGGAACATTCTGTCTTGCATTGTATACTATGATTTCTAATCACAGAAGCTTCCTTCTTAGACGATATTTTTCCAGTGCGATGGCTTATTCCCATGTGAGAACAAAACCTCTCTTTCAATAAGCGAACCGTACTACCAATATAGGTTCCTTGCAAACAACAAGGACAAGTAAAACCGTAAACAACACGGCTGCTCATTTCTAGAGGAAGTTTGTCTTTTGACGAGAAGAAACTTCCTATGGAAAGTGGGTTAACAAAAGTGATTTTGAAGTTGGTATGAAAGAAATATTTTTTGAGTAATTTGTTGCATTTTCTAGTGAATAATTTATTGTAAGGTCCCATTTCAGGTACTACGAAAAAAATTTCATTTTGGGGAACATTATATGAGAGAAAGGATGGAGAGTAAATTTTGGTAAGAAAATTATTGATTAGTTTGTCAACCAAAGGTGGGGGGTAACAATTATTTTTAAAATAAGACTTTAGAGTCTGGAATTCATTGTGCATTAGGGAATAATTGGAGAAGAGATGGTAACCTCTATATATTAGAGATTTAATTGCACTGAGTTTGTGTGACAAGTCACAATGGCTGAAAAAATTGATTCCTAGGCCACTAAAGGTAGGCTTTCTGTATATTGAGGTAGTTAGTTTGTCGGGTTTTTTCTATAATGACGTCTAGAAAAGGAAGTTGATAGTTACTCTCTAATTCAATGGTATATTTAATGTTGGGATGATAAGAGTTTATAAAATTTAAAAAAATGGTGGGCATGTTCTATATTATCAAAAATAGCAAAGGAGTCGTCCACATACCTACGATAAAATATGGGTTTGAAATCTAAAAGGGAATGTTTCATAAAGTTATCTTCAAGATGAATCATGAAAATATTAGCTGCTATTGAAGCAATTGGTGAGCCCATTCCTACTCCATCTATCTGTTGGTAAACCTTGTTGTTAAATAAAAAATAATTCTCATTAAAAATCATTTCTAAAATAGTCTTGAAATTTTTACGAGAGAAATTGTGAAAGGTGCCTGTTTTGTTAAAAATTAGATTTAAAATAATATCAATTGTTTCATTAACAGGAACGCAATACTCCCGGCGCTGGGGAAGCTTTAGGAGCAGAGACTTGACAAATAGTCAAAGTGGTACTCTCTAGGGTGCCGTCTTGGGCAAAACCAGAGGCACCACCTGCTTGAGAGCTGCACCAAGCTCTCGAAGGAATTTCCTCTCCCCTTCTAACACTAAAGGCTTATGGTATGACTAGTGTCTCTCAGCAGCATATGAACCATCGAGGTCGGCCGCGGATGCAGTGAGAGACGTTGGCGATGGTTCAAGACGCCGAGCGCACGCATACAAGTGCATAATGTACTGTGCACGGCGCAGAGCTAGTGGCATCTGTCCAGCATCGACAAGTAGGTTCTCAAAGGGGCACGTGCGGAAGGCACCGCTTGCCAGACGAAGACCGGTGTGGTGGATCGAGTCTATCTTCCACATTATACGCTCAGCTGCAGATAAGTAAACTCATATGGGTAGTCAAGCTTCGAACATACAAAGGATCGGTAAAAAAGTAAGGTAGTAATAACCCTATCAGTACCAAAAGTGCTGAACATAACTGAACCAAGAATGTCCATGGTGTTGGTACCACAGGACTAAAGGCTACAAATTTGAGTCTCCAAGGTGAGACGACGGCAAAACCAAGAACAAGGAAACAGGGCGAATCCACTACATCCAGGTGAACGCCATTTTGGAACAAGTCCGTGTTGGGGTAGAGCCGTAGATGGTGGCAGAAGTGCACCACCTTAGTCTTGGCCAAGATAAAGCGAAACTTATGCGATTCGGCATAGCGAGAGATGCAGTTCAATGTCTGTTGGAGTCGAGGCTGCAGAGTTGGCATCTGGGCCGCACTAAAGAGATCAAAAGATTGTCCATGCAGAGTATGGGAAGAACATCTTCCCGTATCATCAAACTGATAGCGTTGATTCTGAAGACAAAAAGTGTGACACTGAGGTCACTTCTCTGCGGGATGCTCTCTTCTTGCTCCATTGTGCCGGAGAACGATCTCCCAACCCTTACGCGGAATGAATGATCTCACAGAGATTCAAAAATAAAGTTTCGGAGGCATATACTCTCTCCCCTATCGGATGGGAAGTGTCCATTATAACGTACCGCCATGCGGTGTCATAAGCCTTTTCAAGATAGAAAAACACCGTGGCGGAATGCTGTCTACGAAGTAAGGCCTCACAAACGGCATTTTCCAGTCAGAGCATAGCATCAAACGAGGAGTAGATCTTGCGGAAGCCACACTGTGCAGAAACAATGTCATACGATGGCCAGGAAAAAGACTAGTCTAACATTTACCAATTTTTCCATCAGCTTGCACACGCAGGAGGTTAGAGAAGTTGAGCGCAAACCGGCATGGTAAAATTATCTATCTACGTTTTTCGAAAAGTGAGCACATTGGCCATTTCCTAAAGATTCAAGGATGGTAACCTCTGTTCAGATCCTGTTGAGAAATTCTAGAAGAAAAAACATACCTCGTTCACCTAAGTGTTGAAGCATGGTATACGTACTGACCAAGGGCAGTGTCCGCGCCCGAAGCGAGAGCGGAACGCAACTCACTCACAGTAAACCTGTCGTTGAAGGGTTCTCCCTCCGCCTCTGGAGGTAAAGTCCAGTTGGCGGCCTTCAGCGAAAATCACGAGACGCATTGAATACAGGCGGAGCAGCATCATGAATATAGAATGTGGAGAAAACGGTCGCGAAAGACTCAGCCTCGGATGCTGGGTCCGATATTGTGGTATCATCCTCTGAAAGGGAGGGAGATCCTGCGAGAACTTACTCCAATTCCTTTTGACTTGCTTCCACACCTCTGCAAGAGGGACTTTCCCGTTAAGTGAAGACGTATATGCCCGCAAAGAAGAGCGGCGAGCGTGCTTCGAAACATACTGAACCTAGCCTAGCTCGAAAAGATTCACCAACGGTGAAATCGTTTGGGCAACGCTTATAGCGTATGTAGGCATATCGCTTCTGCCAGGCTGTCTCACACTCGGCCGACAACAAGAAAACGCAAGGCGTGAAAAACAACGAATCCTTCCGTGAATATTAGTTAGGCCTACGGCTATTAGGCAAATCGAAGAAAAAATCCTCGCCTCATTCACCGACCTAAAATCCTCGACTGGGACAGAGAATTCAGTCATTTCCCGAATTGCGGACCATCGCGGCAGCGACCCAGAAAATTATAGTTGAATGGGAAAGTGATCACTACCATGAAGTTCATCGATCACCTCCCACCCCAAATCAAGCTGTGTATCGGGAAAGTATATGGATAGATCGAGGCAAGAAAATGACACCTATCTCCAGCGCGTCGATCAGGTCAGCAAGTACCTGACAGGTGGGATAAATCGTGTAGTCCCCCCACCGTTCAAATCCCCAAGCAGAAGAAAGGGCATTGACAACCGTGCCACGACGCGGCAGAAGTCTGCTGCGTCGAAGTAGGCTCACGGTGGAATGTACACAGAAATAACTGCATACCTCCCATCCAGGTGTAGCTGCAATGATACTGCCTGAACGGAGATATTTATAGCAAATGGAAGAACAGAGAAATCATAACTGGTGTAAATGGTGCATTTTCTTCCCAGGCTTCCATCCCGTAGTGGTGGGGTCGAAAATTTTAGACCCTGAGAGGCAGGGGGGAGAGCACGCGACCTTCATGGTCTAACGGGGAACGTGAGGAAACGAGCCTTCACAGCTCCTCCCAGTTGACCAGGAGTCGGTGACCAATCCATTAAAGAAGTATGCCATATAGGCCTATCTCAAAGCAGATGCGATGGCCCTCTTTGAAGTGAAGACCTTCATGTGAATGACCGTACGCTTTCTGTAGGCATAACTCCGGGCGTTGTACGCCATACAAGTGGCTGAAGGCGCTGCCGCCTTCGAAGACTTATCAGATGATGTTGGGGTTGCTATGTGTCTTTTCCTACTTCCGCCTCAAAGCATTTGGTGGTCGGGGAGGCATCGGAGAAAAGGTTCTGTTTTTCGAGGACCCCTAGTTGTCCGTTCCAGCCTTGGGTAGGAGCGCAGACTCGAAGCTCTTTTGGTGCTGTCTTCCTCTTGGGTGAGTGAATTAGGAGTGCCCGAAGATGTCCTCTTGATTACGTTGCTTTGCTTAGGTCCACCTGTTCGTATCTGGCAAGGATTTTCCAGTAGCGATCCCAGTTGGCCGAAGCGTAACTTTTGCTGAGAGGGATCGGAAGCTGGATCGGCGCGAGTGAGATGGTCGTTAAGATCACTATGTGGTCGCTGGGTACTGTTGAGCCTGGTACGCTATGGTAATTAAAGGGGAAGCCTTCGCTTGTCATGATTATGTCAGGCTTCGTGGCAGCCTTTGAGGTGATGTAGGTCAGAAAATCCGGTCCTATCCTCTGGATCTTCTTTCGACGCATAATCATTTCCAATTTGTGGTCTCTGTTATTCGTGTTCCCATAGCCAGCCGTTCTGCATCTGGCATTGAGATCGCCCCCATAGAATACCATTCTGCCGTGGCGAACAATGTGTAGGAATTTGTGAGGGGCAGGTACGTTCGTCGAAGTGGTTGGTATGCCACCGCGATTACGAGATTGCCCACTAGTGTGTGCATGACAAGAAATGAACGGGACCGTCAGCTTATATTCGCTAAGGACTGAACATTACTTTGACCAGCTTCTGAGCTTGTCTCTGATTGGTTAGCATCTTGATGAGTCTAGACGAATGTGATGTTTACGCTAACTGAGTTGCGCTCTGCTCTTGCTTCATGCGCGGACACACTTTCCGTCCACACGTTGTCCAATGTGATATGGTTTGACACCTAGTTGGGGGTCAAAAATGACACGTTGAAACTAGAATTTTATTTAAATCTGGGGAACCAATAATGGCGAAGCAATCCATAAAGTTTCTAGGCCTCATCTTTGATGAGAAGTTCGCATGGAATCTTCACATCACATACCTTAATGCCGTTATTATATCCACTTTAACCTTCTAAGTCTCAAAATACATGGGAAGCTGACTGCCGTACGTTAGTTAGATTCTACAATGCCTTGAACCAGTCCAAACTCCATTTTGTATGTGCGGTATACAACTAGGCATCGCCCTCAACCCTTTGTCGTTTTGATCTAATTTTGAACCAGCGTATCAGATTGGCTAAAAGGGCTTTACGCTCTTCACCTGTGATCAGCTCCGCACATAATGCAGTATTTCTTCCTAATTAGACAGTCGCCAATTACTGTCTGCAAAGAATTTCCTCCACTCCAGCCAGATGCCTACATTACCAGTTTTACGGCTGGTGTCCATTGTTCCGTCCAATGAAGACTATTGTCCCTTCCCAAAGACAGTGGCTCCTCCCTTACCTGGCTTTTCATTCCATCTGCCTCTAATCCAAAAGATTTCTTTCACAAGGGTTCCTACCTGGATGATTTCCACAGAAGAACGTGAAAGTCTCCGAAAGGAGAACGCTAGCTTGCTTCAGAGGCATGCCTCATTGCAAAAGTTCTTTAGAGATGCTTATTGCCCCCTTTTAGGGCACAGCAATCTTCACCAGTGGTTCTCTTTTACTCCATAGCTCTTCTGCTGCTGTTGTTGCGGAGACGGCGTCATTCTCCTTCCTTTTTCTCCCCGAGTGCGCATTGCAGACAACAGAGCTATACGCCATCAGGTAGGTCTTAGATATCTCTGCTTACTCTTTCCTACCGAATTAGTGTTGTTCAGGAATTACTGAAGCGCGATTTCTGCCTTTCTCCACTACTCCCATCCCAATCCTCTGATTCATGAGATCTAAATGTGAGCTTTCGACCGCACACAATAAGGTTGTCACCTTCTTCTGTGTACCATGCCAAGGTAAAGCGACTGGCCATGAAGCAGCTGACTAAGCTGCACGATCGGCCTCCGGCCCAGTACGGCCAGTTCGCTTTCCATTAACTGAACATTTTTTCACATCTGAATAGGTTGAATAGCGTACAATTGCTACCTACCTGGCAAACTCCTCTCTCACCAATCATCATCGCATCAAACACCCAATCGGTTATTGGGATCCATCCTTCCACCACTCCATCTATGAAGATCTGGTGCTGGCCCACATATGTCTTGGTCACACCAGACTAACTCGCAGATACCTATTTCTCGTGATCTCCCTCCCACCTCTACCACCTGCTGTTTCAGACCCACCGTATTTCACGTCTTCCATAACTGCCCCGTGCCCTCCATCCGTTCTCACCGCTTCTTTCCTTTTCTCCTTCCTTAGCTTAACTCAAAACCCTTGTGTTTAACCATGGTCCTGCGTAAATAATTTCTTCTTCCACACTGGCACTACACTTCATTTCTTGATATAGTTGCACATTCGTTCTTTTCCCGTTTTTCCACCTCCACATACCCTTATCCAACCACTTGATGGTGAAAAGCCTCGCTGAATGAGACACACATGTGTCAATCGGCTTTCAAAGTAACAACTGCCATACAAATTTCAAAATATATTTTATTTACTATACATACTCTATGTTTTATACATGTATTTCTTTTATGCTCCCTGCTGGTTATTCCTAACATGTAGCGTTCCATGTTTCTCTAAGTTTTCTTCAGTTCCTGCCTTATTTTTTACTTCATTGACAAAGCTTCCCCTTGGTAGGTTTGAATTGACAAGATGCATTCAAATAATTTATGTTTAAGCAGTAATGTGGTTTTGAAAGATGAATCTAACCTTTCTATTATTAGTCTCCAGTCTAATTTTCTTGAATTTTCTCAATGCCTTTTCCATGCTACCATAAGGAGTCACAAGGTGTCCTAGAGAAACGCATCCTAGTAGCAACAGGAGTGGGCAGAAATATATTTTTTTTAGGGTGGAAGCAGCGATAATAGTTTTCGGAGTTGTCTTTTATTGAGAAAGCCATATTGAGTGGAACAGGACTTTTGCAATACTCGGTATAAGGTGTAGAAACAGAAAGTGATTTTGTTGTTTAGGGGGAAAGAAACAGCGATTTAATAATAGCCCCTATTTGAGCAACTTGACCTCTTTTAACGTGACTCTATGTACCCAAAAAGAAAAAGACTCATCTAGATTACATACGTGCAGACTCATTGATACACGAGCTCTAATGATTATTTTTTACAGGTAAACCTTGAAAATCGTGGCCTCTAACTTCGCGTTTTTCTGAATCAGCGAAATTAATTTTGTTACCATAACTTGAACTTAAGGTTAAATTTTCACACTTCGCGACCAATTAAAGTTGTTAACTTTAACTAAACCACCGCAGACTAGTGATTTTAAAAGTTCTGTATAAGCGAGTTTTCGCCAATATTTACAATTTACTTGAAAATAGCCCCGAAAATAAAGATAAATGTAAAAGCTAAAAAACAGCAACAGTTTCAAGATCTTAGCATAAATTAAATATTGAATTAATATTGGAAATCATAAATAAATTAAAAAAAGCCGTAGGGCCGCCGGTCCCCGGCTTTTCCCGCACTATTTGCACCCTCCTACACAGGCCTTTCCCTGCGACCAAGGAAACTTCCGGATAAGCTTCTAATTCCCGCTGGGAATGGGAGAGAGTTTAGCGAGCCTCCCTCGGTGTTTCGCCAGACAAGAGCGTTGCAATCTCCATTTCTCTTTCTCCCAATTTAGGGGAGAATAAAACCAGCTCATATAAGTAAATCAGTCAAATAAGTCAGATGTCACCCTATTCTTAACACGTGGAGGAGCCGCATGCAATCTGAGACGCCATCCCATTTTCTCTCGTTTTTATGGTAACGATTTTTATGCCAAGTGACCCCGATTATATCCTCGCTGCATTTCGAAGCCTGCATATCCATGTCTGTGGAGTTTTCACTCCCGTTCCTGGTATAGCTTTAACAAACTCAAAGACCAATTTATTCACTCTACGCGTTCACTAACTCTGACATATGGTGAAAAGCTATTAAAATAGCAATCCTTTGCCTCCTCGACACCATTGGGCACGTCCTAAGGGTGCTCCTCATTATGACAGGCGTCCCCCAGGCGTGTCCGATGCAGTGTAGAGGAAGCGAAGCTTACTATTTTAACCACATTTTATAGCTGAGTCATTGATTTTTTTAAATATGGTGAAAAGTTTTTACACTACCTAAAATGAAGCAAGTAAATTCAATGCAATAATTAGCAAATCAATTCCCATTGTTGTGAATAATTCCATATTTTGTGTTACTATAATATTACATATATTTAATTAATGTTAAATTCTTTTCTAAAATAAAGCACAAAATCCAATCTCTTTCCTTTCAACCTTCCGGAGTAAAGAGCATACATTCAACAAACTTCAAATTCACCCGGAGCGGTCAATGCCATCGTTGGGTTTGGAGGTTTATCAAAGCAAAAACAAAGTAGCGACCACAATAATTTGTGCCACGTTTGGTGCCAGCAGTGCTGTGAGGCCTACAAATTTGTTGTTCAGAACTTGACCAAAAGTATAGATCTGTAAGTGTAAATTTAGCTGAATCTAGATGCTCTAAGATCCATCAAGAAGAACAAAAACAAATGTTAGAATGTTCGAAATTTCAACCTTCTAATATAGGTAAATATGGATTTACATTGTTGCTAATATGTTCATTTATTATGAAAGTTATATTATATATACGTACTGTAAAGGCAACGCATGTCAAATTTTAACAGTTGCTGTTAAAGGTTTGCACACTTCGCGACCTTTTGCTGGTCCATCTCCTTCCAGACCTGCAACTGGTACTTATACACATCATAAGATCGTCCTAAGAGGTTATCTCATCTCACTCCCGACAAGGAGTGAAATTCGAAGCTAGCATTTTGGTATTCGCATTTTCTCAGGAACTTTGGGGATTCCCTTCATACCAGAGCCTCACTGTTATAATATGTAACACGTTAAAAATGAATTATTGCAAAAGCAAATTATTTATTGAATTTGTGGAATACTATACACAATAATGGATAGATATCGAAGTGGGATGGGGGTGGGCTTGCTACATTTAATACATATCTCATGGGGCACCGTTAGGTGCACGTTGATCAACAAAACGGTAATCGATGTCTTGTCATGTTCACTGAATAACCTAACTCTATAGTAGCAATGACGTTTGTAAGCATGTGGTTCAGATCGTGGAACTTTTCATTCTGTGTTCAGTTTTTCTAGAAACTAAAACATGAAAGGTTGCCTCATCAGTAAAACATGAAAGTTGCCTCATCACTAAACCATGAAAGATTGCCTCCTCACTAAAACAAACTCGAGTGAAGAAGTTTATATCCACAGAAATTCGCCCCACAATGTTTGTTAACTGCAAACTCTCTTCTTTGTTTGTCACTTGGTCCAAGTGCCAATAAGATTTGTCTTTTGTGACGGTATAGTCGCAAATTAGGCTCTAAGAGTTTATTATGCACTGTTGAACGTGGTAGATATAACTATTTGGCAGAAGTACAGGTAGACTTTGTAGGGTGTACGTGACAGTGAAGCTCTTTCATACATTTTTCTGTAATTTTTCGAGTCTGTACATCAGATTTGGTTTCACTAAAGCACGAAACAGATTATGTTTTTTTTCTGAGGAGTAATCATTTTTATGGGGCTCAGTTAACAAAATTATCACTAACAAAATTAAAATTTCTCTCAAAAGCATACCTGATAAACACAAATACAATGCAATTAAAAAATTTGATGACTACCAAGTGCAGTGAACAAATCTATGCTTTATGCATTGTATACGAGTATAAATAATCCTCTTTAGCAGCAGTCATGAGTAATTAGGTAAAATGGACATTCGTTTTAATTCACGGCTCACTTAATTCCATCTCGTTCTGTCATCGATATCCTGAACTTTTTCTTTCTCACTCACCCATTACTCATTCGAGGTCATCCTCAGTCTGAATGTATTCCCTCATTACTTCACCTAGTCTATGATAAGAACTATGAAGGATTAAATATGCGTTTTAACGTGATTTAAGAGTACCTTCCGCTTACACAAACTCAACACGAACTCTTGTAGCAAAGTTCAGGGGCATTTTGATTTCCGGAATGTGTTTTGGGTTTAATTAAAATATCGATGAATGTAAACATTTCTCAGTTAGGGCAAAACACTTTATCGGTGAGAAAAATGGTGTCAACAGTGGCGAAAATGCTTCATTCCCTTTTCAAAAAAAGAGGCGGTAAAATATGAAAAATAAGAGAAATATTTGGATAAGTACCTTAAACCTCTTCCCCCAAACTAATGGGATCCTGAATAAAACCCTGGATGGGGGTTAAGGTGAGGGGTAGTTAAATGTTAAACTTTGTACATGGTATGTTTATTCTTCGCTCCGCCATACATAACGGCGCTCTATTACCACAATGCTTTTGCGCAAGGCACAAATGATTCAGCCGACCTGACTGATTTCCTGTTGTAATTCGAGTTGACCTCATCGCATATGAGTGGCATTACGAGAGGAAGGGTTGATGGGTCAAAAGATATTAATTCGCAAATTAGCCTTGGTAATGATAATTTTGAAGGAAAAAAATATTAAACTCAGTTAATGGTTGTCTCCATGTCTGTGACTATATGTTGACAAGTCAATATATGTCTGCTAATTCTACTTTTCGGTAATGTTCTTAGAACAGATTCCTATGTTATTAAATATAATGCTTTGTCATAGCAAGTAAACAGATACACCTGAGTCCCACCAGACGACGGAAAAACTGTAAGCCTCTTCCGCCTTTGACAATCACACAAAATTTAAAAAAATTGCGCCAAAATAAAACAAAAAAGAAACAACTACAATAAAGTGAGAAAGAAAAACATGCCTGCTCAGGTTCCGGACAGTCCCACCTCCCTCAGGGGCATGGGCATACAAGCACCAACCCAAATTATTAAATACTATAGAAGAAGACCGCTTCATCCAAAATATGAATCATACTACAGTCCGCTTTGCAAGAGCACTGTAACGGGGTCTGTTATAGGGGTCAGTGGCCGTCCTTGTCGCAATACTGGAACAGGTACTGCTCACTTTAAATTCCGGTCCGCCGTCTCCCATCTTCTTTGTCATGCAGCCCGCAGGATTATGCTGATACCTGCCATGTAGGTAGGATGGAAAAAAGCAAAACGCTGGTCCGGTCACTCATTTTGTGGAAACATTCTGGCAACCTCGCCAACGCACTCATTTCCTGCAAATAATACATGTCCAGCAACACAGCGGAAGGCAATTTGCCCATTCTCCCTGTTTGCAGCAGCTTGTCGAATCACGAATACTACGAACTAGGGAATATGAAGATTTAATTCCCTCAAGGCACTAAGTGACCTCCCCTACAGATCGGTGTATTGCAACCAACTTTGCCGTTAAAATAGACGCATCGCCCAGAAAAGTCCAAACGGCTTCAAACAGAGAAAATATAATTTGGAAGACATGCACCACCTTAAGATTTGAATACATCTGGGTATACTAGCAAGGCTCTATTGCAACACGATATGTGTCCCCAAGAAATAGGACCGCCATATTTCCGGTACTTTAAAAGCTTTGGGAGGAGAGGTATGAGGACAAACATTCAACAGTGGTACTCTCTTGGGCACAACCGACGGCGTCACCAGCCTAATAGTTAGATCAAGCTATCCAAGGAGTTTCCTGCTCTAAACCTCAAAGGCTTAGGGCACAATTGGTGTATCATGGTCACAAACAAAATGAGAGCCTTTGACAAAGGGGGGAGATACGGGGGCCGTATGTACTTGAGTATAGTGTACAGTAGATGGCGTAAAGAGAGCGAGATCTTCCCAGCATCGACAAGGAGGCCCTTTACAAGGGGCGTGATGACTGAGGAAGGTACTAGTTGCCGCCAAGCGCAGATCGGTGAGGTTGATCGAATCCACTATCTATAATAAACACTCGTCTGCAGATGCGTCGAACTCAGATTGGCACTATAGGTAATAGCGAACAAAGGAGCGGTAAAACATTAGAAGAAAAGCTCTCTATCATAACCCTCCCTACTTCCACCCTCAAATTTTGAATTCAACGGCGGAAATAATATCCATATTGAGGATAAAGGAAACTCTAAGGTACAAGTGTGCTCCTCCTATATGAAACTTCGTTCGAAGCAAGAGCAAGGAGACGATAAACTATACCACTTACAGGTGTTCCTTGTTAATGAACAGGCCTGGTTCGGGGTGAAGCGAGGGATGATAGAGTGAGTACACCACCTTAGTCTTAACCAAAGAAACCGTAAGGCGCGCGCTTCGGCATAACGAGAGATGCAATTCAGAGATGGTTTTGGTCGCCACTCCATGTTAGGCATCTGAACTGCACCAAAAGAGATCGAAAAGTCGTCTACGTAGGGCATAATGACATCTTTCCGCTGCACCGAGGTGATACCATTGGCGCTCATTGCAAAGAGAGTAACACTCAAGACACTTCTTGCGGGACGCCCAGTTGGACCAGAAAGAATTCCTCTACCCATACTCAAAATGGACGATCTCGGCAGTTTGTTTTTTTATTCAAAGGGTCTCACTCACTTAGCGACTGCTATCAAGGCCATAGCCGCCAAAACGATCTCGTAGGTATTCAGTCAAGAAAATTGGGAGGCGTCCCTTAACCCTCATAATATGGAAGTTTTCCATGATGCCATATCACCACAAGCCTTCTTAAAATAAAATAAATATACCGTGGAGAAATGCTGACTACCAAGGAAGGCCGGAGAAAACCATCTGACGTGGAATGAAACTTTCAAAAGCTGCACTGTATACGAGACAGGTTACCACCGCAATGCAGAGAATAAACTAACCTAATATTAACCATTTTATCCATCAGCTTGCACACGCAAGAGGTTAGAGAAATTAGGCGAAAACCGGTCGGAGTAACGTGATCTCGCCTCTGTTTGTGAAACGCATGCACGGTAGCGACTCGACAGGAATCTGGCAAGATACTTTCCATCTTGATCTTGTTGAACAAAGCTCACAAAAAGCCATGCCTTCCCTCACCTAAGTGTCGAAGCATTGCGTAAGGAATATCATACTTACCAGGGACTGTACTCGCAGATGAAAAGAGGGTGGAACGCAACTCACTAAGAGAAAATAGGTCGTTGAAGGGTTCTCTACCCATGGGGGTAAAGTCCAATGGAAGGCCTTCAGCACTTGAGGCCTGCGGTGATGAGGTTGCCGGAAAAGAACTCAACGGATCCATGCACCGACCAAAACTTTTCAATTGAGATATTGAAGTCAGACATTTTCCTAGAATGCGGACCATTGCACTCAACTAGACAAGTCAAGTAAGGAAAATTAGGTGGTTCTAGGTCAGTGATGGTAGATTTGATCCATATTTCTAACACCAATATTGTGCTGTTCGATCAGGCCCACTAGGATCCGGCCCCTGTGATTCGATGTGTAGTGCCCCCTTAATGGTGCCTACCGTTCAAGTACGCAAGGAGGAAAAAATGGGTTCGGCAACCGTGCCACATGGCGACATAAATTCGCATTATATATGCCAGCTGACGGTGGAATATAGACAAAGACCACAGAGTACTTCGTAACCAGATGTAGCTGAACCGCCACCGCCTGTCAGGAAGTAGTTAAAGCAAAAGTAAAAACGGGAATTTCACAACGGGTCTAAATGGTGCTTTCACCTGCAACACCACCACCCGTGTTGGTGGGGTCGCAAAATCTTTGTATATCAGGATGGTGGAGACTAGGCGGACCCAACATGGTCTCTTGAGGACAAACTGTTATTGGGGAACGGGAGGATACGATCCTACGCAACTTCTCCCAATTAACCTCAGTCTAGGGGGATTCTATTGAATGAAAATGCCCTCCAGGCATACTCGAAGAGGAAGACTTCATTGAGGTGATAATATACCGCTCAGAGACAGAACTCCGAGGGCTATTAGCCATGGAACGTACCAATTGTGATGTCAAATTCGAGGACTAAATGAAAAAGGTCCTGCTCCGTATACCAGCCTTCTTCCTCGAACCATTCTGCCATCGGGGTATCTTTGAGGGGAATGCGACTGCCTGTAGCGATCTGTCCAGCTTCGGCAGTGACGACGGAGCCGAGGTCTCATTGGTGCTCTCCTTTTAGGTACAGTCATAGGAAGTAAGTACCCAGGGTAACAGCCACCGCCATCTTTCTGCGCTTTTCCTCTTATGGATTAAGCGATTCAGTGAAAGAACGTGACCTTTTCGCTTACTACGAAGCGGTGAAGAAGAGTAAATGGAGCTCCAGTCTTTGTCGGAGAAGGACTTGCTCCCTTTAATCTGCCAGCCAGATAGAGAGGGCGCCCGTGGATTGCACAGAAAGGTTCCTGATGGAGGTGAGAGCTACCATGTTCGTAGTCAAGAAAGGGGCAGTATCAGATCGTGCTTTTTTTACCTGAGAGGCGTAAGAAGTGCCTAGTTAAACAGACAGCAAAAGTACCAAGTCCTCATCCTCTCTACACAAAATTCGGTACGTGGTCTGGACAGTCAGGACATCCCTTTTGAACCCATCAAGTCGAAATATCTAGAGCAATAGAGGATTGAAGGCGCAATTCCCCCCAATTCATGCACTTGGCCCTATACACTAAACCTTTATCTTATAAGAGACTTAAAGCAATTAGCACATATTTCGAGGTGAGCCAAATGGCACGTCTCCAAGCCCTGTTAGAGTGGCAGTAGCAGTAATAACATCGCATTAACTCCATCAATCCATAATCGGGAATGCATGAATCCGTCCAGAGTACAAGGAACAAGCGGAAATGACCCGATCATTTCAATATCGGGACAGATGGCGCGCGCGAAGATAGGCCAAACTGGAACATTCTACAAAAATGTGCGACAAACTGGAGAACCAAGCAGTCGTTACAGTAGGGTTCAGGAGAATGCACCATTAAATGGCGCTGCATTATAGGGTCTCGGTAACGAATTCTCTCTTGTAGTTTCGTAGGCTGGGTTATGTGATCAGCGAGGTTCCTTAGAATAAAGGAATATATATATATATATATATATATATATATATATATATATATATATATATATATATATATATATATAGCTGGAATAAGCCTCGAAATGGCGAACAGTTATGACAACTTTTCTTCTTGAACAATAATGATAACTCTTTCTGTACTCTCTTTTCCACAAAAGTACACCTCTATAAATCGTCATTTCATCTACTCATAATACTACAAAATTCAACCAATTAGGATTGAGATACATTTAATCGTCATACTTATGTTCATTTTTGGAATAACAGCTGGTGTACTCAATAGTGGAAGATTTAGATAGTGGTAGAAGATAGATGGTGAAAGAAAGGTAGGGCTGCCCTTGTTTGAGGGGCATCGCAGGCATTTTTATTCTCTGATACTTATTTTTCCTCTTTGTTTTATTAATGTTGACTAGTGTTTGTCTCAGTGTGCATTGTTCGTCTGTTTATTTGTCTTCTCGTCTTATGGTGGGGTTGCAAAAACGGGTTTTGAAAA
Source organism: Ceratothoa steindachneri (assembly GCA_963969495.1). Lineage (NCBI taxonomy): Eukaryota > Metazoa > Arthropoda > Malacostraca > Isopoda > Cymothoidae > Ceratothoa > Ceratothoa steindachneri. The sequence goes on along the minus strand of OZ018323.1, from coordinate 68,202,098 downwards.
CCCTTATACCCCTGGAGGGTGGGCAGGAGGGCAAGCACCCAGAATCGTCTCCTTCAAACATATAGCTAACGAGGAACGGGAGGAGACCAGCCTCCTTAGTCCAACCAATTGACCCGGAGTCCACGACAATTCTATTGAAGGGATATGCCCTCCATACCCAGCTGTGAGGAGATGCGGGTGGTCCTCTTCTATGTGAAGAACCTCGTGGCAATGGTCTTACGCTTCCCGGGTGTATAACTCGGCTCGTTTTTGGCCGTACAAGGCGCTGAAGGCGCTCTCGCCTTCGACGACTTATTTGGGGAGGTTAAGTTCGCCATTCGAGTCTTTTCCTCCCTCCGCTTCGAGTTCTTTGAAGGGTCCGCATCTCCGAGTCGTCCGGTCTAGCCTTGGATTGGGGCGTAGGAGCCGAAGTTACCTTGGCGCTATCCTCCTTTCAGAGAACAACCTTAGAAACCTCCGATGACGGCCTCACGTCAACCTTCTGGGGGTTTGTCTCCTAACGGTCTCGTTGGAGGAGAGGATGGGTGTGGGTTTTAGCCGAAATGGGGTGTGAGCCATTTGAGTCGTCAACTATACCAGGAGAGCACCCTAAGGAAGTATAGCTTTAAGAAGGGAACTTAATTGGCGCGGAGGCGACCGTGCTCGTAGGCCTAGGGGAACCAGGAGCAAAGGGTGCCTGCTGAACTTTTGAGGCCTATGACGTTCCTGGTCGCACAGTGCGCGACAAGACCAAGTTCTTAGTTTTCCAAAAATATAATTGTTCCGTAGTTTGAACGGCCAGAAACTTGATACTTCCCCCCCTTCCCCCAGTGCTCGACCTTGACCGATCTTTGGTCCGCCAGCTTTTTGGTGTATTCTAAAGAGTAGGCCAAGAGTTCCCACACAATAGCCACATCTTTCTTGAAATGCATGGTAGTGCGTTGTCTCGTGCACCGGCAAGACATTGAATGTCCAAATAACACTAGTAATGTCCGCCTCAGAAGGATCTACCACATTCGCCAGAAAGCTTTTGTTCGAGAAACGAGTGCCCTTCGGCTCTCTAACAGTCAACCTTTGCTCTGCTATCCTTTGATGGAACATGGAGCCTTTGACCAACTTGCTGCCATTAGTGGATTTAAAAATCGTTTGAAGCCAGTGGGATCAAAGACACCAGTTAGTCTCTAAATAAGGGACCCCGACGTCATGGATGCTCCGCTCACCACCCTAGCAACTTTGGTCTCGGTCTTGTTCTAGGTTTCCCCGCTCATTAACACTCCTGGGCCGGACGCGCCGGTCTTGGCCTGGTCGCTTGCCAAAACAGGAGCAGACCCAGCCATCTCCGGAGCCCCAGAAGAGAGAGAGAGAAAAAAAGAGAGAGAGAGAGAGAGAGAGAGAGAGGACCCCTTAGTCCTCCTTGACTGATTTATTCTTGGGATGTCGGGGAGTGAGCCTGCTTCTACCCCCTTCCCCCCAGAAGAGTCCCCAGAGCCGGACGGACTATCCTCACACATATCCTTCTCCGAAATGAAAAAGGTTTTGCCTGACAAAGGTGCACCAGGCGGGGCAGAGGTCCCTTCCACTCTTGTGTGTCCTCGGGGGCCAGTGCTGCGTCAGGATGACCTTGCACAGCGGCGAACTCAGGTTTGGTGTTATCTGGAACCGAACCCAGGTTCTCCCCCATGGAAGACCCTACCATCTGGGATAGAGGCCCCCTACGGGGCCATTTCTACTTCAGGAGGGGACTCTATGTGTTCTCCCCGCTGTCGGGCATCCCAACCAGGAACTCATAGGGTCTAGGGCCCGCCACAAACATCAGTGGAGCCGGCATGCCGACTTCCATTAGTAAAAAGGAAGGAGCAGGTATGCCTGTCCTAATTAGGGTAACTAACCTCGGGTCCACGAGGTATCTGGGAAAGACCGAGGGGTCAATGCCTCCTCTTACCCCTCTAAAGGGGTTGAAGTAATTCACTTGCTTCCATCGGAGGGTCCTGGAATCGAGGCGGTGCGTTCTTTGCCTCGCCGTGTTCTTGATGGGTCCCTGAGAAATCATAGGTGTGCCCACTGCAAATACAGACTCGCCTGGAGGCAACTCTTCAAAAGGGGGTAAGCGGTAAACCTCTGAACCTGTTTGTAAAAGATAGGGATAAACGTCAACTCCGTCAGAAGATTTTTGAAGAGGGGGCTTAGAAAACACAGGGTTGTAGCTCCCCGAAAGTTGCTCTTAAGATGGCAAAGGGAAACCTCATTGCCGCATAAAGAATGGTCAGATGGGAGCCCCTCCACCTGGCAGAATGGTAATCTCGCTGTTTACCTCGTCTGCCCCAACACCAAGGTCCGGCGAGGGTTTGCCATTTGGGATGGAGTCCAAAATGTCGACAACGAGCCAACCCACGCAAATAACCAAACTTGTGACCAAGGAGAAAGAGAAAGTAAAAGGTCGGAAGGCTATATTCCACGTTCAGCTGCTCTCGCCTATCCCCATTTTTTATTTTCGTAGGTTAAATTTTATATGCCTGATATTCGTATCAGGATCTGATTTAAAAATAAATTTTAAATTGTATATTCATTTTATTTAGAAATTAAATTTTTAAATTTTTAATTGTAATACTCATTTTATAAGCAACTTAGAATGTCTTTCTATTTAAGTTTAACAAAAGGCAATGCCAATGACTTTGTGAAGGCATATGCCCAGTTTGGAGCAGATGCTGACACACTGCCAGACCCTCCAGTGGCTCAGGATGTGGACAACCACCCTGATCGTGATGATGATGCGGTGGTTAACGTGTTGACTGGATCCGTTGACGAACTCGAGCAGAAATATGAGTTGTTTCCCTGACAGACTACCTGTCTGTGGCTGGTCCTGAACTTGAAGATGTCAACACTATCTTTGACAATCCCATCAACCTACCAGCTCATATGGAGTGTGCTGCCTACGCCTTTAACCTAGTGGCCAGCAAGGATGCAGAGGCTGCACTACAGGGTTTAGTGTTCAAGGTGAGCTACAGCGCTGCCATAGCGAAGGCACGCGCCTTCTTGAACCTGCATTATGGCTTTTGGCTTTAGTCATCCATAAATGTTATCTACGCTGAGGTGGAAATGAGATTAGTTGTCCCCAACACGAAGTGGAACTCCACCTATGACTCTGTAGTATTCCTAAACAATATTCCTGTAGACTAAGAGGCTTGCTTTCCAGAGTCATGGTCCAGCTGAAGGTCAACAGTCTCAAGAACCAGAATGTTTGCTTACTGAAGGGGTATGCCAAGGTAATAATTTATTAAATTAATAATAAAATAATTAATATTTATATTTAAATTATTTAATTTGCTAATATATTCTTTACTAGTATGTTTATGTGCAAATTTTAATTTATAAAATATACTGAATTGCTGAGCTAATACTCCCCCCTTGCTTTATTTCCAGGTCTTGTTACCTGTTCCTCAAGCGTTTAACAAGATCCAGAGGGAGGAGCAAGCGTACCTTAGAACTGCTACCAACAGTGGCTGCGAAGGTCTTCAGGCTCAAGTACTTGAAGTCAAAAGACCTCGTCTATTGCAGTCAATGGGTGGCTACATTTTCAACAGTCAACTTCAAAAGGTTTCTCAACTCGTGGATAATGATGAATGTCAGCTGGCTGCTGCATTCCCTAACTTCCGCCTTTTGTGGTTAAGGAAGTATGACAAAACCCAGGTTGCCAAGGTGAGGAAAAGCATGGAGAGTAAAATCGATGAGGCCTTGAGGCAGCACATGGACGAATTGAGCAGTAATAGTAGAAGCAGAAACAATGAAGATTGAGAGTATGACTTATTCACTACCGTTGCTCAGCAACAAGAGGGCAGCATGAACCATAAGTCAATGAAAGCCAAGTCACAGAACTTAGTCAAGGCCTATCTCAAGACCAACTCCAAGGAATTGCTAGCAAATGCTGCTTTCTTGGGAGAACAAGTGTTGTTGGACTTGTTCATCAGGTTCAACACACTCATTCCCTCTAATGCTGCAATAGAGCGTTTGTTCTTATTTGGCAAAGCTATCTTGATGGCCAAGATATCATCCCTGTCTGATGAAAACTATCATACACTAATTGTCATGAATGAGAACATGCACTTTATTGGCAAAATTGATTTTGAGAAGAATATAGAAACAAAAACATAGATTGTCTCTATCGTCTATCATGCCATTATTTTCTTTCATGTGTTTTTCCTTCCTGTTTCATTTGACTAATTTATCAATCATTGTTTATTATTTAATAATAATATTGTGTTTCAATAAAGTACTCTGTTTTCTCATTTTGTGTTTCCTCTATTTGATTGATTTTATAGGTTTACTGTGCAATAGAGTACATTTATACATGATCATAATACAAATAATAATAAAATAAAAACAAAACAAACAAACAACAAAAAAAAACGACAAAAAAGACAAATACAGTAATAATATGATACAATAATATAAATACATGTATAAATGCACACATTACACAAAGCGGGCAGCCCGTCAGTGTTGGCGTGCAGTAAGACGTGGTGGAGCGTCCCACGCGTTTCTTGTCTGCTGCAAGTGGGTGGCGTCGGTCTTCATCACCTATCGCCCGGCTGGGCACGAGCGGCGATCAGCGCGGAGGGGGTGCTGTTCTCAGCACCTCCAGCAGCTCGTTTGTTGGGGTGTGGCGGACCACCTGGGCGGCTCTTGCCTCTCGCGCCCTCAGTAGGGCGCCTCTTACAGGGGCAGGGGCTGGCGCTCGCTCTGGCCTGAGGCGGGCGATGGCTGGGCAGGAGAGGAGGTAGTGCACCAGTGGGCGCCGGGAGCGGCCGCCGCAGTATTCGCACCTCCCTGCCACAAAGTCGGCGTGCAGCTCTTCCCGCGTGGAGTAACCCAGCCTCACACGCTGTAGCAGCACGCCGTTCGCTCTGGGCTGCTGGAAGGATGGGTTCAGTGGGCGATAGGCTGTGGCTGCAGCATACCACGCCGCTTGCCTCTTGAATGCTTCCCATTCTTGGTGCTGCTGGTGGGCGTTGTGGGCGGCCCCGCGTTTAACCTGCACCTTGAGCTGCTGCAGGCTGGGGCGCACGGTCCAGGTGATGATGGGGCCGTGGGCGGCTCGCTTGGCAGCCTCGTCGGCAGCATCGTTGCCGCGCACGCCAACGTGGCTGGGAATCCAGTGGAGCCGGACACGCCTGCCCTGAGCTGCCAGGTCCTGCAGGGTGCACAGGATTGTCGGGGTGAGGTGGATGTTGTCCCGGGTGTAGGCATGGGCGTGGGCGTGCTGCAGCGCCTGTAGTCCCGACCGAGAGTCAGTGTGTATCACCACAGTGGCCTCCCGGCGGAGCAGAGCGTGCTGGAGGGCGTGCAGGATTGCTACCAGCTCCGTCTGGAGGGTGGAGCAGTGGTCTGATGTCCTCCACGCTTGCGTCAAGCCGCTCGTGACGAAGGCGGCGCCGGACCTCCCGCTGTCGGGGTCTACGGAGCCGTCGGTGAAGTACACTGCGCTGCCTGGCTCCGTGACCTCAGACATGGCCATGAGGGCGTGCTGGCGCAGCTCCTCGGTGAGGCAGTTCGCTTTGCTGTCGGGCAACTGTGTGGCGGTGAAGTGTGCGGCGGGGGGGTCCCATGGTGGTGGTGGAACGTAGGCGGGGTGGGGGGTGTCGGGGTCGCGCCACAGCCAGTTCCCTGCCCGGTTGAGGGAGTTGGTTGCTAGGCTGACGTTTACGAGCCACCTGTTGTTACGCAGGCACTCGATGCCCTGCGCCACGGCCATTCGGAGTCTCCTCTGCGCAACACCTTCAACGTCGCGCTGGAGCACTCTGGCCACCCGACAGGCCACAATGCAATCCACCCTGGCGGTGAGGGGCACCAGGTTGGCCTCACTCTGCATGACACAGGCAGTGCACCACCTGGGTGCCCCTAACATGGTCCTCATGGCGGTGTTTTGTATCACCTCCAGGCGCTGTTGCTGCTGCCGGGGCAGCGCTACAAGAACCGGTGCACTGTAGTCCACTAGGGAGCGCACTGCCTGGAGGTAGTAGAGGCGGAGGACGGGGAAGGTTGCACCAGCGCTCGGCCGCGTCATGGCCCTCATCACATTCAGCCGGGCCTGCGTCCGCTCCCTCAGGTGCGTGACATGCTGCGTGAAGGACAGCCGTCTGTCCACCCACACTCCGAGGTACTGGTAGGAGTCGGTCCAGGCCAGGCCGACTCCTTGGACGCGAAGCTGCTGGCCAGCAGGTGTGCAAGTCTTGATGGCCATGGCCCGGGACTTTTCTGCCGAGATCTTGAGCCCCAGCTCTTCGCACTTGGCAGTGATGAGGTGCAGCGCTTCTTGGGCCCGCACGAGCTTGTCGCCGCGCCCGGTGACGACGAGCGCCAGGTCGTCGGCGTAGCTAAGGAGGATGGTTCCTTCCCGATAGGGGAGGGCGACCAGCTGTTCCATCAGCACGTTGAAAAGGAACGGGCTGAGGATGCCGCCCTGGGGTGTCCCGTTCTCGAAGGTAAGGTAGGAAGACTTGTGACCCTGGAACTTCACGCGGGCTCGGCGCTGGTGAAGGTAGTCCTGGAGCCAGCCCAGCAGTCTCCCTCGGATGCCCTTCCTCACAAGGGCGGCCAGTATGGCGCGGGGGCTAGCCAGCTCGAAAGCCTTCTCGAGGTCAAGGAAGACTACGATGGTGGGCTGGTTGTTGGCTTGAGCCAGGAGGGTGATGAGGCAGTCCGCCGTGCTCCCTCCCCTGGTGTAGCCGAACACGTGGTGATGAAGGCTTCCCACGCTCCACTGTAGGCGAGTCAGCACCATCTTCTCCACCGTTTTTCCGGTGCAGCTCAGGAGGGAGATTGGCCTGAAGGTGGTGTGATCCTTCGGCTTGGGGATGGGCTGGATGTCGGCGTCCTTCCAGGAGGGCGGCAGACGGCCCGCCAACCACGACGCGTTCAGAAGGGCTAGCAGCGCGGCGTCCCCGGCGGGCCCAGCGTGCGCCAGCATAGAGTACCGCACTCCGTCGGCTCCCGCCGCTGTGTCACGTCGACGTTTCGCCCTGGCCAGCTCCTCAAGCGTGAAAGGCTGGTCCGTCGCGTGCGGCTGGCCCCGCGCATCCCTGACCTCTTCGTTGCTCTGTGGGCGCAGCTGCTGCTGGAGGTAGCTGGTGTGGGGAGGAAGCTGCTCGCTAGAACCCCTCGCTGTAAAGCAGTTCGCCAGCCGATCTGCCTCTTGCTGTGGGCGTGGGTTGGCAGCTGGGCGGGTCGGGGCGGCGCCTGAGGCCTTCCTGAAGCTCCCCCACAGCTGGCCGAGGGAGGTGTGTTGGCTGAAAGAGGCGCACCACTCCAGCCACTTTGCCTCCCTGGCGCTCAGGGACACCTGTCGCGCGCGGGCTACCACGTCCTGCAGGAGCTGCAGGTTGATGGCCGTTGGGCGCTTCTCGTACAACCTCCTGTGGACGTTGACGCGGTGATTGTGCTCCCGGACTTCCTCGTTATAAAACCACCAGTCCGGGCGCCGGCGGCGATTTGAGGCTGTCCTGGGCATGGCCGCGTAAGCTGCACTCTCTATGGCCGCCTTAAGGTCCCTCTCCTGCAGGTGCAGGTCCGCCGGAGGCACATACGTGGACCACCATTCGGCCAGGGAGGCTTGGAACTTTGCCCAATCCGCCCTCCTGACGTTCCACTGGGGCGGCGGGAGAGGAAGAGCTGGTGAGGCCACAGTGAGGGTGGTGAGGGTCCCGTAATGGTCGCTGGTGAGGGTAGGGTGGACCTGCCAGGTGGCACCGGGCTGTAGGTCGCCCGACACCAGCGTGAGGTCGAGCCGCCCCCCATGGACGTGCGTGGCCTTCCCTGTGTTCAGTAGTCGAACGGCAGGAACTTCTTCGAGCAGGTCGGCCAGGTGGCGCCCGGTCACGTTAGTGGGTGACACAGACTGCAGCACGGGGTGGTGGGCGTTGAAGTCACCCGCTACAAGGAGGCTGGAGTGGGATGCGAGGGAGAGCAGCTCCCCAACATCAAGCGGGTACCGCTGGCTCCTGTATATATTGTATACAGTGAGAGTGAGCGGCCCCAGCTGTAGCTCTAGTGCCAGGACCTCCACGCCGTCACCACAGTACACGGGTGCGGCGATCCTCTTGTGCGGGATGGTGTTTCGTATGAGGGCTGCACAGCCACGCCCATTTCCGTCACCAGCCGGAAGCGAGTGGAGGGTGTAGCCTGCGACTCGCCATTTAAAGCTGGCGGGCGTGAGAGTCTCCTGTAGGAGAACCAGGTCCAGGTCTTCTTGGAAGACGGCTTGCAGCAGCTCATGTTTCTTGGGGCGGAGCCCCTGCACATTCCACTGCAGCACCCTCAGCGTGGGCGCCGGTGCGTGGGCTGTGCTGTCAATCCACGCTTCCATCTTGGTTGTGGGCGTGCGGTGGGTGCAGAGGGTGTTGAGTGGGACCTCTCGGCGTGGTAGATGATGGGGGGGGGGGCTGGAGGGCACCCTCTGTGACGGCGGTTAACACCTCTTCGCGGAGGAGTGCGTCAAGGTCCTGCTCGGTGGGGCTGCGGTGCCCTGCCGGCGGTCGAGCAGCTTCTTCACCAGCTGTACGACACACGCGAGAATGACGTCCACGATGGCTCTGCCCTCCTCATTGAGTCCCTCGCAATAACCTGGGGGTCCACGTTGAGACCCTGTCGCTGGTTGGGCATTGGGTAGCACCGTGGACTGCTCCTCGTCTGGGCGGGCGCGGTGGGCCCGACGCCTGTGTCCCTTCCTCCTCTGTGGCTTGGGGACAGAGGGGGTGGGTTGCTGGGTGGAGGTGTGAGCGGAGTTGCTGGCTGTGCAGCTACTGGTACCCTCTCTCGCTCCCTGCCTGTCCTCTTCCCCTGTCTCGACCTGACTTGTGCCAGGCTGTTGAGGGGTAAGGGGTGGGTGGGAAGCCCACGCCAGCCTTTTTGGTGGTGGCGCTGGAACAAGGCGTCGGTTGCCTTGTTGCTGGGAAGGCCCACGTGGTTCCCCCTGCCTTTGCCGCTCCCCCTCCTGTGTACCCCCCAGACGTGTGCCGGGCGGGCCGAGAGTCGCGGGTTGATGGCTAACCCACGCCGACCCGATTGGGGGTGGCGCGGCAATGAACCGACGCTCTCTTCTTTGGGTTGGGGGGGCACGTGGTTCCATCTGCTGCTGCTGCTGCTGCCGCCGGTGACCCCGTGGCATCCTTCTCTGTCGCTCGGGGCACTTCGTGTTCCAAGCGTGGTGCCCCTTGGTGCAGTTGGGGCACCGTGCCGTGGTGGACTCGCTGGCCTTGAGGCGACCGATACACTCCTCCGTCGGGTGCGCTTGGCTGCACACGCCGCACTTGACGGAGTTTTGGCACATGGCCTGAAGATGCCCGAAGCGCTGGCACTTGTAGCATCTCACAGGCTCACCTTGGTAGGGGCGCAGGGCGTAGCGGCCCCAGCTGCCCAGGTCCAGCTTGGGTGGTGGCGGCCCCTCGTACACTACAAGGATCTGCCTGGTTGGGACCTTGTCTCTGTGTGCGAGGAGCCGTGTTGCCGAGTGCACGTGGAGGTGAGCCTCGACGGCCTGGAGTGGCAGAGTGGTCGGATATCGTTGAAGCACCAACTTGTGCCTCTTTACTCTGGGGTCGAGAAGGATCACTCGATCCCCCTCCTCGGCAAGGCGGCGCAGCATGGCCTCCGACCCATCGTTTTTCGGGGTGAGGACGTATTCGCCGTTGAGAGTAGTGCGAATGACTATCCGCAGGCCAGGGTGTGCTCTCTCCAGCTCCGTCACAGCCTGGTAGGCACTGCTAGTGTTACTCTGGTGCACCGAGGTCCTCGTCGGGAATGAGACACTGTTAACCAGCCTGCCTCATTCTCCTGCTGGGCCTCCTCGGTCTGGGGGCTCTCGTCGATGACGAGGCGACCGCTTTCATCGCTGGGGGCCTCCTCTGCCTGTGAGAACTCCGGCTCCAGTGTTCGGGCGGTCCTCTTTGGCGTGGAAGTCTCGTTCGGTGAGGGTGGACTTAACCCATTCCGCGTCCGCTTGGCAGACTTCGGCGTGGTGGCTATGGACGCCGACCCTTGCATCGTGGCGTCACTTTTGTTCGCCCATCAGCGCCACGGGTGCAAAGGGGAGAAGAGACCAATGCCCTCTTTACAAGCAGGACAGGAACAGGAGGTATCTCCAATCAACCCGTCCACGCTTGCTTCTGTCTCTTTTGAGAGCCACGGAAACAGGAGGAATCTCCCATCAGACCGTAGCTGCCCTTATGAGACAAACGAGGCAACCTTCTTGCTCTACTCTCAAGGTTAATAGTTACCAAATGGTAACATTCTTGGGCGATTAACTCTCGTGGAAGTGGTGATGACTCGTCAGCTGCTTGGATGCACTTTTCAGTGTTGAGTGTATATCTTCTATGTGTATGGATGTTTTTCCTCTATAATTTTGCCAATTTTTTATATTTTATACTTTTCGCATTTTTGAGCTAGTTTTAGCGAAAAAAATACATTTAATGTGTTGTTTTATAACAGTAATATGATCATTAACGTTAATGCTTTAACATTAACTTCCGTTTTATTTTTAGCGAGGCTAACTTTTTTATTAACTATGCAACCAAACACCTATTCCCCCCAAAATTGAAAATTCCGAGATCTTCAAAGAAATAAGAGCTGAATGGTACAAATGGGAATTTGAAGCCCCAGAGGGAAAAAAACAAATAAACGCTGCATATATAGTTCGAAAATATAATCATACACGAAGAGACTTACGAAACAATACCAACAAAAGACTTCAAGGGGAAACGAAAGGGAAGAAGTAACCCAAAGAAATATTAGACAGAACAATAAAAGAAAACCCAACCAAGCACGCAAGGTGACGAACACCAATGATAAATTGAAAAAAAAGTGATATTCAATGTGAGTAGATGGGCTGAGAAATCAACGATTTATGGTAACATATTCCGAATAATTGACCTTGATATCTTTCTCATAATAGAATACGGCGCTAATATTCAAAGTAGAAACCATCAAAATTCCAAACTACCGAACAATATCCAAGAACCATATCCAGAAGAGGTTCCATGTCTAAGTAGTAGCCATCAGAAGGAAACTTTCATTCAAACGGTTACCTGTCCTAGATGATTCTTTCGTAGACATTGAAGTACTCACATTGGTGGGAGGAATTATCGTGGCAGGTGCTTACCAACCTCCTGGCTGACAGCATTTACCAATAAACAACCTTCTCACCCTATTCGTGCACAATATAATAGCGTTGCTTGACGGGGTGGTCCCAATGTTGATGTCGAGCGGCCGGATACAATAAGACAAATGAAAAAGAACCTAAAGATGCACCTAAACAAGAACAGACTCCAGCAGGTTGGACTCGATTTCCTAACCTATATAACCTACAGATCCGCGACTACTCCAGACATTATACTAACGAGTAGTGATTTTCCATTCAACTACTACAACGAGCCAGGCACAACTTTTCCGAGTGACCATATCCAAATAATAACTACAATCTCTCTAGCACCGACACTCTAACCAATCGCGCCCAGAAAATGCTACATTCGAGCTAACTGGGAACTTTGCAAGCAGTTGAAAGGCAACTAACAACCATGGAATTTAACCTGAACAATCATAAAAGAGTTCAACGAGGGAATATAACAGATCACTAACCATCTCATTGCGAGAGGCTCGAGATACATTACTACCATATTGAACAAAATACTTCCAAAACACGATGGATAGATGAGATGATGTATATCGGTCAGGAACACAGAACATCTATAATGAGGTACAGAAGGCAGGCCCAAGCCACGAAAAAACAACAAGAATGCGCCAATTAGGGAGAGAATTAAAGAGGCTGATCAACGAACAAGAGTCCGAAATCTGGAATGACATTATCAACAAATTGGATGAAGAAAATAACCCAGAAAAGTTTTGGAACAACATAGAGGCTAAAGCGTGTTTCTAAAGGAAAAAATCAGAATACTAGAAAATGAAGAATTCTTAGTAGATCCGATGATCCAAGAGGAGAGGATCCAAGGACTCTGGAAAAACATTTGCTATTATGTCGGAGTAAAACGAGTTAGATCAGGAATTCGAAGGTGGATTGATAGTTGAACGAACACAATCATAAACCACACGTAACTTCCCTGCCCACGTTACCGAAGAAAGAGACATGAGAGACAATCATCACTATACAACAGTGGAAGAGGTTTTGAATTCACTTAAAAACGCCAATCAGACGCCATCAGGCTGGACAGGGATAACAAAAAAAACAACATTGTGCACGCTCCACGTCAAATAATTGAGGACAGTACAAACATAATGAACGCAACCCTGAACACCGGATACTTTCCTAACGAGTACAAGCTGGCGAATCTCTGCTTCATCACCAAAAGGAGCAAGCCCCCTGACCAGTTTATCAACTACATGCTAATCTCTCTCCTGGAGTTTGTTAGCAAGATCTTGGAGCTTATCGAAAAAGGAGCTCACAACCCTCAAAAACATAGATTCTGGATAAAGCGCACTTTTAACCGGAAAAAATCGATGTCCGTACAGAAGGCTAGCATATAGTTATCGTACTTAGGGACGTGACGAAGATCTTCAATAAAGTATAGCTGATAGTTCTACAAAACAAGAGCCTCAACCTCCACTTAGATTCCATCCTAACTATGTTCATAAGTGACTTCTTCGTGAAAAAGCGGGCCTGAATCATGCTAGAAGGCCACGGGGGACCTGAATTCGCGCTGGAAGCAGGCGTTCTTCATGGCAGCTATTTGAGCTTTTATCTACTCAATTGAGCTCCTCTAGCCTGTAAAGGAGGACGTGATGCATCTTAAATTTGCAGACGATATCATCCAAATCATTACCAGAACATACAGGGTGTGAGGGCTCAGAAATCCCCCCAACCTACTTTTATATCACCAAAATCAGCCAACATGATCGTGGACCAAAGCACAAGAAATGCGGGATTGAACCTAGCAAAATAATCGCACAAAGAGGCCTGAAAATATGGGAAGGGATCCTTGAGGAAATTATTCCAAACCTCGCGCATTCGAAAGCGATCCAAGAAAATGATAGAAAAGGACTAGAAGATCCACATAGAGTTCCAAGCATCATGATCGGCTCACAAGTTGTGGTGCCAATTTTCACATAAGAAAGAAAAGAAGAATAAGTGTGTGTTTGTGTGAAGAATGAATCCGAAAAAAATAAAAATATAATAATTAAAAGAAATAATAAAAGTATGGCAACGATTATTCAAAGCAAACAATCAAAACAACAATATCAAGTCAATCAGAGTAATGGTATGAAAAATAAGTGAATCAAGATATACTGTACATGTTAATAATGAGAGAATTTAAGAACATTGACTATTACCAAAATTAAAAAGAGTATACGAAGATACAAATTACTAAAAATTAAAGAAATAAAGGCTTGAAAGCTGCAATCGAAAAATAAACATACGAAAACAAATGAAATGAAAAACACTTAAGACACGTCTTGCAAGAAGGTCATCAGAAAAGGTAACAGAATTATGAAATGGGTGCCCTCATCACAAGGGCAAACTAACTAATAATTTTTTTCCTACTTTTTTACTATCTCTCCTACATTACAGCTTTTTTTCAAGTTATTACATCATCATCGTGTCATGTTTTGCGTATTGTCTACGTCACATAGCCTAAAGCCTACGTTTTTGTGTGCGAGTTTCTGATCGAAAATGGTGGAATAACGTGCAAATTTATAACTAACCTTACAATTAATTGTATTGAATTTAATTTATATCTAAAAGAACTTTGCGTAGATACCTATGTTGTATCTAAATTAGATTTGATTTCATTAAAAAATAAAATAGTTATAAGGATATTAAAACCTTTAACTGGGAAAAAGAGGGTATCAATAGGTGTGAACGAACAACAAAAAGATGAAATGAACCATTTCAGTATGAGTCAAACGCTCTGGTTTAAAGAAATTTGTTAACTTTAGGATACTGAAGGGTAGTGAAAGGGTGTTGGGCCGTCAGACTAAAGTTGTAGTTTCGTAACGGTAGGGGAAAAAGTGGGTGTCAGGCAGGGATGATTCATAGGGAAGTGGTTTGAAAATAATAGAAGGGTGGAGTGGTAGAATATTTCAGCTACAAGTGAGAGAGAAAGTAAACAAGTAAGCGATACGTGCTAAGCAGAATCCCAAATTGTATTCTAAACCATACATCTAACCAAGGGGGCCGTAGTGTAGATAGAAAGTGGATTAGAATCAGGAAGTTATCCAACTACTTGAGACTCCAGGTCGGCCTTGACATTTATCCACTCGAAGGCTTCAATGCTAATGACACCCAGGTTAGGGGTTCATCCCTAGAGTCTCCACTTGCGTTGGGGGGGGGGCACGTTTCTCTCACACATTCACTCCCAATCAAACCATCTTTTTCCTCGACAGGCCAACCATTTTGCCATAACACTCGTATACCACTTCCATTTCTTTATTCAATCCACCCCCTCCCCTAACCTACTTATTCGGCCCCCCTCCTCTTTTTAGCTCTCTTGTTCCAGACTTCCACCTCACCTTCATAGATTTAAGCTGTTGTCAAAATAATTTAGGGCATAATTATTTTCCTTAACTTTCAGCTTCATCTTTTTTCACTCAGTTCCACATCGGGTGCAGCAAGTTGGCGGATGAAGTCCCAATATGGGTCGACCTCGCGGCAACTGCCATACGCCTTAGATCCCTATGGTTCGGATTCTACGTTAATCAGTAGGTCTTCACTGAGATACGAGACATCTGACATAAGTTCAGATCGGTTGTGAAACAGCTACCAAATTATTTCTTCCTCTTGCAGTTCACTACGCCTCCCACGAGGTTCACTACGCTTCTAAAATACCACCAAGACTCTTGCTATTATTAATAAAGAAATCTAATAACGTGAATAACGAGGGCATCGCAATTTTAAACGATTCAATTTTATTCCACTATTTGTGGCCCGTTCCCAATCAACGTTAAAAGTATTCTAGCTCAAAAAAATATGGCTACGTTCAATATTCGTACGGTACCATTCGGTAGTTCTCGCTAGCCTAAAAGATAACAGCGTCGAACTTTCCGCGTCCACGCACGGGTTCGATCCCAGCCAAAAGTTTCCGCGTCGTCCCGAGCTAGCCGCCAATTGTCGTATACGCTGATACCCTTCCTATGGACGCTGGTTGGTGTTAAAATATTATTCCCCCCCCCCCCACGAGTAGTACCGGTTCATGGTACTTTCGGGCTCATAATTCTTTTCTTTATATGCATTTCAATATGCGGTCGGGGATCTGGTTAACGATGCGACGGATTGATGGCACAAATTACCATCTGGTACAATTTAACCTTGGTATATTTGAGATATTGTGAAGCAGACTTGTCTGGCAACTTAACTTTTCCTTAATATTTTCTGGTAAATTCAGTTTCCTTTTTGGTATATAGTTTTAATGCTGACGCCCCTCCCCCGCCCTCTATACACATATCGTAATTCAAATTTCGTTCGAATCTTTCCTAAATTGTTTCCACCTCCGCTTCCGTTTGTCTCTGAACAAGCAGCCTTAGCAGGTGAAATTCGGAGCCAACAAAAGTGAAATACTAGTCAATGGGTTTCATGGCTCGGCTATCTACAACCATCCTCCTTTATCAGCAGTTCTGCTCAAATTGACACGAACAACTGCCATTTTATAGGAATGAGAAAAAAAACCATTGAAAAATATATATATATGTTCTATAAAATGTATAAAAAAAGATGATACTATCCAAGCTGTTGAAAATAAAAAAAAAGGTTATCTAGTAACTATTTAAGTGAGTCGATCACATTTTAACACACTGCATTGCCACAAGGCCTTCACTATAACAAATAACCAGTGATTTGATTAAATGATACCGCATCACAGATTTCTGTTCACTGGCAAAAATAGAATGAACATGCGTATAAATACGCATATCTGCGCATGACATAGCAAGCAATTATGAATACAATCGAAAAAATTATCTATTTTAATACACATTCAGCAGCAGTTTAACCAATTAACAATGAAAATATGTTTTATATCCTGTTAGGTAAATTTAGTTAATATTTTTATATGTTTTTATAAAGATATGGACGTATGGATTCAAACATTTTAAGAAATGCTACGGAGTAAATTGAATGTTAAAGTCATGCCAGTAATAATGGTATATTGCAGCATGTAGAGGGATGACGTCATTACATGCAGTAATATACAAAATGTCAAGATATCTATTGCTCACTATATCATCAGGTCAGGTCATAAGTAATTTTCGTCTCGGTGAAATATATTTATTCACCATTTTTGCCAATCATTTCTCGCCATTTATCAAGTAGCTTGTTGATTCAAAGGGAAAATTCTGCCGGTCGTCCACGAACATTTTGACTTGGTCTTCTTCAGATTTTTTTTTTTACTATTCAGAGCATTTTGTAGCAAACAAAAAGCATGGAAATCACTTGGTGCAATGTCTGGTGAATATAGTAGATGGGATAGAACAGACCAGGCAAAGTCCAATATTTTTATCTGCGTGATTCTCGCTATATGTGGGCCATGCGTTATCACGAAAGTTTGAAAACCAATTTCAGACTTGGCGATCAGTAATGGCACCTTGGCCATAAACACTACAAATTTTCTTGGCTGTTTCTGAAGAGTTTTTGTTATTCCTAAACTGCCACAGCATCACATTTCGAATATTCACTTTTAGTCTCTCCATTTTAGGGCTTGATATTTTAGAATTTAAATTATGATGGACACTTGTTTACTGCTGCTGTAAGAATGAACGGTGAACGCTCTTTCTAAACAGGTAATTTACGGTTAAGGTTAAAACACTGGAAGTTCGAATTGCGCCGTTACATTTTGCTTACAATAAACGGAAATTACTTATAACTCAACCTGACAGTTACATAAAATGGCCTTCATTAATATATACAAACATATATACTTGAAGTTAAAAGCCTCTCTCCAAAAATATATTTTAACACTTCTCTACATTAGGTAGCTTTGTATGGGACAAAAATCTTTGGCATTCTCAACTGAAACATACATTTATACCAATAAATATTTAATCTCGCAACTGCACTTTGCCACTCATCACCGTTTAGCACACGTGTCATCAATCTCTTCTTTACTAGCTGCATTCTCAAAATTTATCACAATGTAGGTATTGCCAAGTCACAAGGGCAGTATCTTAATCGATAATTATATTTAATAAATAAGTAATCATTTCTGCGGTTTTGAATCACTTAGTTTCGCGCTGAACAATTTTTAGGCGATACAAACTATAATAAAGGCGATTTAATCGTTTTTAAATATTAATTTATATGAAAATAAAATGCCAATACTCATGATAGGTGATAAAAATAGTCTAAATGTACTCGCGAGAATGTGGGCAGAGAAAAAGTGTATTCGAATAAATTAATATCGATCAGAATTCTCTTCTGATATCAAGAAAAGTAACAAACGTACTGTACTCCGAAATCGCAGTTTCGGAGAGGCAAAAGATTTTAGCTTTTGGCAGATGAAGATCTATGGGAGGTTTTAATGCCCCTGCGGGTGAGCTATGAAGTTACCTGTGACCAGATAGGCGGAGGGCATCATGCGGCACTCTCCCGCTGGACAATTACCTTCAAATAAGAGACGTTTTCTTCTGGCACTTTTGTATCCCCCTCAGGCCGGCTATTGACCCGTTCTAGGGGAGGTGTGGCGTGCATCGCGACGGGGGAGTAGGTCGGAGGGGCTTTGGCTTTATTACAGCAAACGAAGCTCATGATGAGGCGGTCAAGTGGTTCCAGAGACCGAAGGCATTCTGGGAGCCAGCGCCAAGAACGCAAAGGCGGAGGGAGAACTTTCGGGAACCTCCTCTGGCAGAGGTTGATGAAGAGGACGGCGGCGACGAGAATGGCGATAGGGATGAAGGTGCAGTAGATGGCAACGCTACCACCCAGAGAGACGGAGAAGACGAGAGTTGGAAGAACGATGAACGTTGATACTATGTACACGACGGCGAACCACCGGTAGCGGGCAGTCACCCGACCCAGGGTCTTGGACATACCGATGGGCAGGCGCGTCACCGGGACGGGATAAAAGAGTAAGATCCCGCTCAGGTTGAAGAATAGGTGCACGAGAGCGATCTGAATGGCGGGACCCATGCGGTTCCCGTCTGATGCGAGGGCGGCCAGGAGAGCCGTCGTGGTTGTCCCTAGGTTCGAACCCAACGTCAAGGGATATACGCGCTCCACGCTAATCATGCCAAGACCGACGAGGGGCGTGAGGGAAGACGTGAAGATGGAGGAGGACTGGAGGAGGAAGGTCATGACGGCGCCGAGAAAGATCGCCAGGTACCCCGTCAACCACGGTACATAAGGTAACTCGGCATTGAGCAACCGCTCAACAACCACAGCAACTGAGCCTAAAAGAGAAAAAAAGTAAGCATGGTGGATATTAACCAGAATATTCTTGTGTCGGAATATTAATTCACAGCAACCATAGCTCAAGTTGTAAATGGACATGAAACAAGGGAATAAATGTCCATAAAATGAGGCCTGGCCAAGTGTGATGGACTCAAATTTGGTTGCGTATCTGTCCTAGTTTGGGGAATTATTTGTAACATTAGACAGTCAAATATGATTGCGTGTATTAGTAGCAAAAAAATATATTTCACTAGGGTTATGTCAATATTCCATGTGGTAAGATAAAAATAGTTACTTTTTTGTGGATAAAAACAAAATGGCATCAATGCCTATATAATGGGTAGATAAAAGCTGGCTTCAAGTAAGAAATCATCCTATCCAAACATGGTCAGGAATGCCTCAAGTTTCAACTTTAGAACTCATTAACCCATGCCTAGAAGAGTTAGTACTCGTAAAATGATATTGTACTCTAAACTTCTAAAAGTTGTGAGCAGCAAAATTTGATATGTCTACTTCTTTCTACTATTAGTAGTCAGAATAAAAAATCCCAACGCTTCTTTTTGTATCGCATGAATGCATTTAGTGAGATTTGGTGGAGTAGGTGGAGTCGTCGGCCCTAACCTCCCTATATCTACTACTCGTTACAAGCCTCTTATATCCTGCTCTTTTTGTCTCTTTCGGATTAGGGAATGTGTTCTTAAGCCCCAGTAGGAGGAAGAATTACCTTTCAGAATTGAGCTTAAGATCCTCACAATGCCCACGAGGCAAAAGCATAAAAGAATGAGCGACATCGTGAGGAGCAGAATGCCCGTACCCAGGTCTCCGAAACCAATGTAAGCCGCGAGGTGGTTGCCTGAAAACCAAAAACGGTTGTTTTTTTTTATTTGGGGCTTAGCGATTTAATGGGATTTGTAATGCTGTTTTATTTTTCACACTGCATAGTGAGGAAAGGTAGTTTCACTTACAGAGAACAGGTTCTGAGGAGTTGTGAGTACCACAATATTGTTTGAGTAGCGTAGCGTTATCGTAGGACACATCATTTAGACTCCACCCTTCAAGGACCTTTTTATCAATCTGTAAAAATATATTTTTTTAGGCATGAAGATAAGGTCATCCTCAAGATTAAATTACTTCGAGCGAAAAATTTTCACCTTTGCGCTCAAGGAAGCGCGATAAAGATTTTGTTATAAAAGGTTAGAACAATTAAAGTTGAATAGAAAATTCCTGAAACTCACTTTAACGATTTGGTTTGTAAGAGGCTTCGTAATTTTGGATAGCAATTCCACCTTCATATTTTGTTTTTCGAAAACAAAATTGCTGAGCACAAGTCTTGTAAGCTTGTACAGGTAGTTGAATGATGATTCGAGAGGAAGAAGAACCAGAACGCAGAGGAAATTGAACATATCGTGTACAGTAGCACCTGCAAAAGCTCGCTCAAACTGCTCGCGATCGTTGATCTGCAGGCAATGAAAATATAATTCATTCTCATGGTTGATGAAGGCTTTCATTTTGCTGTTCAACAATACCAATGTTTCTAAATTATTTTCAATTCATCAACGATATATAGTGACTAACCTGTCCAAAACTGACGAGTGTGTTTGTGACAGAAGTTCCAATGTTCGCACCCATAATGATTGGAATAGCAGTTTGAACATCTAAAACTATAGAGGGAAATAAAAGTTTAGTTGGAAACTCGAGTAATCACTTCTTTGAATATATCGATCGCATTTCATATCAGTTCTTAATAACTCTATTCTTCTACTTACAGTTGGCAGCAACCATTGAAACAACTATTGACGACGAAGTCGAAGACGACTGTACCACCACAGTAACCAGTACACCGATCATCAACCCGACCACAGGGTTACTCAATAAATCAGATTTCTGGAACACCGAACCTATAAAAAAAATAAGAGCAATGTCACAAAATTCAGTAAAGATACTTCCAGTGCAAATAATAAAGGGGTGGCTCCTTGCTTCATCTAAGTTGATCTCGATTTTTTCAAGCCTTGATGATAAGAAGAATCGAGTCATCAGGAGTATAAGGAAATAAAAAAACAACAGAAAAAGAAATAATAAACAAGAACATGATAAGTGGGCTAAGGAGCAGTGTAGGAAAGAAATCATACCAGTCACAATGAATGGGTACGGACATCACACTTGACAAAGTCAAGCGTTGGACCTACATGAAGTCTCTTATGCTATTTTGAATTATTGCCTAACGAATTAAAGATTCTTATTAGCGTCTACTGAACATAGATTACTCGTATTACTAATAGGCGAAAACAAAATAAAAAAAAGTCTATTCCTCCCTCGCGTAAATAAACTAGTTGTTTGCCACAGATGGTCAATGTAGCGATTACCTGTTAACACCAATTATGATTACGATTCGGTCAGGTCTTGGCTACTAAAGTTCATTTGCATTAACTGGTGTAATCATTTTATTTTCTTTAGCAACTTTTGTATTTAATTAAATGTCAAAACTACTTGCAGTGGGAAGGATGCAGTAATGGTGAAATGTATTGTCACGACAGTAAAATAATTGCCGACTTGTTACTTACACACATTGACTAACCATCAAAGAAATTAAAATTTTACTATGGAAAAGGGCAATTAAATCGAATTATGCCCAGTTTTGTAAAACATAAACTTTTTATTAGAGGGTATTATCACAAACAAGTAGCAATAAATTAAAGCAGCATGAATAATTGAAAATTGTAACGAAGGTACTAGCAAGATTATAATGATATTCCAAAATAATTCATTCTAATACATTATTTCAAAGAATAGAAAATAGGGTGCAAATTTGTGGAATTGGGAAGGGAAATTAGGCCATATAAATGAAAAATAGTGTTTTGTTTTCGTTTATTTCTAGATGAAAATTAGGGTGGGGAGATAGTGCGCAGTTGCGCTCATTTAAGATGCTTTTTTATTTATTTTTCAGTGGGGACCTAGTTTAAAGGGAGATCAGTACAACGGGTAATCGTGGCAACCGCCAGGAATCGACCCTGCGACTAACCAGACCTGATTTTGTCTTAACTTGGCCTGAATCGCAAGTGGTTTCCATTCAGCTATACCCTAGCCCTTATAGATAAAAAACAAGGTCAACAGAACTGAGTAGCATGCTTTCAATTATTTTGACTTATAACTTGAAGTCCATATGACCTTACGACCTCCAAAACTTTCAAAAAACTCATTGAAAAGTAAAACGGCTACCGTCCGATCGACTCACCGGCATTGCACGCGACTAAAAATAAATTGAGTCACTTACTCGCAGTTCTGCCTCCGATTAATCTGAAGGAAGAGGCAAGAAGATTCAGGGATGCCACGAAGAAATAAAGTAAACAAAGCAAGGCTGCCATTTTTGCCACGATCCAGAGAGCTTTCGACAATGTAGAATTGTTTGAACAACATTCTGTTTGGAAATATATTAAAAATCGCCATATAGATTAATTTGGCAACGTGGAATTCAATGTTTATTTTTTAATCGTAAAGTTATAAAGAATAATAAATACATAAAAAGAATTTCGATATAATCCAATTCAAGATTCCCGCAACGTTAATGTCTAACGAGCCCCCCCAATAGCGCAAAATGGGACGATTGCGTAATATTTCCATCCTGGAAGGAAAAGATGAAGGAAACTTCAGCCTCAGCCTCCACTCTAACGAACCCTTCCCTCAGAAGGAGTTATGGGGAGGGGAAGATCAAAAGCCACTCTCGAAAGGGCGAGATGACCTTGACATTGAGACAATGAAATAACTCTAGGGGCGAGGGCTGATAGCTTATGGCCCTTCCGAACGCTGGGATTAGGAACGGAAAATATTTTAATGGTCCTCCGCGAAAGTCATCTACGTCGATATGGTGACGAAAAGACAACTACATTAACTTACAGAAAGCTGAATTGTTACACTCCAACCCTTCTCAGCCAGGATGAGAGAAGGAATACACTCCAACCAAACACACCCCACTTTGGTAAAAAGCATCTGTGCAGAGAGGGGGGGGGGACTACCAAATCTGAGTTAAGGTGCGGTACTCTGTTTATCCTCGTGTTTTTCATAATCTTAAATGTCCTGTGGACAATAAGTGAACCATTCCTTTCTCAGTTTTCCTTGTGCAAGCGAGGCAGTTATCAGATTATTTAGATAAACAATTAACGCTACTAAACGTCATTTTCTTTGCACACATTCGTCACATCTTGACAAAATGACTCACTCACTTTGAAACTTTCCTCACCCTAACAAATAGGTATACGATTGTAAATGAGTCAATTTGTCCATATTACTGAGTTGTGGCAATGAATTACAGCCCCAGGAACCAAAACCTTTTTAAAATAATTTAACTAATATTGCAAAAATAAACGTAAAATCAACTACTTCCTTTTTTATTATTTATTTATCTTCTCATTATTAACTTTATGACACAACGAAGAGTCAATATGATGAGAGTGCCAAAGAGCTATTACATTAAATTTCACTAAATATTTTGACATTTTCAAAAATGTTTTACAACCCGTTTCGTCCCCATTATTGACAAATCATTTACAATCTACCTGACTTGCTATTTTTTTTTTTTTTTACAGTTCATAACAAAGAGCCTTAATTGTCCTTCCATTTTTGATTGTCTAATACTGACGCCATCCTGAAGGGTCCATCTTGAAACTACTTTTCGCCCACGCAGGAGGAAATTCTCTTAGAATTTAAAATTCGCTCTTTACTTCTTATACTCGTACGTTAAACAAGAATAAGGAGCGTTTGTTAACTTAGCGATCTCGTCTGGACCAAAGAAAAGCGGAAAAAAATAGCTTTTAAACAAAATAGACCGATGTAATTTTGGCATTGGGTGCATAAGTCGAAACAATGAAGCGTTGGAAGGTGAAATTGACAAAGACAACGGGGAAAATTATAACGAAATGTCTGCCTAAAATTGTTCTGTGCTAGAGGAATTTCCGCGCGATTGGGAAAAGCAGACGAGCGAAAATAAATCAATGAATTACGTCATAGCGAAAATACCGGCCGGCCAACGGCTTCCATTGGTTGATTTTTTTTTCAAAATCAATGATCGCAGAATCCGTAGAATCAAAAAGTCCAAAGCCCCTTAAAGGAGAGCGCAAGGTATGATACGATTACGGCACCGTGATGCGATTAATTCTTATAAAATGTGGTGAATTTGTCATGGCGATAAAAAAAAGTTACACGATATCACGTATTGAGACGACGAAGTCCAAAGTTGCAGAAAATCGATAAGAGAGATAAAGGGAAGTCGCAAGCTCCGCCCAATACTCCACAAGGCGCATTCCCTTCCTGTGGCACCTCCTTTTCCCTCCCCCACCCCAAATAGCAAAATAGCCAAGTTTCATAAGCTTTCGTTCGGAATCGGGTGTGAGTGAGTAGATGCCAAGCGAACTGGGGGGGCTTCTATTATATGTGCAACTACCGGCAATTGTCAAAAATCTGCCATTTAATGCAAGGACATTTAATGTTTAGTTGAATTAAAACCTTCGAAAAATGGAATTTTATTACTTTTATGGCAATACCATACTAAACATATCGGTACCAGACCGATATATAATGTGTATTTCTTTTTACTTCACTGTACTTACCTCTAACAAATAAAAAATAAATAAATATATATATATATATATATATATATATATATATATATATATATATATATATATATATATATATATATATATATATATATATATATATATATATATATATATATATATATATATATATATATATGTGTGTGTGTGTGTGTGTGTGTGTGTTGACATCACAGGTCATCTATCAAAGAAATCACACTCTTTTAAAGGAATGTCAAAAATGCTCTTTTTTCCGACCCTGTCAAAATCATTCCACGAAATCTAAGTCTAACGTGCGTTACTCTCATATTTCTTTTCTATAATCTATTTTTCGACAAACCATTTGAAATTTTTGAATGCACCCTCTTTTCCTGTTTTTGCGCCTAAATTTGGTCGGGGGGGGGAGGGGGCGGAAGCGTAAAAATAATGAATACCCGTTCAAACGCGCTACTAGACAGATGTAACATAAAATAGACGGATCAGTTTACTGTTATGAGTTCTCTCACCAGTGATTTTTAGCAGTTTGTATTTTACATGTTAATTAGTTCAGGACTTTAGGACAGGTTTAGCTTATGTTACTATGGTTTTAAAAAACTAATTAATATGTAAAATATAAACATCGAACAATCGCAATAGGCGAGGAGACTCATAAATTCGATTACTTCGAAAAATAGTTATAAATTGGCTTACCCTTATTGATATCAGCAGAGGGAGAACCTCCCATATAGGGGTGTTATTCCTCAGCTTTATGTATGAATTAATACAATAAATATTCCGAAGGTGAATTGCATCTTTATTTTGTTCGAGGGGGAAGGGGGGTAACTTCCATTACAAAATTTTCTTTCGCAGTTTATTTCATCATCAGGACCCCATTACGCAGGTGTGTTAGCCTGCCATGGGGTACATGATGGGGAACGGGGGGTATATTAAGAAAGTCACCACCAATTGGCCATCCGAGCTCACTAAATACATTATGGTAACCAGGTCATAAGGTTGTGGTCAATGATTCGACCTAATGTTATCCTCCCCAGTTACCGGGTCTGTCCTTTTCTCACACGCATTCAATCAAATAATTTCTCAGGCAAACCAACCTATTTCTACCAGTACACACACATTCCCACCAAACACTTCCACTAATATTTCATTCCTCAAATTTCTTTCTTATTCCGTTAATTATAATAAATGATCTACAACACTTTCATTTGGTCATAGTTCAGCCTCCAATTAAAACCTACCCTCCCTCCCTTCATAGCACGGTTCCAGACAATCCAAACTAGTTATAGTGGTTACCAAACACAAGAATACGCGTGTTTAGACTCCCCCCGTATTTGTTTGATCGAGATACTACTGTTGCCAAGGCAACCATACAAAAATGGACCATAACATTGATTTTCAGCTTAATGGTAGTCGATGATACACATTCTTCATTAAATCGAACCCATATAATGCTTGGTTCTTTTTCAACTCTGTCATTAACGGTACACTTAGCGGTTTTTCCTACCGCCACTTCTTTTGGAGTGGCCTACCAATTAAAATTCATGAGAGGCTTTAACTAACCTTCCGAGCCTTTCTGTTCTTCAGGATCGATGTGGAAACCAGGTGCTCTGTTTACCACGAGCTGGATACGGGGCTTTTTGGGTCCTCCATCAAAGTCGGACTCACGAGCCAACAAGATCAAATCAGACTTAACGGTGACCTGAGGTGAAACCTTCCGTCAAGATAGGGTTAAACCTTAACCTCATCCCTCGAAATTAACCTTCCCAAGTCAACTAAATACATCTATCTCCCTTACCCTGAGTATTAAGCTTGAATTATTAAAAATGGGGAGATGAAGTACTCACCAATTCATCATCAGGAACTGGGCTAAGATAACTTTTATTCTTCGGCATCTTTAAATAGGAATGTGTAAAGTTGGGGTAGAGACGATCCAAATAGGGACACCACGTGCCCAAGTACTTTTCAGTACTTCTTGCACTAGAGAAACGTCCCAAATGACAACTGAGCAACCACTGCTGCTGACAAACTGCAAACTTCGCTTTTATATCGCTCCCTCTATTTCGGGGAAGTGCCTGAGAGAGGGGATAATTCCGGGGAGTAGTTGCATAGGGTATTGGGGGAGAATGCAAGCTCACCCTCCAGCCCTTCATGCAACAGAAAAAAATTGTGATACTCAAGAGAGATTTCGGGTTAGTATAATAGGTGATCGCAAAATTATGGATATCATTATAAAATAATAGATTTCAATTAAAGTGTATGTAAACAAAGATGCAACAAATGATAAATTAAGTACATTATGTTATATTTTAGAGCAATAAAACCTTCGATTCATAGAAATCTCATCAAGCAGACGATTTTTTTTCAAAACTCGAAGAGATGACAACATTCTGACGTTTTGATCGCTGATTGGTAGAAGAGGAAGGCGGGACACGTGAACCCTTCATGTCTTCCAAGTGTTTCAATAATTCTGGTTAAATGCGTATTACATGGAACAAGGAAAAGTATGAGCAGTTTCCAACTAAATTAAAATTTTCATTCCCATTTTATGAAGCCCGGGGCAACAAAAACACTTAATTTAGAGGTTTATCATGTGAAAGCCACGCTCGAGAGTCGGCGCTTTCAGGGAATTTTAGACCCCCTTCCCCCCCATCTCAACAAACAGTTACGCCAGAATTAGAATCTTCGATATCAAAGGATGCAAAGCGTATTTTATCTTATCTATCTCACGTGCATGGATTATAACAAAACAAGTCGATTATTTTAAGGAACATGTTATTTTGTTCATCTCTAAGCAACGAAACTGGTACAATTCACCTGTAACGAGTTCGGAGTGGGGTAGGGAGCCCAAAACTTGGGCATGTGCCCAGTGTGAAAGGATGGCTAAGCCTGAACGACCATGATCGTGGGGTATTCTTGGAAAAAGAGAACGCCTTGAGAAGCCTTCTTGTAAGGGGTCCCATTTTGCACTAACGACTTTTACTGTGGAATCCTCTACCTTCCAACGTGCCCTTCCTCCCCTAGCATGTTGAGGATAGAGCAACGAGGCCAGATCATGTCGAAATCTGTAAACAAAGTTTGAAGGTCGTCGAAATTGAAAATAGTGAAAGATAAAATAGTCGCGGGCATTGGGGCAGGAGGGCGTGCCGTTCCTCTAGGTTTTTGTTGTAGTAGGGAATTACCCCTCTTACCATCCACCTTACGGGGGATAGAAGATGGAAAAATTTAGTGGGAGATTAATAGATGTGGATAGGATAACCCAAGAGAGAAAGAATACCACTTTCTCTTGGGGTGGAGGTCGGGGGGGAGGGGCACTCCGCCAGGTACCACGTGTAGGATCTATAGGAGGCACAGATGGATAAAGAAGATTGCAATAATTTACAAAAAAAGAGACCCAGGAAAGCACGAATTTTCAACCAGGATTGCCGGGAACATGATGTTGAAAATCGCACCCTCAGGGAGTTCGTTTGTCCAAAAAAGCCGAGAAAACCAATTAATTTGGACGAAGAATAAAATGGAAAACAATGATGAACCGCAAAAATGGCCGAGATCGATAGCAACCGTCGCTGGCAAGGAATCTCCAGTAAAATTCTGTCGGGAAAGCCCTCGTTAGTTTCAGCTTTATTTTTTTAAATTAAAAATAGGCTCACAACAAAATAAAAGTAAATGTATTGCGAATTCGACACTAATCGAATACTCATGCTAATTATAAGAGGATTAAACGTTCGTAGTTATAGAAATGTAGCTGCAAACTTTGTTCGTTTTAATAAGTAAAACTCACGGCAATAATAATGAATTTAGACGGCATTTTGGAGAGCCATTTCGATGGTATATGCACTCTTTGAAAAGGATAGTAGTAGATAAAAAAGATGATGAAGTGGGGGTAGGGTTGCCCTTGTTTTAAGGGCATCGTTAGCATGCTATATTTTTATTAAGTTATTTTTCCTTTGTGTAAGTATTGCTGTTTTCTCATGATTTACTCTGTGTGTGTTCTTCTTATTGTTCTTCATTGTATTTGTTCTTCTTTAGTCTGTAATATTTAAGCTGTGTATTTGAGCTTTCAAGCCTTTGTAAGCTTGCGATTATGTGTTTATACCTCGTGTGAATTATCTTTGTTAGTTTGACATGTCATGAATTGTGTTTTGTGTCACCATGGTCTCTCGTAGAACGCCATCTGGCAATAAGGAACTGGCGGCGGAGATGCGTATACTCAAGGCGCTCCTGAAAGCACCACGAGAGAGATGAGCGTATAACGGCCGACAACTCATTCCCTGTCTTAAGGGTGCAGATTATGAATGTGCTGTGACTCATGCAGCAGAAACGACTACTAGCACATGCAACAACCGGAACAATAGTATGTTGTTTTAAAATGCCTTAGACCGAATCGGTCGTCACATTACCGCGAAGCAGATGAGTAATGGCTGCTCTAATTCGCTTTTAGAAGAGGGCACAAAATATAAAGGATTCATAGATTCGTTTTTAATTACTTTTTTATATCCGCTTTCAAGTAGTCTTTATTTAGTTGTAATGGGGAAAAATGATTGGTACAACTGACCTTTAAGGTGGTTATCATCATCAGTAAGACCAGGTAAAGTAGGCAGAGACAAAGGTAATCAAATTCCTCGCTTTTTAACCTTGGAGATTAATTACACTCTAAACCCAAAGTGTGGAAAATGGAACCACACATAAGGGAGATGATGAATATTGCTTCCATCCTTGACTTATTCGTCAGAAATAATATGGCAACCGTTAACCAATGCAATTTGACGTGAAAAAAAAAATAATAAATCAAGTTTACTGAGGAAAAAATACCAATAGCCAACCATTCGAGATAAGGATAGAAAACCATCCTTGGTTCTCAACCCAGAGAACAACTTTGAAAATTTCTCCCAATGGAATACTAACTTAAGAATGCTAATTTGAGAGTACTAGCTGAAGATTACTGACTCAAAAGTATTAGCCTAAAAATTCTAGCTCGAAACTACTAGCTGAAATGTACTAACCCAAGTAGCAGTTGATAGGTACTAATCCAGAATAGCTGAAGTACAAGCTGAAAGTAAGAAATTCAGAAGTGCTGGCAGGAATGCGCTAATTCGGAATTAATATTATCTGGAAAGTACTACTTTAAAAGTAAACGCTTAAAATATTAGCTGAAATGTACTCAGCTAAAAGTACTAACTGACATATACTAATTCAGAAGTACTATCTGAAGAGTACTAACTCAAAGTACTAGCTGGCGAGCTCTAATTCAAAAAAGAGTAGTTAGAATGGGCTAATTCAGAAGTACGGGCTGAATAGTACTAAGTCAATAATACAAACTCACGAGTACTACATAAATTAAGCGCAATTACTTAAGATCACTCAAGGTTGAGACAACTAAATCTTTTTTAACGTTGACTATATTTCAAATTTGACCGCTCTTATTGTAATCTCTTCGGAGATTATCGTTGTCTATGTCCAATTAGCTTGCACTTGTCCACGTCGACTTCCATCCGCCATTGTTTCAGCTGATTTACTACTTTATACAAATCATTTCAAGTAATCAAATTCATCAGATTATGAACTTAGGATTCATGAAGGTCAACACCCAATTATTTTGTTGGCCTTTGGCAGTTTTTGCCGACGCTGCTCCGTCCCTATGTTCAAAGACGACATGTGACCAATTTCATTTCTTTATTGATTCCTTCCAGTTTCTTCATGGCACTGATATTTTCTTCTGAAGTTCCTGATCGCCTGATATTTTATGAATCTGTCATGGGCCAAGCGATGTTAAGACCATGCTCTACAACCATACTCCATCAGTAGCTACGGTGTGGTGCGTGCAAAGTTTAGATTTTCGTCAAAGTGAAATATCAAGGTGAAATTAGACGAAGGGGAAAAACTCTCAAAGAAAAGAGGGACGGGGATGGAATGCTAGAGACGAGGCTGTGTGTCATCACTCACATATCCAAAGACACCGCTGTCCTCCCCCGTCTCTCTCCACGCACACAATACATTCCTCATCCCTCACGATATCCGCCGAAGGGCTTTTCATATCCACACTTGCCTGACTAGTAACTGCAACCTCTCCCGAAGGTCACGAAGGGTTCCTTGATGGTTGGTATGTGGCAAAAGAAGGTACCACTGTGTCGTGGAATGGCCAGACTTCGGAGATTGGAATCCTCGTCAGATAATCGCCGATTGACTATGGCAGAGTTCACGGATGTCGATTTAGCCTTCGTCCTCGAATCGAAATCGTTGTTGTCTCCGATTGCGGGGTGTGGGCGTTCGTCAGCCTGTACGCGGTGTTAGGTGGAAAATCTATCTATTAATGCTGCTGACTAAACCGAGTCAAAGGATTATATAGACGCTCGGCTGGCTTGGTGGCTTTAGATGGCTTGGTTGCCCCTCCACACACACGTGCGATTTTGGGGAAAAGTCGGTGACTCCTTCGGGGGTGGGAGGTAGAATTGAGATAATGTTGGCGTAGAATGTTCGACGAACTTCGATCTATGACTAAAGGCAGGAATACTGGCTGAAAGGCGGTCGTGGGATATGATGAAATATGTCCCTAAGCAAATACAGCTGGGGTGTGATAAACGGCGTGGGCTGCACTCAGGCCATGGTTCAGCTGTGCTTTAAAAGTTCCATGCGGTGATATCGGGACCACGTGGGTACAGAAGGGCACGTGGTCGCTCTTCGACCTTATTCTTCTACACACTGCTCTTAATGTGAATGTAGAGAATAGAGGCTCCTGACGGCCCGTCGAAACCACGAGGTCAGGCTCGAGGTCAGTCCACGTGAGCGAGGACCATGAGCACAGTTACGAGTGTAATATCGAAATGCTTTCCGCGATAAGCGAGGGATTGGAATCTCAAGCGCGCGTTTCTGTCGTCTCCCAAGGTCTTATCAAGAAACCCCCGCGGGAGTGTCTCTCATCCCTCAAGCACCGTGTTGGTTCGTGGGGAGATCCCCCTCCCCCCTTGGCGTAGCTCAGTAACGGAACTGGCTGTTCCCTATATATCGTTGGTCCCAATTGGGCATCGACAGTATTTGCCTGCCTTTTACAACGAAACACGTTATTCTCGACCGCTCTATTTTTTTTCTCGACGTGCGGAAGGATCTGAGGCTCAGTCAATTGGCCCATACTTGGTTTCAGTACATTTTGTTTGGCACGAATACTCCCTCCAGTTAGTGTTACTACTAGAGGTTAAACTCCATGCGGTTAAAGCCTCTTGAATAACCACCCGATCCCCCGTTTCATCTCTTAAAGCCTCCTACCCAAGCCAGGCTGAGACGAATCATCTGTGGCTATTCCGGCTAGTCCTCCCTGTATCTGTTTGTACAGAGTCTCGTATCGCCTCTCGCCCCCCTTCCCCCGTATAGATCGCTCTTAGTAGCACTGATACGTTCGGTCCTTGGATACATAGTCTATCTATTTCCATCATTTAATTTAATCTATTTATTGTGTATAACCGTGTATATATTAAAGTTTATTTTTGTACCTTCTTTTTCATATGCCTCATAGCTGGAGCCATCATTAGTTATTATCGGCTAACTGCACTCAATCTTTGGAATTTAAAATCCTTCGCACTCGTTCCCCCTCCCCCTTCACTTCTATTCCCCAGGTCTGTCGTGACCAGAGTAGAATCAAAGTCACGTGTTGATCTTGAGCGCCCACGTCTATTGGGTAGAAGTGATGTATATGTCAGGGTCATTCTACAACATAATATATATATATATATATATATATATATATATATATATATATATATATATATATATATATATATATATATATATATTAACTGGCGTCAGGTCTATATGGTCTTTAAAAAGTTCCTTTTAAGGTCTTTTAAAGTTTTTGAGGCTGAAGGCTTGGCTATTGAGAAGGTAAGCAGAAATATTCTTGCAAACTATTTTTCCCATTTGTTGTCTATACCCACCTTACCATGTGCAATTTTTGAACCATTCTTCTCATTTATTCCCCGCCCCCAGCGGAACTTTACCTTTTTCATATTAATAAAGGCTCAGTCTAGTTTCGTTCTCTCTGTTGTGAGCAAAGTTAAAGGCTCTCGTGTTAATTCGTGTCTTTTCGAGTGCTCAGACGGAAATTATTAATCGCGCTGTTGGTATACGAGTTAATTTGGGTCGACAATCCCATTAATTTTTTATTTAAAAAAGTTTAATTCAAATTCACGACCATCATGTCTTCTTTCGACCGAATTAAATTACAAGGTGAATCTCTTGGGTTATCCGGAAAGGACCTTCTTTCCTATATACAAGAAGGAGAGAGAGGCGAGTGAGCGGAAAGAAAAGACAGAGAAGAACGACAGAGAGGAAAGAAAAGAAAGAGAAGAACGAGAGGAAAGAGAACGCATCCGACAACATGAACTAGAAATGAATAGATCGAGGATCGAGACGTTCTCCATCAACTCGCGGAATGACGCCCCTCAAACTGTATCAGTGAAGCTCCCCGTTTACGAGGAAGGAGAAGATTTCGGGTCTTATTTGATGCACTTTGTAAAGATCTTCAATCTAAACCACTGGGACATTGAAGCAGATTGTGTCGCTAAACTCCTTCCTTTATTATGTTCTAAGCTCCGAGATATTTTTATATCCTTTCCGCCGGAGGCAACGATCGATTATTCGTCGTTGAAATCTGAATTGTTAGCCGCGTATAACATGACGCCCGATTTCAACAGCGTTAAATTTCGTCACGCCCGTATAGAGCCCAACCAAACTTTTCGACAGTTTGGGTATACGCTTCAGAGACTTTTCAACTTCTGGCAAGAATTCTTCGAAAGTTCCCCATGAGTATGAATCTTTAGTCGACTTCATTCTGAAGGACCAGCTTATGGCTTCGTTTTCTTCAGAGATTCGATCTTTTGTGAAGGACCGGAGTTGTTCCACCTTCAAGAAATGCATCGAAGAAGCCGATGTATTCGCCGTGAATCACAATTGCTACCCTAAGAAAGGGAGAAATTCTGATCCATCGT
This sequence comes from Ceratothoa steindachneri, assembly GCA_963969495.1. NCBI lineage: Eukaryota > Metazoa > Arthropoda > Malacostraca > Isopoda > Cymothoidae > Ceratothoa > Ceratothoa steindachneri. The sequence continues at coordinate 68,169,180 of OZ018323.1, read as the reverse complement.
CCTCCAAAGGTAAAAGTGACAAACAAAAATTTACACCCCGTGACCCTAGTAAGCTTGTCAAATTAACTGGCCCCTCCAAGCCCAGAAATTTTTCTTCATCAGAACCCCGTGACGTCAAGCCATTCTCGTCAAATCCCCCTTCGTCATACTTGCCCAGGAGGCCAATCGTGTGTTTTTTCCCTGTTATATTGAAGGACATTTGAGGACAAACTTCCCCCAAAACTCCCAATTCAGCCTTAATCCTCTCAATCAAGTTAATCAAATTTGTGCTTCACCCGCGCCACCACCGTCGCAAGTTGAACCGCCTCCCTCTCCGTCTTCTCCTCCTGCCGCTGGCCATCAGATTAACTTCTTGTTCGAGAAGAGCACCCCAAGAAGCTTGAAGTTTGAGACCGGATCAGTAAACGGCTGCCGGGTCTCCACCCTTGTTCAGGATATAGTGTGTACATGCATTGTGGTGTCGGGCAAGCTGCTCACCTCGATCGCACCGAACCACGATAAGTTTGCGATAGTACGTGACTACCTTGGGCGTGCAAATCGATTCCCCATCGTGAAATGCTTTCTTGAATGCCCGTATTATACGAGGTGGGCTGAAGTAGTAGCAGCCCCAATAAAGTTCTGCGATGTTCTGGTCGGACGTTGCCCACGGGTTACTTCCACACCGGTGGCTCAACCCATTCTCACGCGTTCCCAGGCGAAAAAGGAAGCAGAGGCACCCGTTCTCCTTGAAACCCCTTGCGACTTCGAGTTTAGGGACATTCTGAACAATGAATTCGCTAAAGAGCAAAAGGATTGTGATTCATTCCACCCCCTTTGGACCAAAGCTCATAATAAGATTCAGGAGTCCACCCGCGCAAATAAAGTCGTTTCCTACGTCATAAAGAACGACCTCCTGTACCGCGCCTGCTTGGAACGCAATAGTTCCGAAATCCATGCGTCATGCATGCCCCGTTCGCAGGTCCCGCTCATATTAAAGACGGCTAACGATAGTCTTTTCTTTGGCCATTTTAGCCATACCAAAACGGCTCAGCGAATTTTTAAGTATTTTTATTGGCCCAGTGCGGCAGATGACATCCTTAATTATTGCCGTTCTTGTGATATTTGTCGAAGGGCAGCCGCAAAAGGACGCGTCAGACCCGCACCGCTACAGAAGGGACTCCTCATATCAACCCTTCACATGTGTGGCAATCGACCTGATTGGCCCTATTCACTTTCCCTCCCTCGTCCAGGGAAGGGTACAACTTCGTGCTTACCCTCGTTGATTTCACCGACTGTTTCTCTAAAACGGTCCCTTTGAAGAAGATAGATAGTATCACCTGCGCCGAGCCGCTCATTTCTATCTTCTCCAGAGTCGGAGTAACTAAGGAGGTATTATCCGATCGAGGTCATCAATTTACCTCTGAATTAATGGAGTACATCGGAAAGCTTCTAATGGTGAAACCTTTTCTTACCACCCTCTATCACCTCGCCGCAAATGGAATGTGTGAAAGATTCAACGCTTTACTGAAATTCATCCTGAAGAACTTGTGGGCTGACCACCCCCGGGGGTGGCATCGATATTTGCCGGTAGCTTTGTTCGCCTACCGGGAAATCGCTTTTCAGAACGCGGACGCGAACTTAGATAAATACAAAACGTATTTTGACCAAAATTCTAAGGATCTTAGATTCAAACCCGGCGAGGAAGTTCTATTATTACTCCCCACTGAGAATAATAAACTCCTAAGTCAACGGTAGGGCCCCTTCCCTGTCATCGAAATTAGCGGCCCCGTTGACCATGTCATTAGAACTCAATTTGGGGACAAGCTATATCACGTAAACATGCCCAAGAAGTACCATCGTCGAGCGTGCATCAATATTATCGCGGTCATCGACGAGGAGTCGGCCATGAAAGCAGAATACCCCCTGGGCCCGCTAAATGTGTGCAATTGGCTTGCGTTGAACAGGACAAGAAATACCTCTTGCCCACCGTGCCCAGCGTTATCGAAGCCCAGTTATCTGACTTAGACGCCTACGCCCAGTTGCTCCCCGAATCGAAGAGTCAGCTGCAGCAGTTAGTGAGTCACTTTGGAGACGTGATTTCCGAGATTCCCGGCGGTGCCGCTCAGATCGAGCATGATATTATTTTAACTACCTTAGAGTCTATTCGTCCCCCCACTGCTTTGGTAAAGAAGTCAGAGGGGTTATATAGGATGTGCGTCGATTTTCGGAAACTTAATTTTATGAAATTGTTCGATGCTGAGCCTATCCTCTTGTTCAACCAAAACCTCCATCTCTTTGAAGAAGCCAATTACATCACCGAATTGGATCTATGTAAGGCTTATTATCAAATTCCCCTTAAAGAAGGTCTAAAGAGATATACGGCTTTCTCCACAGATAAAGGCTTAATTCAGTTCCGCCGTTTACTATTCGGCTTGGTGACGGCCTATTCCAACCCTATTCTCCGGTTCCCCAACCCTAAGGAGACGTTTCGTATCAGAACCAATGCCAGTAATGAAGGGATATGATGCCTTTTACTACAGTATAGCTATGATGGCGATAGTCACCCTGTCGCCTTCGTGAGCCGTAAGCTTCTCCCGCGCGAGAAAAATTATGCCATCATTAAAAGGGAGGCTTTGGCCATTATATGGGCCATAAAGAAGTTTAGAATGTATTTCTTAGGTAAAAAGTTCTCTGTTAGAGACGTATCACAAGCCCCTCGCATATTTGCGAAATGTAAAAAGTAACAATGGTAGCGTTATGTACTGGAATTTATACCTCCAGGAGTATCAATTCAAAATCAATTATATAAAAGGATCCGAGAATTGTATTGTGGATAGCTTGAGCAGGAACCCCTTATGGACTACCCAAACTAATCTAGGATAAATTTTATGCTTGTAACTGTTATGGCTAAGTTTGTTCCTCTTGTTTAAACTGTATATATTCGGACAATAAGTCTCTCTATTCACAAATCAAGAACGATCCGGTAAACCTTTGTATCGTTCGGATCAATTAATTCCCTGTATTTTATATCTCCCTTTTGTATCTTTTTGTATTGTGTTTTTTTATCTTTTTGTGTGTTATTTTTTTTTTAGCTCTAGGTCGTTATTGCCCGTAGGTGATCGACTCCTGTTTGAACTAATGTTAGTTCTTTTAGCCCTTGTGTTATTGTCGAGTTCATTTATTCCTTGTGTTCCTTGATACTTTTTGTACGTAAATATGTCAGAGCCACCAAAGTGTGAACCGTTCAAGTTCAGGTATCCACCAATTGTCCAACCTCGGGAGGTGCGAAAACTTTGTGACTTTTAATACCCATCCAGCTGTTGTCAGATGTAATTTTTTTTTTTTTTTAAGTAGCATCTTGGGAATGGAGGAGTGTCGAGAATAGAGGCTCCTGACAGCCCGTAGAAACCACGAGTTCAGGTTCGATGTCAGTCCACGTGACCGAGGACCGTGAGCACAGTCAGAATATCGAACTGCCTTCCGCGATAAGCGAGGGATTGGAATCTCAAACGGGCGCTACTGTCGTCTCTTAGGTTCTTATCAGGAAACCCCCGCGGGAGTGTCTTTCATCCCTCAAGGCCCGTGCCCGTGTTAATTCGTGGATAGATTCCCCCCCCCGCCCCCTTGGTGGAGGCAGTAACAGATCTGGCTGTTCCCTATATATTATTGGTCCCAATAGGGCATCGACAGTTTATTTTCGTACATACTTTTTCATATGCCCCATAGCCGGAGCCATCATTAGTTAATATCGGCCAACTGCACTCAATCTTTGGATATTCAAATCCTTCGCACTCGTCCCCCCTAAACCCTTCACTTCTATTCCCTAGGTCTGTCGTGACCAGAGTAGAATTAAGGTCACGCGTTGAGATTTATGATCAAAATAGTAAAATAGAGAGCAAGCCAATAAATAGTTACCATGCCACTAAATATTAAATAAATGGTGGGTCAATTAATAGTCGATAAATAGTTAGCAAGTAAACGAAACATCAATTAAGAACCAAAAATAATGACGAAGTCAACAAATAGTAAGTTAATAAAATTAGTGAGCATATTGACATAGAATCACTAACTAGTAAGCAGGTCAATAAATAGTGAGCGTGTTAACAAAACTCATTAAATCGTGATCAGGTCAATAAATAGTCCATGTTAACAAATAATCATCGAATAGTGAGCTAGTCAATAAAGTGTGAATAGGTCAAGAAATAGTGAGTACGTTAACAAATTATAATCATTAAATAGTGAGCAGGGCAATAAATAGTGAGCATGTTAACAAATAATCATTAAATAGTGAGCAGGTCAACAAATTGGGAGCATATTAACAAACAATCATTAAATAGTGAGCAGGTCAATAAATAGTCACCATGTTGACAACTAATCATTAATTAGTGAGCAGAGCATAAAAAGTGAGCATGTTAACAAATAATTATTAATCATTGAATAGTGATTAGGTCAATAAATTGCGAGCAGGTCAATAAATTGTGAACAGGTCAATAAATAGTGAGTATGTTAACACTAATCATTAAATAGTGAGCAGTCAATAAATTTTGAATAGGTCAATAAATAGTGAGCATGTTAACAACTAATCATTAAATAGTGAGCAGGTCAATAAATGGTCAACATGTTAACAAATAATCATTAAATAGTGAGCAGGGCAATAAAGAGTGAGCATGTTTAAAAAAATAATCATTAAATAGTGAGAAGGTCAATAAATAGTGAGGGCATGTTAACAAACAATCATTAAATAGTGAGTAAATCCTAAGTAGTGTGCATGTTAACAAATAATCATAAAAAAGCGGACAGGTCAATAAATAGTGAACATGTGAACAAATAATGATTTTATAGCAAGCAGGGCAATAAATAGCGATCATATTAACAAATTATCATTAAATAGTGAGCAGGTCAATAAATTGTGAGCATGTTAACAAACATGATTAAATAGCGAACAGAGTAATAAATAGTAACCATGTTAACAAATAATCATTAAATAGTGAGCATATTAACAACTAATCATTAAATAACGAGCAAGGCAATAAATAGCAAGCATGCTAACAAATAATAATTAAATAGTGAGCATATTAACAAATAATCATTAAATAGTCAGTAGATCAATAAATGGAGGCAATATGTAGTTTTATAGGGCTGGAGTCAGATTGAATGCGCGCCTTATCCAGTATCATTCACACTAAGCTTGTTGGGATAAAATCTTTGACGACTTGAACAAGGAGCCTTCAAAATGTTGGTGGAAAATACGAATTAACAAAAAAATAAGCCTCAGATAAATTCATACGACTACAGTGAGGTGAAGCAAATATTTGGACACATTTAAATAAGGGATTTACTATTATATTCTATCCTTTAAAAATGAATGGTAATCCTAGAACTAACGCATTTTGGTGTTGATGAAAGAAAATGAAAAATTCTGATACCAAAGAGTATATTTATTATATTGTCGACATAAAAAAATAAGAGTAAAATAGTTTTAAATTAACATATTTATTGAATGTTTTGGTCTAGAATGTTTAACAAAGATCTATAATGATCCGATTGGTTCCAACAATAGTTTACTTAGGTATGTTTTGTTTTTTAGCATAACCTCCTAGAGCATCTGACTCTCATGTTGTAATATTATGTCATCATGGTTGCAAGTAGAACTCTTAACTGATTTTAAAATCAAGGTAATTAAGGACTACAGAGAAGGTAAACATTATAGAAGTATCTACAGACTTACGTGTTCCTCTCAGCACTGTAGGTTCTATTGCTAAAATTGGAAGACCTCAGTAGTATAGTAGGATGGAGTCCAAGTCTACACACACACACACACACTCATGAGTACTAACTTGAAGTTTTTTTTAAGTAAAAATAAGAATATGGAGCCGTTAACAGAAGATGACTAGAGTTCATGTGGCGAGATCAGCGATTTTCTCGAATATTTCGCCGTTTCGCAGTTTACAACTTAGTTTACAGTCATTTTCTTTCTTTTTTAAGTTTTTTTTTAAAGTGAAGGTTGTTATAAGGATTTATTTTACATTTAAATTCAAATATGCATGCATTTGCAACAGATTAATAAATTGAAAAAATCATATTTAATTGATATTAACCAGATTACATAATGGCATATAATATATACAATTAAGTAGATAGGCAACACAATTACATATTTTACAAGTAATAGTTAAGATTTATTGACTGCAAAATATAAATTTTCCTTATATTCTACTGTACTACAAGTCTTTCTTACACCGATTTCTTCGTTTCTTTGATCATTATAAGAATCAAATTGTTCAATAAAAGCTCGATATGAATCACCGATTGTCATCAGCTGACTGAAATAGACACAAAACAAGCCGCGAGTGTTTAAAAAGTAACTCTAAACTCTGAATCGATTGATGATAAAAATTTTATTCAGTTTTACAAAGTTTTTACGAATATAAATATCGTTCTGGAACCCTAGACATAGGCTATCAAAATAATAAACAAAATATTTTGTCAACAAACAAAACTACCCAATGCGACCAAGGTTGATGGCTGCTGGCAATGTTAAAGGTAGTCATAGCTGAGTGTCTCTCGCAAAACAGCCATGAAAAACTCGTTTTGTAGTTTTATTTCGATACAATAGTTCTTCTATTTCTATTGCATTCATTTTATTAATAATAAATTAGTACGTTTCTAGACTTATCTATCTCAATAAGAGACAGAAATTCTGCATATATAACAAGGGAGACTGGGTCTATTAATAGAGATCTAAACTGTAACTGTATTGATAATGTGCCCTGTTGCATAGGATTGGAGCATTCTCCAAGACAAGTAGTACTCTTGTCCTGAGTTAGGTTAATACAATAAATATTTTTACTTTTTATAAATTCTTAATACGTAAGTTCAATAATCTGCCCATATCTAATACACCCTATTCCGTTATATAACGAGTAAAAGGCCCTTGATGCAACTGGATCTGCATCGTCCGAATAGTTTAATTCAAATTGTCTTTTAACTTCATTCCCGTTTATATAGATAGTGATGCGATTTACATTATAAGGTTTAAATTCAAAAGGTGATGCATCATAGTTACCAGAAAAAGCCGAATGGTCAACCATACTAATCACCATCGGGATAGGTATTCTCTCCTTAGAGATATTATCCACACTCTTCATTGATATTTCACTCACAATTGTAAAATTTCGCATACGAACTTGTGTTATAGGGTCCTTAGCATTTGATGTTAGTAACTTATTTTCCATCTCCAGATGAGTTGATGCTCGAAGGCAGACTTTTCTTAGGTAAATAAAACTCTCTAATAATTCTATTTTAGCTTCTAAAGGGGTCTGGCTTATAAACAGGGTAAATGAATGTGGTGTTCGGTATAACTTTATCTTTAGTGAGACTCCATTTCATCAACAGCTTATGTTGCGAGAAGAAATCGTCGTGTAGTTTTCCATATACATCAATTAGTTTGTTCTTTGATCTGCTATATTTCTTTTCTATAGTTTCTTTACTAGAGTAATATCCTGCAGTGGAAAGAAATGTATATTTTTCTTCTTCAGTATAGTTCAACAGGGTATCAAAATATGCACGATATGGGTTATTATTTCCAATGGAATTTGCAGATGCTTCATTTAAATAAATATCAACATTACTGAACAAAGTGTAAAGAAAATTAATTTACGGAAAATATTATCGCCATCTTTAAGTTCGCTTCCATTTGGCTTCACAATTTTTGCTTTAATATTGTCGTGGTATGAATGGGTGTATGCCGTTATACGCACACTGGCCTACTGGCCGACCGAAATTAAAGCTCCCCTGGGGATTGCAATAAGAGTGCTTTAAATACACAGTTGCTAGGCAAAGGAATATTCAAACACGGCTACAAAAAGATACTTTAATAAGACTAAAGATTACATATACATATAGGGCAAGTTAAATGACAATGCAATTAAATATTGACGGTTCACTGCTAAGATGATTGACACTATCAATTAATTTTGAACCGAGGGATAATTAATTAAGTAATGATTTTACAATTATGCAAGTTCTAGAGCAAAGGGAATCCTTGAGGTTCGACGCGGTAAAGGTGGGGGAAGCGTGACGAAGCGGGGGTTAAATCCTTTTTACCTTGATGTGCGGCGAGTAGGACCAGGTAGGTAAGTTCGACCTTGAAATTGTGGGCGTCTCACGGGACACTCAATCCAACTTCGGGAGACTGAAGTGTGGGGGGGCAAACGGAGGATGCTTCGGGGATGGCTTTTCTGATCCTTAAAATCCGAAGGCGTGGTGAGAAGGATTGAAGCGCGCCTAACTATCTCTACGAACGACACCGAGTGACGACTAGCTCTTCCTTGGCTCTTCGACAATCACTCAATTCTTCTCTGAACGTTGCGGCTAGGGATGGCGGCTTCAGACACAATATGCCTGTGAATTCTGAACTGTCGAATATATACCTAGAAATTATCTAAACGGGGAGAGAGATTCATCGCAAACAGACTTCCTTAATTGCCTTGGGTCGTGACAAGGTTCTATAGCGCGAAGTCGGGATGCCCACTTAATGTTGTTTCCATTGTTCTAATTTTTGCAGTATATAGGGCAGACGAATTTAGAGCGGTCAACGGCGAACTGGGGAAGTCAGAGGGTGGGGGGTGGATTCTTTCTCTCTCTCATTCTTCCACACTCTTCCCTTTTCAGGAAAACATTTTTTCCCCCACAAGTCGGGTGCGAAAAAAAAATTGTCTCGAACTAATTTTTCTTCAAGGGGGAGATGCTATAAAAATTGAATTAGTGCAACGAGATACAAACAAAATTTGGACATGAGCGGGGTTAACAAATAATAATAATTACTTCAGACTATACGCACAGGTACAAAAAAAAACAACTAAAAATTAAAATTAAGCTATACAACACATTGAGTATATAAATAAAAGAAAAAATTAACCATTATTTAAGAAACACTACAACCGAGGATAATTATACAGCACTTCAAACAATTAACCTATATATAAAACAAATCAGCAAACATTTACAAGATAGGCTAATGGTATCTTTAATTTATGGCAATAAGGTCTTCTAGAGGATTTCTACTTAAACTATCCGCTAAACAATTTTGAGTACCCTTGATATACACAATATGGAATTGATATTCCATGAACAACAGACTCCAACGCATTAGTCGTCCATTTTGACTCTTGAAATTACAAAGGTAAGACAATGGCTTATTTTTCACTCTCAATTACGAATTCGTTCCTATAAGGTACATACTAAAATGTCGAATTGACCATACTGTTGCTAACGCCACTAGTTCAAGAAGGGCGTAATCCTTCTCGCGTACATACAGCTCCTGCTCGCATACACAACGGAATATTCACTTCCATTTTTATACTGCATGAGTGCACCACCTATACCATCATGAGAGGCATCAGTACGAATCCCAAAGTTTTTGTTCAGATTCAGGAGTCAAAAAATAGCAGCTGGTTAAAGCTAGACACTGCGGGGGGAGTCCAACTGACAGGATCGGGTCCCGTTTTCTTTAACATATCATTAAGGGGTGACGCTGTAGTGGCGAAATTGGAAACGAAGAGCCTGTAAAATAAAGCAGAGCCCAGAAAGGATCGCAGCTGCTTCTTCGTCCGGGAAAGCGGCATTTCAGCTATGACTTTAACTTTATCTTCTTGAGGGGACAATCGGATTCTTTCCGATCTTAAAACCAAGATATTTAATCGCATTATATAAGAAATGAAACTTCGACGGGCCAATCGTGAGTCGATGTGCGCGCAAACAGATTAACATACGCGAAGGGACTGTACGTGCTGGTCCTATGTACGGGTGGCAACGTACACATTGTCAAAATAAAAGGTTACTTCGGCATTAAACGCGAGGTGTAGATGAACTGGAATAGGGTAAGGCTTAGTTCTTACTGGTTCTTGCATTTTTAAAAATGAGCAACCTGGGGTTTCGGAAACTACTTCCGAAAATTCACTGAGTGGGCTCGCCAATTGAGTCTTCTCGATGGGTCGGAGAAATCCTCTAGAAGACCTTATTGCCATAAATTAAAATCGAGCTCGGGGGCTGAGTCCGATTGGGTAAAGGAAGAGACAGCAATGGGTATTCGTCGTCTGCTTCCACGCAAGCGTGAAGGTCAGCTTCCTCTACACACTCTTTAAATGAAGAAGCTCTTCTATCTGTTACGAAGGTCTTCAATTCTCGGGGAAGGGTAGCCATAAGTTGATTTCTTAAAATAAAGTCAACTAATGACTCCTAGTTGTTAGTTACTTGCGAAGAGTCCAGAAAAAACTGTAAATTGCGGCGAAGGGCGAACCCAAATTGCTTATACGTTTGTCCCAGCTGTACCCTAGCCGATCGGAATCTAACCCGATAGAACTCCAGATTCATATTAATAGCAGAGTAGAGCTCTGCTTTTAGTGTTGAATAATCCAGGGTTGCTTCCGAGGAGGGAGAAATGAAGATTTCACGCAGACGAGTGTTTAAGAGGGGGAGTAGACGAGCAACTCCATCTGATTCTAAATCCCAATTGTTGACTTCTAAAAATTTTTAAAAGTGGGTCAGATAAGAATAAAATTCTTCTCCGTCTTTATACGTGGGAGTTTTAACGAAGGTGGTTGTAGCTGATGGTTACGTGAACCCACAGAAGTCATTTCGACATGATCACGGCTTAATTCTCTCTCGTGCGGTCATATTTGTTCTCTCTCTTCCTTCTGCTTCCCTATGTCTTCTGCTTCTCTCTGTGCTTTCCTTTCTGCCTGTTGGTTTCGTTCTTCCTCTTAAACGTAAGCGATTAAATCCTTTCCTGATAGTCCTATGATCTGTCCCTGCTTATGAAAACGATCGAAGAAGACATACTGAATATGCTGCGTTCCTCTTTCGGCACACGAGAAAGCTTACCAGAATAAGTGAGGCTCTTCCTAACAAATCTAACTTACTTTTAATTAACAATTAACCCCTCCCCCAAATAAAACCCTACTAAATGTTCCAATTAATTATGCACACCAGAAAAAGAAAATAACTAACGAGGAAACCTGACTCAGGACTGAGTCTTCTGGTAATTTTATCACAGCAAACTCCAAATTTGGCGTCTATTCTTGCCTATTAACAATAAAAAATTGTCCTATTATTTTTTCTTGAATATTCTTGACAATTGCAACTGTATAGAGTGGAAATAATGATCTTTAAGAAAATAGCAAAAGATCAGGTAGGGTGGAATCTTTTACAAACCCAAAGACTTGAGGGGCGTTCCCTTCGTATCTTTGTACCCTATATAAGGTTGTCTTCTCCATTTTCATGCTATTCCTTGAAAAATGAACTTGCAAATATAGTTCGAAAGTGCTTGGATTCATCTTTACATTTTCCTGTGGGTTAATTTTCATATATATATATATATAGAAGTTGTTCAAGGGCAGAGGAATAGAGTTCGGTTGAATAAAGGCTTCTACGGTAGAGTTTAAAGTAAATAAAATTTGGGAAAACACGGTTAAAACGGCAAATTTCCAATAATTCCAAGAAAATGAAATGAATTTCCCTTTATGCGTTCTTTCCTTCATCCTTCAAATTAAATTGAAGCTCCATAGGAGAAGCCCTAACCAATATTTATCCTTACATTATGGACCCAAAGGAATCAAGCTCTACCGCTCTCCTAAGGAGACTTCACGTAAGCTAAGAAAGGCCCAAGTGGATTTGAAATTGTGGGGAATTTGCCGTAGTATCCGTGTTTTCCCAAATGTTATTTACTTTAAACTCTAACGTAAAAGCCTTTATTCAACCAAATTAAAGTCTTCTGCCCCTGAACAACATCTAATATATATATATATATATATATATATATATATATATATATATATATATATATATGCAGGATGTAGGTCCTTTTGAAGTCAACAGCTGTGGCAGCGTTATTAATTTTAACTTGTATTTTTTTAATATTTCCTACAAGTTTTTTAACGGGGTCTTCGAGGCCAGAAAAAACATCCACGAATGACTTTTTTTATTCCTAGACGTCTTTCGACCATGTTAGGTCATCTTCATGGAATGAACAGAAAGGGAATTATTCAAAAATTGCTACATACTTATGTTCGCGTAGAATTACTATATACGAGGGGCGGGCAATAAGTTTTGCAATTCGGATATAAGGAAACGAGATATGAGGAAAAATGTTCTATTATTTTCCAATATAACTACCCTCGACTTCAATGTACTTGCGCTACTTTTTTTTGAGGCTTCGCATTCCCGACAACCAGAAATCTCCCGACTGCTGTCCAATCCACTCCTAGACGGCGAGCTGGACATCTTCATCGTTCTCAAACCGGCGTCCACACAGTGTAGCCTTGAGCTGGCGGAATAAAAAGTAGTCGCTAGGGGTAAGATCTGGACTGTAGGGGGGATGGTTGAGCTCCTCGAATCCGCACTCGCGCAGGGCAGCTTGTGCAACTCTGGCCTTCTGGACTTTGACGACGTTAAGGTTGATCATGGATCGTGAGGTTTCGTGAGGATTTCTAGGGACCCAAGGGGCAGAGACCTTGATCATGGCCAAATTGTCGTGGATGGTGTTGACAACACTTCCATGTGATATTCCAAGTTCTCGCTCGATTTCTTTGACCTTCACCCGTCGATTTTCGAGGATCATCCTATCCACACGGGCCCCAATGTCCTCGTTGGTCACGTCTGACGGCCGTCCTAGACGGGGGTCATCTTCAAGGGACTCACGACCATGGCGGAACTCCCTATTCCAGCGAGCAATGGTTGAATAGGAAGGGGCGGTGTCGGTGTACACTGCAACCATGCGTTCATGGATCTCTTTTGCATTCTTGCCTTCCTTGGTCAAAAATTTGACCACTGCGCGGTGCTCAACCTTCTCCATTGTGGAAAAATTTGTGATTGACGATCTGCAATCAGCTACTGCTTCTAAATAGACGAATCAGGGGCGTGCGGCTGCAGGTCCTGACTTGTCATAACTTGTCCTAACACCACCACAAACAGCCATCCCCCTTCCTCTGTTTTGCCCTACTGATTCGCAAAACCTATTGACCGCCCCTCGTATAATGTAGCAATTTTTGAATAATTCCATTTCTGTTCATTCCCTGAAGATGACCTAAGATGGTCGAAAGAAGTCTAGGAATAAAGAATGTCATTCGCGGATATTTTTTCAATAGAACCTGCATACAACATGACCTTTTACCTAATTACATATATATATATATATATATATATATATATATATATATATATATATATATATATATATATATATATATATATATATATATATATATGTGTGTGTGTGTGTGTGTGTCTGTGTGTCACCCCACACCTGACGTCAGTTTTATGTCGTGGTATGACCGGATGTACGCCATTATACGCACACTGGCCTACTGGTGGACCGAAATTAAGGCTTCCCTCGGGATGGCTTAAGAGTGCTTTAAATACACAGTTGTTAAGCCAAGGAATATTCAAACACGGATACAAAAATATATTTTAATAGGACTAAAGATTGCATATTTTATATAAAGCAAGTTAAATGGCAATGCAATTAAATATTGATGGTTCAGTGCTAAGATGATTGACACTATCAATTAAGTTTGAACCGATAGATAACACTGGTCAACACATTTTTCATCAGAGACTTCACTATACATTTCTAAATGCATTTTCCATGCTGAGTCTGAATCTGCTTTCGGCTTTGCTCTAGTACGTACCGTTTTTAAGATATGCCAAAAATTCAAAATGGCCGCCTGCAATTATAAAATGTAGTATATTACTGGTATTGCTCTATTGCATGCATCATTATTGTACTACTAAGATGAGTAAACTAGATGCTTCGTGAGTTCTTGCTGGTTAAAGGGGTATAGAGAAGAATTCATTTACATTTGTAACCCACATGCATATTTTGCGCAATTATTTATAATTCTTTTTTATGCTTTCAGGTTTCTCATGTGATGTGCATCTTCTAAGTTTCTCCTTCTGCGTTGATCATAAGAGGCTTCTAAATATTTCAACAAAGCAGTAACAATGCCTCGAGAGGGCAAAAATCATCCAGATAAATTCTGTTATGTATGTGGGCATTTTACAACCAAATATCAGCAGCGCACTATCACAAATGATATAAAGAAAATGTACAAACTCTCCTTCGGTTGCCCTCTGGGTGACCAAGATAAAGCATGAGCACCACATCAAATTCTTACTTCCTGTTCTAATAAATTACGTGACTGGATTAACAAAAAGAAAGCTCCAATGCCCTTCGCTGTTCTTATGATATGGGGAGAGCCCAGTGATCATCTCGAAGATTGCTATTTCTACAGTGTGACCACAAAAGGGTTTTCTGAAAAGAACAAGCACCAAATTGTTTATCCAACCATGGATTCAGAGTGCAGACCAGTTCTACATGAGGTATTTTTGCCAATTCGAGTTCCACTTGATGATGGCCTCGTACCTGATGATATCAGTGATGATAGCAGTACTGAAGGTGCATGCACATTAGATGCGGATGTTGAATATAAGGATGCTATGTCTGAGCCAAAGTTATTTACTCGGAAGATTCAAATAATCTTGTGAGAGATCTGTCACTGTTAAAGAAGAAAGCAGAACTACTTCTAGCATCTCGACTACAGGAAAAATTCTTATTCGAGGAAAATGTGCATGTGAGTTACTTTAGAAAGCGTAATCGTGATTTAACTTCATTCTTCACAGTTAATGGACCTCTCTGCAACTGCCATGATATATATGGATTGTTCGAAGCCTTGTCACAGACATATGAGGCGTCTGACTGGCGTCTCTTTATTGATAAGACAAGTCTGAAAGCTGTTCTCTTGCACCATGGTAATGTAAAGCCTTACATTCCTATTGGCCATTCTGTCCACCTTAAGGAGACATATGACAATATGGATTATCTTCTTATAGCCATAAACTACCAAGCCCATCAGAGGTACATCTGTAATGATCTAAACGTCATAGGCATGCTAATGGGTATGCAAGGAGGATTCACGAAGTACTGTTACTTCCTCTGCCTGGGGATAGCCGCGCCATTGCAAAACATTATGACAAGCGTGACTGGCCACTTCGATCTACATATGAGCCTGGAATAAGCAGTGTTCAGTCTGTCCCCCTAGTAGAGCATCAAAAAATAGATCTGCCACCTCTTCATTTGAAACTAGGTCTAATGAAAAAATTCGTGAAAGCAATAGCTAAGGACAAGTCTCAGGGATTCCAATATATGTGCAAAAGATTTCCACAACTGAGCGCGTCAAAACTAAAAGAAGGCATATTTGTGGGAGCAAAAATAAGAGAGGTTTTAGCAGACCCTGACTTCGAGAAGCCCCACACTCCTCTTGAACTAAATGCATGGCTAGCCTTCAAGTGGTTATGTGCATACTTTAGGGGCATCAACAAGTTACCTACACACAGAGATGGCGTGGAAAACCTTCTTCAATCTTCTAAAGAAATGGGATGCCGTATGTCACTTAAAATCCATTTCTTGCATTCGCACCTAGACTTTTTCCCAGAAAATCTTGGAGCCGTAAGTGACGAGCAAGATGAAAGTTTCCACCAGGATATCAAGACCATGTAAACTCGCTATCAAAGATTTTGCAATGAGAGCATGATGGGGGATCATTGTTGGATTTTGTATCGTGATAATCCTGAGAAAAAATTCAAATGCAAATCCCGTAAACAACGTTTATGAATTCGAGTTTTAACTTACTAGCCCTTCAATCATTGTTTACCATTCTTATACATGCAATATAAGTACCATTAACTTTATGATGCTTGTGGAATAAAGAAAACATAGCTATTTATCTTTATCATATGTTTACGCCTAAAGAGAATGATAAATTTTAGAGTTTCTATATGTTAAATGCATCATTTTGTGTCAGTTCAACTTCTGAATGCACATAGAGATATACAGAAGGCAATTTCTTTCTAGCAATGGCGCTATGCAACCACATATCACCAGTTTCGGCAAAGAAATCAGAGTAAAACGCTACATTCTATCAGCGACAGCGGTCATATTGCATTTTCCAATATCTTGAAAACCTGATGTGCTAAAGAAAGGTTAAAGTCAGATTTGAAATCAGTAAGAAAAATGCCACGAGAAAAGTTTGCTCAGGTCTCTGATGATTAAAAAAAGGTTCAAATTTGTTGGCCAGTGTAAGTAATGATTTTACAATTAAGCAAGTTCTTGAACAAAGGGGATCCTTGAGGTTCGACGTGGTAAAGGTGGGAGGAGCGTGACGAAGCGGGGTTAAATCCCTTTTACCTTAATGCGCGGCGAGTAGGACCAGGTAGGTAAGTTCGACCTTGAACTTGTGGACGTCTCACGGAACACTCAATCCAACTTCTGGAGACTGAAGGGGGGGGGGGCTTTTGTCCTTAAGAGGCAAACGGAGGGTGCTTTGGGGATGGCTTTTCCGATCCTTAAAATCCGAAGACGTGGTGAGAAGGATTGAAGCGCGCCTAACTATCTCCACGAGCAACACTGAGTGACGACTAGCTCTTCCTTGGCTCTTCGACAATCACTCAATTCTTCTCTGAACGAGAATGTAGTCGATTCCCTCTTGACTATGAAGACGTTACGGCTAGGGACGGCGGCTTCAGACACAATATGCCTGTGAATTCTGAACTGTCGAATATATACCCAGAAATTATCGCCAACAGACTTCCTTAATTTCCTTTGGTCGCAATAAGGTTCTATAGCGCGAACTCGCGATGCCCACTTAATGGTCTTTTCATTGTTCTAATTTTCGCAGTATATAGGGCAGACGAATTTAGAGCGGTCAACGGCGAACTGGGGAAGTTAGGGGGAAGGGGTAATTCCGTCTCTCTCTCATTCTTCCACAAATATAAAGACAAACCTTACTCGGGTGTATATAATACTGTCCGCTAACAGATATAAAATATTCAAACGAGGAGAGATCTCATGAGATATTGCTAGGTGGAAAGTAAGATTGATAATTGCTTTCAACGATAGAAGTTTGGGTCGATGGAACGCTAAACAAATCGAGTTCTGTCTTCGAACCGATATAACTTGTTGGATGAAGAGCATTAATTTTTACACGTGTATGATTTACAGCCGATGATAACTTTATGAAAACATCTATGAAATGTCTGCTTGTTTATATTATGAGAAAAAAAACAAAACATCCCCGTCCTCTTCATCATCTATTTTCAACTTTTTTCTATTCTTCAACTTCTTATACATTCATTTTCGCTTATTTATTACACCCATTTTTTCATATTTCCTCTCATTATCACTCTTAGATTTTAACTTTCTTCTAATATATCGTCTAGTATCTTTAGTAATATTATTTTTCGTCCTTCCCAGCTGATCTTTCCTAGATAGCGAGCACCACTTTTTAGATATGGCACCGCATTTCGGATTAGGGATCCAAGACCACGTCATCTCTGAGGTCTTAACCCTTTAAACACGAGTGGCCTATTCAACATTTTTAAATTATTTTTTAATGTCTTCTCTTAATCTGTAGTTTTATCATCAAATGACGAAGAAAGAATGGAAATCTTTTACCTTAAATCGTTCTTATATAGATATAAATTGATCTCAAGTCTCCAGAACTTAGATTCAGATAATAATAATAATAATAATAATAATAATAATAATTATAATAAGTCTTTTGTAATGCACTCTTCAAGGCCTGAGGCCTTCCCAGAGCGCACGTTGTGCTGAGATGAGAATGGAAATTCAATGGAAATTCAAGAGGGGGAGAAGGTAATACTGAAAAGATGCGTTTTCAGGAGACGCTTAAATGTGGTAAGAGAGGGAGAAGACCTGATTTCAGCAGGAAGAGCATTCCACAACTTAGGGGCGCAGATTGAGAGGGAGCAGTCCCCCACTCAGCAGAGGGATGAACGAGGAATATTCAAAAGAGGTGCATGTGATGACCGAAGGGCCCGAGGGACATGGCGTGGCGAGAGGGCAGAAGAGAGGTAAGACGGGGCTTTGTTGTTTAGGGCCTTAAATGTGAAGAGAAGTATCTTGAAGTGAGTACGGGATCTGACAGGGAGCCAATGCAGTTCATGCAGCAAGGGTTTCGAGGGAGAGAAGCGAGGGCGACGGAGGAGAACCCGGGCGGCATAGTTCTGTACAAGTTGAAGGGGGCGGAGAGAGGAGGATGGCAGATTCACAAGCAGAGAGTTACAGTAGTCAAGGCGTGAGGTGATGAAGGCATGAACAGCAGTCTCAAGACTTTGGTTATCAAAGTGAGAGCGAATGCGAGAGAAGTTACGAAGGAAACATAGGGAGGATTTGCTGACATTGCGGATATGAGACATGAGGGAGAGATTCTCATCAAAAACAACACCCAGATTCCTAACGCAGTCAGAGAAAATGATAGTATTACCGCTTAGAGTAAGCGAGGGAAAGAGAGATTTAGATTTTTTGACAAGAGCAGGGGTGCCGACGAAGAGGACCTCAGTTTTGAAGTGATTACGCCTGAGGAAGTTGGTAGAGAGCCAGTCAGAAATGGAGTAGTAGGCAGCCAGGAGGTCAGTGATAGAGTAAGCAAGAGACGTGGGGGATGAGGAAACAAAATTTGAATGTCATCAGCATAGAGGTGGAAGGATAGACGGAGATTAGGAAGAAGGGAATTAAGAGGGAGAAGGTAGATACGAAATAGCAGAGGACCAATGACAGAGCCTTGTGGCACTTCAAAGCGAATGGGGGGTAGAGTCGGATGAAACGTCGTCAATCACAACGGATTGGGTACGAGACGAGAGGTAAAAGCGGAACCAGTCAAGCACGGTGCCTGATATGCCGAGGAAAGAGTGGAGACGATCAAGTAGGACGGTATGGTCAATAGTATCGATGGCGGAGGAGAGGTCAAGTAGAACGAGGATGGAGGCACAACCCCTGTCCGCGGCTCTTCGTAAGCAATCGGACACATTGAGAAGGGTAGTTTCTGTGGAGAGACCTGACTTGAAACCAGATTGATAGGTTTCATCAATGTTACAGGCCACCACGTGACTGTTGATGCGTGAAGTAACCACTCTCTCCAGAACCTTAGAGAGGAAAGGAAGTTGCAAAATCGGGCGATAATTGGAAGGGTCAGTGGGGTTCAGTTGAGGCTTTTTAAGAATCGGCCGGATGTGGGCGCGTTTGAAGGAAGAGGGAACAAGACCAGTTGCAAGTGAAGTGTTGAACAGGTGAAGAAGCGTTGGGAGGATAGCAGGCAGAATTTTACATAACAGTTTAGGCGGAAAAAGGTCCTTTGGGGAGCCCGATTTCTTAGAACGCGAGAGCAGGGCTGTAAGCTCCAACGCGGTCACAGCGGGGAAAACAATAAGTAGCTGAACCGGGAAGTCAGGGAGAATGGCAGGAGCCGGGACAGAAGGCTGAGGGGGGGAAGGCACGGAGGTTAGTGTCCTTATCTGCGAAGAAATTCGAGAGAGTAGCAGGGCTAATGTGTGGGGAGACCTGGGCTGGGAAAGTAAGACGGGAGAGCAGGCGGAAGACGGTACGGGGATCATTCCTATTATCAGTAAGCAGATTACGTGAGTAGGCTTCACGAGCAGATTTTAATTTTGCCGCGTAGGAAGCTGTCGCAAGTCGGAACGCCAGCGAGAGAGGGGTCGTGTCTTGCCCACGGGTGCAAGCCATTCTAAGGACTCTTTTATGGGCACGCATGGACTGCCTAGCACGAAGGAGTTCCATAAGTACCAAGGGGCACGGTGACAACGGGAGTTCAAAGGGGTGACAAGGGGAGAGTGGCCATCAAGACAAGTGAGAAGGGGTTGCTCCAAAGAAGAGAGAATCTGGTCAGGAGAGGCAGAAGCATCAATGGGAGGAAGTTTGGAGGCCACATCATTAGATAGGGAGGGAATATCAATGGAGGCTAGTCAACGGATTTTCAAAAGTTATATTGAATGAACCATCATTGTAAGGAAGGTGAATAATTCTCATCAGCCTTGACTGTGTTCCGCCTACTAACTGATTGTCTACAAGGTTAGAGTAAATGTTACATGATCTCGGATGGGATATAATAGTAGGAAAATCTATATTAAACGCTATACAATGATTTAATTTTGAGATATCATCTATGATAGATCTTTTCATTATTCCTGAAAATTCTTCTGACAGATGAAATAATAGATTTTATTTTCTTTTCACATTGAGCAATGAACGTGAAGTGAGCATTAATACATATTCAGTAGACATTTTCTGTTGCGTGAGTGCTTTTTCATTTTTATAATATCCAGCGTCTATCCATATCTCACCATAAGCATAGTCAATTCTTTCTATTTGTTTCTTTTCCTCTTGCCAATATAGTACTTGATGCATAATTATTTACTTCCGTCTTTTTCCGATAAACTGTGAATGCACGTGTAGGCTTAGTAATATCAGAGATATTCCCTGTAAATTGAAACTCACAAACCCCTACTTCATACTGACTGTGGTTGTTATAATGGATTTGTGCAATTCAATTCTATAGTAAGACATGGTATTTTGAGGATAAACATCTAGGGAAGATGAGGAAGGAAGGGTGACATAAAAACTTTCTGACTCTATCTTCACAAATGATAAAAAAACTTCTAAATCTTCTAAATCCATAAACTGGAGATGTTCAAGTACTTCTTTTCCGTTATTGCAGTTGAAAGACGGTTGGACGTACCCACTATACAGAAATTTAATTCGATCAATTGGTTGTTCATGAATAAGTCGACGAAGATTATTGAAGAAATCAACCGAAGATGAATAGTCTGGGATAAATTTATAATCCGATCCACACACATCTTCAGTTGCAAAATATTTATTAAGTCTAGATGGTACGGTGTGGATCGAGGATCATCTTAGAACGTGTGACGCACAAAGAGGTTTAACGACAAATGGTTTAAACAGATGGCAACTAGACGGACCAATCAAAGAATTGTAAAAAGTTAAGTGGGAACTCCGCTGTTATGGTAATACAGGAATACATACGAAAATTCAAACCGCGTCAACGAAACCTTACCGATTTGCTCCAAAAGAAGGTCACCAACTTAGAGGGGTGGGGGGGGGGGACTGGCGACAAACCAATAAGTGTGTGCGTGTGTACGTGTTAGAATGTGCTCATGAGTGTGTGCGTATGTGCAGTCTCTGATTCCTTCGAAAAAATTTCACTGACCTAGGGGAGTGGGGGTGGGGGTGGGGGAGGACTGAGATTTGGTGACAAACCAGTAAGGGGGGGTATATAATGGGTGTAAGGTCATGTGTGTGCTCATGAGTGTGTGCGTGTGTATAGACTCGGACTCCACCCTACAATACTACTGACCTTTAGAACTATTACAAACCTTCTTCGACAGATGCCGAGATCTATATCGATGAACTATGATAACTTGTATGATCACACCGTAAGATAGCATAAGAGGCGCAAGGCAATCTAAAAAATAAGCACTTCGAAGTGTTTTATGAAATCTTATAATGGTTTACGTCAAACCAAAACAACATTTGCTGTAAGGGAATCCGAATATATAAGTCCTCTAAAAAGAGCATTGTTCTCGTATGGTAATAGTTCTCTTTGGGGGAAAGTCCGAAAGGACAGTGGTCAAATGACCGGGATTTTTTTGTTCCTAAGGAAGGTAGGATGTGTGAAAGCCATGCAATACTACAGTTAATTATACAAAACTACAAAAAAACAACAATAAAGAATGCCTAAAGACCCAACCCACTCAACTGGGCTACAGCAGAATACCCTAGAAGTTTAAACTAAGGCAGAACTACAACACGATCTTCGTAAGGCTGGGACATAATTAAGAAATAAACAATTAGTAATGAGCTCTATAGACAAACTCATATTTCGATCACCAAGCAAAACCCCTTGTCTAAAGAAAGCGCACTTGTTAGCACGACGGAAGTTTTCTTAGGAGCGCAAAGAGGTGTCAGATCAATTTTGAATAAATGTGCCTTGGTCTGATGAGACCAAAATTTAACTGTTTGGCCAAGATACAGCTCGCTATGCTTGGCGCCGTGATGAAACCTCTAATTATAATCGAAAAACACTATCTCCTAACTAAAAGTGGCACCATTCTGGTGTGGAACTGTTTTTAGTCGCGTGAGAGTCTAGTCGCGAGCGACTCTACATCTCACTATGTCGGTAGGTCAATCGGTCGGTCGGTCCCCGTTTTGCTTTTTTGTTTTTGTAATAACATTGTAAATATTTGGCCGATTCTAACGAAATATGAAATCCTTATGTTGTTTTACATCTCTTTCAAATAATATAATTTACAAGGTCCTCCCAAGGTTAGCCTAGGAATTATTTTGGGGGCGCAATAACATCATAACTATTCGGTTGATTCTAACAAAATTTAAAACACTTATGTTGTTTTACAGTCTCTTTCGAGTGATATAATTTCAAAAATCCTCCCAAGAATAGCCCGGGAATTATTTTGTTAGGGCAATAACATCATAACTATTCGGTCGATTCTAACAAAATTTGAAACCCTTATGTTGCTTTGCATTCTCTTTTAAATAATAGAATCGCCAGGGTTATTCCAGGAATTATTGAAAGTTTTGAAGGGCGTAAGGTCATAAATCAGAATAAGTGAGAGCACGCGACCTTTTGGTCAACAGACCTTGTTTTCTTTTAACGGGATGTGCTCTTCATATAATTGATAAAACAAAGAATGGAGGCAATTTGGAGATACAGGATGATTGAATGTTCCAGTAAGAAAATGATCCAAATCACCGACGAAAGCAGCACTTGAGTAGTTCCTGAAGAACAATATTAATGTTCTAAGTTGGCTTACTCAATCTCCTGAATTGAATCCGATTGTAAATTTGTGGCGAATATTGAAGGAATATTGAAGGAAACATTATGTGGTAGATATGCCAATACAATATTGCAAGGACATGGTCAGGTGTTATAGGAAACGCCAGACAGCAGCAATAGCAAACAATGGCGGTGCAACGAAATATTAGGCTCTCTCTATCTAGTGTCCAAATACATATTTCTGTCCTATATTTGATTTGTTTGGTTTGTATAATGTCATATTCATTTGAAGAATATCTTTATTAACTCTCTTAAGTGTAATAAAGAATTGTTAGTTAATAATATATGTGTACACAAAAATTAGAGTTGGAAAAAATTTAAATAAACTTCTTTTGAGCTTCCAAATATTTGTTTCACTTCTCTGTATGTTAGTATGTGTACAAAGTGAAACTAATATGGTAGATTAATGAGGACGAAACAGGTGCCTTTAAAACGAGCCTCAATTGAAAGCAAGGACAAACGTCGAATTATTGGTGAAGTTGTCAAGGTAGATTGAAACCATCGACCAATGCACCAAACTATCAGTGATTCCACCACACCTTCAAGAATTCCTTGTTCTGGCTTCAGTTTTAACATTTCTGTTGCTAAGTTAAACTACTGTTTCTTCATTGGAAATGCATCAAATCACTTTCTCTTTATCTGCATCATAACATAGTCGCAGTGGTTTATTTTCCCCGGAAAATAATTAAAATTTCAGGCATAGTATATATATAATTCTCAATTTCAGGGAACTTTTGGAAGATTTTTTGTTATCTTCGGTCGCCGTAGGAATTGTATTCATTCGAAGCTCTCTCTCTAATTGAGGTTGGTTTCTGCATTCGTTTTACTATTCACGACTTGACTTATTAAGAACAAATAATAAATTAAGGACCAATATATAGACTCGTGGAGGTTACGGTAGAAAATAGGCTTAGTGAGGTTAGGTTAAAAAATAGGGGACAGACACTGAATAAACATTAATGATGGGGAGAGGTGGGAATTCGGATTTTTCGTAACAATGACACAAAAAGAACACATAAAACTGTAAGGCCAAACTTGTGCTCGTGGGAATTGCGAGGATGTCTATGTTATCATGAAGTGACTAAATGACACAGGATCTTAGAACTACTACGTTAGCAAGCAAGTGAAAATAGTGTTATACAGTATTCTCGACATCAACAAACATCGCTTAATGGGATAATAACACATTTCGATGCTGAAACGTGATTGCAAAAGTCTTCCGTCGATGTTCAGAAGCAGCAGCCATTCTCAAAAAGCCGCAAGATCGAAATTCGGGAAATTAAGAATAGGACACTTCTAACCGCACAGCAATTTATTAAAGGTTATCGCACAAAAGAGCGGTTAGCAAGACATTCTTGAAGAAAAAGACAAGGAAACTTCAATTTAATGAAAAAAGTGACACAACAGGGTAAAAAAGAACGAATGGATACAGAGGATAGGTAAAGATAAAAAGATGGTTTGAAGAGTGAATAACAAAGGTAGTTATTCATCATTCTCGGTGCCAAAAGTGCATTTCAAGCTTCATGAATACGAGACCATAAAAGTGTACACAAACTTCCTTGAGATGAATTGATCACAAATGATGGATGGGTGTAGTAGATATAAATGCTGTTCACAAACAGCAGTAAATCAGTTAACATTCAGTAAACAAATGGAAATTACTACATTTGAACATAAAGGCAAAGCATCGTCGGCGAAAACTGCTAAAATGCAGACAGAATAATTGGTTGTTGCCCTTCATGAATCCAGCGTGATGGCACTTCACGTATTTTGGTACTCTTAGTTACAACTTTTCAGCTATTACTTTTAAATTACTACCTTTCACTTATTACTTCTGAATTAGTACATGTAAACTGGTACTTTTGAGTTAGTACTTTTACATTACTACTTTCCAGTTATTACTTCTGAATTAGTACATGTAAACTAGTACTTTTGAGTTAGTACTTTTAAACTACTACTTTCAGTTATTACTTCTGAATTAGTACATGTAAACTAGTACTTTTAATTTAATACTTTTTAGCTTCTACTTTTGAATTAGTACTTTCAGCTAGTATTAATAAATAGTACATTTGAACTTTACCTCTGAATTAGAGTATGCCAACTAGTACTTTTACATGAGTACGTTTCGGCTAGTACATGTACTATCTTTCAGCTAGTGTTTATGAATGGCGACATCTGGTTAGTACTCTCGCGTTTGCATCATCCCTTAGGAGACATTTTCAACCATGTACCAGGAGATGCCCTCGTTGGTTCCCAGGAAGGGGGTGTCAGGCGGATCCTAATCAACGATGCAGCAGCTGACATCTGGCAGATTGTTCCCCTCCAGACCCCAACGCGAACAGATGGATGTGCGGCTACAGGATATCTCATCTACACATTCACACTTCCTCCAAATTTATCTTCACTTTCATTTTAAATATGAATAATAATAATAATAATAATTATAATAATAATAATAATATAAATAATAATTCTAATAATAATAATAATATAAATAATAATTATAATAATTGATTATAATAATAATTAGAATAATGATTATCATAATTATAATAATAATTAGAATAATGATTATACTAATAATAATAATAATATAAATAATAATAATTAGAATAATGATTATACTAATAATAATAATAATAATGATTATCATAATTATACTAATAATTATAATAATGATTATACTACTACTAATAATAATAATATCAATAATAATACTAATAATAATAATAATGATTATCATAATTATAATAATAAAATACGACGTTCTCGTTGGTTGTCTTGAAGAGGCGATATTAAAATAGCTGACGTCACTTCTCCCGCCTCCCCCCCGGACCTACTTCTCCTTTAAACTAAGTTATTTTAGGAGAGTTGCGAGTCCCCCACTAGTACCCTCTGTCTATGTGGCTGCCACGTCGTTTCACTTCCCGCACTTCCACTGTCCGTTCCTCTTTTCTGACAGAAATTCTCTCTTTGGTTTTTGCTTTTTTATTGAATAAAGACGTTTCGTCTTTTTTTTTTATTTCTTAATTTTTTCTCCATTGTTCGTTTTTCTTATTTACTCCTTATTCATTTAATGTTTTTCAAACCCCCCCCTGGCTAATGCAATGGGGTAGGGGGATGTAGCACTATTTTGGCACCAACCAAGAGAGCCCCCACCACTTCAATTCAGGGGAGTGCGGACTGGTTTACGACTGAGGAAAAGAGTAATGTGTAGTGTGTATGGAAGAAGGACATGATAGGGTTGTGGTTTTGCCAGACGTTGAAGGACGCAAGAAAAATTAGCGTATATATTCGGAGTTTCCCGGTCCATTGATTCCGCCAATTCAAAATTTAGATCCACAAAATAAAACAACTAAAAATTCCGAGTTTTATGTCCATCGGCGGGGGGGGGGGTTGAGAGGGGTTGGGAGGGGTTGGGTGGTTGGATTCATTTATTTCAGCCTCAATGCGAATTGATGTTCAACCGTTGCCTAATTTTGACGAGATTAGTCCTTTGGGGTGGAGTGGGGTGGGGGGGTAGGGGGGGGGACCCAATTCTGTTCTAATGGGGTTTATGGGCAAATTGGGTTCCGACCTACCTATCCATCTTCCTCCTCTTCACATACCATTCAAATCTTTTCCCCAAAGTGTGTCGGATACCCATCCTCCCCACTCTCCTCCTCCTTGCTGGATCCTCCCACTTACACATGTACCTCATGCCAACAAGGAGTCATGGGTCCATAAAATAAAATTCATGCCTCAAATGGTCGTATCAACGCTGCTGCACCAACCTCCACAGCTTAGAACACCACACCAGAAACTGGCAGTGCGCCCTTCCCCCTCGAACCCTCGCCCCCCCCCCTAAATAACACACAAATCAGCTTACCCTTAACATACTACAACTGAAAATACACTCCACCACTAACAAACACACTGAACTACAAAACTTCCTACATAAGCACAACACACACATAGCCCTCATCCAGGAAACACAACACCGCAACAAAATATACCCACAATCTACCAATGCACCACCAAAAGACGACACCACACCCAAAGCCTACGGCCTTATAACACTAATACATAACACAATACCCTTCACAAACACCATCACTACTCTAGAACCATTCACACAACTTCCAAACCTATTCATTACTCAACACGGCCCCGAACACAACAAGTTGACAATAGAAGCACACGCGTTGATTGTAGAGCAGCTCCACACGCTAACCATTCTAAACAATACCACACAACCAACCAGACGACCTCCCCAGCACACCCAGAACAGCACTTCCCCTGATATAACTTCCTAATCGCCCCGCCTTTACACTAGAACAACCTTGATCACACTACTTGACCCCTCCTTCGACTATCTACCCATTATTACAACCTTCCAAACCACACACCCTTACACAACCTCTCACAAGACCACATACACTTACTACAAAAAGGAAAAATGGCTAAAATACACAAACAACATAGAAGAAAAACTACAAAACTTCTCCATAAACAACTACACCTTCCTAAATAAACCCCTCTCTCACATCAACAAAACAATAAACGGCACCAGAGCAAAACACGTTCCACACAGCCGGAGAAAAACATACTACCCTAACTTTATTCAAAGAAATCTCCGACTGCATCAAAACCCGAAACACCCTATGACAAATAAGGGCCCCTTCACAAAAAACAAATACAAGAAATCCAACTCCTTAACACCAACATTACATCTCTAATTACAAAACAACAAAAATAAAACTGGAACATTGAGTTACCCCCCAAAAAATCTTTGTAAGTTGTCTAAAATTTTTTCAGCTGATTTAGGACAATTTTGCACCGCTGAATCTGAAAATGAAATCCGTTTCCTCGGATAAGGTAAGATTTTTGTGTTAAGTCGATTTTTAAAAAATCCGATCTTATTACTAAATCGTTTAAATTTTGGGGGACATTTTAGGTTGATTTTTTAAATAATTTCTCATCCGAAATAGTTTTTAAGATAAAAATATGCATCATTTTCTAACACGTTTTATCAATTAAATGTCACAAAAATTTATTAGTGTACATTGAATAGTAGACATTTATAAATGTACATTGAATCGTAGACATTTATAAATGTAAGTAATGTAAATTGGATATAAGGTCATCATAGTTCAGAATTCATAGCATGAGCTTCCGTTTCTTCGAACTCTTAGAATGCTCAGCGTTAGGGATGTTTCTCTTCAAGGTCCGTCAGTAATAAGCCATCATGATTGCATCTCAGCGTCCCTATACTAGATCTCCATTTTTTTATGTCCCAATAGAATCTCTTCCCCTGCTCGCCGCTCAATTATTTCAGATTTCAGATTCTCTGGAAACCATTCCATGTGTGAGGATAAGTAATGCATTTTGATGTTCATGTAGCATCAGAGGCTTCTAAAAGCAGTTGACATGTTGGTGACAAGTTCTGTGTAATTCCTAGTTCTCTTGTTGACAAGAAAGTTCTTCATGACCAGAATAAAAGCCTTTCACGCTTCAAGTTCCACTTCGTTCATTGAGTTTACAAACTATGGATATCTGTTGAGCTGACGGAGTTGAGGACCGTCAAAGATCCCAGCTTTCAACTTCTCCATGGTGAATCATGGAAAAGCGTAGCAGAAGTAAGTGAAGCAGCCATGACGCTTGTCCAGAGCTTTGGGGAACTGTTTGATCAAACCAAGCTTGATGTGCAGCGGTCAGAAGAGTATCCTGGCTCTGTCCACCAGAGGGTTGTTTATGACGTTCCTCGCTCTGCAAGGCACAAATTCCTCCCGTAAAGGCCAATCTTTCTTTGGGCAATGATGGGCTCGGTTCATACTATCCCATATGCACAGAAAGCACGGGTAATGGTGAACCCCTCAACAAAAAGTTCACCATCTTCTGGTCAACACAAATCAACCATTCATGCTTACTATAACAAATTTTCTCGAGCACTTACTTCATCCTTTCATACTTCTCCTTCAGTGTAGCCGATTGAACGAAGGGTGAAGAGGCAAACCGGTTGCCCTTGTGCGGCAGAACAAAGTTTAGCGATCGTTTGTTGCTGTCAATGGACAGTCTCCAATCTTCTGGCAGGTACTGTGGCACTCCAAGCTTATGCAGAAGCGCCGCAATATCTGTAGAGTACACCAAGTACTTCTCTTCAGAGAAAGAACGGAGGTACTCTTGATGTCTGTTGTGGTAGAAAGTGATGCGAGCACTGTCAGAGAACAGTTTTTTCCTTCACTTTGGATGAAACAGTTCGGCAGAGGACGTTGACAAGCTGAGATCGCGAACTAGATCATTTAGTTCCTTATGAGAAGAACGATGTGGAGCATCATCGCCAAAACCACTTATTTTCTTCATTTTCTTCAACACTGGACGAATCTTCGTCACTAATGTCAGGAAGTTCTCCGAAGCAGTGGCAGCTCGTAGCTAAAATTAGTGGGGGTGCTGCATCAGAACTTTTTTAGCATTGTTTAAATATTGGTAAAAGGAAATAAACATAGCATAAGAAAATTTATAGATAAACTTGATAGAATCATAAACAGAACAAAATCAACCTTTTTTTTACTTACTATAGCCTAAATTGTTACAGTTCAAACTTGATCATTCATTTAAAAACGAAATCCATTCTTCTTGTTTTAATTTGCGCGAAAATATTAATTATTTTCTCCTTGATCTCTGCATGACTACTGAGGAATTTCTTCTCCATTGAAAGCATTGCAAGTGCATTTAGTCTTTCAGATTCATATTACTCCTTAGAAAAGTTTTTATTCTTTTCAGTGTTGAAAGCAGCGTTCTGCCTCTGATGTAGTCTTAGGAATTGTCAAGAGGATTTTTATCCATTTCGTAATTTCACTAAGAACATCATCAAGATTATTTTCCAAAATAAAGTTCAGCAGCTCAATTGATTAATAAAAGAACCGAAAAAAATATGTATTAAATTCTACACTTTATCACATTCAAGAATATAAATACGTTTTTAAGCACAATACACGCGGAGTCAAAAAGAAACACTACCTTCTGCCGGCACACCAGGGTCGTCACTGCGTGAGCCACAGTGCTCTCTCTCTCTCTCTCTCTCTCTCTCTCTCTCCTTAAGGTGCAGCTTCCTATCTCGGACATGTGAGCATGCGCACAACAGCCAAACACCGCGTCGCTGGAACTGTGAAAGCGCATAGTTCTATACAAGGATTATTTTTTTTTCATAAACTAGGGGATGGCTACTGATTCTAAACTTTATCACATTCAAGAATATAAAACCACAACACACGCAGAGTCAAACAGAAACACTACCTTCAACCAGCACATCAGCTAAAAAGCTTAAGGATTATATAATGTACAAGTATAAAAAAAGAATTAAAGAAAAAAGGTCGCATTATATTGAATGTTATCGATAATATCGATTGGAAATAGGGGGTACTGCAGTTCCAAAGACAGGTACTTGAATTTCATTAAAATGAGCTACAGACGACGTGTTGATTGAAGATCAGGATACTTGAGGCTGCTCCGGTTCTTTCTGTTGATCCTAGTTGAATCAATAACACAGAAGAAGCAGTTAGTGACATGGTTTGTCGGCTCCCTCCAAACCATGAGAATTCCACACTTCAGACAACTTTTCCTGCCGTTGGTCCAACGACCCAGATATTTGTGAAAAATTAAAATACCAGTTAGTAAAAAATTGCCGCATTTAAATTCTTCAAGAACACTGGTCAACACACATTTTTCATCAGAGACCTTACTATACTTTTCTAAATGCATTTTCCATGTTGAATCCGAATCTGTCTTCGGTTTTGCTCTAGCACGTACCGTTTTTAAGATATGCCAAATATTCAAAATGGCCGCCTGCGATTATAAAATGTAGTATATTACTGGTATTGCTCTATTGCATGCATCATTATTGTACTACTAAGATGAGTAAACTAGATGCTTCGTGAGTTCTTGCTGGTTAAAGGGGTATCGAGAAAAATTCATTTACATTTGTAACCCGCATGCATATTTTGCGCAATTATTTATAATTCTGTTTTATGCTTTCAGGTTCCTCGTGTGATGCGCATCTTCTAAGTTTCTCCTTCTGCGTTGATCATAAGAGGCTTCCAAATATTTCAACAAAGCAGTAACAATGCCTCGAGAGGGCAAAAATCATCCAGATAAATTCTACTATGTATGCGGGCATTTTACAACAAAATCTCAGCAGCGTACTATCACAAATGATATAACGAAAATTTACAAACTCTCCTTCGGTTGCGCTCTGGGTGACTAAGATAAAGCATGGGCACCACATCAAATTTGTACTTCCTGCTCTAAAAGATTACGTGACTGGATTAACAAAAAGAAAGCTCCAATGCCCTTCGCTGTTCTTATGATATGGGGAGAGCCCAGAGATCATCTCGAAGATTGCTATTTGTGCAGTGTGGCCACAAAAAGGGTCTTTTTCAAAGAACAAGCACCAAATTGTTTATCCAACCATGGATTCAGCCTGACACCAGTTCCACATGATGTATCCTTTCGAATTCCAGTTCCACTTGATGATGGCCTCGTACCTGATGATATCAGTGATGATAGCAGTACTGAAGGTGCATGCACATTAGATGCAGATGTTGAATATGAGGATGCTAACTCTGAGCCAAAGTTATTTACTCAGGAAGATTTGAATGATATTGTGAAAGATCTTTATTGTCAAAGGGGAAAGCAGAACCTCTAGCATCTCGACTAAAGGGAAAATTCTTACTAGAGAAAAATGTGCATGTGAGTTACTTTAGAAAGCGTAATCATAATTTAACTTCATTCTTCACAGTTAATGGACCTCTCTGCTACTGCCATGATATAAATGGATTGTTCAAAGCCTTGTCACAGACATATGAGACGTCTGACTGGCGTCTCTTTATTAATGCTTCTAAGACAAGTCTTAAAGCTGTCCTCTTGCACAATGGCAATGTAAAGCCTTCCATTCATATTGCCCATTCTGTCCACCTTAAGGAGACATATGACAATATGGATTATCTTCTTATAGCCATAACATGCTAAGCCCATCAGCGGTACATCTGTAGTGATCGAAAAAGTCATAGGCATGCTAATAGGTATGCAAGGAGGATTCACGAAATACTATTGCTTCCTCTGCCTGTGGGATAGCCGTGCCACTGCAAAACATTATGACAAGCGTGACTGGCCACTTCGATCTACATATGAGCCTGGAATAAGCAGTGTTCAGTCTGTCCCCCTTGTAGAGCCTCAGAAAATAGATCTGCCACCTCTTCATTTGAAACTAGGTCTAATGAAAAACTTCGTGAAAGCAATGGCTAAGGACAATTTTCAGGGATTCCAATATATGTGCAAAAGATTTCTGCAACTGATCGCGGCAAAACTAAAAGAAGGCATATTTGTGGGACCACAAATCAAGGAGGTTTTAGCAGACCCTGACTTCGAGAAGACTTTCACTCCTCTTGGACTAAATGCATGACTAGCCTTTAAGTGATTATGTGCATACTTTCTAGGCATCAAAAAGTCATCTGCATACAGAGATGGCGTGGAAAACCTTCTTCAATCTTCTAAAGAAATGGGATGCCGTATGTCACTTAAAATCCATTTCCTGCATTCGCACCTAGACTTTTTCCCAGAAAATCTTGGAGCCGTAAGTGACGAGCAAGATGAACGTTTCCACCAGGATATCAAGACCATGTAAACGCGCTATCAAGGATTTTGCAATGAGGGCATGATGGGAGATCATTGTTGGATGTTGTATCGTGATAATCCTGAGAAAAAATTCAAACGCAAATCCCATGGACAACGTTTATGAATTCGATTTTTGACTTACTAGCCATTCAATCATTGTTTACCATTCTTATACATGCATTATAAGTACAATTAACTTTATGATGCTTGTGGAATAAAGAAAACATAGCTATTTATCTTTATCATATGTTTACGCCTAAAGAGAATGATAAATTTTAGAGTTTCTATATGTTAAATGCATCATTTTGTGTCAGTTCAACTTCTGAATGCACATGGAGATATACAGAAGGCAATTTCTTTCTAGCAATGGTGCTATGCACCCATATACGAGGGGCGGTCAAGAAGTTTTGCAAATTGGTAGGTAAACAGAGGAAGGGAAATGGCTGTTTGTGGTGGTGTTAGGACAAGTTATGACAATTCAGGACCTGCAGCCGCACGCTCCTGCCTCGTCTATTTAAGAAGCAGTAGCTGATCGCAGATCGTCAGTCACAAATTTTTCAACAATGGAGAAGGTTGATCACCGCGCAGTGATCAAATCTTTGAACAAGGAAGTCAAGAATGCAAAAGAGATCCATGAAAGCATGGTTGGAGTGTACACCGACACCGCCCCTTCCTACGCAACCATTGTTCGCTGGAATAGGGAGTTTCCCCATGGACGTGAGTCCCTTAAAGATGACCCCCTCGTCCAGGACGCCCGTCAGACATGACCATTGAGGACAATGTGGCCCGTATGGAGAGGATGATCCTCGAAAATCGAAGGGTGAAGGTCGAAGAAATCGAGCGAAAACTTGGAATATCACATGGAAGTGTTATCAACATAATCCACGACAATTTGGACATGAACAAGCTCTCTGCCCGTTGGGTGCCTAGAAACCTTACACCCCATGATCGACTTCAACATCGTCGAAATTCGGAATAGCTGCTGCTCGTGTACAACCAAGACCCGGCGGGATTCGAGTCACGCATAGTGACAGGTGATGAAACTTGGGTCCATAACTGGGATCCCGAGACCTAGCTCAAAAACATGGCCTGGAAGCACAGAGGCTCTCCGACCCCCATCAAGTTCCGGACCCAACCCTCAGCCGAGAAGATCATGGCCACCATCTTCTGGGATTCTGAGGGAGTGTTGATGATGGACTATGCGCCTCGTGAAAGGATCATCACAGGCCAATATTGCGTCGAGGAACTGGCTGGGATGAAGAAGTGCATCCGTCAGAAGCCGCGCGGCAAGTTGACACGCGCTGTCCTGCTTCTCCACGACAATGCCCCTGTCCACAATGCCTTAGTTGCACTAGCTGCCCTGCGCCAGTGCGGATTCGAGGAGCTAAACCATCCTGCCTACAGTCAATATCTGGCCCCTAGCGACTACTTTTTATTCCGCCAGCTCAAGGCTGCACTGCGTGGACGCCGGTTTGGGGACGATGAAGATGTCCAGCTCGCCATCTAGGAGTGGATTGAACAACAGTCGGAACATTTCTGGTTGTCGGGAATTCGAAGCCTCAGGGACAAGTGGCGCAAGTGCATTGAAGTCAAGGGTAGTTATATTGAAAAATAATAAAACACTTTTCCTCATATCTCGTTTCCTTATATCCGAATGGCAAAACTTATTGATCACCCCTCGTAAATAGAAAATACAAGTACATGTAAAAAATATCATGTGGCGATAAATCAAAAAGTTGATCTAATTGACCAATGTGATTTTTGGATTCAGCACATCAAAATTTCCTAAATCAGCTAAAAAAAAACTTAGGCACTAAAGTTGGTGTTGGCCAGTGCAATACCACAAAACAAACACGACCCAATTGTGGAGAACCCCGAAGAAAATCTACACATCACACCCATCTCCCTCTCCCACACACGAAATTAATCACCAGGAGTAATAAAATAATGCCCCAAAACAAACTTCAATCTCATCATGAAACACATTTCCAACACCGGTTTCCCACCCACTCACATATACAAATAGTCATACACTAAGAAACACAGAACACACGCATAAACAAAAACCAAACATTCCCTTTCACCACTCGAAACGTCCAACGAGCACTCAAATCGCTTAAAAACTCCCAAGCATCAGATCCCCCGAGAACATATCAAACATTTCCCTCAAGCACCTAGGAAACACAGCAATCTCAGCCATTACAGACATCTTCAACCACTCCTGGTCCAGCAGCACAATCCAATCGATCTGGAAAACAGCACACCCCATCACACTCCTCAATCCAGGCAAGACCCCAACACAACTGAACTCCTACCGCCACATGTCACCTCTTTGTACCAACTCTAAAACATTAGAAAAAATTCCACACTAAAGAATTAGCGCAAACATACCCCTCTCACCAACAAGACATGGTTTCAGGAAAGACCACTCCACCACAACTCTCCCAACCAACCTCACACAACACATCCTAGATGGTTTCAACGAACAATACCCACTTACACGTACCATCCTCACAGTAATTGATATAAACAAAGTCTTCCACACAATTCATAAACTCATCCTAGCTCACATGATCCTAAACAATGACAAGAAATGGCTCACTAACTTTATCTCTGTCAGACACGGCCAAGTAATACAGAAAAACCCACAAATGACAAATTAAACAACTACCCAACGGAGTTCTCCAAAGAGCTACGCTCTCTCTCCACTACTCTTCAACCCTAAACTACGCTGTACCAGCCTGGCTCCCAACACTCAAAAACAACCCACTCCAAACAACTCCAAATTACACAAAATAGGTAACGCACTCATAGTCATCACATAATGCACAAAGACTACACCAATCTAACACATCCAGGCCGAAACCAACATATTACCACTAAAGTACACTTAGACATCATAGGAACCCAACACCACTTCAGCAGAGCACAAAACCTCCCCCACCACAACCCATACAAAAAAAAAAATCCCCAGCACCCTACTTCCAAGCTAAGCTCAATAATCTTCCCCAAAACCACACCCTAATAAAACATAACCACACAGTCCACACCTACGAACACCTACGCAGATAACCACATCCTAAACGAGCAACCTCCACAAATCTACTCCTCAGAGAACTCCTCCACAGAACACACACACTACTCCCAGTGCCGGTTTAACCTAGTAGCGATGTAGCTCGTGCTACGGGCCCCGCGCTTCAGAGGGCCCCGCGGAGATGTAAAAAATGAGTAATAATTAAGTTTTTGCCCTTAGCACAGAAGGCAGAGACAAAATAATTATTCATTTTCCTGATTTTTTAATATTATTATTATATATGATATTACTATATATAAGAAAAATATAGGAAAATTAAATAGAGTAGACTGCATAGTATGATAAGTCTGGCATTATGATATAGTAGTAGACGGTGTGGTTCTTTAAAAACGAATAAAAGTGTACAAAATAAAACTCTCCTTTTTCAGTGGAGTCCTCCCAACCATACTAGCTGTTCTTTTAAATTCCTCAAATATTTTTTTCCTTTTGCAGAGCAAAATGGAGGGTGGGGGTGAGATACAATATATGCGGGGGGGGGGGGCTGTTCGTTGTGCTACGGGCTCCGCAGCTCCTTAAAGCGGCCCTGACTACTCCTATCACAACTACGACCTGGATACCGACCCTTACTACAACAATACAACCATAACAAAGCTCACACAAACATCAACTTGCCTTAGGTGCAATCGAGCCCCGGAAGACAAAACACCTCGATTGCCCTAACTTCACACTCGCACGCAACACACACTCTATCGAATCACTAAGAGACCTGTAGACCCGCCCGGGGGCACGTTAGGTGCTCCTGGGGTCGCCCGCCTCACTAAAGAGAGGTAGGGAGGCAAACACACCTCACTACCCTGAAGTGGAATGGATAGCCTCCCCTTGGGCCATGAAACATTCCCTGCTCTTTGTTTAGTGGAAAACACTACTACTGTTGTTCTTCCACCCCCACCCTCCCATCAACGGAGACTGATACCCTAGTGTCCTTGGACATGCGAGCGATTGACATGCGGATCTTTATGCGGATTTCATCATCTGGTTGGCACCTCGCCTGTCCTTGTAGGAACTTAGCATTTATGGATCAATTGTCGATATCCTCTGATTTGCTCTGGCAGTCCTTGTTTGTCCATTGTGTTTTATATTTATTTGATTTCCTTCCTAAACACTGCAACTTTTCCTTCAATTAACTTGTTTTTGGCAAAGTCTCCCATCGTCGTTGCATGTTTGGTGTGGCAGTCTTTGCCACGTTACTTTATTTTACCACTCCTGTTCTTGACATCTCGATTCTTTGTTTCGAGTCTCCGAACGTGTTTTACCATCTTCTTTCTTTTGTTTGTTCTTCGCTCCATGGGGGTAGTCGCCAAGCCCTCAATGGATTATAAATTACCTTTCATTTACCTAATTTGGGGTAAAAATGAAAGAGATTATTTACAATTTACATTTCAACTGATATTTTTTTAAAATAAGAGAGAAAGAAATTTGATATAGCCAACGTAAGAGTTTTAGTGGGAAGCAATTGAAAAAAAAGCCACTAAAGCCTGAAAATGGGGTACTACAATAGGCCCTCTCTGGTTATATAGGCTTGAAAAACGACACTAGCACGAATCTATGGAAGTTCCTAGATCCTAATAAGTGGCATATTGTAATTAAAATTACACGCAAACTAATGCATTACTTAGCACGTTTTTCTTGGTGAAGTGATAAACAGGCTGACAGATTGTTGAGTGTGTCATTCATTCACTCAAATTTTAACAAAATAATATTTAAAAAAAATGCCTCTTTTGGGGGGGAGGGAAATTGTTATATGCTTTTACATTTACAATACATTTTATTGGTAAAATAAATGCAGAAAATTGCATAATCTAGCGAATCTGGATAAGTGCATCATTTCTAACTAGGATTAGAAAGGCAATTAGCTTTTTTATATAGGAATTACGTAATGAGATCGCTTAAACAGGTTTTATTGGGACAATATTTTTAAATATTTTCAATTAACGGTTTTAGAAGTAACGTTAAAATTTAATAATAAAATACATACAGTAATTTCTAATCTGTATTTCTACATATATTTCGTGAGACCCATTTAAGGAATTAGGGTACAGGAATTATCGGGGAAGTACCGGATAGATAATTGGGCTTAGAGTCAAGCACAGGTATGGATAAAATACCCATGAGGTGGGTATGGGCAGGCCGAATCGTGTCTTGAAAGTTAGCCGGAAGGTACGGCCGGATCGAATCATATTTAGAAAAGATATAGAGCGCGTATCGACGGACCAAATAAGGCTTAGAGAAAAAAAAAAGATCTGCAACCTCGCCCATCTTAGCGGCCAGTCAGTCTCGAGCCCCATTCCATTCTCACCTGCTGTGGTTAAGCCTCCCCGGGCGACTGTTAAAGTGCTTGGTCGTCGAAAGGACGCCAACCTTCCTCATTTGCCCAGCCAATGAAAAGGATGGTTCGGATCTCGCCTAAATCAGTAGGCCTCTTGCTCTGGCATGTTGGAGCTTTCGCGGTCTTAAAAACAAGTGAAACATTTACAAAGAAACAAGTCGTTGTGTTTAAGTTTAGGGCCTGCAAGTGATAGAACGCCCCTTGACTTTGCAAATGACTTAGAACACAATTCTACTTTGTATTATCGTCATACATTATTTAGAAATAAATTAATAATTTTAAGATCTAATTCATTTTCGTAGGTATATATTTTTAATGAAGTATTTGATTAATTATTAAACATAAATATAATTACAACGGTACGTTTAGGAACCTAAACTTTAGGTTACCGCAAACAAATCACGAGCTGCAGGTAAGGGCCGGGCCCCTTTAGTAGAACTGAAAAAATACAGATTGCGTACGGGCGGACCCTAAAACATTAAGGCCAAATACGGTCCTTGTAAGGCGGGCCCTGAAACATTAAGGCCAATTATGGTCCACAGATGGGCGGGCCCTAAAGCATTAAAGACAAATTAAGGTGCACGTACGGGAGGGTCCTAAATCATAAAAGCCAATTACGGTCCACGTAAGGGCGAGCCCGAAAACATTAAGACAAATTAAGGTCCGCGTATGGGCGAGCCCTAAAACATTAAGACAAATTAAGGTCCACATACGGGAGGGTCCTAAAATTTCAAGGCTAATTACGGTTCACGTATGGACGGGTCCAAAAACATTAAGGCCAATTGCGGTCTACGGATTGGCGGCACTAAAAAAATAAGGCCAATTACGGTCACCTAAACGTTCTACGGATGAGTGGTCCCTAAAATATTAAAGCCTATCATAGTTCACGGAAGGACGGGCCCTAAAACATTAATGGCAATTTCTGTCCACGGGTGGGCAGGCCCTAAAACATTAAAGCCAAATAGGGTCTACGGCTGGGCGGTCCCTTAAACATTAAGGCCAATTACGGTCCACCTATTACGGACCTAAAACATTAAGGCCAAATACGGTCCACGGATGGGCGGGGAGTAAAACATTGAGGCCAAATACTGTCCACGTATGAGAAGGCATTAAAACATTAAAGCCAATTGCTGTCCATGTAGGGGCGGGCCGTAAAACATTAAGGCCAATTACGGTCAATGATGGGTCGGTTCTAAAACATTAAGACCAAGTAAGGTCCACGGATGGACGGGCCCTAAAACATGAATGCCAATTAAGTTCCACAGATAGGCGGGTCTTAAAACATTAGGACAAATTAAGCTCCACGAACGTGAAGGTGCTAAAACATTAAGGCTAATTACGGTTCACGTTTGGGCCGGCCCTAAAACATTAAGGCCAATTACGGTCAATGATGGGCGGGTTCTAAAACATAAAGGCTAATTACGGTCTACGTATGTGCAGACCCTAAAACATTAAGGCCAATTACGGTCTACATATGGGAGAGCCCTAAAATATTTAGGCCAATTACGGTCCACCTGAACGTTCCATAGATGTGCGGGCCCTAAAACATTAAAGCCAATTACGGTCCACGGATAGTCGGAGACTAAAACATTAAAGCAATTTACGGTCAAAAGATGGGCGGGCCCTAAAACATTACGACAAATTAAGGTCCACGTACGGGAGGGTTCTAAAACATTAAGGCTAATTACGGTTCACGTATGAGTGGGCCCTAAAAAATTAAAGCCAATATCTGTCCACGGACGGGAGGTCCCTAAAACATTAAGGCCAATTAGGGTCCACGAATAGGCGCACCCTATATATTAAAGCCACTTACCGTCCACGGAGGGGCGGGCCCTAAATTATTAAGACAAATTAAGGTTCAGTTATGGGCAGGCCCTAAAAAATTAAAACAAATTAAGGTTCACGTCCGGGATGGTCCTAAAACATTAAGGCCAATTACGGTCCACGAATTTCGTGCCCTAAAACATTAAGGCCGATTACGGTCCACATGAACGTTCCATAGATGCGCGAGCCCTATAACATTAAAGCCAATTATGATCCAAGGATGGGCGGGCCCTAAAACATTAATATCAATTACGGTCCATGGATGGGCATGCCCTAAAAAATTAAGGCCAATTTCGGCCACGGATGGGCGGGCCCTAAAACATTAAGGCCAATTACTGTCCACGTATGGGCAGGCCCTAAAACATTAAAGCCAATTATTGTCCACGGAATGGTGGCCCAAAAACATAAAGGTTAATCACGGTCCACGTATGGGCGGGCTCTAAATTATTAAGGCCAATTACTGTCCACGTAAGGGGGGCGCCTAAAACATTAAGGCCAATTACGATCTACGTATGGGCAAGCCCTAAAACATTAATGCTAATTACAGTCCACGTATGAGCGGGCCCTAAACAATTAAGGCCAATTATGGTCCATGGACGGCGGCCATTAAAACATTAAGGCCAATTACGGTCCACGTATAGGCGGGCCCTAAAACATTAAGGTCAATTACGGTCTACGGATGGGCGGGCCCTAAAACATTAAAGCCAATTACGGTCCACAGATGGTCGGGCCCTAAATTATTAGGACAAATTAAGGTCCACGTCCGAGACGGTCCTAAAACATTAAGTCCAATTACGATCTACGTATGGCCGGGCCCTAAAACATTGAGGCCAATTACAGTCGAAATGTGGACGGCCATAAAACATTAAGGCCAATTACGGTCCACAGATGGTCGGGCCCTAAATTATTAAGAAAAATTAGGTCCACGTCCGAGAGGGTCCTAAAACATTAAGTCCAATTACGATCTACGTATGGCCGGGCCCTAAAACATTGAGGCCAATTACAGTCGACATATGGACGGCCATAAAACATTAAGGCTAATTACGGTCCACGGATTGTGGGCCCTAAAACATTAAGGCCAATTACGGTCCACCTGAACGTTCAACGGATGTGCGGTCTCTAAAACATTAAAACCAATTACAGTCCACGGAGGGCGGGCCTTAAAATATTAATGCCTATTACAGTCTACGGATGGGTGGGCCCTAAAACATTAAGGCTAATTACGGTCCACGGATAGGCGGTCCCTCAAACATTAAAGCCAATTACAGTCCACGGATGGGCAATCACTAAAATATTAAGGCCAATTGCAGTCCACGTATGGGCGAGGCTTAAAATACAAAGGCCAATTACGGTCCACGTATGGGCACGCCCTAAAATTTTAAAGTTAATTACGGTCCACGGATGCGGACCCTAAAACATTAAGGCCAATTACGGTCCACGGATGCGGACCCTAAAACATTAAGGCCAATTACGGTCCACCTGAACGTCCCACGGATGTGCTGGCTCTAAAACATTAAAGCCAATTACGGTCCACGGAGGGGCGGGCCCTATAATATTAATGCTTATTACAGTCCACGGATGGGTGGGCCCTAAAACATTAAGGCTAATTACGGTCCACGGATAGGCGGTCCCTAAAACTTTAAAGCCAATTACAGTCCACAGATGGGCAATCAGTAAAACATTAAGGCCAATTGCAGTCCACGTATGGGCGGGTCTTAAAATACAAAGGCCAATTACGGTCCACGTATGGGCACGCCCTAAAATTTTAAAGTTAATTACGGTCCACGGATGCGGACCCTAAAACATTAAGGCCAATTAAGGTCCACCTGGACGTTCCACGGATGTGCTGGCTCTAAAACATTAAAGCCAATTACGGTCCACGGAGGGGCAGGCCCTAAAATATTAATGACTATTACAGTCCACGGATGGGTGGGCCCTAAAACATTAAGGCTAATTACGGTCCATGGATAGGCGGTCCCTAAAACTTTAAAGCCAATTACAGTCCACAGATGGGCAAACATTAAGGCCAATTGCAGTCCACGAATGGTCGGGTCTTAAAATATAAAGGCCAATTACGGTCCACGTGTTGGCGTGCCCTAAAACTTTAAGGTTAATTACGGTCCACGGATGTATGGCCCTAAAACATTACGGCGAATTACGGTCCACAGATAGGCGGGCCCTAAAACATTAATTCCAATTATGCTCCACGGATGGGCGGGCCATAAAACATTAAGGGCAATTACGGTCCACTGATGGGTGGGCCCTAAAACATTAAGGTCAATTACAGTCCACGGATGGGCCGGCCCTAAAAAGTTAAGGCCAATTACGGTCCACGTATAGGCGGGCCCTAAAACATTAAGGTCAATTACGGTCCACGGATGGGCAGGCCCTTAATAGTTAAGGCCAATTACGGTCCACGTATAGGCGGGCCCTAAAACATTAAGGCCAATTGCGGTCCATTTATTGACATGCCCTAAAACATTAAGGCCAATTACGGTCCCTGTATGGGTGTGCCCTAAAACATTAAGGCCAATTACGGTCCATGGATGGGCGGGCCCTAAAACATTAAGGCTAATTACGGTCTACGGAACAGTGAGCCCTAAAACACTAAGGTCAATCACGAGACGCATATGGCTGGATAAGATAAATTTATGGTCGCTTACGGGCGGATAGGCTATATGAAGGAGAATTTTCGACCTACGGCCACTAATAATAATAATGAATAACGTTGGATGCCCTTTTTCAGCGCCCTTGTTAACAAAAAAGAATCCAGCTCTTTCCTTATCATCACTTAAAATGTCTATATATGATACGAGAGCTTCTTTGAAATGGTTTATATTTCTAGTATTAGTATATTAGTAGTACGGTTGCAG
This sequence comes from Ceratothoa steindachneri, assembly GCA_963969495.1. Lineage (NCBI taxonomy): Eukaryota > Metazoa > Arthropoda > Malacostraca > Isopoda > Cymothoidae > Ceratothoa > Ceratothoa steindachneri. The sequence continues at coordinate 68,126,688 of OZ018323.1, read as the reverse complement.
TATTTCAGAAAACCTTTTCGTACGTTCTTTTTAAAAATACATTAAAGTTTTCGCAGCATAATACAGCACTTAACTAAGCGAGAAATTATAGAAACGTGACTCTCCGAAAGAGTGGGGGCTCTTCCTTGGGCCATGAGGAGTTCCCTGCTCTCCTCGTGTAAAGGGTAGGCCCTCAGATTCCCATGCTTTCCCTTTCTCATCATAGTTTATGGTGTTTACGCAGGTCGACCGGCTTTGAGGCTATTGATTCCTGCCAGCGTTGTCGCTGCCCCTCTATCGGCTGCATCGGATTGTGCTCTTCCAGTCACGTTGGCAAGTGTTCTCCTTTGGGAAGCCGTTCACACTGGGCACGTGAAGCTCTCCCCCAGTCACTCGCCATCTCCTCTTTGGGGAATTCTGTCATCTCGAATTCCTTCTCTGGATCGAGAACTGGCTAAGTGGCAGACGGCAACGGGTGGTGGTAAATGGACAGTCTTCTGAGTGGGTGCCCGTTACTAGCGGGGTACCTCAAGGTTCTGTCCTGGGACCACTACTATTCATCATCTACGTCAACGACATGGACGGTGACATGGTTGCCAAGATTTCCAAATTTGCCGACGATACCAAGCTTGGTATGAACGTTGCAAAGGATGGAAATACTGCCCGCCTGCAGGAAGATCTTGGGAATATTGGGGAGTGGTCGGACACGTGGCAAATGCCTTTTAACGTGGGCAAATGCAAAGTGATGCATATCGGCCACAGAAACCCCCAATCTCATTATATCCTTAAGGGCACTGCTCTTGAATCGAGTGACACTGAGAAGGACTTGGGTGTTACTATCACTAGTGACCTCAAGTTCTCGAAACAGTGCATTGAGGCGGAGAAAAAGGCCCAAAGGATGCTAGGCTATATTAAGCGCCAGTTTGGTTATCGGAACCAGGAGATTGTACTGTGCCTGTACAACTCACTTGTCCGACCGCACCTGGAGTATGCCGTACAATTTTGGAGTCCTTCATTGCGAAAGGACATCGCGAGATTGGAACGCGTACAAGCCAGGGCAACCAAGCTGATTCCCTCTATCCGACATAAAAGTTATGAGGATAGACTAAGGGAATTAGATCTGTTCTCGCTGGAAACCCGTAGACAGCGTGGTCAGCTCATCGAAGTTTTCAAAATACTTCGAGGGTTCGACAATGTTGACTATCGGGATATTTTCACACTGAGTGAGAACAGAACGCGCAATCACGGCTTCAAACTTGAACTGAAGCTTTACAACCGCAATCTGTGTGGAAATTTTTTCACTTACAGTATCTGCGGTATGTGGAACGCACTTCCAGTGGAAGTTGTCAACAGTGAATCTGTTGACCAGTTCAAGTCAAGACTAGACAAAGTCTTGAAAAGTGGCCGTTTAGGGACGCAAAACAATTGAGCAGCCTTGTGCCCGCTCAATTGCTAGTCCAAAGGTACCCTCTTTGAATGGACCGTAAGGTCTCCTAGGGTACCTTCTTTCATTGTTGTTACTCCTTGTTGTTCTCTCCGATCGTTTGGGCCTTTGAATCATCGTTCCCCGTGGTCTAGACGCCTTTCGCCACTATATCGCCGTCTGTTGGTTTCTTCTCGCCGAAGACTGCCATCGCATTCACCCCTGTTGACTCGGGTCGAATTCACTCATCGTCGCTGAGCCTCTTTCGCCTGGGTTGCCGACGTGGGTTATTGCTTCACTGCTCTGGTATCGTATTTGGGAGTATCTCTTTCTTCTTACGTCCCCTTTAAATTAATTAAGTGTTATTCATGTAACTTTGGGCCTTTGGGTAAGGGACGTAAGACAGGGAGGTTATTCCGGGAACACCTGTCACTAGAGTAGCGAAGCCTATTTCATCTTCAACGGCGCGTGTCGTTTCGGTTTTAAACAGCTTATTCATAGAACCCAATTTAGTATGCGCGAATATCTTTTTGGTTAAAACGACTTGTGGTCGTTCGATGGGGATAATCATTTGTGACTTTTCTTATTGTTTAATGACCACCGTATAATTTGTTAACAGTTAATTTATTTCATTTTAATTTTGTTGTAAATAATACTGTAAATACTTTTTTATGTTTGTATTTATTTAACCCCTTGCAGATACCTCGTAATTTAGCACCGTCCTGATAAATTCTGGTGAATTTCTGGTTGGCCTTTAGATACCTGGTCTTCTATAAATTTTATGTGTGTATCTTTCTTTGGGCTGTGTGAACCGGGTTCCGCGATAGCCTTTACACTTTACTACAAAAAGAACGTCTGTAGTTCAATAAAATTAGGGGGTATTTCTTCGCCTTTGGCAACCTTACTCTGTCCAGGAGTCTGTAGGTCTCGCTCTCGCTAGCCTCGTGGATAAGGCGCTGGATTTATAACGCCTAGGTACCGGGTTCGAGCCCAGAGAGAGCGGGCACGAAACTTCAGCGTACGTGAAAAACTGGTTACCTATACGCGATGTGCTTAATCTCACGTGTATAGGTAGCCCCTTACACGTCATCACGCACATAGTCACGTCCAAGACCGCTGTCTTTCCTCCTTCTTTTTGGAGCACAGCCTATTCACTCTTTCCTCCGCCCCGGAACATGTTGATGGCCTACTTATATCTACATACTCCCGACCTGCCCACCCCCGGGTCACGAAAAGTTGTCCGATCGCTGATTGGTGCAAGAAACCCTAGTACCCGACTGATCCCCTGACAAGGACTGGCCCTTTGTGCCCTCGAGTTTTCCAACGATTTTAGTCATTCTAATCTTTATGCCGAATTTATTATCCGGCCGTGGGGTCTCGTCCATAATTGAGAAGTGACGGATGGCCTAACTTACCTACTCCTCTAAATGCGCGCTAGTCATGATTTTCTAAAAACCTAAACCGAAAAGCAACGAGGGCTCCTGTGAGTATTAAAGACAGGAGGGTACGCAACTTCTATTGTTGGGGCCAGGAAGGCACGCAATTCACCAGATGTCAGCTGTAGCGCGGTTGCCCATGCTACACCTGTCACCCCACTTTGACACAGTTCTTACACTGTAGTGATGTGGAAGAGTTGGTAGAAGGCAACAGGAGGGCGTTGGCTATAGGTGATTTTTTATTTAAAGATAAAACAAACGAGGGCATCTCGCTAGAGGAAGTAAAATGTGCGCAGATCCTGCGGGCATCAGGGCCCGGGTGAAACCCAGCTGCTGGCTCTGGGGTCGAGGGCACAGCCAATCTTCTAAATGTCAGCTGCTACTACTATAATTCCGAGGTTGAGAACGCAGGTAAATTACCCCAAATCGGAAATTTCGAGAATTCCAGGAGAATTCGCGCAATGTGAGATGCCTTTCATGGATTCTGAGAAACAGGCTACATGTCAGATTGTTTCTATTTCTCACTAATGTAAACCTATTTGCACAAATTCCCTTCAATAGGATCTGTATGGACAAATTTTATGAAGGAAAAGTTGCTTTGACTAATTTTTGTTGTCGTTTCCTTTCTTCGGTTCGACGGAGAAATTGGGGAGTTGAGGGCGCCACGGATGGAGTAATACAACACTATGACCAGAGCCGTAGCAACCGCCCCCGACCCCCGGCCAGGAAGGGGGGCTGGCTCTTGAAGGGGCCTCACTGTGGCCAAAATCTTTTATTTTATTAATGAAAATATAAATTTTTCAAATACACATTTTGTGTAATTATCTGATTTATCTCTTCCCTTTCAACTGTGTCATTAATAATAGACCAAAATATTTGTATTGCAGGAATATTATTATGGGAACCCCACAATCTTAATTTTCATGGGGGGGGGGCACTAGACATTGCTACGGCTCTGACTATGACTACCCATAGACTTGAAAATATTAGCACGTGGCCCTGTTGGGGTGATCAGGGAGAGCTTCAGTCCAAATCTCCATCAATGAACCAGACAAAAATTTTGCCACGCCCTTCCTCCCCCCCCTCCTCCTCAAAATACTTCTCTAGGTCGTGTTTAGACTGAGTACCTCGGGAGGGCGGGTGGCGACGATTCCTCGGGTAGATGATGCAAGATGCCGAGGGCGGGGCAAGATAAAACCTTCTTTGGGAGCTCAGAATGTGGGTAGCAGAGGGTATTGGAGTGGCCTGGAGTATGGGAAGTCTTGGAATAGTTCTGGTAACTACATATTGCTACACCTCTGGTGGAATCGCGTTAAATGTTAGAGTTTTGAATGTGTCCAAATTTTAGTTTGGGGAATGCCTAATAAAAAATCGGGATCGGGTGAAGATAATCACCGCAACGATCACCAGTAAAGATAAGCATTTTCAATGACCACTAGTAATACTAATCATTTCCAACGACCTCTAGTAGAGAAAAGTACTTCCAAAGACCATTGCTAAAGATGAAACACTCCTAAAGACTACTGGTAAAAATAAGAACGTTCAACGAAGAATAGTAAAGATAAGCACTTGCAATGACCACTAGAAAATATAAACACAAAATCTTTAGTGAAGGTAGGTACTTCAAAGACTACTAGTAACACCATCACCCTTCAACGATCAGTAATCCAACAAGGTACTCTCGCTCATTCTGATTTATGACTTTACGACCTTCAAAACTTCCATTAATTCTGGGACTAACCTTGGAAGGGCCTTGCCAATTCTATCATTCGAAAGAGAATGTAAAACAACATATGGGTTTAAATATCGTTAGAATCGGCCGAATAGTAACGAAGTTATTACCAAAAAAAAGCAAAACGGGAACCGACCGGTCGACATAGTGAGATGTAGAGTCGCCCGCGACTAGACTCGCTACACGACTAAAAATCACTTTTAAAAAACACTAGTAAAGATTATTACATCCAACCACCACTGCTAGAGATAATCACCACCAACAACCAATAGTAAAGATAATCGCCCACAAGGACCACTAGTAAAATTAAACACTTTCAACGAACACTGGAGAAGATAAGCATTCGCAAACGACCACCCGTAACCATAAAACCCCGAACGACCACTGGTAAAGATAATCACAAACAACTAAAAGTAAGGGTAATCACCCCAACAACTATTACTAAACATAATATCTCTCAACGACCACTGGTAAAAAATAAGCACCCCGTCGACCACTAGCAAACCTAAGAATTTCCAACGACCACTAGTAAAGGTAATCACCCCAACGAACACTAGTAAAGATAAGCAACAACAACAACAACCTATTTTAAAGATAAGGATCCCTAACGAACACTAGTAAAGATAATTACTCCTAACGACCACTGGTAAAGATAATACCCAAGTGACGAATAGTAAAAATAAATAATCATCCCAACGAACAATGTCAAAGATAAGCACCCAAAACGACCTCTAGTAAAGATGACCATTCTCAACCAGTAGTCACTCCCAACGACCACTAGTAAATAAGAAGCATTGACCAGTCGTAAATATAAGCACTCACAACGACCACTCCTAAAGATGAGCACTCCTCTAATTGATCAAGTAAAGATAAGTACACAATTTTGAATACGTAAAAATAAGGTCTCCGTAAATGTTAGCGCGCGGTGGAAGTTAGGTTAAGAAGATTGTATGGTTGTTTTTTTTACCTATCATATCTTAACCTAATCTCACGTAAAAGTAAACAATCTCTCGGGAATCCTTGGCTTTACTCGAGTGTGAAATCAGGATTTTAGGAAGGGGGGGAGCTCTCTTGTTCAGGGGACAGCAGAGTACTTTTATTAGTTCCGTGGTTTGTATAGAAATAGTATAACAGAGAAAGTTATTCGGACTAAATAGTAAGATATAGCAAAGGATGATCGATCGGCTTGCACTAGTATCTACTCTTTTAGATGATTAGATATTGAAGAACCAAGAGATAATGAAAGGTTTGGTATACGTAGGTGAGTCAAAAAGTTCTCAGACAAATGCCAGATTATTGAAATGTTCGATTTTGTACAAGTAAATACAGGGTCAAACACGACTTTCATGTTTTCTGAACAATTCCTACAAAATTCGTCATTCAATTTGTCGAGACTCTTTGTATTAGATGTGCTTCAAAAAGGTTACTTTTTTGAACCCATAAAATGGCAAATTTTGAGATAAGAGCGAACATTAAATTCCTGACTAAACTTGATTTGAAGCCTGTTAAGATTATTGACGCTCTACAACAGGTTTATGGTGACTCTTCGCCATGTAGAGCGGTAGTTTACGACTGGATTAAGCGCTTCAAGGGGGGCAGAGAAGAAGTTGAAGATGATCCACGTGAAGGGAGACCCTCCACCTCCATTAACCCAGAAAATGTCGAGCTTGTGAGGAATCTAGTGGATAAAGATCGCCGTATTACTATTGATAAAGTTGCCAATGCATGTGAAATCTCTCATGGCTCAGCATTTGGAATTCTAACTGAAAATCTTGGCCTGAGCAAGCTTTCAGCACGTTGGGTCCCAAAAGCGTTGCGAGAAGACCAGCTGAATCATAGGGCCAACCTTTCTTTGGCTATTTTGACCAAGATTGAAGCAAACGAGGATAGTTTTTTTGAGCGCCTCGTAACGGGAGATGAAACTTGGGTGTATCAGTTTGATCCTGAAAGTAAAAATCAATCAAAAGAGTGGCACCCAAGGGGGGCAGCAGGGCCTATCAAGTTCAAGACAGAGAGGTCCGTTAAGAAGATAATGGCTACAGTTTTTTGGGATTCGGAGGGAATTATTTTAATAGACTTCTTAGAAGGACAAAAAACTGTTACATCCAGCTATTACGAAGGAGTTTTAAGGAAGCTGAAAACTTCAATAGCCAAAAAACGACGAGGAAAGCTCCACAAGCAAATCTTGTTCCACCATGACAATGCCCCTGCACATTCGTCCAAAGCTGTGAGATCTCAGCTACGGGAATTTCGATGGGAAACTCTTGCTCATCCCCCTTATAGCCCTGATTTAGCACCCTCTGACTTTTTTCTGTTTCCAAATTTAAAGGGACACCTAAAAGGAACCCGGTTTCAATCATTAGATGAAGCAAAAAAGCAGGGCATTACTTGGTGCCAGAGACAACCCCGTGAATTCTACAAAGATGGTCTTTACCGTTGGATTCATAGATTAAGAAAGTGTATAGATGTTAATGGAGCTTATGTAGAAAAATGATTACAGTATCATTACAAATAAAAATTTTATGCCATTTATCTGAGAACTTTTTGACTCCCCCTCGTATAGAGTATAATGTATTAGTTCAGCTGAAGTAAGAAAAGTCCCGTTAACGGGCTGTGGTTGTTTGCGGTCCGATGGTCGCTCTTCGTTCGCTGAGAGTGCCGCGGATGAAACTTGAACTTCGTCTTAGGAATCCTATGACCTAGGTGCTCTTCGACTCATGGACCTTTTGGGGGCAACCACGTCACATTTTGAACTCTTGGATAACGACGAGGTCTGCTTCTTCTGCAATGAGGGCCTATCAGATCGGCTAAGAGGGACATCTACATATGCCCAGTGTCCATAACATGAAACTTGTTGATCAGATTTCGCACCGTCATGGTGGGGAACTTATCCATCTGGGAATTGATGGGCAGAGGATGCTGAACGTTGTTACGAAGCACCTGCACCTCCAGCTGAAGGCTTCAACCGTCATCGCGGTTCCTCTAAGCTGTTTCAAAAGGTTACACCGAGTGTGGCTTTGACGACATTTAAAGCAGCCGAGACTCGAGAGACGTTATAAAAGTATTGGTCAGTTTCAAATGATAACCGACTAATGATTTTCCGAGACCCCAACTTATATCATAATGATGATACTACTGTTTCTTCTGTTGTCATTACTATTGTAATTAATTATTACTACTGTTGGTAATATCTAAGTTACTGGAACCATATCTCAGTCAGTCTCTCAAGGTCATTTATCAATCGGATCTCACTGGGCGTCCGTCTATCGCGGGATTTCTGTGGTAAATCGCCGACCATTGTGGTTTGTTCGGTGTTATTTACATGTCTAAACTGCAGGCAATAATAATAATATTATTATTATTGGCCTAGTAATAATAAATGTAAGGATTAATTGAATTTGAGACTTTGATTCCTTAAAATACAATTCACTCTCACCTGGCAGTCGAATTTTCGAAAGTCATTATTATCATTATGGGCATTTTTATCATCATTTAAGTATAATTATTTTATTTTATTATATTTAATTAATTCGGTCTATAGTTACCTCGCAGTTCCCACAAAAAACAACAATGAATGTTTCAATGTGTTGATCCCCTTAAAAGTGAAATATTTACCTTTTTTATTTTAGGCTTTGAGACACCGGGTAAATGGAACGTGCATGACTTGCATATTCAACAGCCAGTGTGAACAGTCAGCCATTAAAGAGAATCCTCCAGCCACTCCTGGCTTCTTCCTGGTTAATTAAAAAAATGGAATGGGAGGATAAAATTCTCATCATGAATATTGGGCTATATTAAATTATTTAATCCTTATGGCAACATCCCTTTGATGTTAATGAGTTTGAGGATTGGGGTCTCATATAGTTCGGGGGTTTTCACCCAATTTTTGCTCCCCGACGTTAATAATAAAAAAATATTATGAGAAATAATATAAAAACAAATGGTTTCTTTAATAACTTTTTACCCCGCAAGGAGGCGCCCCATGTAGACTGTTATACCAGTCACCTGGGGGAGTGAACGCCCTCCTAACCCAAGTGCCACCCGTAATCTCGAAATAGATTGATACTACCTAGACTTTATTCATTCTAGACATTTACATTTTACCGGTTGCTAATTTTTTTGCACGTTTAGTTTCATTTTTTTTCTAAGTCGGTGGTTAATATCGTAGGCTAGTCGCCGACCACTTTTTGTCCATATATTCCTGGTCCATTCATTCCCATCTTTCTTTACCCATCCGCCAAGGGAGTGTCAGGTAACATCCGGAGGCTTGTGTCCCCTCCCATTCCCGACATTATCAAAGTTTGTCTGTTATCATCTGTTATTTCTAACACATCGTTCTGTTTCTCAAAGTTGTATCCAGTTTCTTAGTAATTTGGGGGTCCAGTGTTCAGGTTTCAGTTCCGTATTTTACCACACTTAAAAGGCAATGGTTAGATATAGTACTTTACGTTATTAACACAGACTTTTTATTCACAAGGACTTAGCTCTAGCTTTCTTACCGCCCTCCAACCTAATTTTGTTCTTATTGCTATTTCAGGCTTTGAAAATTTCACATTCTCTCCTAATGTGATGATGACTTGGGATAATTTTGTTACCATTGACCCCAATTCTTCTCGATTTGAGGCGGATAATACGAAATCGTCCAAAAGTGACGGTTTCTGGTTTTTATATGTTCAATTAATTCTGATTCCCTCTTTATCCTATTTCAAAATTCTTAACTTTTTGAGTGCATATTCAAAGAGTCTGGGGTAGGTGGAATTTCCTTATCTTACTTTTTTATCATTTTATCTTTCTACTGACGGAGTCTAGCTTATATGACGAAGTTGCATGATTGTATATAATATATATATATATATATATATATATATATATATATATATATATATATATATATATATATATATATATATATATATATATATATATCAGAAAATATCAATATGAACTTTCTAAATTCTAGTTTCGTAGGGTTCATAATATTAAATCAGTGTTTAGACTGAATCGAAATCTATTTATAATTTACTGAGTCATATGGAAATGCATTTCCTGTCCATTATTTAGCTGCATTATTTCTTGAACAGATGTACAGGAATTAAATCTGAAACCTACCTCTTTAGGTAACTAATTGCCCCCAATCGTTTGCTTTAGTCTATTTGGCATTAGTTCTCTATGGTTTTTACCTAATTCTCCCATGTTTCTATTTTTGAAAGAAGTACAAATAAAGTGTTGTTCCATGCCACTAGGATCCCCTTTTCCTCTAACATTTTGACCTTTATAAGGTCAATTGATGCAGCATCTTTTGAAGGCCCCCTGTTACTTCCTGAACTCTTAAGTGGAAACCAAATTTCGCAATTCTTTTCTGGTAAATGGTGGAACGTGTCTCTCATTTATAGGAAGATGTAGTCATAAAGTTCTTGACAAAACTCTTCGACTCATTCGATCATTTTTCGCTGTGATTTCATTTACTTGTTTAACATTTACTGGTGTTATTTGCTGCTAATTTGATGTTTTATAGATTTCGATGGCATTTTTTCACGATTTTTATCTTATTTCCTATGAGTTTCCCAAAGTCATTTCTTAATAAATTGTCGAGTTTAATATGTTCAGTTCCCCTAGTCATTCTAGTATTCTTCTATTTTTTAAACCTCTTATCTAAACGTGTTCTAGTAGTCTCACTAACTTTAGAGTTGGACGACCTGATGTAGATAATGGTGTTCATTAATTTTTCAATCTAAAATCGTTTCTGTTATATCTTTAGCGCAGTTTCTAATAATAATTAGTGATTTTGATAGTCAATTTTATTAAAATTATTTGCTCGCATATTTTTGGAAACAACAGGCAGGAAAATGAGCAGAGTTTCGAATCCCATTTCGGGGAAATGGGATAGGAGGGTAGGGTGGTAAAGGTAAAACCATAAGGAACAATACACTGAAAATATACTCCACAAATAGTAGGAGCATAAGGAATAAGATAGATTCGTTAAGGGGGTTAGCGAGTGTAGAGAATTTTGATGTTATTGCGATAACAGAGTCATTCATGGCTTGATTTGTCGCAGAACTATGGACCGAAGATCCAGATTGATGGTTACATGTTTCACAGAGATAGGAAACAGAAGGAAAGGAGGAGGCGGATAATCTATATTAGAGATACTCTCCAGTGTTGTGAAAATACTACGAGGAAAACAAATACTAACGACGAGTCATGATGGCTAGACGTTAAGGAGAAGAATAAACTTTTTGTGTTATATACAGTCTGATCTGAGTATTTTTGTATTATTTAATAGTTTTTACGCACAGTCCTTATTTAGGCTCAGTGTGCTGAAAGAGAAAAGGAGAAGAGGCTAAGCTGGGGCCGCACGGGGTGCTGAGTCCCGTCAGCACGGCGGCCAGGAAGGCAAATCGCCGCGCCCCTTACGGGGGCCTGATCTCAGTAAGGAAGCATCGTGTCCTCTGTGGTAGGAGATAGAACGTGTGTGCATAAGTAATCATTTGTGTATAATGGTGATTTTAATTACAGAAATATAGAAATGTGAGTTCGATTGGAGCCGTCAAGAAGGGAAAATAGCTCGTAGCTAGAGATAAATAGTGTAGATCAAGAATATAATTCAGTTGTTAAGAGTTAATTACCGGACAGATTTAGGGAAATTTGAACCAAGGTTGTTGACTCTAAATGCATGTCGGATAAAATTAAACATTATATCAGCAGGGATTAAAAGGGGACATTTATAAGAAAAAAACCCCGGTGAAAGTCACTTAAGGCAGAGATACAATGAGCTAACTCGAGTGGTAGAGAAATGGAATAGGCTCAGTAGTCATGTATTATCAGCAGTTCACCTTGTGGAGTTTTAAGAATAAACTGTATAATTTCATATATGAAGATGCTAGGTGGGAATGAACTTGTGACGGGAAGAGGAGATGCCTCGTATAAGCAATTGATTAATCTTTTGCAGACTCCATTTTTTCTTATGTTCTTATGTTAAGTGCTAATCTTCTGTATGTTTGATCTCTTTCTAATGAGTATCGCCTTATTGTTTCAAATCTACTTTAATCTTGCTCCTGAATTGTCCTTGATGGCATGATAATCCTGAAATAAGGAATTTTACCAACCTATTTCGGTTTAGCAGTTGGACTAGAGAAGCGCCTACCTTCTCGCAGTGCAACTCCTAATTGGTCTCGTCACTGAAATAAATGTTATGCCTTCAGAAGAATGTCCAAAACTAGTTATCTTTAGGTTTCCCTTGTTAGTTGGTCTTAGCTTGAAACGGCTTGTTTGAATTTGCTTGTTTGTGCAAAGGCAACGTTTGTTTGAAGTTTGTTTGTTTTAAAAAAGAGGATTAGAAACTTCTCACTCACAGGTTATAGAATTTTCATTTACCTTCTGATTACAGACTCATTGTTTAAAGACAATTTGGGAAGCTAACAACGGGGGAGAAGTAGCAAGTAGCTCCTTTTGAAGTTCGTAGCAAGAAAGTCTTTCCAAGAGGGTTACTGGAAAGTGAACGCTCTCCCCAAGACCTTGTTTGATGCCCTGGTTTCAACCCGGTGCCATGCCTTGCTCGAATAGTCATCCCTCGAAGTGTGTGTGTGTGGGGGGGGGGCAGAGTCGCCTAATGACCCACACCACCAACTTCCTAGGTGTGAATTATCATGGTAGATAGATTTCTTTCACGAGAGAACTGAGAAAACAAGGTAATAAAACTAAGGAAAGGGCTTCGTTCCCCACCCCCTTATAGGTGCTTGGGCGGCTCGAGGAAACCCGAGGACTTCACTACCTCGATCGCGTCGAAGGAAGGGCCGAAGTCACCCCCATGTTCGAGCACTACACAAGGATGTGCTCGAAGCGTGAATGTCTGTGTAGTCACTTTATCCCTAAACCCTACCTGTTTTGAAAGTACTAAGAACTGATATGTCCGTAATATTTTGGGGATTAAGTAAAGATAATCCCTCCCTTTTCTGTTGGGAGGGATTATCTTTAACTGGTCATTTTTGGGAGTGATCATCGTAACTTGAAAAAGTTTGACGTCATAAGGTAAGATGGCAACGACAAATTGCCTGTATCGGCCATTGTATCATTAGTAACCCTTTCAAACGCGGCCGTGATGAAATGTTTAGCTTTGGGGCAGAAATTTATACAAGCCATCTTAACGAACACCCTATCAAACTTGGTGGGGGTCCCAGGGTACAAATGTGCGAATGAATGAGGGTCGTTTTAACCATAAACCAGGGCATCATCGGGGAAGTGCGGCTCATAATCTCCTCTATGGATATTCGGAATCGTTGACTCTTCCACGTCTCCATCATTCGGTTCTATGTAGATTGTGTATTGATGCAGTGCAGCGACACGACTGCCATTGATCGATCGTCCGGGAATAACCATCTACACAACGACTGATGGAAAGATAATCGAAACATCGAAAATGACCTTGGATACAAATGGCGGATCCAAGATAAAAAATTTAGGGTGAGCTAAGCAGAATTCCTCCTTCCGTGTATTCTGCGGAAAGGGCATCGATCATTAATAATGGATATCTTACACAACATTGGTAATAACAGCATCTCACACAGGAGGGATCACACAACTCTCTCAGATCCGATTTTTTTTTTCCACACATCAGAAAATTATGAATTGTAGTTTTTGGACGTCAGTTAAGGTATAATACTGAACTTAATCATTACTTTTGAGATTTACTTGTATTTTATACATGTATCATATAAGATACATTCGATCGCAACGGTTTAAAAACTGTTTTTATATATATTCTATATTATTAATTAACTTTCTGAATAGCAGAACACAAGTAGGGCTTAAAAAAGAAATATAAACATAAACGGGTTTAAAATTTGGGCAAGGCTTTAGCCCTCAACCATTCTACATTCAATTATAAATTAATATTAATTATACTAAATAATTAAATTAAAATAATAATCAATATTAGATAATTTGTTTAAATTATTTAAATAAATAATAACGCTTTTAATTGTTATCCTTATATCAGACTGATTCACTTTACTTTCTGTGGGGATTATCTTTACTTGGTCATTTTGAGGAGGGATTCAATAACTAAATAAACCCTACTTAATCTAACCTAGCCTGAAATAATGAATCTGTAAAAAACAAACACCTAAAAATACAATAGGTGAGGAAATCCATAAAACCAACTGATCCCTTTCTTCTTCAGTTCTTCTTCTACATATTTGGTTCTTCTTCTATTTCTTTAGTTCTTCTTCTAATTCGTGGAGTGTAGCAAATAATTCGACCCATTTAGGATGACCGAGCTTATTATTATTAATATTTGTATTTTGACTTTGGCTCGCTTGCGGAAGACGTAACCCACCCCCTTCCTAGCCGGGTTCATAAAATGTAACTTTTTTCATTTGTGGGACACAAACCCATCAGGAAGTACTACCTTTTCGGATAAAGGTTTTACCCCAAGAATCTCTCATTTCAAAGAAGCGTCCACCGAAAGGAAACCTGTTCGGAGAACTACGCATCAACGCTCGCTAAGTAATTACGAAAGCGCTCAGTTGGTACCGATGAGCCACGCGGTGGACTTGCACCTTAAAATGAATTAATCAATCGAGTTATTCCTCCTCGTGGAATACACACGTGTTTGGGACAAGTTTTAATCATTTTTATTGTGACAATGAGGACCACATTATGTTAAGAAAGTGGGCGCATGTGAATTACGAGAATAGATGTTGATTTGGAATGGATTTCTTGGTGGGGCTGAATGAATGTTAGACGGTGTGAGTGGGAAGGTCTGATGTTTGTTAGTGTGTGGTAAGATTTATGGAAATAAAGGACTTATCGATGGATGAACTGGATTTGAGTAAGGACTGGGTTAATACTTCGTGGAAGGAGTATGATCGTGTGATTAGGCCGTTACAGGCAGGAAAGTAGCCACTGGTAGGGGTAAGGGAAATTTAAGAAGAGAGAGAAAATTGTTCATAGGCATAAGGGAAAGCATTTGAATCAGGTTTGAAAAGGCGCTTCAGGGGTAGGAGGGCTGAGTTGTCTCTATAACAACGATGCTCGTAGTCTTAGATACAAGAAGGATGGATTTAGTTATATCATTGATGGAGATATATAAGTATGTTTAACATAATCGGAGATAGTGAAATTAAATTAAATGACAATATGTGTGAATTTGATCTAGCGGGGTATGGTATATACCTAACTCAAATGACAGGTAGGGCTGATGAGGAGGGTAATTATTTATATAAGAAATAACATGGTTTTAAATATAAATAATTCAATAAAGCAGGGAGAAGTTGAGTCAATGTGGTAAAATACAGTGTGACATAAACAAGTTATTTGCTTGGGCATACGAGTGGCAGGAGGCATAAATCAAACCAAGAGATAATAGAGGATTTAGCTATTAAATAGATCGGCATTGAGTGAATGCAGTAGATGATGAGAAGGAGTTAGGAGTAGTAATAGATAGGTCACTGAGGTTTTCTAAGCACTGTATTGAGGCAAAAAATAAAGCAAAGAGAGTGCTGGGATTCATTAAGAAAAGATTAGTTACAAAAGTATGTATGCTATCCTTAAACTCTATAAGGCGTATGTTAAGCTACATCTTTAGTATTGTATACAGGCAGGATCCCTACATTTTAGACATGATCCCGACCTGCTAGAGTGAGTTCAAAGGAGGGCAAAAAGATGATACCTTAGCTGAAGCACCTCGAATATGTAAATAAAGTGAGGGTATTAAATATGGGTATTAATAGAGAGTAGAAATCTAAATGTTTTCAAGTGCAGGTTGGACGAGTATATGGGGAGGGAAAGCTACTGCAGTTTTGTCTTGGGGTATAAATTGTTTATATTTTAATATTTATTTTGATAGGCTCTTGTGGATTTTTTTAGCAATAAATGTTATGTTACAGTAAGTGAGTTGCCTGTTCAGTAATAGCGGAAGCTTCAGCGTGTTCAACCGGAGAAAGAAATTTTAACAGCCCGACCACCATGTGTTGGTTGAGAGTACAGAAGTTGCCCCTCAACTGTAAGTACTATCACCTATTTCCCTGAATCTCGTGATTCAAGAAACATGTTCTTCCTTTCTGGTAAAGTAAGGGAAGGTTTAGGCAATCTACATTGAACTCCTCAATTATTGAAGTATCTTTACCATTTCCTCGTTGACGCTTATTCCTGGGTGGTAACTTGGACATAATCGAGTGACGGTCGCATTAGGTTTTACTATGTTCGGTATCGTCTTAAATTTATCTCATTGTGGAATAACCTAAATTTTAATTTCTGGAGATCTAACCAAGTCTACACCCCCCCAATTCAAACACAGTCATTCGAACTTGTATATTCATGGACTCTTTTAGACAATTTTCTATTTTCTTTCCATGGGTAAATGTTTCCAAAGACTTCGTTAATAATACAGATTAGGGTAAATTTATTGATTCAACCACAACTTATCTACAGCTTAGAATTGAGAATTATTCTGGTTTCTTGGTGTGCCAGCCTAGCTAATATAATTTTCATTGAAGGTAGTTTATGATTTCAGCAAGAGTAGAGATAGATATTTATCTATATTCTATAATGAAATTTCTAAAATTTAGTGAGGTAAAAGATGTAAAAAAGAATATTCCAAACACTTGTTGAGATAATTTTTCTGACATGTTGACTGGCATTTCACTGCACAATGTGGAATGTGGTGAACATTGTACAGTCGATGAAACACTGATTTATCGCCCATTGAGCCGAACTTTCGCTCCCGTTGAGATGGTCTAAACAGTTCCTCTTCACCAAACTTTATCAACATAATTAAAAAAAATCATCTGCACTCAGATCATGGTTACCAACAAGATTCAAGAAAACCAGCAAACATTTTCAGAAAAAGTAGCGAATTTGGTTAAAGAGTATCCGAATATAATAGTGTGTAAAGTAACCCAGCCTAACATAACCTAACCGAGCCTTAAAGTAAGAAAACTGTAATGAATAAAAACCAAGAACATCTTTGTCGCATTGTTGTTCTAAACATTTTTATTTGATAAAAATACGTTATACTCGTATATATATATATATATATATATATATATATATATATATATATATATATATATATATATATATATATATACGAGTATAACGTATTTTTATCAAATAAAAATGTTTAGAACAACAATGCGACAAAGATGTTCTTGGTTTTTATTCATTACAGTTTATATATATATATATATATATATATATATATATATATATATATATATATATATATATATATATATATATATATATATATATATATAGGGTGTGTTTGGGCTAAATTTGATGGTTTACATAAAAGAAACTCACCACGCAATATAAATGTCTGCAGGTTATACGACCTGCAGCAAGAAAATATAAACTAGATGACGGCTGGGAAATAACAGTTTACCAAAGTAACCGCCCTCAATTTCCACCATGGCCTCAAGACGGCTTCGGAACCTGGCGCTCTCTGTCCCTGGGAAGATCTTCGAACACCTCCTTAATCTTGGCCACCAGCTCTGTTTGAGGTTGCGGGCAGAGCGGTTGGTATATTTCTAAACCGAGCTCAACATATAGTTATCCATTGGATTACAATCGGGAAAACTAGGAGGCCAGAAGGTTTGTGTGTGCGTGTGTGTGTGTGTGTGTGTGTGTGTGTGAAGTCGTAGAAATTCCCCGACAACTATTTCCGACTCCTTCCCGAGGTATGGCCTTCCAGCAGCAACTCTCCCTCCAGCCATGGTTTAACCCCAGTCTCCAGCAGCTCTACATAGCCTTCTGAATTGAGCCTAAGACCCTAGTGAAACGTGTGGGGCGGCATTGCGACACCCTTACTGGAGACACCCCTACTGACCATCACATTTTGGGGAACTGATAGAAAGTAAATTAAAAAAAAATTATTTCTATCAATTTATTTGTTTATGTCTTTTTGTGTATCTTTTAATCAATTTAGTTGTATACTCTTAATATTTTATAGGAAAAATAGCACAACTTTCTTATTCCATTTAAACCTTTAGTTCAATTTTAATGTCTTTATAATAAATTTTTTTTTTAAATTTTAATCTTAGAACCTGAAGATGGTTATATGTTGCCCGAAACGTTGTTTCCAAAATTGAAATAAATATATGTACTTGAGCATCTTCTGCGCCCTTGCCTTCGCTGTGAAAAATTATATATATATATATATATATATATATATATATATATATATATATATATATATATATATATATATATATATATATATATATATATATATATATATATATCATCACTAACTATAATTTAAGAAGGGGATTTTTTTGAGTATTTGAATAATAATTTCATCTTAGTTTGGTTATGACTTATGTTCTTTTATCAGTTATTTCTAATAATTATTTTATAATATCCAAAAAAAATTGTGAAGTTCAGAAATAAATATAGTTATCGAAATTTTCTGAATTTTTTAAAACTCAAAGAATTACAAATGGTGAAGTTCAGAAAATTTATTTTTATATATCTTCTATAACTATATTTAAGCAACGTGATATTTTGAAACGGGGGAAATTTAGTTTAGAGTTCCTTTTTAAAATTATTATAATTGGCGAAGTTCAGAAAATTTATAAAAATTTAACAATGGCTGCTTTTTTTAGATTTTAAATTTTAATCTTAGTAGTGAAGCGCAAGGGGAGGGTGGCGAAGCCATTGACTGGTGTATATATAATGTTTTTATAACATCGCGTCTTTGACTGGTGATTATGATGTTAATGTGCGCTAAAAAGGTGGTTACTTTTTAAATAATTTAGTTAAATGACTCCGGTTCCAGTGGTGTCGGCGGGGCGTGGAGTCTTGACTTTCCTTGAGGTTAAAAACGGAAGAAATCATGAATGTTAGGTACTCACCCTGAACCGGGAGGCGGCGCCCCTGGCCGCCCGGTTATGAGCGGACAAAAACTAGTTTACGTCTAGCCTGCAAAATTAGCCACCGAGCAAGACAGGTGAGAAAGAGATGTAAACTGAAGTCGAGACGGAAATCCGCAGGTGGCTACAATCTAGTTTCGATGTATCGGGAGCATTGGGGCCGGGAGGGAGTGCGATTCCTCAAGGACCCAAAGTTAAGTGGACACGGGGTCAATTCAGTCAAGACCTTCATTGTTGACTTTCTGTCCTTAATCTCTTAAGCAATAACAATCTGTTTGTTCTTTCAGTGAAAGTTCTACGTTGAAAATATCCCCCCCCCCCTCCCCAGTTGATTTCATTAAGTAGGCTTCAATACCATACCATCTTCCTCCTGTGATGTCGATATTTCCTTTAGAATTTCTATGTTTTTTCTTCCTTTTCCTGCCTTGAGAGTTTCTATTGGGAAACAATTGCTTCCCTGGTCCAACATCACATTCAGATAGGGTAAGTTACGGTTGAAATCTGCATTATTAGTGGGAGGATTTGGAAGGACTGTAAATTGACAGGTGGATGCCCTCCAATAAAAAAGCAAAACAATTAATTTGTCTCCCCCTAAACCAACACTTGGAAGGACTCTAAGGGAACAGACGGATGCCCTCCAATAAAAACAAAAAAACAAAATCTTATTTGTGTCTCTCTAAACCAAAGCTTGGAAGGACTGTAAATTGACAGGCGGATGGCATTCAATAAAAACATTTTTTGTGTCTATCTAAACTAATAAATAAAATAGCATTTTCTTTTACGTTTGTTCCTACCTTTAGCAGCCACGCAGGTTGACAGCACAATTAGACAGTTATCCAATTTAGCAGGCTATTCACTAATAGTTTTGTTTTCCAATTGCCAATTATTCCCAGGATAAAGCTCCAGAACTAATCCCCCTTTTTTGTTCGAAAGGAGTCCGTTAAAAGTCCCTTTGGGTTCATCAGCCAGTAAAAATCTCACTTTCATCCGATTTCGAAATGTCGTGCTATCGCGCTTACTGTTATTAGAAAGACTTCGAATTTTACAGGTAGACAGAGCGTTGGAGTCTACTCG
The DNA here is from genome assembly GCA_963969495.1 of Ceratothoa steindachneri. NCBI lineage: Eukaryota > Metazoa > Arthropoda > Malacostraca > Isopoda > Cymothoidae > Ceratothoa > Ceratothoa steindachneri. The sequence goes on along the minus strand of OZ018323.1, from coordinate 68,107,170 downwards.
ATCGCCTTGTCTATTTATAAAATTCGGAACGATCGAGTAGACATGACAGGGCGGTCAATTGTTGGCAGACATATACGAAGCTGTAGTTCCGTTTTTTCCACTTTCGTCCTTACTCTTTTTTGTATATCTACTGACATCCAAAAAGGGGCTCTTGCATCCGTCGCACAAGGGTAGGTTAGAGAGAGTTGTGCAGGTTTAGGGAAGTAGGGTACGCAGTTGCCTCTTTCGATCCATCTTTACATCCCTAAATTTACCACGTTATTTAGAAATCTTTTAATGAAGGTTCGCTTCTCAGTGTCTCACATTGGCCTCAACAATGTAGTTGAATGCTTTGACTTTTCTTTTTCTTTTTGGACAAGTCACATCAGTTTAATTTTATGGATCTCCTCGCCTCTTAGTTGAATTTATTTTATATGTTAATTTGTTTAAGGTTAGATTAGGAGACTATGGTTCAATACTTAAATGAACCTAATCTAGCCAATAATTAATATGCAAAATACAGACACTTAAAAATCATGATTGGCAACGAGACTTAAATAAATCAACGGATCTGTTAAGTCTCTTTTACTGCCATCAACAATTGCGCCATTCCTCCTGGGAAGTTTCTTCAATTTTATATATATGACCTTTAATCTGGTGGATCTCGTAAATATGAGGCCCCTAAGGTTATGTCGCTCGTAATATAACCTAATCTAGCTAAACCTATTCTAGAATAGGCTAGGCTAAGTTAGATTATATTAGGATCGAAAAAACTTTGGCACGCTTCATCTTTACAAGATCCAATTAGCTTGAACAAATCGGTGTCATTAAACCCACTCCGTTGAAATGTGAGACTAATTAAGTGCTGCCGTCGAGCCGTTAGTCTAATAACGCAGCTACCCTGAATAAATAAACCTGAAGCAACGAAATTTCAAAATAGATTTGACGTAAATTTGAATCTCAATTTAAAATGGCCGACGAGAAAGCGGTTCGGAAGAATGACGTCATTCTATAATTAGATCGCATTACGTAAGGCAAATAAACCAGACGACCACCTTTTGAGTTGTTTTCGTATTATTGCCACACATCTGGGGAGGGTTTTTCTTTGATAAGATAATTTTTTAGTAAATATCATGCTTATGGGTTACAATGTATAGTATTTTTTCAAAATAATTGCTATAAATCTCGAAGTGACTAGATGCTTATAAATAACACTTTTTCTACTCATTCTTATTTTCTTTTTTAGTTTTATGCTCATCCTTCTTTTTACTTTAGCTAATGAAAATTACATCGGTAATTAAGTTAATTTCCTTTCCTTAAAAAAGGCAAGTTAGTCCCGTGAGCTTTTTAACCGTGTTTTTACTTTTACTGACATTTCTTTTAAATCAAGAACGTTACATTAGCGACCACGAGCAAGAACATGGTCGCTGAACACACATTTAATTAACTATGAGGCTATATTAAAAACAAAACAACTCAAAGAAAATAAGGCAAAAAGAACAAACCGGAACGAAAAAAATAACCAAAGCCTAAATCCAAACCCAAAAGAGAAGGCACGTTGCGTCGTCGAAGGGTGGCCCTCCCCCCCGCCCCCAGCGCACGAATATGCGCTGGAGGGGGGGGGGGGTAAACTCCACAAAAAAATTCAAGAATGCCACAATCAGAATCCGTCCCGATTAGCCCTCTTTCACACGAGGACACTGGTGTCCGCCACTGGTGGCGGAGACCAGTTGCCTCGTGTAAGTTGGTGCCAGGCAACTAGTGGCTCATCGACACACCTGCTCCTTCTCAGTCTGGAGAATGGCGTCCAACGAAGAGTTCCTACTCGTTGCCTTTTGTTGGCTAAAAAGAAATCGAAGAGGCGCTCTGTAAGGAGGGAAGGGCATGTACATGCATGATCTGACACAATCCTATGGATGCATTTTGTGGGTGGGTTTTGACAGATGCGGATGACCTTATGAAATTATGTTATCCCATATTATCATCAAGAATGGACACAGGAGTGCATCATACACTTTTCAATGATTTGTGTGCTGATGAAAAGAAGTTTTTCAACTATTTTCGTCATTTGAAGAACTCAACTACGTCAAGAGAAACATCACAGGAACTACCACAAACATGAGAGAATGCATTACACCAGACGAGAAGCTTGCTGTAACTTTAAGGTAAGCCATAAATAACTGGTTGCTTATATTTTTGTCAGGACATAACATGATAAAAAAATCACTAGGTTTATTTGCAGTAATATTTATTTCCTTACAAGTACAATTCTATAAAGTATAAACACTAAGGTGGGAGGCTCACTATTCAAGAAATAACTAATAATCACTCATATGGCTGCTGACGTCAGACATGGCTGGTGACGGTGCTGATGTAGACATAGGAGTTGATTGTAGATTAGTGTTGTTGCTTTGAGGAATCCTATGCTGAGAATTATGATAACCCACATAAACTGTTGGTTGCTGGGCATAGTGGAGAACTGGTGATGGCTGTGAAGGCTGGTAGCTGGGAGGTGTCTGATAATGAAGGTGTTGTGGCCATTGTTGGTACATCTGTTGAGCCTGGCAAATGGTAGCAATAATATCCTGTTTTAGCTTCAGTTTTCTGTCTGCAGGTACCTTGTGCAGTTCTGTTATTAGGGATAGTAAATACATCCTTTCCTCGTCCTTTTCACTTGTTGCCCGTTGTTTTTGGTGCAATGTTTTTTTCTTGAGTTCAATGAGTTCATCATCAGTATTTTTTGTTTTCCGAGATTGGTTATGAGGACGTTTCCTAGTACGTTTCTCAGTCTCCCAAGTTTGCATTTCCTGACCTAGCTCTTGCAAACTTCATTTTCATTTTCATTATTATGATTAGTGTCTTCATCCATACTGCTTGTAGTGTGTTTTGAGACAGTTTCAAGAAAACGCAGGGCTTCAAAGTAGACATACTGCTTCCGTCCACTGGCACCCGATCCACTCTTTTCTTGCTTCTTGTTGAACAGTTTTCTGGCACAGCAGGATCGGATTCCCTTCCACTTCTTCTGAACAACAGCAACTGACATAAAGAGAAATCATAAACATTAGAAATAAGATTTGCAAACTGTACGACGTCAGTATATATATATATATATATATATATATATATATATATATATATATATATATATATATATATATATATATATATATATATATATATATATATATATATATATATATATATATACGTGGAAGTTTTTCACCTATACCTACATCAACGGGCAACAAGTGAAAAGGACGAGGAAAGGATGTATTTACTATCCCTAATAACAGAACTGCACAAGGTACCTGCAGACAGAAAACTGAAGCTAAAACAGGATATTATTGCTACCATTTGCCAGGCTCAACAGATGTACCAACAATGGCCACAACACCTTCATTATCAGACACCTCCCAGCTACCAGCCTTCACAGCCATCACCAGTTCTCCACTATGCCCAGCAACCAACAGTTTAGTAAATATCATGCTTATGGGTTACAAAAGAGGATTAGAAACTTCTCACTCACAGGTTATAGAATTTTCATTTACCTTCTGATTACAGACTCATTGTTTAAAGACAATTTGGGAAGCTAACAACGGGGGAGAAGTAGCAAGTAGCTCCTTTTGAAGTTCGTAGCAAGAAAGTCTTTCCAAGAGGGTTACTGGAAAGTGAACGCTCTCCCCAAGACCTTGTTTGATGCCCTGGTTTCAACCCGGTGCCATGCCTTGCTCGAATAGTCATCCCTCGAAGTGTGTGTGTGTGGGGGGGGGGCAGAGTCGCCTAATGACCCACACCACCAACTTCCTAGGTGTGAATTATCATGGTAGATAGATTTCTTTCACGAGAGAACTGAGAAAACAAGGTAATAAAACTAAGGAAAGGGCTTCGTTCCCCACCCCCTTATAGGTGCTTGGGCGGCTCGAGGAAACCCGAGGACTTCACTACCTCGATCGCGTCGAAGGAAGGGCCGAAGTCACCCCCATGTTCGAGCACTACACAAGGATGTGCTCGAAGCGTGAATGTCTGTGTAGTCACTTTATCCCTAAACCCTACCTGTTTTGAAAGTACTAAGAACTGATATGTCCGTAATATTTTGGGGATTAAGTAAAGATAATCCCTCCCTTTTCTGTTGGGAGGGATTATCTTTAACTGGTCATTTTTGGGAGTGATCATCGTAACTTGAAAAAGTTTGACGTCATAAGGTAAGATGGCAACGACAAATTGCCTGTATCGGCCATTGTATCATTAGTAACCCTTTCAAACGCGGCCGTGATGAAATGTTTAGCTTTGGGGCAGAAATTTATACAAGCCATCTTAACGAACACCCTATCAAACTTGGTGGGGGTCCCAGGGTACAAATGTGCGAATGAATGAGGGTCGTTTTAACCATAAACCAGGGCATCATCGGGGAAGTGCGGCTCATAATCTCCTCTATGGATATTCGGAATCGTTGACTCTTCCACGTCTCCATCATTCGGTTCTATGTAGATTGTGTATTGATGCAGTGCAGCGACACGACTGCCATTGATCGATCGTCCGGGAATAACCATCTACACAACGACTGATGGAAAGATAATCGAAACATCGAAAATGACCTTGGATACAAATGGCGGATCCAAGATAAAAAATTTAGGGTGAGCTAAGCAGAATTCCTCCTTCCGTGTATTCTGCGGAAAGGGCATCGATCATTAATAATGGATATCTTACACAACATTGGTAATAACAGCATCTCACACAGGAGGGATCACACAACTCTCTCAGATCCGATTTTTTTTTTCCACACATCAGAAAATTATGAATTGTAGTTTTTGGACGTCAGTTAAGGTATAATACTGAACTTAATCATTACTTTTGAGATTTACTTGTATTTTATACATGTATCATATAAGATACATTCGATCGCAACGGTTTAAAAACTGTTTTTATATATATTCTATATTATTAATTAACTTTCTGAATAGCAGAACACAAGTAGGGCTTAAAAAAGAAATATAAACATAAACGGGTTTAAAATTTGGGCAAGGCTTTAGCCCTCAACCATTCTACATTCAATTATAAATTAATATTAATTATACTAAATAATTAAATTAAAATAATAATCAATATTAGATAATTTGTTTAAATTATTTAAATAAATAATAACGCTTTTAATTGTTATCCTTATATCAGACTGATTCACTTTACTTTCTGTGGGGATTATCTTTACTTGGTCATTTTGAGGAGGGATTCAATAACTAAATAAACCCTACTTAATCTAACCTAGCCTGAAATAATGAATCTGTAAAAAACAAACACCTAAAAATACAATAGGTGAGGAAATCCATAAAACCAACTGATCCCTTTCTTCTTCAGTTCTTCTTCTACATATTTGGTTCTTCTTCTATTTCTTTAGTTCTTCTTCTAATTCGTGGAGTGTAGCAAATAATTCGACCCATTTAGGATGACCGAGCTTATTATTATTAATATTTGTATTTTGACTTTGGCTCGCTTGCGGAAGACGTAACCCACCCCCTTCCTAGCCGGGTTCATAAAATGTAACTTTTTTCATTTGTGGGACACAAACCCATCAGGAAGTACTACCTTTTCGGATAAAGGTTTTACCCCAAGAATCTCTCATTTCAAAGAAGCGTCCACCGAAAGGAAACCTGTTCGGAGAACTACGCATCAACGCTCGCTAAGTAATTACGAAAGCGCTCAGTTGGTACCGATGAGCCACGCGGTGGACTTGCACCTTAAAATGAATTAATCAATCGAGTTATTCCTCCTCGTGGAATACACACGTGTTTGGGACAAGTTTTAATCATTTTTATTGTGACAATGAGGACCACATTATGTTAAGAAAGTGGGCGCATGTGAATTACGAGAATAGATGTTGATTTGGAATGGATTTCTTGGTGGGGCTGAATGAATGTTAGACGGTGTGAGTGGGAAGGTCTGATGTTTGTTAGTGTGTGGTAAGATTTATGGAAATAAAGGACTTATCGATGGATGAACTGGATTTGAGTAAGGACTGGGTTAATACTTCGTGGAAGGAGTATGATCGTGTGATTAGGCCGTTACAGGCAGGAAAGTAGCCACTGGTAGGGGTAAGGGAAATTTAAGAAGAGAGAGAAAATTGTTCATAGGCATAAGGGAAAGCATTTGAATCAGGTTTGAAAAGGCGCTTCAGGGGTAGGAGGGCTGAGTTGTCTCTATAACAACGATGCTCGTAGTCTTAGATACAAGAAGGATGGATTTAGTTATATCATTGATGGAGATATATAAGTATGTTTAACATAATCGGAGATAGTGAAATTAAATTAAATGACAATATGTGTGAATTTGATCTAGCGGGGTATGGTATATACCTAACTCAAATGACAGGTAGGGCTGATGAGGAGGGTAATTATTTATATAAGAAATAACATGGTTTTAAATATAAATAATTCAATAAAGCAGGGAGAAGTTGAGTCAATGTGGTAAAATACAGTGTGACATAAACAAGTTATTTGCTTGGGCATACGAGTGGCAGGAGGCATAAATCAAACCAAGAGATAATAGAGGATTTAGCTATTAAATAGATCGGCATTGAGTGAATGCAGTAGATGATGAGAAGGAGTTAGGAGTAGTAATAGATAGGTCACTGAGGTTTTCTAAGCACTGTATTGAGGCAAAAAATAAAGCAAAGAGAGTGCTGGGATTCATTAAGAAAAGATTAGTTACAAAAGTATGTATGCTATCCTTAAACTCTATAAGGCGTATGTTAAGCTACATCTTTAGTATTGTATACAGGCAGGATCCCTACATTTTAGACATGATCCCGACCTGCTAGAGTGAGTTCAAAGGAGGGCAAAAAGATGATACCTTAGCTGAAGCACCTCGAATATGTAAATAAAGTGAGGGTATTAAATATGGGTATTAATAGAGAGTAGAAATCTAAATGTTTTCAAGTGCAGGTTGGACGAGTATATGGGGAGGGAAAGCTACTGCAGTTTTGTCTTGGGGTATAAATTGTTTATATTTTAATATTTATTTTGATAGGCTCTTGTGGATTTTTTTAGCAATAAATGTTATGTTACAGTAAGTGAGTTGCCTGTTCAGTAATAGCGGAAGCTTCAGCGTGTTCAACCGGAGAAAGAAATTTTAACAGCCCGACCACCATGTGTTGGTTGAGAGTACAGAAGTTGCCCCTCAACTGTAAGTACTATCACCTATTTCCCTGAATCTCGTGATTCAAGAAACATGTTCTTCCTTTCTGGTAAAGTAAGGGAAGGTTTAGGCAATCTACATTGAACTCCTCAATTATTGAAGTATCTTTACCATTTCCTCGTTGACGCTTATTCCTGGGTGGTAACTTGGACATAATCGAGTGACGGTCGCATTAGGTTTTACTATGTTCGGTATCGTCTTAAATTTATCTCATTGTGGAATAACCTAAATTTTAATTTCTGGAGATCTAACCAAGTCTACACCCCCCCAATTCAAACACAGTCATTCGAACTTGTATATTCATGGACTCTTTTAGACAATTTTCTATTTTCTTTCCATGGGTAAATGTTTCCAAAGACTTCGTTAATAATACAGATTAGGGTAAATTTATTGATTCAACCACAACTTATCTACAGCTTAGAATTGAGAATTATTCTGGTTTCTTGGTGTGCCAGCCTAGCTAATATAATTTTCATTGAAGGTAGTTTATGATTTCAGCAAGAGTAGAGATAGATATTTATCTATATTCTATAATGAAATTTCTAAAATTTAGTGAGGTAAAAGATGTAAAAAAGAATATTCCAAACACTTGTTGAGATAATTTTTCTGACATGTTGACTGGCATTTCACTGCACAATGTGGAATGTGGTGAACATTGTACAGTCGATGAAACACTGATTTATCGCCCATTGAGCCGAACTTTCGCTCCCGTTGAGATGGTCTAAACAGTTCCTCTTCACCAAACTTTATCAACATAATTAAAAAAAATCATCTGCACTCAGATCATGGTTACCAACAAGATTCAAGAAAACCAGCAAACATTTTCAGAAAAAGTAGCGAATTTGGTTAAAGAGTATCCGAATATAATAGTGTGTAAAGTAACCCAGCCTAACATAACCTAACCGAGCCTTAAAGTAAGAAAACTGTAATGAATAAAAACCAAGAACATCTTTGTCGCATTGTTGTTCTAAACATTTTTATTTGATAAAAATACGTTATACTCGTATATATATATATATATATATATATATATATATATATATATATATATATATATATATATATATATATATATATACGAGTATAACGTATTTTTATCAAATAAAAATGTTTAGAACAACAATGCGACAAAGATGTTCTTGGTTTTTATTCATTACAGTTTATATATATATATATATATATATATATATATATATATATATATATATATATATATATATATATATATATATATATATATATATAGGGTGTGTTTGGGCTAAATTTGATGGTTTACATAAAAGAAACTCACCACGCAATATAAATGTCTGCAGGTTATACGACCTGCAGCAAGAAAATATAAACTAGATGACGGCTGGGAAATAACAGTTTACCAAAGTAACCGCCCTCAATTTCCACCATGGCCTCAAGACGGCTTCGGAACCTGGCGCTCTCTGTCCCTGGGAAGATCTTCGAACACCTCCTTAATCTTGGCCACCAGCTCTGTTTGAGGTTGCGGGCAGAGCGGTTGGTATATTTCTAAACCGAGCTCAACATATAGTTATCCATTGGATTACAATCGGGAAAACTAGGAGGCCAGAAGGTTTGTGTGTGCGTGTGTGTGTGTGTGTGTGTGTGTGTGTGAAGTCGTAGAAATTCCCCGACAACTATTTCCGACTCCTTCCCGAGGTATGGCCTTCCAGCAGCAACTCTCCCTCCAGCCATGGTTTAACCCCAGTCTCCAGCAGCTCTACATAGCCTTCTGAATTGAGCCTAAGACCCTAGTGAAACGTGTGGGGCGGCATTGCGACACCCTTACTGGAGACACCCCTACTGACCATCACATTTTGGGGAACTGATAGAAAGTAAATTAAAAAAAAATTATTTCTATCAATTTATTTGTTTATGTCTTTTTGTGTATCTTTTAATCAATTTAGTTGTATACTCTTAATATTTTATAGGAAAAATAGCACAACTTTCTTATTCCATTTAAACCTTTAGTTCAATTTTAATGTCTTTATAATAAATTTTTTTTTTAAATTTTAATCTTAGAACCTGAAGATGGTTATATGTTGCCCGAAACGTTGTTTCCAAAATTGAAATAAATATATGTACTTGAGCATCTTCTGCGCCCTTGCCTTCGCTGTGAAAAATTATATATATATATATATATATATATATATATATATATATATATATATATATATATATATATATATATATATATATATATATATATATATATATATCATCACTAACTATAATTTAAGAAGGGGATTTTTTTGAGTATTTGAATAATAATTTCATCTTAGTTTGGTTATGACTTATGTTCTTTTATCAGTTATTTCTAATAATTATTTTATAATATCCAAAAAAAATTGTGAAGTTCAGAAATAAATATAGTTATCGAAATTTTCTGAATTTTTTAAAACTCAAAGAATTACAAATGGTGAAGTTCAGAAAATTTATTTTTATATATCTTCTATAACTATATTTAAGCAACGTGATATTTTGAAACGGGGGAAATTTAGTTTAGAGTTCCTTTTTAAAATTATTATAATTGGCGAAGTTCAGAAAATTTATAAAAATTTAACAATGGCTGCTTTTTTTAGATTTTAAATTTTAATCTTAGTAGTGAAGCGCAAGGGGAGGGTGGCGAAGCCATTGACTGGTGTATATATAATGTTTTTATAACATCGCGTCTTTGACTGGTGATTATGATGTTAATGTGCGCTAAAAAGGTGGTTACTTTTTAAATAATTTAGTTAAATGACTCCGGTTCCAGTGGTGTCGGCGGGGCGTGGAGTCTTGACTTTCCTTGAGGTTAAAAACGGAAGAAATCATGAATGTTAGGTACTCACCCTGAACCGGGAGGCGGCGCCCCTGGCCGCCCGGTTATGAGCGGACAAAAACTAGTTTACGTCTAGCCTGCAAAATTAGCCACCGAGCAAGACAGGTGAGAAAGAGATGTAAACTGAAGTCGAGACGGAAATCCGCAGGTGGCTACAATCTAGTTTCGATGTATCGGGAGCATTGGGGCCGGGAGGGAGTGCGATTCCTCAAGGACCCAAAGTTAAGTGGACACGGGGTCAATTCAGTCAAGACCTTCATTGTTGACTTTCTGTCCTTAATCTCTTAAGCAATAACAATCTGTTTGTTCTTTCAGTGAAAGTTCTACGTTGAAAATATCCCCCCCCCCCTCCCCAGTTGATTTCATTAAGTAGGCTTCAATACCATACCATCTTCCTCCTGTGATGTCGATATTTCCTTTAGAATTTCTATGTTTTTTCTTCCTTTTCCTGCCTTGAGAGTTTCTATTGGGAAACAATTGCTTCCCTGGTCCAACATCACATTCAGATAGGGTAAGTTACGGTTGAAATCTGCATTATTAGTGGGAGGATTTGGAAGGACTGTAAATTGACAGGTGGATGCCCTCCAATAAAAAAGCAAAACAATTAATTTGTCTCCCCCTAAACCAACACTTGGAAGGACTCTAAGGGAACAGACGGATGCCCTCCAATAAAAACAAAAAAACAAAATCTTATTTGTGTCTCTCTAAACCAAAGCTTGGAAGGACTGTAAATTGACAGGCGGATGGCATTCAATAAAAACATTTTTTGTGTCTATCTAAACTAATAAATAAAATAGCATTTTCTTTTACGTTTGTTCCTACCTTTAGCAGCCACGCAGGTTGACAGCACAATTAGACAGTTATCCAATTTAGCAGGCTATTCACTAATAGTTTTGTTTTCCAATTGCCAATTATTCCCAGGATAAAGCTCCAGAACTAATCCCCCTTTTTTGTTCGAAAGGAGTCCGTTAAAAGTCCCTTTGGGTTCATCAGCCAGTAAAAATCTCACTTTCATCCGATTTCGAAATGTCGTGCTATCGCGCTTACTGTTATTAGAAAGACTTCGAATTTTACAGGTAGACAGAGCGTTGGAGTCTACTCGATCGCCTTGTCTATTTATAAAATTCGGAACGATCGAGTAGACATGACAGGGCGGTCAATTGTTGGCAGACATATACGAAGCTGTAGTTCCGTTTTTTCCACTTTCGTCCTTACTCTTTTTTGTATATCTACTGACATCCAAAAAGGGGCTCTTGCATCCGTCGCACAAGGGTAGGTTAGAGAGAGTTGTGCAGGTTTAGGGAAGTAGGGTACGCAGTTGCCTCTTTCGATCCATCTTTACATCCCTAAATTTACCACGTTATTTAGAAATCTTTTAATGAAGGTTCGCTTCTCAGTGTCTCACATTGGCCTCAACAATGTAGTTGAATGCTTTGACTTTTCTTTTTCTTTTTGGACAAGTCACATCAGTTTAATTTTATGGATCTCCTCGCCTCTTAGTTGAATTTATTTTATATGTTAATTTGTTTAAGGTTAGATTAGGAGACTATGGTTCAATACTTAAATGAACCTAATCTAGCCAATAATTAATATGCAAAATACAGACACTTAAAAATCATGATTGGCAACGAGACTTAAATAAATCAACGGATCTGTTAAGTCTCTTTTACTGCCATCAACAATTGCGCCATTCCTCCTGGGAAGTTTCTTCAATTTTATATATATGACCTTTAATCTGGTGGATCTCGTAAATATGAGGCCCCTAAGGTTATGTCGCTCGTAATATAACCTAATCTAGCTAAACCTATTCTAGAATAGGCTAGGCTAAGTTAGATTATATTAGGATCGAAAAAACTTTGGCACGCTTCATCTTTACAAGATCCAATTAGCTTGAACAAATCGGTGTCATTAAACCCACTCCGTTGAAATGTGAGACTAATTAAGTGCTGCCGTCGAGCCGTTAGTCTAATAACGCAGCTACCCTGAATAAATAAACCTGAAGCAACGAAATTTCAAAATAGATTTGACGTAAATTTGAATCTCAATTTAAAATGGCCGACGAGAAAGCGGTTCGGAAGAATGACGTCATTCTATAATTAGATCGCATTACGTAAGGCAAATAAACCAGACGACCACCTTTTGAGTTGTTTTCGTATTATTGCCACACATCTGGGGAGGGTTTTTCTTTGATAAGATAATTTTTTAGTAAATATCATGCTTATGGGTTACAATGTATAGTATTTTTTCAAAATAATTGCTATAAATCTCGAAGTGACTAGATGCTTATAAATAACACTTTTTCTACTCATTCTTATTTTCTTTTTTAGTTTTATGCTCATCCTTCTTTTTACTTTAGCTAATGAAAATTACATCGGTAATTAAGTTAATTTCCTTTCCTTAAAAAAGGCAAGTTAGTCCCGTGAGCTTTTTAACCGTGTTTTTACTTTTACTGACATTTCTTTTAAATCAAGAACGTTACATTAGCGACCACGAGCAAGAACATGGTCGCTGAACACACATTTAATTAACTATGAGGCTATATTAAAAACAAAACAACTCAAAGAAAATAAGGCAAAAAGAACAAACCGGAACGAAAAAAATAACCAAAGCCTAAATCCAAACCCAAAAGAGAAGGCACGTTGCGTCGTCGAAGGGTGGCCCTCCCCCCCGCCCCCAGCGCACGAATATGCGCTGGAGGGGGGGGGGGGTAAACTCCACAAAAAAATTCAAGAATGCCACAATCAGAATCCGTCCCGATTAGCCCTCTTTCACACGAGGACACTGGTGTCCGCCACTGGTGGCGGAGACCAGTTGCCTCGTGTAAGTTGGTGCCAGGCAACTAGTGGCTCATCGACACACCTGCTCCTTCTCAGTCTGGAGAATGGCGTCCAACGAAGAGTTCCTACTCGTTGCCTTTTGTTGGCTAAAAAGAAATCGAAGAGGCGCTCTGTAAGGAGGGAAGGGCATGTACATGCATGATCTGACACAATCCTATGGATGCATTTTGTGGGTGGGTTTTGACAGATGCGGATGACCTTATGAAATTATGTTATCCCATATTATCATCAAGAATGGACACAGGAGTGCATCATACACTTTTCAATGATTTGTGTGCTGATGAAAAGAAGTTTTTCAACTATTTTCGTCATTTGAAGAACTCAACTACGTCAAGAGAAACATCACAGGAACTACCACAAACATGAGAGAATGCATTACACCAGACGAGAAGCTTGCTGTAACTTTAAGGTAAGCCATAAATAACTGGTTGCTTATATTTTTGTCAGGACATAACATGATAAAAAAATCACTAGGTTTATTTGCAGTAATATTTATTTCCTTACAAGTACAATTCTATAAAGTATAAACACTAAGGTGGGAGGCTCACTATTCAAGAAATAACTAATAATCACTCATATGGCTGCTGACGTCAGACATGGCTGGTGACGGTGCTGATGTAGACATAGGAGTTGATTGTAGATTAGTGTTGTTGCTTTGAGGAATCCTATGCTGAGAATTATGATAACCCACATAAACTGTTGGTTGCTGGGCATAGTGGAGAACTGGTGATGGCTGTGAAGGCTGGTAGCTGGGAGGTGTCTGATAATGAAGGTGTTGTGGCCATTGTTGGTACATCTGTTGAGCCTGGCAAATGGTAGCAATAATATCCTGTTTTAGCTTCAGTTTTCTGTCTGCAGGTACCTTGTGCAGTTCTGTTATTAGGGATAGTAAATACATCCTTTCCTCGTCCTTTTCACTTGTTGCCCGTTGTTTTTGGTGCAATGTTTTTTTCTTGAGTTCAATGAGTTCATCATCAGTATTTTTTGTTTTCCGAGATTGGTTATGAGGACGTTTCCTAGTACGTTTCTCAGTCTCCCAAGTTTGCATTTCCTGACCTAGCTCTTGCACGTCTTCATTTTCATTATTATGATTAGTGTCTTCATCCATACTGCTTGTAGTGTGTTTTGAGACAGTTTCAAGAAAACGCAGGGCTTCAAAGTAGACATACTGCTTCCGTCCACTGGCACCCGATCCACTCTTTTCTTGCTTCTTGTTGAACAGTTTTCTGGCACAGCAGGATCGGATTCCCTTCCACTTCTTCTGAACAACAGCAACTGACATAAAGAGAAATCATAAACATTAGAAATAAGATTTGCAAACTGTACGACGTCAGTATATATATATATATATATATATATATATATATATATATATATATATATATATATATATATATATATATATATATATATATATATATATATATATATATATACGTGGAAGTTTTTCACCTATACCTACATCATCCAACAAGTCTGCAAAGCTATTTGGGAAAGAGTGAAGGCAGTTTGTTTTCCTGATGTGACAGAACGACTCTGGTTGGACACTGCAACTCAATTTTACCAAAGGACCAATTTCCCTCATTGTTTTGGTGCCTCAGATGGAAAGCATATCAGGATAATCAAGCCAAAGAATAGTGGCTCCTTTTATTATAATTACGAGAACTACTTCTCGATTTTGCTTATTGTTTTATGCAATACATCATACAAGTTCATATTTATTGATGTAGGTGTTTATGGGAAGTCTTCCGACTCAACTGTGTTCAAAGAGAGTTATTTTTTTAAGAAACTCCAAAACTTTTTGTATTTGTGGCTGAGGAAGTTTTTAGACTATCCCAATACGTTGTGCACCCATATGATGATAAATCTTTGAGTCAAAAGAAACGCATCTTCAATTACAGACTTTCACGAGCCCGCAGACTCATTGAATGCTCATTTGGAATCCTTACAAACAAATGGCGCATATTCCATCGACCACTCAATGTTGACCTATCACTGGCAGAGGACATCATCAAGGTGTGTTGTGTTTTGCATAACTCTGTACGAGACAAAGATGGCTTTCGAATTGAGTATACTTTGACCGTCGAAGGGCTCTTTGATATGGAACCTGTTGCTGGGCCAGCTTGACTTGCTAGCCATTTGAGAGACGAATTTGCTGACTACTTTGCCAGTGACCAAGGTACACTTTCATGGCAATTAGAATGTATCTAGACAAGGGTATGGGTGGTGACATGGTGTGGTGGTGTGGATAGGTGATGGTGACCTGAGGGTGTGGTAGTGTGGTTAGTGACAGGAATGGGGTAACCAATGCATGTGCTAATGAATAAAATTGTATACGTAAGCACAGTAGAGTTTTTAAATGCCATTCGTAACTTTGTGGACATGTAATAATATAAAAAATAAAAACATACATAATGTATTTTCACATTTCTTTCTTTTCTGAGAGTGGTTTGTCTTCAAAATTGAGAATGAGTTTCAGCACGATATCATTCCAGGCGTTCTGCTTCTCTATTCTGTTTCCTTATCTTTCTCAAGATGGGTTTCATATTGCTGGTAGCTTCTCTACTTCACAAATCAGGTCCTCTGCATTCACCTTCTTCTCCACCATCTTCACAGTCGTCCGCGATACTACTTCCATCAAGCAGGCGTGGGTGTCACTTAACATGAGAGGCTGGCCAGTGGGCAGCGGTGGCGCATACTGATGGCTACATATGAAAGCTTCCATTTAAAACAATGCTTTACATTGAGTGGAGGAGACTGCCAGTTTCCACCACTAGTTGCAGGAGCGAGAAGTTGTCTGGGTAAGACAATGCAGTGGCCTCGTATGAAAGGCTCCTTAATTCAATATTGGATACTATCGGAGGTAACTGGAGTCTACCACCAGTGGCGGACACCAGTGTCCTCGTGTGAAAGAATGCTTGCCAGGAACAAGTAGTAGCGCCACTGATCGTCCCGATACCGGAACAGGTAGCGAGTGCGAAGATCTCCCAGAATGGGAGAGACAACAAGAATGGGCCAAACAGTCTGAGGGACAACGCCGTCGTCACAAAAAGGTGCACGGGGGGCACTCCATCGAATGGCAGTGCATCCTGAGAGTGTGCTCGATTCGGAGACGAGAGAAGACAACCTGCAGCCGTCTCGGCATTAGGGGTATGGCAACGGGAACAGTTGCAACCCTCAACTTTAGGTTCCCGTCGACCGTCTCCCATATTCTTTGTCAGGCAGCCTAAAGGGTTGACCTGATTCCTGCCATGTAATTAGGGTGGAGAAGAGCAAAACGCTAGTTCGATTGCCCAATCATACTGGCCTCATTTCCCGTAATTTCTACATGTCCAGGAACCCAGCAGAAACAATCTCGACATCTACCCGGCTTGCGGCAGCTGTTGCGTCACATATACCGCGAATGAGGGGATGCGGAGATTCCAATGCCTCAAAAGCACTAATGGCGCCCTGTGAGTCGCTATAAATCACAACTTCGTCTTCGAACAAGCCACGGCGTGTAATCTCCTATAATCTTTTTTGTGGACCCACCTATCCGTATTCTTCTCTTTTTTCCTAACTTACCCTACACCTCTCAGCCTTTTTTTCTTGCTATTTAGACGTTCCTTTGCCTGAGTGCGCTTTTAGACTTGTCCATATTTGAAATAGTCCAGTGACGAGTTATACCGTGAGGCCCCAAGTCGTTGACGGGGCTGAAAGCCCGATGACTGGTGGTGGTACGAGGTGGGGAGTGTAGTAGGGTGCCGACTCTCTTCACAGATTCCAGTGCATATGTTAAGTGGTTACCCCGGCCACATCCTTTATTGGATGAAACAGGGCAAATTCGTTCGAATTGTCAAAGTCGATCCTAGCACACGGCCGAGGTCAAGTATGTGTAAATGATCACATTCTGGGTGTTTCTGATCCTCCGGGGATTTATCCTTATACCTACCAATAAATTTAAAGGCCATAGTATCCTTCATCCATGGATTAATTTTGCTTTAAATTCTGAACAATGTCTACAACAATGACACCAAGCTGCCTCCGCCCATAACGGAAGGATGCTCCGCATGCGGAGGGGCGGACTGGAGCTCGGCGAGAAATACTCCAGAGCCTCACACTCCACGCTCAGGCACCTGCGTGGAGGGAGAACTTCTCATTTTCCGAGCGGGACCGGACCTAGGCAGCCTGCTTTGGGGAAGGGGCTACCCCACCCCTTCTAATAAAAAAGGAAAAGTAAGAAAGCCTGGGTATCTGCTTCTGGGAAGGCTTTGCACCCCGATAGAAAGTAATAGATTCATACTCAAGTCTCCGTCGAGTAGGTACGAGGAGAAATTCAAACTGTTACGACAAGCAAGACAAAGCTGAGTGGAGTCTCAAAGACTTCAGAGTCCCGCATTTAGAGGCTTAAGGGCGTCTTTGAGCCCGCGGGCTCCAAACGTTTCTTAGTTATTCGCTCTACAAATGGGTGCAAGTTGTCTAAATTGCATGTTACATCAGCGCTCAACCTTAGCTTGGGTTCTAGATAGAGAAGAGAAAGTCACCCGTCTCTCAGACGGGAGCCTACTAGTAAATCCGCTCACTAATCCCAAGCAACTATATTGAGCGCTTTTCGGACGCTCGATGGCTTGCCTGTACAGATGAACTCGCACTCGAACTTCAATCCCTTGAATACTACTTAGAAGAAACCAAAGAAAACCTGGCCAACAAGACGTCAGTCAAGGTTTAGCGTGTGATGCGCACATAGGGAGGAGGGGGGGGGGGGTAGGCCTCTAGACCTAATCTTACATTCTCCGTGACGTCTTCTCAGGGGGAGGTACGCCGTGCAGACTGTTACACTCGGTACCTTCCTGGGCAGCACGTGGCCCCAGTGGCCAGAGCTGTGTACCCTCCCTGAACTACGTGCAGGTTTATTTTGCAGACATAAATAATTGAAAGCAGTTTTTTTAAGTAGGAATGTTATAGGAGACGAAAAGTTGGTTATGTACAATGTCGTAATTAGGTTAGATCTTCTAACCTCCGTTGGCTTTCCATGTCTCGGAACGGTTGGCAGATAGCAGGCAGGGCAACTCTGCAGTTGAGCCTTGCCTCGAATAATGCAATTGAACTTTGGGTTTCAATAAATCTCTAAGAGTGACTAGTTATACTTAGAAGAATTAATTAAACTATCTAGAGGGTTCTGTATATCAAACTTGGCGAAACAAAATAAACTTTTCTACTGTACAAACAAAAATAAAATACTGGACATGAAAGATAAATCAGAAATAAAATAATGGACATGAAAGACAAATAAAAAATAAGATAATGGACATGAAAGATAAATCAAAGTATACACACACGGCCGCAACGACCCGCAAAAGGGGATTCCAATTCCGGGTGGATCTGCCACCCAAAGATTCGGCTGCTCGAGAGGAGCACGAGGGGTAGGAGCACTAAGCTCGAGTATTTTCCAACAGCACGGGTTGGGTTTGCACTTAAGGCCGATTAGTAATCGGCCTGTTTGAAGTTATGACGGAAATTAGAACCTGTATTACAGTAACCACAATCAGCCTCGAAAGTAGGAATCGATTGAGTATTTGCCGGGAGGAAGCTGGGCTCGAGAGATCTTTTCTAGTTTGTTTCCTTTTTTTCTTGTCTTCGGGCTCTTGGGGTATGGGAGGCCGAGAAAAAGAAGCTATAAAGAGAGACAAAATAGACACTCGTAAGGATAATGCAAGCGATCAGGGCACTGGGTCGTATTACAATAATTATGGCCGGATCTTATTTAAGTACAGAATTATTCAGAGGCCAATTAATGTTTTAGTTAATATTTAACACTTATCATAACTTAATTCCAGCCTACACTTGGCCAGTAATCAGAGCCCACAGGCCTTAGCTTAAGCGACGTCTCCTGTTAGCACAAAACTAATTTACCCAGGCCAATGCTTTACTATTTATACAGAGCCGCTGGAAGTGAATGTTACCGAGGCGCCGGAAGTAAATTTTACTTTATCTATATAGAGGCGCCGGGAGTGAATTTAGACCTTCACACCATCTCGCGGAACCTCTCGTTGTTACAATTAGGGTCGCTATAGGGCGTGTTATCAAACGGAAGTTACCTCAAAAAGAAGCCGAGCGCTGCTTTAAGTCTGGCCGTTTTTAGTTGATTAGTAGGGCAGAGTAGGAAGACAGTTACACCTCAAGCCCCCCTGTCGAAAAATCAGAGATCCAGTTTACCTGTGGTTCTCGTGCTGCTCAGTTGGGAGATACGGCACGACTAGGCTCGTCCGGCTCAGGGGAGACCTTAGTGTTGGTTACTTAGTCAAAAGGGCTTCTGTTGGCCGAACCACCGAACACCTCCTGGAAATAGGCGGATGTGATTAGTGCGAGAGAAAATCATACACAAAAACCCTTTTTTAATGCGTATGGTCCCAGAGTTTTTAAAATAGCGAAGAAGAATGATCCTCCGTTCCACAAGCTAACCTGCAAAATCTGCAAAGTTTATAGATGGAGTGAAGACTTCGTGGGCAGGAGCTGCTAGGAGCTCACAGATGCCGTTAGTGTCTGTGGCTTCTACGAACTGGAGAAGCGCCTGGAGGAGAGCATCACTCAACTGAGAGAGGAGAACTCCTCCTCAAAAGGGAGGTTTACTTCTTAAAATCAGAGAGGGGCATATGCTCAGGCGAGTGCGAAGGAGAGAAGACCTTCGACGTCCAAGAGCAGGAGTCTTCTGCTGCAGGACTACCTCAACGAGCCAAAAAGAAGAAAAGAAAGAGGAAAAAGGGAAAGAAGAGAGGAGAGAAATTAGAAAGAGAAGAAGAGAAAGTATAATAGAAGAAAAGAAAGTGGAAACAGAAGACGAGAAAGTAGAAACAGAAGAAGAGAAGGCAAAGGAAGATAAGAAAAAGAATACCAAGAAGAAAAATCTAGAGAAAAGAAGGAAACCAGCAAGTCGCCTCCGAAAGGGAAGACTCAGTCGTCTGCAGACAAATGTGTAAGGGTCAACCTTATTGGTGATTCTCAAGCACGGGGTCTGCAGCCCTTGCTTGCGGTCCGCCTTGGCACTAATATGAATGTAAGCTGCCTCTCAGAATGGGGTAAGCACCACATCAGAGCACAGGCGGAGAAATCTCAGATTTCTAAAAGCTCAGTCGTTGCTCTGATGGTAAGTGGCAACGACCTCTATCTGAGAGGAGGTAGGGTAGGCCCTACAGATAAAATCATCCACACACTCATGGGCGCCGTGGACTACTGTGGGCTAAAAACCCGCATACGTGTTGTAGTCGGGATGCTCCCGAGGAGAGGTCCAACATGGACCGCTCACTCGAGGAACGTCTCTTTGAACCGGTGCCTGGCAGATTTGTGTACGGCAGAGGGGTTCTTTTTCGTGGACCCGTACCGCACCTTTTATGATAGGAATTATCTCTACCATAGGGATGGGATACATCTTTCCTTTAAAGGAAAGGCCTTTCTGTCGAACATGATCCAGGATGTCGTAGAGAGGACCCAAAGGAGTATTCGGCCCAGAGTAAAGGCGGACGTGCGCCAGTACGCCCGCGTCACTCCTGGTACGACCTTTTCGGGGGTTGCTAAGAGGAGTGCCACCGCGCCAACAAACAAGCCTGAGAACGAAAGAGGGTAGAGAGTCCTACATTCGGGGACTCTTTGAAAGTTCTGTTCAATGCGAGGTCAATCAGGAACAAGTTTCTTGAACTTCGTGGCCTTGTAGCGACGAAAGAACCCGAAATAGTGGCCATAACGGAGTCATTGGTAAAAAACTCAAACTGAAATTTTGAGGGAGAATTCATGATTCCCGGCTACCAACTCTTTCTAAAAATAGGCTAGACAGAGAGGGTGCGGTGTGATGTTGTATGTTAGGGATACATTCAAAACGACGAACTGCAACATTATATCCGACCACAAGCTCCTAGATGTAGACCTGGAGATAGGTCCTGCCAGTTACAAGACCCTGCTGCTTTATAGACCCCCTGCCCAACTCGTTGAAAAGGACAGGGAGCTATACCGGCTGCTGGGTGAACTTGTTGAAGACAGAGTGTGTATTGTCATGGGAGACTTCAACACCCAAGTTGACTGGGAAACCAGATAACCTTGTGGCGAGAACGCACTGCTCCTAGAGCTCGTGAACAACGAGTTCCTGACTCAATGGGTGAGAGAGCCGATGAGAAGCGATAATACCCTCGACTTGGTTTTCTCCTCTGAGGACGACATCGTTGAAGATCTCTCTGTAGGCGAGGAGATCGGTGGCAGTGAACACCGGCTAGTTAGATTTATTGTCAAAGTCCCCAAGGTAGAGTCTGCGACTTGTGAATCAAGGAAACTTGATTTGAGAAGAGCAGACTTCGCAGGTCTCCTTGCAGGATTGGCTGATGCGAGGCTTGGAGGGTATGATAATGTTGAAGATCTGTGGAATAGTTTCAAATCTACGTTCATATGTCTTCAATCACAATTTATTCCTGTGAAAAGCCTGCGTCGGTCTTCCGTTCAACCAAGGTGGTTTAATAAAGAAATTGGTCAACTGCTGAGGGAGAAAAGATCTGTGTACCGGCAGTCAAAGACTTCGGGGGACTCTGAAGAGTACCGGAGGCTAGATAGGAGAGTGAAGTCCAGCATAAGGGCGGCAAAACGTGCGAGGAACTCCGAGTGGCGAGACTTTGCAAAAAGAATCTCAAGGAGTTCTTTGGATATGTAAATAGCCGTAAACCAATCCGTCGAACGATTAGCCCCTTGGAGGAATAAGGAGGGCGGGGGGGGGGGAAGGCATTAAATCACTTAAATGTAGAAAATGCTAACCTCCTCAATGACTACTTCTCCTCAGTGTTCATTGAAGAGTGTGGTCCTCTCACGAACTATTGCTTGGGTAAGAAGCTGGAGCAAATGCACTTCACCTAATTCGAAATAGAGAAGAAAATCAACGATATAAAGGCGAATAAGTCCCCTGGACCGGACGAGTTTCAACCCAAAGTGTTGAAAGAAGTAGGCGATGAAGTGTCACAACATCTGGGCACAATCTTCAACATGTCAATCCGGACCGGATGCGTTCCTGGAGCCTGGGTTGAGGCGGAGGTGGCTCTCATCTTCAAGAAAGGAGACTCTAGCCAACCGTCGAACTACCGACCTATTAGTTTAACTTCGATAGTTGGTAAACTCATGGAAAGCATCATGGTGGACAAAATAACGTCACATTTAGAGTCAAACTTGCTCTTGGGGAGTTCCCAGCACCGGTTCAGAAGGCAACGGTCACGCCTGACGAATCTTGTGGAATTCTTCCATTTCGTTTTCGGTGAGCATGATCGGGATAAGGCAATGGATGTTATCTACTTAGACTTTCAGAAAACCTTTAATAAGGTACCACACCGCCGCCTTCTCCTAAAAGTGCGTGCACTGGGCATAGATGGAAACGTAGCAGGTTGGATAGAGAACTGGCTAAGCGGCAGACGGCAACGGGTGTTGTTGAATGGACAGGCTTTTGAGATGGCGCCCGTTATTAGCGGTATTCCTCAAGGTTCTGTCTTGAGATCACTACTGTTCATCATCTATGGTAACGACATGGATGGTGACATGGTTGCGAAAATTTCTCAATTTGCCAATGATACCAAGCTTGGTATGAACGTTGCAAAGCAAGGAAATACTGCCCGCCTACAAGAAGATCTTCGGAAGATTGGGGAGTGGTCGGACACGTGGCAAATGCCTTTAACGTGAGCAAATGCAAAGTGATGCATATCGGCCACCGAAGCTCCCAATCGAAATGTAGAGAAATGGCTACATTAATCATCCTGGAGGAGTATATGTACATTAAAGCCCCCCCCCCCCCGTCCCTCATGAGGAGAAGCGTGGGAAAGGTAGCAGGCGAAACTGCTTACTATGTGAGATCTCCCCGCCGCTGTGGGCAGTTGGAGCTAACATCTGTTTTAATGCGACCACCTAAGGTCCTTAAACGACACTCTAACGATCCAATTACCTACGAGACCCATAAACCCGTGGTTATGGAAAAAAAAGCGGTGCGAGTTAGAAGGCACGCCAAGTAGCGGTACGGTTGCGAGCCTCTAATTTGCGAGCTGACTTGGGCACCCCAGTGCCACCTCAGGAATTCTCGCTCTCCCCAGATGCTAACTCACCATTCGCCCCCCCCCCCCACCTCCTTTGACTTTGTGGCCTGGTCACTTCCCCCTTTAGATGGGGCGGCAATCCGCCTATAAATAAGCCCCGCAAAGAAAGAGGAGAGGATTATCAGAAGTCGATACGCCAGGGTAGGATTAGTTCGTGAAGATCGATCCATCGGCCAGACAAGAAGATTATTAGAAGTCAATTCGCCAGAAGAAAGATTAGTTCGTGAAGATCGATCTTTCAGCCAGACAAGAAGATTAGAAGTCGATACACCAGAAGAAGGGTTAGTTCGTGAAGATCGATCCTTCAGCCATACAAGACTATTTCCGTTAGAAACGATAGGATCAGATTGAGAAAATCGATCCCCCCCTTTCAGGGCCGTATTAACCTAAATAGTCAAGCTTTATATCTGTGCCATACCGAAGAAGCCTTTTCAGTCTGCAAAGAAGTCCGACGGAAGAAAAGCAAAGCCGCTCACACTCGAGCGACTCTCACATCTCAAGCTCCGTAAGAGTGAGAGGAGAAGAACCCAGCCCCAACGAGCTCCCGTTCTTTAATTACGTTGAAGAATCAGCCCCCGTCACAGGCGACAAGCAATCCCTCCTCCATGAAAATTGAACCAGCGGCCACAACACTTCAAAGCGAGAGATAAGTCCTCCAGCGACATCCGGCAATCCCTAATACCTACCTGTAAGTTAAAAATAACATTTATATTCCTATTGCGATAGTAGAAGTTTAGTACGTCCCACGTTTTAAAGGAGAGTATAAACCATTGTTCTTGAACCTAATTCATATGTGTTTGTAGACGAGAGTACGTTAATTTAATGTTTAACGCTAATCAAATAGAGTCACGATAAAAAAATACTAATTGGCAATTGGTATATTTACGGGAAGCCTATTTGTTTATTTTTTGTCATTGAAAGATCTTTGATGCCAAAGATAGAAAGGTGTTAACGGTTGGTTTGTAATAATTAAATGTTTCATTTAAAATACATGTTTATTTTGGTAGATTCTGGTGTTTCCTCTTATCCTTATGTCTTTAAAAATAGCTCTTCCTTAATAATAAAACTGCTGAATTAGCACTCTTAGAACAAAGCCTACTTCATCATAGAAGTAACTCACGCCCCTTAAAACATACCGCTACTAAAAGGGTGTCAAAGAGTATAGTGATCAAAACCAAGGGTCATTCAACGACATATTATAAAAGTGGTGTCAGGTCTATAGGTTTTATATTAGAAAGAACCCAGCAGTGTCTATTTAAGGAAGAGCTAACACATAAAAGGAACACCAAGAATAATAGAATATTTGACGAGTGGAAAATTGGTAAAGTTAGAGGTGGATACAATCTAAAGGTAATTGTTAGGCCAAGTGGTAAGTTTCGGTGGTAGAGTAGGTCAGGCTTGATTAAAAACAAGGTAGATGACTGACATAAGCGCGATGGCATTGTTTTCCCTTTATCGGAACCAAGGTCAAAGGCTCGGACTGGAAGGAGCCGATCTGAGCTCGTTTATTCAGGAGAAAGAGAGAAATGAAATAGAAGAAAGGAGAGAGGAACGTAAAATGAAAATGGAAGCGGATGAAAGAAGAGAAAAGACGAAAATGGAAGCTCATGAAAGAGAGAAGATAAGAGCCCACGAAGAGCTCTTAGTAAAGACCAGTTAGAGGTGCAGTCAGTGTCATCCAGAACAGGAGTGTCACCAGCGGCCAGCATGAAACTCCTGGAGTGCAAGGACGAAGAAGAATTATGCTCATATCTCTCCCATTTTAAAAAAATATTTGAAGTAAATAATTGGGACCTAGAAGAAGATGTGTTCGCCAGACTGTTACCGCTACTCAATCGTAGGATGAGAGAGATATTCGTATCTTTACCCTCAGAAGCGACTGTGAACTATTCCACCCTCAAAGCCGAACTTCTCTCAGCAACAAACCTTAACCCGGAAGAATATAGGACGAAGTTCAGGCAGGCTCTTATAAGACCTGGACAAACATACAAACATTTTGGCTTTGAGCTTCGTCGAAGCCTACAGTTTTGGATGGAGTCAGAAGGGGTAGAGAACGAAGTCGCTGCGGTCGTCGACTTCATGCTTAGAGATCAGTTACTAAGTACACTACCCCAGGAAATCCGTGCATTCGTTAAGGACCGAAAAGCTTCTACCTTCAACGAGTGTCTGGACGAGGCTGACCTCCACGCGGTAAATCATCGTTTATATCCTAGGGAGTACAAGAAAGAGAAGGCTCCCTCCCCAAAGAAAAATGGGCCGCCACCCAGGCATTTACAGAAGAAGCCCTTTAAGTTCTCAGCAGCAAAAGGAACTTATAAACCAAATTTTGGAGGAGTAAAAAATCAAAAAGAAGTTAGGATTCCACAAGGATCATACCCTAATACCAGCACGTATCCCAGGAAGCCCGTCACTGGTTATACCTGCGGGATAATAGGTCACCTGAGTTTCCAGTGCCCACATAACTCCCGACTGAGGGAGACCTCGAGACAACAGGTGCAAAACCTGACTGCCGCGATCCCGATTAAGTAGTGCGCAGTACTAATCGGACAAAACCCCCTAATTCCCCAGCAAGAAGTGGCCCAACAAGTAGTCACCCGGGCACAAGAAGCCCAGAGGAAAGAGCAACCTGCTAAGTTGACCCCGAGGATTACCCTCGAAGACAATGGGTTCAAATTGACTTCCTTCGCCAGTGCTCAGAAGGAATGCCCCACTCTTAAACCTCTATGGGAGAAAGCTATTAAAGGTGAAACTCTCCAAGTGAAAGGAAAGAAGCCTATCCAGTATATCGTAGAAGACTCACTTCTCTACCGTACTATCAGCGAGGAGGATAAGGAGAACAAGAAAGCACTGTGTGTACCTCAAGAATACACGCAAAGAATTTTGAATACCGCGCATGATGGAATATTAGCCGGACACTTTGGGCACAACAAAACGGCGCAGCAGATATTCCGACACTTTTATTGGCCCCAGGCCGCCAGGGAAATTGTGGCCTATTGCCGATCATGCGACGTGTGTCAGAAGGATCCCTCCAGAGGACGGGTACCTCCCGCACCCTAACAAAAGGTGCCCGTTATAACCGAACCATTCTTTCGAGTGGCTATTGATTTGGTGGGACCAATTCACCCCCCTTCAAGTGGAGGACACTCCTACATCCTCACCCTAGTGGATTGTGCCACCCGGTTCCCAGATGCCGTAACACTACGGAAGATTGACACTATTTCCTGCGCGGAAGCATTAATTTCAATATTTGCATGAGTAGGCCTGCCTAAAGAAATTCTTTCGGACAGAGGGCGCCAATTCACCTCAGAATTGATGGAGTATTTTAATAAACTACTGTTAGTCAAGCCAATTTTTACGAGTCCATTTCATCCAGCCGCTAACGGAATCTGCGAGAAATTAAACGGGACTCTCAAAAATATATTGAAGAAGTTGTGTCAAAACAACCCTACACAATGGCACAGATACCTGCTTGCAGCCCTTTTCGCCTGCCGAGAAATACCTCATCGGACGATGGGATTCTCGCCCTTTGAGCTATTATACGGGAGAAATGTGCGAGATCCTATGAGTATTCTTAAGGAATTATTTTCCAACGCGAAGCTCGACCAAGAAATCAAATCGTCTTACGCCTACGTGATGGATATGCGCGAGCGCCTAGAATACTGCTCTGGCTTAGCTCGAGAGAACGCCGAGAAAAATTTAGCCAAATACCGGGACTACTTCGATATGAAAGCAAAGGCTCGAAAATTAAAGGCAGGAGATGAAGTCTTATTATTACTCCCGACCGAAAATAATAAGTTATGGGCCCAGTGGAAGGGACTGTTCGAAGTAATCGAGGCACGGGGTCCAGTCGATTACTTGATAGATACCCCAACAGGTCGAAGAACCTATCACATAAACATGCTAAAAAAATATCACCGCCACGCGTGCATAAAGAATATTACCCTTCTAGACGAAGAAGAACCGATGGATGCCGTTTACCCGGGTACGCCCCTGCAAGTCATACACACCGTGTGTGTGGAACAAGACGAGGAATACGAACTTACCTCGCTCTCACCTACCCCGGAAGACCCTCGGGTGGATTTAAAGATAAATCCCCACTTAGAGATTCAACAAAAAGCGGAAATGTTGAACTTGCTCATGGAATTCCCAGAAGTCATTTCTGAAAACCCCGGATGTGCCAAGGATTTTATCCATGAAATAAAACTAAAAACTAATTCAGTGGTTCGAAGCAAACCATATCCTTTACCGATCCACCTACGAGAAGCCTTCAATAAGGAAGTCCGGAATTTACTAAAATTGGGAATTTTAGAGCCATCGGAGTCCGATTATTGCTCCCCCATAGTAATGGTTAAGAAACCTGATCAATCATTTCGGATGTGCGTGGACTTCAGAAAATTGAATTCAGTGACCGTTTTCGACGCCGAGCCCATCCCACTAATAGATCAAAATCTCCATTTATTTGAAGACGCTAAATTCATCACCGAATTGGATTTGTGTAAAGCGTACTATCAAATACCTCTCGCTAAGGAGTCCAAAAAACTGACGGCTTTTGTGACCGAGATAGGTCTGTTACAGTTTACCAGGCTACCCTTCGGACTACTTACAGCCGGTAGCAATTATAATAGGATGATGAGGCGAATTATCGCTGGACTAAGTGACGTGTCGTTTTACTTCGACAACGTGTACGTAGCTACCCGTACATGGGAGTCACACTTACACGCCTTACGCTCATTGCTGAAGAAATTGAAGGAGCAAGGTCTAACCGCCGGGCCGACCAAGTGTTATTTTGCCTACGAATCCATTGACTACCTGGGATTCAAAATAGGACAAAAACACTTGACTACCCAGCAAGAAAAAGTGGACGCCATAGTCAAGATGCCCCAGCCGAAAACAAAGAAACAACTCCGATCGTTTATGGGAGCGGCCTCGTTCTATAGGCGTTTTGTACCACACTTCGCTTCCATTGCGGCCCCACTGAATGATTTGTTAAAAAAGACAGCGTCAGACCCTGTCACGTGGAACCCCCATGCAATAACTCAGTTGGAGGTTCTAAAAGGAAAACTCGTAACTGCGCCCATTCTTCGCTTACCAAATCCCAACAAGATCTTCGGCCTTCGCACGGAGGCAAGTCAAGACGGGTTAGGCAGAGTATTGCTTCAATACGAAGATGACGAAACAGCCTATCCCATAGCTTATGTCAGTAGGAAACTGTTGAGTAGAGAAAAAGCTTACGCTACTATCGAAATCGAAGCTTTGGCCATAATATGGTCCATAGGTAAATTCAAATATTATCTAATAGGGCGCGAGTTTAAGTTGGAATGCGACCATAAACCATTGTCATACTTAAGTAAAAATAAGAGTAAGAATGGAAGACTCCTGAGATGGAGTTTACTCTTGATGGAGTACCAGTACTCCATTCAATATATAAAAGGGTCCAACAATTGTATGGCCGACTCGTTAAGTCGGAACCCGGTCGACGATTAAGGAGCAGCCCAACTATTGTATTATAGCAAAGTTAAGTGTAAAACAGTAGAATTGTAAGTAAGTAGGGGCGAGTAACCCCCTAGTGGTAGGTAAGAAAATCCTAAGTTGGCACAGTAATATAGGAATTAATGTAAGGTCAGGTTAAATGTTATCGAGGCATTCCCGAGTGAACTAGAATTAATTGTATAATATAATGTTCCGTAAGTTACCCATGTATATTATTGTAAGCGTCGGATTGGACCCCCCCCCCTCCCGTTAATTTCTTAAGGAGGAAGGGAAATGTAGAGAAATGGCTACATTAAGCATCCTGGAGAAGTATAGGTACATTAAAGCCCCCCCTTCCCTTATGAGGAGAAGCGTGGGAAAGGTAGCAGGCGAAACTGCTTACCATGTGAGATCTCCCCGCCGCTGTGGGCAGTTGGAGCTAACATCTGTTTTAAGGCAACCACCTAAGGTCCTTAAACGACGCTCTAACGATCCAATTACCTACGAGACCCATAAACCCGTGGTTATGGAAAAAAAAGCGGTGCGAGTCAGAAGGCACGCCAAGTAGCGGTGCGGTTGCGAGCCTCTAATTTGCGAGCTGACTTGGGCACCCCAGTGCCACCTCAGGAATTCTCGCTCTCCCCAGATGCTAACTCACCATTCGCCCCCCCCCCACCTCCTTTGCCTCTGTGGCCTGGTCACTTCCCCCTTTAGATGGGGCGGCAATCCGCCTATAAATAAGCCCCGCAAAGAAAGAGGAGAGGATTATCAGAAGTCGATACGCCAGAGTAGGATTAGTTCGTGAAGATCGATCCATCGGCCAGACAAGAAGATTATTAGAAGTCGATTTGCCAGAAGAAAGATTAGTTCGTGAAGATCGATCTTTCAGCCAGACAAGAAGATTAGAAGTCGATACACCAGTTACTTCATCATAGAAGTAACTCACGCCCCTTAAAACATACCACTACGACACGCACTATATCCTTAAGAGCACTGCTCTTGAATGCAATGATACTAAGAAGGACTTGGGTGTAACTATAACTAGTGACCTCAAGTTCTCTTAGCTGCGTATTGAGGCGGAAAAGAAAGCCCAAAGGATGTTAGGCTACATAAAGCGACAGTTTGGATATCGGAACAAGGAGATTGTACTTTGTTTGTACCACTCCCTTGTCTGGCCGCACTTGGAGTATGCCGTACAATTTTGGATTCCTTCGTTTCGAAAGGACATTACGAGATTGGAACGTGTGCAAGCCAGGGCAACCAAACTGATTTCCTCTATCAGACACAAAAGTTATGAAGATAGATTACGAGAATTAGATTTGTTCTCGTTGGAGGCCCGGAGGCGGAGTCTGCGTGGTAAGCCTATTGAAGTGTTTAAAATGCTTCGAGGCTTCGACAATGTAGACTACAGAGATATTTTCCAGCTTAAGAAGAATAAAACCAGAAACCACGGCTACAAACTTGAGCTGAAGCGTTACCACCGTGATGTATGTGGGAAATTTTTCAAATACAGCATCTGTGGTACATGGAACGCACTTCCAGTGGAATTTGTCAACAGCAATTCTGTTGAGCAGTTTAAGTCACGTCTAGACAAAGCCTTGAAAAGTAGCCGTTTGGGCACATAACCGCTGTGAGGGTGTTTTTTGAGAGCGTCAATTGACACTTTCCAAGATTATCTTTTGCGTTTGGTGTAATATGAGTAACAATCCATTTTGAATTTTAACAC
The DNA here is from genome assembly GCA_963969495.1 of Ceratothoa steindachneri. Taxonomy (NCBI): domain Eukaryota; kingdom Metazoa; phylum Arthropoda; class Malacostraca; order Isopoda; family Cymothoidae; genus Ceratothoa; species Ceratothoa steindachneri. The sequence goes on along the minus strand of OZ018323.1, from coordinate 68,077,056 downwards.
TCTAACCTAAATCAGACTATCATCAAATAGGTTTATTGTGCTGTTTAGCCGTTTATATGCAGCACTTTAAAAAAAAATGCCAGCATTAATCATGTCGCAAGCGAGACCATACTTAAGCTTTTAGTCGAGAAAAGAGATGAACACATGGTGATTCTTTGTTTCAAGTATACCTCTGACAGGTCGTGAAGAATCCTTTGCCTCAATCGTGAAACCTTGCTTATCTTCCTTAAATGCCAATGCACAGAGAGAGAAATGAGCTGAAAATAGTTTTTTGGCCAATTGTGCAACAGTTACCATGTAATTTTCTCTCCGTTATTTTTAAAAGATTTTTAGCAAATTTCACTACTCGTCCTGAACGGGGTTCGTCTTTGAAACGAACGTTTCCTCGGGTAAAAAAAAAAAAAATGCTGTGTTACCTACTGTGAGGGAATCCCCACGTGGAAGATCTTTAGCAGAAAGGAACTCCCATGTGTAGAAAAAGGCCTGGCTAGGACTAAAGTGGTAAGCCTACCTCCCCCCCTTTTTCCAACAGCGGTAGCCTCGAATCGAGTCCCCCACGATTCACCTTTATGCGGGCTAAAATAGCTCTGCCAGAAGATTCGAGGCCCTTCGAGAGTAGAGCTGTTTCCCGCTAACCCCCAACTCCAGGGATAGCCTCGGATATAAATAACGCTCGACTCCCCGGAAGACACACGGAGTTGAGAAGTCTCGCCAGAACCAAGAAGATTTCCCCATGGTTACAAGTCAAGTGCTAGCAACAAATCAAAGTGACAGCTGGACTATTTTGTGTATTTGGAATTAGCCCCAGCCAGGAGGTAATTCCACTGAAAGATCGCCCCGAGTGATTTTTCCGACTTCTTTCATCAACTCCTGTCGAAGCCCAACTCATTTCGGGTAGCCGAAATACTCTCCCCTTGACCGGAAGTTACCCCCCCCCCCCCTCCCTTTGCTTTTGGAGAACCATCATCACTCCAACCTCCCGCTTTGAAGTTCAAGCGGCCTCACCTCAAGAGCAGAAGACATCCGTAAGCCAACCTCCCCCCCCCCCTTCAGTAACCCAATTGAGTTAATCTCCCCCCCCCTTCGTTTATTGATGTGATTTTTGCCCGTTAATTCTCTGAGGTAATTTTACCCTTCAATTCTCTTATTAATTTTTTTGTGTAAATAAAATTCTATTTTTATACATGTCTCTTTAAATAACCTTGAACTTTGCCATTGTCCATAATTTGCCTGACCTCGTTGCACTCTCTCGTTACTCAGCCCGTCTGAACGCGTGGTTTTCCGTCCCTTTTGTCGGTTCTCTTTCAAGTTATTGGTCCTCTCCCGTAGATATAATATGGTATTGATATAATGTAATGTCATACCACGACATCTACGGAATGACCTAATATCTTTGACTATTTTCACGCTATTTACTTTCACCATTTTCCTTACTAATTTTTTTAGTTGCGTGCGAGTCTAGTCACAAGTGACTCTATATCTCACTATGTCGGTCGGTCGGTCGCCGTTTCGCTTCTTTTTTTGTAATAACATTGTAACTATTCGTCCGATTCTAACGAAATTTGAAATGATATATAATTGTCAAGGTCCTCCCAAGGTTAGCCCGAGTATTATATTGTTTCAGCAATAACATCATAATTATTCAGCAGATTCTAATGAAATATAAAACCTTTACGTTGTTTTACATTTTCTTTCGAATGATATGATTGTCAAAGTCCTCCCAAGGTTAGCCGTGGAATTATTTGACAATAACATCATAACTATTCGGCCGATTCTAACGAGATTTGAAAACCTTTTGTTGTTTTGCATTCTCTTTCGAATGATTTAATTGCCAATGTCCTATCAAGGTTAGCCAGGGAATTATTTTGTTTTGGTAATAAAATCATAACTATTCGGCCGATTCCAACATAATTTGAAACCCTTATGTTGTTTTACATTTTCTTTTGAATGATATAATTGTCAAAGTCCTCCTAAGGTTACCCGGTGAATTATTTGGATTTGGTAATAATATCATAATTATTCGACCGATTCTAACGATATTTGAAACTCTTGTGTTCGTTTTACATTCCCTTTCGAATGGTATAATTGCCAAGGTCCTACCAAGGTTAGCCAGGGAATTATTTTGTTTTTGTTATAAAATCATACTATTTGGCCGATTCTAACATAATTTGAGACCCTTATGTTGTTTTGCATTATCTTTCGAATGATATAATTGCCAAAGTCCTCCCAAGGTTACCCGGTGAATTATTTGGTAATAATATCATAATTATTCGACCGATTCTAACGATATTTGAAACCCTTGTGTTGTTTTACACTCTATTTTTAATGATATAATTACCAAGGTCCTCCCAAGGTTAGTCCGGGAATCTTTGAAAGTTTTAAAGGTCGTGAGGTCATAAATCAGAATAAATGAGAGCACGCGACTTTTGGTCAGCAGTCCTTGTTTATCCTGGAGGTGGGGGGAGGGGGCTTGTATAAACTACGACACTGGATAACTGGATAAACGATACGTCCTTCTCCAAGGCCAGGTGCCCGCAAGGAAGGCCTGATTCACTGAGTTATCTTCAACTCGTTGGCCGAGACTGGGAAATCTGGTGCATTCCACTCTTATCTCTATACACCCATTTTTTCTAAGTTTATCCCCTCTTTCCACTTATTTATTTTCTTCTCTATCTAGTTTTAGGCCCTGATTATTTGTCGCATGTCGCTTCAGAAGAGGAGTTGGAACCTCTATAAAAACCGCCCACAGATTTCAAGAGATCAGGCTTGATGTGTCCTGAGCGTTGGAGCACGAATAATAGGATGTGCGGTTTTGATCCAATAACTACTTCCTTACGTGTAATGGACTGACAACCCACCTGCGGCCGTTCAAGGGGGAATAAGGCTATCCTGCTTATAGGGGTTGGCTTTACTGCCTTGTTGTCTGCCAGGCCAAATGAAAGTCTCTGAATCTGTAACATAACAGAACTTCAAGCTCTGGCCGTCTTGGAGAGTGAGCGTCTACTGGACAACTTCCAGTCAGTGTGTCTGTTCTAAAGGCCATACGATAGCACACTTTACGCGTCGAGTTGGAGCCCCTGAAAGGTCTGCAAATCCGTGATAGGATAGGTGGGAGAGGCTGACCGCAACATATAGTCCACCACCCATTTATTTATATTTTTTTCATACAGTCTAAAAGATGGCCTGAATAAAAAAAAAGAAGTACTAAAGAAAAAAGAAACCTCGCCTCACTTTGGTGTTGTGGGTGAGGCCCGGGACAACATCTTTGACTGGTGGGGGGTTCCTTGAATACCACCTTAAACTGTTAAAGGCGTTTCCTCTTTACACCTTCTTGAACAGTCGAGAAACTCTGACACTAAAAAAAGGTGCCTGCCCTCTAAGCTTTCTCAGGGGCCCCTCCAAACTCTTAACAGGGAGGCGTCTTCACCCTTTCCTATTTCTCTGGGCAAGGGAGCTTCCTACTTACGGCTCTTCCATGAAGCGGGGTGTCCTGTTTAGCCTTGTTACACTTGATACCTGAAAGAGATAGCATCATGTTATGATAATAATAGGTAATCAACCACCCTAACCGTGGGCCCACCTATCACAACTTCTCTTTATTACATACCTGCCTACGCCCTTCCAAACCTGCTCTTCTGTCCACAGAGTTTCTGGCTGCCGGGTGCGCTTTCGTCCTCTTATGGGTCCTTAGTCGAGTGGCAGAGTATACTGTGGTGTCACTAATTGCTGCGAGGGCCGAAAGTCCGCTGGCTAAGGAAAGTACTAGGTACGTGGTGTGTTGTGCCGTTGACTCTGTTCACCTTCCTTTAGTACAAAAAAGGTGGCTATGTCGGCACCATCCATCATGGTTAAAGTTCCAGAAGAATTTCGTCTAAATGGCGGCCCGGGTTACCAAAGCCCATCAACGCTCGACCCGTAGGCCGAGTATGCGTAAATGATCACATCCTGGAATTTTCTGATCCTATGGAGACTTTTTACTTAACTTTCCAAAGCATTGAAAGGTCAAAGTATCTACTTTACATGCATTTTTCTCTTTTTTTTCATACTAATCCTGACAAGAATAGAAATTAATTGTGAGCGACCAGAGTGGCTTCCCCCTCACCATCCCCATACGACAAAGGGGCTTGCCCTTTGCCATCGTTAGAGCCGCCCGCGGGCAGTTCCATCTCAAGGAAAGAGGCCCTCCATCGTCCATCTGTCCTTTCTCAAGGACCCCTACAACTTTCTACCGGAAAGCAGGTTTACTCCTCCACTACGCATACAAGTGAGAGGTTTCCCCCTCACCCACCTCTTTGGAATCGCCCATGAGGGACGATACTTATAGAAATGCGGTGGTCCCCCCTTTCCTTTCAAAAGGAACTGCAGAATCGACCGCTGCAGGTGAGAGCGACTCGATAAGGCCGACTCACATAGACGAGCAAGCGAGACCGGGGTCCGTTAAACCGTGCCACCTTCAGTCCAGACTTGTATCCTTAGTTTACTGGGGTTCTGCGTGCTAGTACCCCTATTTTCCCTACTATTGGTCTGCCCACCGCCCCAAGATGAAAATAAATAGCCATCTAAGAAATCTGTGCTATTTGGGATGGGATGGCTAGATGGAGGTCCTCTCTGAGCTGGACATGGTTACGGAGGTGAACCAGTACCAGATGGCAGGATCTTGAATAGGGAAGAACCCGTGCTCGGTGCCAAACGCCGAACTGACGTCCACCCCTGTGCAAGATTCTTCTCAGCCGGCTCGGGTCCCTGAGGACTCACAAGGAGAGAAGGGACTGGCTCCCAAGACTGGTGCCCCCTTGACAGCCAAGCCTTTGTCTATCTTGGAAAAAGATCTTGCCTAGGCAGATCCATTTGGTCTAGGTGCATATTCTGGGGCTCCGGGTAAGGACGGGTCCGCTGTCGCTTCGGCAAACGACCAGCTCAAGATCGGTACGTCCGACCACGAGGCACCGTTGTTCAAGGAAACCCAGATGAAGACCAAAGTCATAAGTACGCTGAGCGGAGCCTCGATTGCGTCGGCGGCCCTCAATCAGAGACTACCTGTCATTTTTTAGCCCGCTGGATTTAACGTTTTTGATTATTTGATCCACAGATGGCAGCATGTTGGTAAAGGGCAACATGATCCATCAGAGAAGCGAATTATCTAGCATGATTGGTAGAGAGCCGAATGTGATCCGTTTCTCTGAAAGGAACCTTCTGTTGAGTGCATTGTACCCTTCTGATGCGGCCATGATTAGTGCCTTTCTGATACTTAATGGCATCCCGGTGAATGTGACGCCGCACCATACCATGAGTTTAGTGAAAGAAGTGGTTTATACGAGGAAACTCGTGGACTACTCCATAGAATATATCAACTTAGAGTTGGCCGAGCACGGGGCGATCAAGTTTGAATGTGCAGTGAGAAACATGGAGGGGCCTGGAGATCTAGATTTGCACTCTTCTTCTCATTCGACCGTAACCGGCTACGTGAGTCGGTGCGTGCCGGTTGGTATCGCTACTGCGTGAAGGCATTCATACCACTGCCGGGGAGGTGCTACAATTGCCACTGCTTCGGCCATACGAGTCACTCCTGTAGACGTGGATAGGCAAGTTTACCTGAAGTCTGAGAGTTGCTCCAAGACAGTAAAAAATAAGTCCCTATTGTGTATAAATAAGTGTGCCAATTTCAGAGAGCCGCACCACGCTTCTTTGAACTAATGTCGCGCGTATCTCCTAGAAAAGGAAATCCAAGCCTTACAAGCTACGGATCGTCTCTGATTTCGCGAGACTAAGGACTTGGTCCTGGCACGCCCAGGTTCATTTTAAAAATTGAGGCATAAGACGTCCCAGTCTTATGCCTCAATTTTTTAAATGCACCTTCTGCTGCTGTCCTTCCCAAGCCTACGAGCACGGTCGTTTCCACAACCATTCGTAACCATTCTGGGGGTTATACTCTCCCCGGGCGCTCCTCTGATAGAGCTGGCGGCTAAAACCAGGTCATCCATCCTTCCCCAACGTGAGCGTTTTCCGTAAAGCGCAACCGCTGCGAACCTCCACCGATTCTTTAGACTCTCAGGAAGCAACATCCCTGAAGGTGGTCGTGATGCCGTCTTCCGTGTTTCCTAAAGCTGTTCCCTGAAAAGAGAACAGCACCAAAGGAGCTTCGGTTCCTACGATTCCAACCAAGGAAGGACTGGGTGGCCCGCCCACTTACCATAATTTTCAGGGCGGAGGGAGGAAGCGACTCACATAGCGCCCCCCCCCCCACCTCTCGATAAATCCTCGAAAGTGACAGCGCCTTCAGCGAATTGTTTAAAAAACAATGCCCGTATTTCTCCCTCTGTGAAGTGTACGTCCATTCCCTGCGGGTCTTCTCTTTGAAAATGGACGCTGCATCTTCCCAAGCTCGGCCTGGAGGGCATATTCTTTGAATGAAATTACCTCCGACTGCTCAGGAATTTGAACGGTAGACACCCCCTCTTAGCGACTACTCAATCAATCCAAGGGCTCAGGTCCTTTCCGACATGATCGACGAGCTAAAAATAAGTTTCCTAAATGTGGATGAGTTTACGAATCACTGCCCAATAACCGCTTCATTTTCCTGTTTTTGATGTATCCCTCTGCTCCCCAGATGCGCAGCCTAATTTTGGGTGGGAGATAGTCAATAACTTCCATGGTAGTTATCCCTTTAGCATTCAAATATCATTTTCTGGACCGCTGCCACCTGAGCGACCACCTCGTAGTGCTTGGCGCGGGCGCGGTGGTCCACATTTCAAGAAATGACTGATTTCTCTGTCCAGGTCTAGGAGTTTAGGTTGTTGGATGAGGCGGGTGAGTTCTCAGGCAACCTCATTGCCCTGGGCCTGATTACTATTGCTTGAAAAGCTGGCCGTTTTGCATGTCCCTCAAACAGAAACGTTATGCCTACATACGCTATAAGCACCGCCCGAACGATTTCACTGTCCGTGAATTTCGTCGATCTAGGGCTAGGTTCAGGTATATTTCGAAGTACACCCGCCACAGAGGTGTGCAAGCGAGTCAAGATGTTTCCGGGTAAGTTCTCGCAAGATCCTCCCCCCCCCCTTCACGTTTTCCATAAGAATGGGACCGGACCGCAATCTCAGACACTGCGTCCGTGGTGGAGTCCTTTACTACATTTTTCCTGAATTCTCTAGCCTGGATGCTACTCCGACAACATTCAATGGACGCTTGGATGTCGCTATAGGCCACCTATTGTACTTTGCTTCCAGAGGCGGAGAACCCTTCAACGGCAAGTTTGAATTGAATGAGTTACATTCCACTCTCGCTTCGTGCGCAAACACCACCTCTGTCTCGGTCGATGTTCTGATTGTCATGCTCCGACATCTAGGTGAGATAGACATGACCTTTCTGTTAGATTTATACAACAAAATCTGGACCGAGGGTATCCTCCCTGACACTTGGCAAATGACTACTGTGCCCCCTTTTCGCAAACCAGGGAGAGATCACTCTATCCCTGCTAGTTTCCGCCGAATCTCTCTAGCCTCCTGCGTGTGAAAGTTGATGGAGAAATTGGTAGATGTAGGACTAAGCTTTATTCTGGACAGCGGAGGCCACCTTTCTTCAGCACAGTGCAGCTTACACAAATTCCACTCCACGTTGGATGCTCTACTCAGACTGGAAAATGCCATCTGTGAGGCTTTCCTTCTTAGGCAGCATCACGCCGCGATATTTTTTTCGATCTGGAGAAGCCCTATGATACAGCATATCTATAGGGTATCATGGAGACTTTCCTCTTGACGATGGGGGCTAGGGGACGCCTACCAATCTTTATTTCTGAGTTTCTGAGAGATCCTTAATTATGCGTAAAGGTGGGTGTGCGGGGAGAAGCCCTTTCCGGCACAATGTAGCAGGAAGAAGATGTCTCACATGTAAGTCTCCTCAGTGTCACACTCTTTGCTCTAAATATCAACGGCATCACCTTAGTGCTACCGAAAGTTGTTTTCGCTACGCTCTACGTGGACGGCTTTTCGATTTCTTTTGATACGGCCAAGATTCCAACTCTGGACTGTCGACTGCAACAGTCATTGAACCGCATCTCTCGCTATGCCGAAGAGCACAGGTTTTATTTTTCCTTGGCTAAGACTATGATGGTGTAATTCTGCCGCCATCCGGGGCTCCACCCCGACCCGGACCTGTTTTTAAACGGGGTTCGCCTGGAAGTGGTGGGTTCGCAAGGCTTCCTTAGTCTTGTTTTCGACCGACGCCTCACCTGGGTAGCTCATATTCGTAACCTTAAGGTCTCTTTTACTCGCGCCATGGACATTCTTCGTTCCGTGACATTCAGCATTGGGGTGCTGAAAGGACTACAGCCTTACCCTCTTACCGATCCTTTGTGCGTTCGAAAGTTGACTATGGATGCGAGTTTTATGCCTCCAAAAACGAGCGTGTATGACAGAAGGTACACTTGATCCAACACATCGATCTCCGCCTGATGCCGGTGCCTTCCGCACGTCTCCCATTGAGATCTTACTTGTCGATGGTGGAGAGATGAATTATGCACCTGTACCAGCGAGCCCGGCGGCTTCCTCAATCACAAAAGAGCGGTAGAAAGGTAAGGCTGTAGCACTTTGAGCACTCCAAATGCTGAACATCACGGAATGAAAAATGTCTATGGCGCGGGTAAAAGAGACCTTCAGGTTACCAATATGAGCTACCAAGGTGAGGCGTCCACAACGGATCTCGATGATGCCTATGCGACCGAGAGACTCCAGTCATATATTAAACCCTTTGTGTTTATGGATAAGAAACTCCTTCGAGATCACGTTGTAGCTCTCGGACCAGTAGCGCATCAAGTTCTGTCCAGGAATCCACACTGGAGGGTACCACCTTTGACTTTTGGTGCCATGCCTCTGCTCCCAAAGCTTCTACAGCGCCGGGTGTATTGCGTTCTACCTTTTTAGAGCACACTTCGTGCCACGTATCAGTGCCGGTATACACGGAGAGGATCAGTTTCTACACCGTATCCCTTCTGTTAGAAGGTACTGGGGCTCTATTAGATGCTGCGTCTGTCTTCACGGCATAGCTGGTTACATTACATCGATTGTTATGGGAGATAACGCGTCTCGATTAATGTCTCCGGCTATGCTGTGAGTGAAAGCAGTATAAAAAGCTCTTATGTTTCTATTACAATTTGACCAAAGCAGACGTGCGCCCGATCAGCGTACGTCTGATAATCTTTCATGATACACTACTCCATTATTCAAAAGTAAAAATAAACCTTACATTTTTATACCTACCAACTTTTAATTGCGCATTTTAACTCAAGCAAATAATTTAATTTGTTCAAGATAGCTTTTTATACCCGAGCAACGCTGGATACCTTTGCTTGTCATATAATATACTTACAATGAGTAAACGTTTCACCGCGCGCACCCAACAGTTTATGCGCACGCGTGAATGCACCATTAGTTATGTATGAACAAAGTTGTGGCAGCAGGAACAGATCGTGCATCATATAGATACATAAAATTTCATATAATTTCATATATTATCATACCAGGTGGCCCCCAAAAAACAGAATCAATAAAAATTTATTAAATACTACAAAGGTCCAGCAAATTTCAAGAAATTTGGGGACTTAAACTTCAGTCTGTGTACGATCATTCCCCAAAGTTTCAGTTATCTTGGTCGATTTGCATAGAAGCCATGTTATTTCCAAAATGGGCTCCAAATGGATTCCGCCGCGTTGCAGGCAAACTTGCATACGTCGCGCTGCCTTTAGTTTGCTAATCGTTTGAGGGTTGTTCTGGTACACATTATCCTTGAGATACCCCCACAGATAAATCGGGATGGGGGAGTCAAGTCCGGTAAATGCGGTGCCCACTCAACGTCACACTTGCTGCTGATCATCTTTTCCTGAAATCGCTCTCTCAGCCAGGCTAGGGAGTCATTTGATGCCTGGGGGGTGGCCCCGTCTTGCTGCACCACTGTTCATCTCGATCTATCCCTCTGCGTCATCCCAGTAATGCCCAAAACTTCCTCAGCACTTCCACATAGCGCTCCGTATTCACCGTTTGAGGTCTCATTTTCGTCTCCGAACCAATATGGGCCGATAATGCCATTTTTAGAGATTGCTTCCTATGCTGTGCACTTTGAGTGTAATGGCCTCTGTAATAAATCTTCTGGTGTGGCTGTACACTAATAAACATTATTTTTTGTGTTTACATGTCCTGACAGGAGAAAGTGCCCTTCATCAGAGAGCCAAACATGAGCCAAGAAATCTGGATTGTCTTTGATTGTGTCACAAAACCACTTACACATGTTTACGCTCTTTTCCATGTCTGCTCCCGTAAGTTTTTGCTTTATTTGCATCTGTTAAGGATCCAAATGAAGATCTGATTTAAAAACACGCCTCAAAGATTCTTGAGAAATTCCCCGCTCTTGACCACGTCGTCGAAGTGATTTCTTTGGGCTCCGCCCCATTGACTCCCGTACAATATCAATTTTCTTTATGTCCTAGCACTTACCCTCCAACTAGAATAAGTGTCCCTTAGACCTTTAGAATTAAGATTTTGCACAGGCCCATACTCTCTGGACTTCTGAACTAGGTCAAAAATTCTGATTTTTGATGGAGCATGATGACACCGAAACTTTCTCCTCAAATTTCCTTGCATTACAGTGTGGGCTCTGTTTTTGGGGGGTCCCCCGGTATAATATTATATATCATATAATGTATGACATACTTTCAATGAGTACACGTTTCCCTGTACTGCGCAAGCTCCTCTTGTTTTATTATTAAAAACAATACAGAATTTAATATTTTTTAGTTCTAAAACAAACTCAAAACTATAAAATATAAAAATGGAAAATTATAAAGGATACAAAAAATTAGAAAAGAGAAAATTTGATGGAAACACAATATTCTTATTAAATTAGAAAAAAATTGATAAAGTAGCCAAATGAAACAATTGCTTAGGGAGAAGAGAACTGTGTACGGGCAATCGAAAATCTCGGGTGACTTTGACGAATACCGGAGGCTAGCCAGGAGAGTGAAGTCCAGCATAAGGGCAGCTAAGCGGTCTGAGGAACTCCGAGTGGAGAGACTCTGTAAAGAGAATCGCAAGGAGTTCTTTGGATATGTAAACAGCCGTAAACCAATCCGTCGAACGATTGGCCAATTGAGGAATGAGGAGGGGACATTATATCATTCAGATGCAGAAAATGCTAACCTCCTCAACGACTACTTCTCTTCAGGGTTTACTGAAGAGTGTGGTCCCATCCCCCAGCCCATGGATTCCTTTCAACTCGGGGGAAAGCTGGAGGATATGGACTTCACCGAAGGAGAAATCAAAAAGAAGATCAGTGACCTAATGACGAATAAGTCACCTGGCCCGGATGGGTTTCTACCTAAAGTGTTGAAAGAAGTGCGCGATCAAGTGTCACGGCACCTGAGCGCAATCTTCAACATTTCAATCCGGACCAAATGCGTTCCTAGAGACTGGCGTGAGGCGGAGGTGACTCCTATCTTCAAGAAAGGATACCGTACCTAACCGTCGAACTACCGACCTATCAGTCTGACTTCGATAGTCGGTAAACTCATGGAAAGCATCATGGTGGAAAAAGTGACGTCGTGTTTAGAGTCAAACCTGCTACTGAGGAGTTCTCAGCACGGCTTCCGAAGGCAACGGTCATGCCTGACGAACCTTGTGGAATTCTTCCACTTCGTTTTCAATGAGCACGATCGGGACAAGGCGGTGGATGTGGTCTACCTAGACTTTCAGAAAGCCTTTGATAAGGTACCACACCGCCGCCTTCTCCGGAAAGTGCGAGTGCTGGATCGAGAACTGGCTAAGTGGCAGACGGCAACGGGTGGTGGTGAATGGACAGTCTTCTGAGTGGGTGCCCGTTACTAGCGGGGTGCCCCAAGGTTCTGTCCTGGGACCACTACTATTCATCATCTACGTCAACGACATGGATGGTGACATGGTTGCCAAGATTTCCAAATTTGCCGACGATACCAAGCTTGGTATGAACGTTGCAAAGGATGGAAATACTGCCCGCCTGCAGGAAGATCTTTTGAAGATTGGGGAGTGGTCGAACACGTGGCAAATGCCTTTTAACGTGAACAAATGCAAAGTGATGCATATCGGCCACAGAAACCCTCAATCTCAGTATACCCTTAAGGGCACTGCTATTGAATCCACCGACACTAAGAAGGACTTGGGTGTAACAATCACTAGTGACCTCAAGTCCTCGAAACAGTGCATTGAGGCGGAGAAAAAGGCCCAAAGAATGCTAGGCTATATTAAGCGCCAGTTTGGTTATCGGAACCAGGAGATTGTACTGTGCCTGTACAACTCACTTGTCCGACCGCACCTGGAGTATGCCGTACAATTTTGGAGTCCTTCATTGCGAAAGGACATCGCGAGATTGGAACGCGTACAAGCCAGGGCAACCAAGCTGATTCCCTCTATCCGACATGAAAGTTATGAGGATAGACTAAGGGAATTAGATCTGTTCTCGCTGGAAACCCGTAGACTGCGTGGTCAGCTCATCGAAGTTTTCAAAATACTTCGAGGGTTCGACAATATTGACTACCGGGATATTTTCACACTGAGTGAGAACAGAACACGCAATCACGGCTTCAAACTTGAACTGAAGCGTTACAACCGCAATCTGTGTGGAAATTTTTTCACCTACAGTATTTGCGGTAAGTGGAACGCACTTCCAGTGGAAGTTGTCAACAGTGAATCTGTTGACCAGTTCAAGTCAAGACTAGACAAAGTCTTGAAAAGTGGCCGTTTAGGGACTCAAAACAATTGAGCAGCCATGTGCCTACTCAATTGCTAGTCCAAAGGTACCCTCTTTGAATGGACCGTAAGGTCTCCTATGGTACTTTCTTTCCTTGTAACTGCTTGTAACACATGAAGGAAATTAAAAAGTGACACGATAGACGATAGAGACAATTTTTTTTGTTTCCCTATTCTTCTCTTAATAATTTTTGTCCGTGAACTGCATGTTCCCTCCCATGAAGAGTGGCGTCTTAAAGTTTTCATTAGACAGGGATGATCTCTTTACCATTAAGATGTCCTTATCAAATGAGGAAAAATCGCTGCAGCAATAAAGGGGATGACTGTGTTGAACCTGATGAACAAGTCCACCAGTTGTTCTCCCAAGAAAGCATCTTTTGGTTTTCAGCTAGGTCTTGACTAAATTCTGTGACTTGGCTTTCATTGTCCTGCAGTTCATGTTGCCCTCTTGTTGCTAAGCAACGGTAGTGAATGAGTCATACTCTCCATTGTTTCTGCTTCCACTATTACCGCTCAATTCATCCATGTTCTGCCTCAAGGTCTCATTGACTTTACTCTCCATGCTTTTCCTCACCTTGGCGACCTGGGTTTTGTCATACTTCTCTCACCACAAAAGGCAAAAGTTGGGGTGGAAGGCAGCAGCAAGCTGACATTCATCATCGTCCACGAGCTAAAGAAACCTTTTGTCGATGCCTGCTGAAAGTGCTTCCACCAATGGTTTGCAGTAGACGAGGTCTTTTGATTTAGAGTCCTTGATCCTGAAGACCGCAGCAACTATTGGTAGCAGCCCCAATGTAGGCTTGCTCTTCTCCCTGGATTTTGTCGAACGCTTGGGGAACAGGTGACATGACCTAGAAATAAAGCAATGGAGAAAGAAATAAAGCTATTATTAACTTAGTAAATTTTAGAAATCAAAATTTGTTTGAAAACAGACTAGTAAAGAATATATTACTAGTACCAATTGAAATCATTTAAATGTCAATATTAAGTTGATACTTTACTTTTATTATTAATTTGATAATTTATTAACTCTAGCATATACCTTCATTGTTAAACAAATAACACAATAATCTAATATTAATAGAATTAGAATGTCAGTTGTTGATCTTCAGCTAAGCCATGATTCTGTGGAGAGTAGGCCTCCTAGTCTCCAGAATGTTTTTTAGGAATATTTAACAGTCATAGATGAAGTTACACCTCATCGTATTACGGAGAATCCGCCTCCTTCCTACCTCACAGTAGATGCTATCTGTTACCACAGGGCTGCTTCTTGCTGGTTTCAAAGGGCGCGTGCCTTATCTATGGCAGCTTTGTATGGCACATGGAACACTTCACTCTGTATCTTTGTTGGACACTAAGTTGAAGGTGTGGGATGGTAGTTTGATGGTTTTGTAAAAGATGGTGTCAACGCTGTCAGGTTCAGGGTCAGCCACCAGCATAGCCAGCTACTTTGTCAGGGAGACATATTCAAATTCCGTCTCGAGCTCGTCAATGGATCGAACCAACAAAGCAGTCTCAGCAACATCATCTCTATCTGGGTGGTCGTCCAAATTCTGAGCACTGGCAGGTCTGACAATGTGTCAGCATCTGCTCCAAACTGGCAAACTGGACATAGGGCTTCACAAAGTTATTGCCATTATCTGTTGTTACCCTGATTTAGAAAGACATTCTAAGTAGTATATATAATGAGTATTACAATTTGATAATATTAAAATTTAATTTCTAAATAAAATTAATATACAATTTATTTTTAAATAAGATCCTGATGCGAATTGTCAATAGAACTAATAGAGTAATAAACAAATAAAAGAATAATCTGATATTAATAGAATTAGAATATCAGGTATTTAACTGAGGTGAAGTAAGCAGGTCTAAGGGTCATACAAATCTCGTGTTGTGTTCACCTTCTGTCCGCAACGAGTCGCTGGCTCAATGTAGAGAGCTAAAACCAATGCTACCAAAGGTAATTGAGGTCACTGAGTTCAAATATGATATAATTTGACCACCAGGTGGCGCCGCCTAGTGGCTAGAGGTGCTAAATCGGCCATTTTTAGAGATATGAAGGTCAAACCAATGTTACAAGGGCTAATTAAGGTTTCTGAGTCCAAATCTGATTGATTTTCGCCGCAGGTCTACTAGATCATGTCCTTCTAGTTAAAATCTAACCCAGTGACTTTGGTCTGAATGCGTAAATCATAGTAGAACGTTGACTATAGCCTGTGTAAGCCCAACATAGGTATAATGACCTGCCAACCTAATGCACGCAAGCACTCCATGCAGCATCCACTTGGTCTTGGGGTCTAACGAGTGCACAATCATGATTCCTTTGGGGCAGAGCAGAAGTCAGCTGTGGTGGCCACACGCAGAACATTGTCAAGAAGTCTGAAATTTAAAAAAAATCATAAGTTTGAATATTTTAATTCAAATTTGGGGATATAAAGTAACTCATGTATAAATATTCCATGAAGGTAGCAACATCCTCACTATAACGGAATTCTCGAAGTATCACTATAGGAGTGGGACATCTTATAAAAGAGACATTTTACAAAATGTCTCGTTTTGTGCAGTCTTAGACAGGTACAACCTAGCGGCTGAAAAACAACTTATCTCCATCCATTGACTTGAGCATAAAGTAGTCAGTCGTGCAGTTGGGGCCAGAAGTTCTGATTCTCTTCTTGTTAAGGTCCAGTGGCGCTATCTGTTTTAGCGTCAACACATTTAAACTACACAGATGCCATGATTAGTTGAATACTTATAAAATCTGAAATGTTATTTATGAAAATTTTCCCCAAAATACACTAATTGCCGTACTGTCACAAACAGCTATCCTTCTTACTATCAGAGGCAAAATGAGAGCGCCGTTCTATCATCTCTGCACATTTGTCACGATTCTAAAAAATGTACAGACTGAAACTGGAATGAGATACGGATGTACTTTAAATTACTTTGGGGGTTAACGGACTTGAGTTAACGGAAGGTAGATCGGACTGAAGTTACTTAGTCTGTTAATTATTTTCAAAGTTAACTAAAAAGTTAAATCGTAAAGGAAAACTTTAACTTCGTTAATTAACGATTAACAGTTTAGTGCCCAGCTCTGATTTCTAAAATAATCTTTTTCCCATCATACTTTTGTACTTGAGATTTCTTCCTTCTTTTTCGCTGCTCCTTTACTCCTTACGTGATCGCAGAGGTTATTCGGTCTCAGATCTCACGGTTTCCGAGTGATGTTGAGGAGTCCTCGTGGTTTTTCTTTGTAGAGTACTTTGTCTTATTTTCCATTGTTTGCTTTGTTCTCTATTTTCTTTCCTTCATAGTTGTAAAGGCAAAACGAGGAACTAAGTTCTCTCGGTCCCAAAAACATGAAATAAAGAGGTCCACAGGAAGGTGCTTAGATATCTGCGAGGGTATAATAATACAATGAAAGATTCAAATGTATTAAATAAATACAGTGCACAAAAAGGTCACATTAGATACAAACGCGTTAAATAAATACAGTACACAAACACGTCACATCAAATCCAAACGCATCAAATTAATATAGTGCACAAACGGGTGCATTAAATATGTAGGAGGATCAAACCACCAACGACAACACGTCGTTTAAAAAATAAGCACTGCTACTCCGGACAATCGGTACAGGAACGGAATATACCCCCCCTTCTTTTGCCTTTTATAAATACCTGTAGGTCTCGACAACGAGAACCTAAGAATGGAGCGTAAGATGAAAAGAAATATTCCAAATACCTGTCACGGAAGTACTGAGGGAATACACGGATGGTGGTTGTCCTGGAAATGTAGAGAGTCGTAACGAGCCCAGACGTATTCCAACTTCTCGGTGAGAGCGAGAGAGAGGAGTAAAATGGGAGCTTGCAATCGCTGCAACGACAGAGGAAATAGCGGCAGATGCTGGTAGGGGCCTATAGGTATCAGCAGGTCCTCTCTGTATGAACTCCTCCGAGTCAGGGGGTCCGTATTTATACCCATTACCATGAGCGCCTACGTGACGAAATTCACGCCGGCTTTCATGTCGTCGACCCGCGGTTTCCAGTCGCTACTGCGTAAGCTAGGGAGTAAGTTATCGAACCATGCTTCCCAGAAGTTACGACGTAAGTTACACATGGGTCGTAAGCCACGTGGTAAGTTATCCATACAATGGCTTAAGTTTATTTTTCTTTCCTCTCCTTCATGGCCACGATTCTGGGATCTAGCCTTCTATTAGGTTTTTCTTCTAGGGCTTCTGGTAGCTTCGTTTCCTTGTCTGGTTTTGGTTAAAACTAAATTTGTATATATCTCCTAAATTGGGTTTGTTCTGGAACTACATTTCGTTCATGCCGTTTTTCTTCAACATTTGGTTGAGCTCAGTTGCGAACTTTATCAAGTGGGCCAGGTTTCACACGTGTGCATAAAGTATACATGTAAGGATCTTTGTGGGATTTTCATGTGAATTAATTTTTATTTCTAGTGTGTCTGTATTTACTTTTGTGAGAATGAGGTGTGCTTCCTCCTTACTTCCTCATTCTTGTGGACGGCTGTTTTTTATCTGAGAATTTCGTTTTTTCAGCGGGCATGATATGACAATGGTTCTGTGTCCTTAACTGCATTTATCGCACAATCATGTTCCTTTTCGCTGCATCTACAGCATGTGACTTATGTAGCCTGGCAGACATTGATCGCAGGCTGCTCTATTTTGTAGCAGCGAAAGCACATATGGATAAGGTTAATTCTCCCCTTTCAATCTGCTCCCCACTGACTTAGTCATTGAACAGGAGTAGGTTTTGCACTCTTTGGTCTTCTGCGCCATCCCTGTCCCGTTCGAAAATTGCCTTGAAGAAATGCTGGTTGTCCGATTTGTATCTCATATTTTTGAATTTGACAATCTTAGTTACTCATTCTATAATTCGGCGACCAAAATTGCCCCGCATATTGAGGGTGAGGTAAAATTAATGCCAAGCACAGCTTCAGAATTATATCAGCACTCATATTTCTCACGCTCTTCGCAATAAACCCCAATACCCCATTAGTCCTCTTCTTATCATTAAAGCACTGATTTCTATGCCTTAGGTCAGAACTTATATGGAAACCTAAATCTCTTTTGCATTCTGACCTATCTAAAACTCTCACATTTAATTTTTATTTTTTTTAGCGGATTAAACCTACTGACCATCAGAATAGTTTGGTTAATTCGTCCTGCAATGCCTCAGCATCGACGTCAGATCTTATAATCCTACCAATCTTAGGATTGTCATCAAACTTCTCAGGTCGTACTTATACCTAGGTCGAGAACATTAATATGAATTAAGAACAACGTCCTCAATACCGAACCCAGAGCCATGACTGAATCCACATAAAATTCCTTCCATTAATTAGATGCGCTTTAACTTTATTAAAACTCGTAGGTGTGGCACTCTGTCGAAACCCTTACTAAAGTCCAAATTAACAATATGGTGATTCGCATCTCTATCGGCAGCATCGTAATGAGATTCCTTAATCAACTTATGTTTATCTAATTGATCGCTAATAGATTTCGCCATTACAAAATGAATCATTTCCCCCACTACTGATATCAAACTCACTGACCGCTAGTTATAATTAATCGCTTATCTGCCTTCGTAAAGATAAGTATCAGATTATCTTTCTTCTACACCGTTGGGATAACGCCAGTGTCTAACAATTTTCTAAATATTCATGCTAGAGGCTCACTTAACAACAGATTTTTAAGATTCCTTCAAAATCCTAAGAAAAATCTCGTCAGGGACCGGTGCTTTACTGGATTTAATTCTATGTATTTCCTTCGATACTATCTACTTGGTACTTAAAATATCCTATAATTTCTCCTCCTCATTTCCCTTTAAGATCAAGGTCCGCTCATGTAATATTACATTATCTTCCTTAGCCTTATTGCTATTTTAATTTCATAAAATCACTTTGCTACTCTAATTAACTTTTTAATGTCCCGAGTTAGCTCATTGTATTTATGCCTTAATTGACTTTCACCGATTATTTTCCTATAAATTTCCTTTTTAATGCCAATATAATGTTTACTTCTATCCGACATCCATTTAAATTCGACAGCCTTGATTCTAATTTCCGTAAACGGAATATTCATATTATGTCCGGCAATTAACTGCTTAATCATTGTCTCATATACCTAATCTACACTATTCTTCTCTACCTGAGAGTTATCTTCTCCCTCTATGGCTCCCTTTGACCTCATATTTCTTGATTTGAGATCACTAGTTGTCTCCACTCAACAGTATCCTGGTGCCTCCTCAAACAACTATAATCCGCTTTTCTAAAGTCTTTGATTCTAACCTCGTTTATACTCCTGAGAACCCCGTTCATTTTAACTTAAATCTAATTTCACAATGGTCACAATTTTCAAAATTTCCCCCCCATCATCCGTATCGCTAATACCCTATTCCATATTCGTTAGAACTAAATCCAATATATTATCACCTAAGTAAGTTGGTTTATAACCTGTTTAAGAAAATGATCCTGAACCATAATGAAAAAAATCCTCAGCTTTCTGACCATTTACAATAGCTTCCCACTCATATTTCTGTAATTAAAATCACTCATTATACACATGATTACTTATACATGCACATTCTTTTTCTTGCCACAAAAGAGAAGATGCTTCCTTACAAAGATTTGGTGGTCCTTATAATAATCCTTTAACAAATTTCTTTCCCCTCCTTAACGTCTATCTCCACTTCCAATGAAACATATTATAACCATCAATCTGGACCTCCGGTCTATAATTCTCCGACAAATCAAACCATGACTCTGTTATGGCAATAACGTCAACATTATCTACACTTGCTTACGCTCTTAACAACTCCATCTTTTTTATCTTGCTGCTATTTTTGTAGTATATTTTCAATGTATTGTTCTTTATAGTCTCACTATTTTCACACTCTACCTTCCTAGCCCTCCGCTCATTTCCCCGCTTGTTGTTCTCTACGTTTATCTGAATACCTTCACATCTATCTTCCTCATCCTACTTTTCCTGATAGCCTATAACGTTAATCCCCTCTAGACAGTCACTTAACACTTTCGTACCCTTGAGACTCAAGTGTGACTCATCTATTGCATACAAATCTTTTCTTCTAAAAAAAACTCACTCCATGTATCCATAAACACTAGTCCCATACTATCACATAATACTTTCACTCTCTCATTTATCCCAACTACGCGTGTCATCCAACCACTACCTACTCTAAGCCTAGGTAAAATTTCTGAGACTACACACCTCCTACTACTATCCCGAAACTTTCCTAACAAATCCCTGTATCTATACTTAGCTCTTCCGACTTAGTTTTCAATTTATCATTCATTTCTACATGGAACACAACAACTGCATCCATTTCAGTTCAATTCGCTATCCTTTCATCCGCTATACGTGCACCTGGTGAACGAACCTTCACCCTCCCCCCTCTTACACCCGCGTTCACAAAAAGTCTTGTTTAAATACCTAACCTGTGAATACCCCATCATAAGCATTTCGCTTGATTCACATGCGACAACAACCCTCCTTCTCCTAGCCCTCCTAAGACACTGCAACTGTTACTACAGGTTACTACTACATAAAGGTTTTAACTTAGCTATCTTTTCTAAATCCTGCGCTCTTCTTCTCGGATTCCACTACATACTCTCGCAACCTACATACAACGCAACCAGTTCCTACTCCTATCACTCCACATGCAGTATGTCGTAGAATGGACTCTCGACGATATACCATATATGACTATTCATTGAGGGAACTTATTCAATTATATTTAGAGTGCGTGGTGTCTGGTTGACCGAGGTTATTTATCTTCAATATGCTTAAGAAGTGGAACTGAGCTCAAGGATAATAATATGGCTATCATTAATAAAATAGAGTTTTATTAATAAAAACTATCAACAACACACAAGACGGAAAATATTGACATAAACAGAGAATGGAAAGGGTCGTTGGGAATCTAGCTAATCCAAGGATTAAGATTTGGAAGAGATTTAAAAAGGTAAAACAAATAAAAATTAAAGGGATGGGATGGTTCGCTAAACCATTTAAAGCACAGGATAGGGTTGATAAAAGGGTTAAATACTCAAAGGTAACGTTCAGCTTACGTAATTACACTTGTTGTGCAGAGGAAGGTGACGTGAAAGAATCTTCGGTCCGCTGGCGAGTTCCAGCCGAAGGGGGGGGGGGGAATTAAATGATCCTGACGTGGCGTCTTGGGAATGAGAACCGTTTCTTGGCGAACGGGCTTGAAGAACAATGGCTGTTCTACGTTGTTCTCTTCTGAACAACAGGGGGTGAGAACCGTCTCTTGTCTACGGGCTCAAACAACAATGGCTGTTCTAATGTTGTTCTCTTTCTGAACAACAGGGGGGAAGAGTGAGAACCGTTTCTTGTCAACGGGCTCAAAAAACAATGGCTGTTCTAATGTTGTTCTCTTTCTGAAAAACAGGGGGGAAGGGTGAGAACCGTTTCTTGTCAACGGGCTCAAAGAACAATGGCTGTTCTAACGTTGTTCTCTTTCTGAACAACAGAGGAAGCCTTGTGGACTTGGCGTTTTAAAGGCTCGAACCTTGGCACTCAAGGGATATTGGCCTCTTCTGGACAATGAGGGTGGATCTCGAGGTAGAGGGCGCTTTGGTGCACAAGGTGAGACTGGATCGTAGAGATGTCTCGCGAAGAAATTCTGGATCTCGAATCTGCTCTTAGTGGTAAAGTTTCCGTATAAATAGTCGAGCCATCCCCTTGGCGTAGGGGACAATGGAGTGGGGCTTCGAGGGAATGCACAGCCACGCCTGAGAACAATACCTTATCTGCCCATAAGCCTAACTCAATCTGGCGAGGCCGGAGCATGGGGCGAAACGGGGAAAGATAAACCTCCTTGGTTAAACATTGACTCAGGTGGCGGCGATAATGCGCCCGGCTTCAAGGCGAAGATGCACGTGGGTAGCATCGTGTTTTTAAACAACATGTGATAACGGTTGAAATTAAGCGGCCTCAAACCGTTCTATCACACAGTACAAATACTTCAAGATTCATGTCCTTTTTCACCCCTATATTGACCGTTAATCATCCACCTTTGAACTCTTTGCACACAGTCATTTGTACCTAATTAATATCCTTAAATAAAGTCCTTGACTTATATAAATAAATAAATATACTCACGAGAGAGAGAGTGTGTGTGTGTAACACAATAATTGACATTTTAAAAGGATGAAAAGCAACAGACTAATTTAAAATATCAATTAACTTGGCCATCTAGCAAGGCGAGTGCTGATCATAAATTACAAAGTATTTTAAATGCGCATTTAAATACTTGGATATAAATGAATTTGAAAATACATTTTCATATACAGGAAAGGATTTAATTATGCATTTAAATACTGAAAATGATGTAAATTTATCCTCAGAAGTCAATTAAACAGAGAGAAAGAGAGATAATAAGAGATCAAAGGTAAACAAGAAGTATGCTGATGTGTAGTGCAATATAATATAACAAGGTTTGCTGAGCAAAGTCGCGTGCTCTTACATATTCTGATTTATGACCATACTACCTTCAAACTTTTCAATAATTAGCAAACTAACCTTGAGAGGACTTTGGCAATTATAACATTCGAGGAGAATGTAAAACAACATAAGAGTTTGAAATTCCGTTAGAATCTGCCGAATAGTTATGATGTTATTGCGAAATAATTCCACGGCTAACCTTGGGAGGACTTGGCAATTATATTATTCGAAAGAGAATGTAAAACTACATAAGAGTTTGAAATTCCGTTAGAATCGGCCGAATAGTTATGATATTATTTCCAAATAATTCCCCGGCTAACCTTGGGAGGACTTTGCCGATCATATCATTCAAAAGGGAATGTAAAACAACATAAAGGTTTCAAATTTTGTTAGAATCAGCAGAAAAGTTATGATGTTATTGCCAAATAATTCCCCGGCTACCCTTGGGAGGAATTTGACAATTATATAATTCGAAAGAGAATGTAAAACAACATAAAGAGTTTCAAATTTTGTTAGAATCAGCAGAAAAGTTATGATGTTATTGCTAAAACAAAATAATTCCTGGGCTAACTTTGGGAAGACCTTGGCAATTATATCATTCAAAAGAAAATAAAAAACAACATAAGGGTTTCAAATTCTGTTATATTCGGCTGAATAGTTACAATGCTATTACCTCCCCCTAAATAAGAAAAACGGGGATCGACCGCCCGTCATACTGAGATATAAAGTCGCACGCGACTAAAAACACCAAGTTAGGAGGAAAATATATATCATTAATTAATATTTGTGTAGTGGTAGAGCAATGCCCTCTGTGCATTCCCATAATAAAATCCTCCTGGGAAACTTATATATATATATATATATATATATATATATATATATATATATATATATATATATATATATATATATATATATATATATATATATATATATATATATATATATATATATATATATATATATATATATATATATATATATATATATCATCATTTATCATGTATAAAATTCAAATCATTCAATTCTCTTTACTTAACTTTTGTCAATTAAATCATTCATGCAAATTTATGTAAACTTAATAATTCATTCATTTATTTTACTTAAATTGTCAATTCAATCATTCAATTATTTTATCCATAACCTTTTGCAATTCTTTTAATTTATTTAACCTTTAATAATTCAAATATCCTGTGACGAAAAACTGATTTCATTTAACGTACTGGTTCAAATAACATCTCTTAGAATTTCACGCACACACAAACAAACACACGCTTTCAGCTCAACCGAATTGAACACGAGTATCTCTTATTCGTCTCTCGCCATTCTCAGCATAAAGGTCGGTAATCATTCCTTCTAGAAATATTTATTCATTTAACTCCAAACAAATCATACTTAGTTTAATTCCTCATCCTCTCACAATTATTCTCTGCAAACTGCCATGAGAGAGTATGCCCTAATTTTGGTTACTTCTCGTATTGCAGACCCCAATTCAGTCCATCATAGTCTCCTTCTTTTTCACTTTCACTCCACATATTACTTTACAACATATTCATTTCATATATTAGTTACTTTACATCTTGTTACTTTAAATCAGTTACTTTATTATATTTACTTTACCGCATCTTACATTGTATTCCTAATTCAATTCTCATTGTGCATTCGTTAATTTTGTGAATATATTTATATTTGTTTAATTGTTTTTCTTAAAAACCTAGTTCAGAATTAATTTCACTTTAGTCGTAGGCCTAAAAACTAGCAGACGACGATTCCATCTAAACTCAAAATTTATGGTAATGGTTTTCTAATAGCTATTTAAGCTGATTTATTAACCAAAAATAAATCCCATTAATAACCAAATACTATAGTGGTTAGGTCAGATTCTAATTTTACCTTATTGTAATTATTTTTGAAAGATGGATTAATTTTATAACTCTCACACTGGATAATAAGTCAGCTGATGTGCGCCCTGGTACCCACATCCAAACCAAATGAACCAGAACATCGTTTCTAGTGAAACTTGTACCACCTCTCCCAACTCCTATCTGAAGTGAGAAGATACTATACCCAACCTTTTCTTATCATTAATTTACTCTTTGATTTTAGTTTCTTTTTAGTCGCGAGCGACTTTACATCTCACTATGTCGGTCTGTCCACGTTTGGATTTTTTTTTTAATAACATTGTAACTATTCGGTCGATTCTAACAAAACTTGGAACCTTTATGTTGTTTTACATTTTCTTCGAAATTATATAATTACCAAAGTCCTCCCAAGGGTAGCCCGGGAATTATTTTGTTTTAGCAATAACATAATACCTATGCGGCCAATTCTAACGCAATTCGATATTCCTGTGTTGTTTTACATTCTCTTTCGAATGACATAATTTACAAAGTCCCCCAAGGTTAGGCCCGGATTTATTTTGTTTTAGCAATAACATCATAACTATTTGGCCGATTCTAACGAAATTGGAAACCCCTATGTTGTTTTATATTCTCTTTCGAATGATATAATTGCCAAGGTTAGCCCGGGAATTATTTTCTTTTGGCAATAACATCATAACTATTCGACCGATTCTAATGAAATTAAAAACCCTTATGTTGTTTCACATTCTTTTTCGTATAATATAGTTGGCAAAGTCCTCCCAAGGTTAACCCAGGAATTATATTGTTTTGGCAATAACATCTTAACTATTCGGCCGATTCTACAAAATCTGAAACCCTTATATCGTTTTACAATCACTTTTGAATGACAGAATTGCCAAGGTCTTCCCAAGGTTAGTCCAGGAATTATTGAATGTTCCGAAGGTTGTAAGATCATAAGTCAGAATAAGTGAGAGCACGCGACTTTTTGGTCAGCAGACCTTGTTAGCTCAATCCTTTCTCTCATTCTCTTCCACCCAGGAAAATACTTAATAAAAAACGAAGGGTATGTGTGTGTGGTTAAAATAATTCACAACATAAAACGTACATTTACTCTCACTTTCAAAATAGATTGGATTGCCGAAGTAATTTTAGAAATACGTACGAAGATCCTGCAAGAGTGGGGCAATGGAACCCAAGGGGCTTTTCCCAGCTGGTACACAAAGCTAGACATTTCGGCTGCCTGTATTTCTCAAAGAACATATTTTATAAAGTTTCTAATGTCCTCTTCTGACTCAGTAAGTTTGGAGAGGGTTGTCATTACAGCCAGAGGCATCTTTAAGTCTTATTTTTTTTTTATTTTCCCATTATAGTCTTAAGGTTTAAGCCCCTAGGCTGTGAATTTTGGGAGTAATGAAAAGGGCATGCAACTTTCCTAAAGTGTTTTAATGCAATGTGTGTATAGAAAGAACAGAGAGGGATCATTGTAGAGGCCACAGAAGAACAATTAATCGTAGAGAAAAATGTTCGGAAAAAACTTAAGAGGGGATAGGGAGAGTTAACAGGTCGGTAGCTAGACACCAATGCGATGTGTTTTATGACTAGAGCGGAAGGACGGAGGGTGGTGGAAAGAGAGGCACGCATACATGGAAACGCTTTATTCATGATGCTGCCTACTTATCTGTAGAGTGGTATTGGTTGCGGGTGGTCATGGGTTGTGGGATGTCGCAGTGCCATCACAATGTAGTCTTTCATGTACATGGGGTCTCTGACGAGTTTCCCCAGCTTTTTGCTAGGCCGGTGTGTGTGTATGTGTTAAGAAATCATAATTTATTGTTTTCGTAGAGTGTGGTCATTGATGTGTACAGGGGAGAGCAACATGGGCGCCTTAGTGCGGAGTTCTGAATGTGCTGAGCCTTCCCCTGATATCTGTCACTGGCAGATACGAGTGTCACTCGGGCGTATGTGAGAAGTGATCTTACTAAAGTTTTTTATAGGCGTACTTGTAATTATTTGCCGGCAGGGTGAAACCTACCCAACATTTTGTTTGTGTGCTCGGCCCTTGCTTGTATTATATGTTGATGCAAGTGGAATCTTAGGTACTTGTCAAATGTTGCCCCTAGGATTTTGGTCTGAGGTGTGAAGGTGAGTATTGTAGGGTCTATGTGGTTACGGCTTTGTGTAATTGAGTAAATCTGTAGGTTATGCATGTAATGAACGCTTGCGCCATATAGTGTCACCTGTCTTCTGAGGATTCGTGGCAATGAACAACTCGTCCTTGTCGTTTAGTATTATTTGTGCATGGTGTACGATCGTGCCTGGTCCACGGCCGCAAACAAGAATGGTCTCATCGTCGGCTTAGCACACTTTGTAAGTGTGTCGGCATTTTTCGGTTGGGCGTAGGGTGTCATTTATGAACATTATGTATAATTTGGGTGACAATACGCTGCTATGGGGTACTCATGGGCGTGTTGTGAATGGAAGTGATGTAGTGGTATTATATTTTATGTGACACCTCCGGTATGTGATGTAGTGAGAAAAGAGTCTTCTGGTACAAAGAGGTAGCTCCGGGTTGTTGACTAGTTTCCAATGGAGTCTTGCTTTTTGTAAGATGTCATGAACATGTTCACAGCCGCTTGAGTAGACCTGCCCTACCTTAACCCGAATTGACCGGAGGAGAACCACTTCCTCTCTTCCAGAAAATTCCAGAGACGAGAGTTGACCATTCGTTCGAGTATTTTGCCTAGGTAGATTAATGTGGCTATTAGGCCGAAGGCCGGGAGCGCGTTTGATTTGATGTAGTGTTTTGTTCCCTTGACCATAGTGGTAGTAGTTAGTATATCTGCGTTATTGAGCATCTCCATTCGTATCAGGGGGCGGGCCTTAGCTCGTGAGTATGGAACTGGCACCATTCCTGGACTTCCTGGAACTGCTTTTGTGCGTGTCCTTTGGGTGGGTTATGTGTATGCAGCGTGTCCCATTGGGAGCTAAATGCGTCAAGGATGTCAATGGTATCAGTGAGTGTTCGGTTGTTGATCTCGAGGGTGATAGGTTTGGTTGGGTCTGTGCCTAACATCCGCTTTGTGCGCCGCCAGAAATAGAAGGGGACAGTGCAGCGAATGTTGTCCGCGATGCTGGTAAACTTGCGTCACTGGTGGTTCCCGTCTAGCTGTACGCACCATAGGATGCGGGCGCGTAGGAGTGTGATGTTTTGTTGTCGTGAGTTCTGTTGTAATGGCTGTTATATTGTGTAATGAGTCTCCCTGTGGGTATAGAGAAGTGTTTTATAAATGTGTAGTTTTTGCGTGGTAGATGTAGATTGCGAGTTGTGACTATTGTGTCCATTATTATGCCCCAGTGGTCATCTACTTCTTCTGGATTGGTGTTCTTCTGATTGTGGTTGCGTGGCGTGTTCTTGGTTATGTATCTCATGAACTCCTACCCTTTCGTGTTATTGTATTCAAAGATGGGAGCCGTGGGTATGGGTATAGGCGATGATGAGATAATCATGCATATAGGTACTCGTATGTGATCACATACCAGATTGTTCATTGTAATTACGTACATTGGTTTGATGTTGCTTAACCCGGACATCTATTTAGTTCTTTCCCGGTTTGTCTATAGTAAAAAAAATTTTTTATTAGTTTTACCCTATAACCATATTTCCATTAAATTACCTCGTTTACTTAGGACTCTGAACATAAATGTTATTTTTAAGTACGAGACTACAATTTATCGCATCCTTGTCAAAATATTCACCCACGCTGACCTGGCATTGTTTATTCGATAGGCTTCAACAACTGTAAAAAATGTTATTATGAACAAACTGGGAAAGAACTAGATGTCCGGGTTAAGCAACATCAAGCCAATGTACGTAATCACAGTGAATAATCTGCGCTTTTTCTAAAAATGTACAATCTTAACCATAGCATTAACTGGAACAGTGATAAACCACTCCTAAAATGCAGTAATTATATTTCGCGAAATATATTAGAATGTATCTCCATTAACGCGTTCCCAAATTGTAATCTTAGTCCTGGTTTGTTCAAGCTAGACCCCATTATCACTACATACATGAAATTTCAAATAAAGTTGTTTCAGGATTTTGTACCCCCTAATTAGGGTTCAAAGGTGAATAATCTAATCCCCCCTTCCACTATTTAATGCATGTATGTCCTGCCTCCTGTTCATTTCTTGAAAAGTTCTTTAAGAATAAAGACGAAAGCCCTCGGAATCGATTTTCACTTTTCCTTTGTGGGTGTATCTGCATGCATATATATCTATAATTTGGCATTTAAGCCTTTAAATTCGTTGTTTGTTTTTCTTATTGTGTCCTTGACGTATGTTTGGTTAATTGTTTTTCTTATTCTTGATGTGTATTTCTTATATTTATATTATTAGGTTGTTTCTTTGTTTTAATCGTGTTTGTTTAGCGTTAGTGTAAATTGTTCTTGTTTTCGTATCGTTAGTTTATTGTTATGTTTTTGATTCTTAGTGTCTTGTTTTTTTCCTTCTGTTTCCTTATGTTTATTTCTGGTAAGTAGTCTTCTTAGGTTAAGTTTGTTTTATTCGGTTAAGTTATCATGATCGGGTTTTTTGTCTATTTCGGTTGGAAACTATCTTGTCGGTTGTCAATTTGATCAAGAATAACACTAGACTGCCTCAAAAATGGAACATAAATGACAATATCATTTTCCAGACCAATATTGTGTGCTGAACATTGTGGTAGTATTCGTTTTGCTCATGTGGTTCTAGTTTTTGTGTTGCACAGCATGTGTTATAGAGCTAGGTGCATAGGCAACTATGTATGAATTATTACTGTGTAATGTCTGCGTGTAATCATTGACTGTGTCTTATGTTTATTTATTTTGTTGCAGATTAACTGAAGGATGACGTAGACTTGAAAGAACCATCCTGACTAGCTCTGCTACATATGCGGAAAGTACACACCCTCAAAACAGAAGCGCACTATCACATCTTCAGTAAAACGTCTGTATCGTGCCTACTTTGCCATTGAACTAGGAGATCAGGACAAGCCATGAGCTCCTCACTTTGCCTGTGTGAACTGTATTTCTCGGTTCAGCCATTGGATTAAAGGGAAACGTAAGTCAATGCCATTTGGTATACCAATGGTTTGGCGGGAACCTAAAAATCACCATGATGACTGCTATTTTTGTATGGTGAAACCGCTGGGGAGGAATGCTAAAAGCATGAAACACATTAAATATCCAAACATTCCATCAGCTATGCGACCTGTACCACACAGTGATGACGTCCCAGTACCAACATGTCCTGAGAATGTGCACCGTAGCAGTTCTAGTAACTCTTCAAGTAGTGACCAAGAAGATGCAGATGTGGATTTAGAGTTTAACCCTACCAGGAACCGTGGGAAAAGCCCTCAGTTGTTTGAACAAAGTGAGCTAGATAACCTTGTTCTAGATCTTGGGTTGTCAAAAGAATCTGCATAATTGTTAGGCTCAAAGTTAGCAGAGAAAAATCTTTTGAGATGCAGCAGACACTTTGCATGGTATAGGCATCGAGAGCAGGAATTTGTGCGGTACTTTACTAAGACAGATGACATGGGGTATTGCCATGATGTTTCAGGTCTTGTGGGACACATGGGCAAGGAATGCCATCCTGAAAAATGGAGGCTCTTTATCGACTGCTCTACAAGGAGTCTGAAAGCCGTGTTATTGGGTTGAGGAATAAGTTCTTGCGATTTTATCAAATTTATTCATTACCATTAACAATTTTAGAAAAACTGCCTTTTTAATTGATAACAATATGCAAGTTAATCAATAATGTATTCTCCGTTGTTATTTACGACTTTTCCCAACGTTCAACTAGTTTTTGGATTTTGACTCGAAGAATTCGTCCAACCAGGTTCTTAATTCCACATCAGTATTGAACGAAACGCGGCGCAAATTGTTGGGGAGCGATCGGAACAGATAAAAATCCGATGGAGCCAAGTCGGGCGAATATGGAGGATGGGGCAGGATTTCCAAATTAAGCGTTTGGATGTCGTCTTTTGTCACATTGGCAATGTTAGGACGAGCAGTGTCATGTTGCAGAAGGACTCCATAACGTCGATGAGGTCGCTTTTCACGAATAGCTTCGGCGAGTCGATACATTTGTTGAACGTAGAGTTCTGCATTGACAATCTCGTTGTTCGCAAGGAGCTCATAAAAAAACGATGCCTCTTTCGTGGATGAAGTCCTTGCTTTAATCGCGGAAGTGTTTTTTTTATTGGGGCTAAGCCATTGTTTTCGATGGTTCATGTTGACACAAACACACCACTTTTTGTCGCCAGTAATGATGCGGTGAAGAAATCTGTCTTTAGATCCACGAGTAGCCTTGTGACGAGCAAGCAAACCTGCGGCAATCGTGGAGCGTTGAAGTTTGTTGCTTTCGCTCAAAGCGTGTGGAACCCATGCACCGAGTTTTTTAACTTTCCCCATCGAATGAAGGTGATTCACTACAGTTTTCTGATCACACGCCAATTGTACAGCCAATTCTCTAGTCGATTGACGAGGATTTTCGTGAAGGAGGTCGTTCAATCGATCTTCATCAAACTTAATATTAAGATAGAAATGACCGTTATTGAAATGTAAAAACCACCATTGAGCTGTCCTCTCTGATAAAGCATTTTCTCCGCACACAACACAAATATCGCGACGAGCTTTGACTGCGTTTGCATTGTTCCCGTCGCGATTGAAAATGAATAACAGCAAGTGTCGAAAATGCGCCTTTCTTTCAACTTGACATTCCATTTTGAGGGGTACAGAACAAAAATTAAATTAACACAACTTTTAAATAAACCGCATTGCCTAATTACTCAACTTCGAGACGTAGCCTAAGCAAAAGCCTAATAGTCTACGCTGTTAAGAGACGTAGCCTAACCTTTGCAAATTTTGCTCTCATTATTTATTATTGTTTCTTAATATGTGCACAAATCACGCCAACAAAACTTAAATCAACACAACATTAAAAAAAACGCAAGAACTTATTCCTCAACCTGATACTTTTTAATGGCAAAAAAGTAGCATCATTGCCCATTGCATATTCCGTCACCCTGAAAGAAACCTACGCTACTATGTCACATCTTCCTAGCAGAATAAAATATCAGGATCACAACTGTCTTCTTTGTGGTGACCTGAATGTCCTAAGTATTTTGCTGGGGCTGCAGGGAGGCTACACAAAACATCCATGCTTTTTATGCTTGTGGGACAGCCGTGCAGATTGCGTACACTATCGAGAAGTGCAATGGCCACAACGGGCGGAATTTGTACCTGGCCGCCATAACGTCAAAGCTCTACCACTTGTACCAGCGGAGAGAGTGCTTCTACCTCCACTTCACATAAAGCTGGGATTGATGAAGAACTTTGTAAAAGCGCTTCCGAAAGATTGAGAAGGGTTTAAGTACCTGTCCCACAAATTCCCTTCTGCTAAAATGAAAGCCGGCATAATTGTTGGACCACAGATTCGTGAGCTTCTTTCAGACACCGGCTTTACTGAAGCATTAACACCTCATGAAAGAAGTGCTTGGAATAGTTTTAAGTCAGTTGTAACAGGCTTCTTGGGCAACACAAAAGCGGATTACTACAAGGAAAGAGTTGGGAACATGCTTCAAGCATATGAGACGGCTGGCGTACGGATGAGCATAAAAATGCATTTCCTCCATAGCCATCTTGACTACTTTCCTGCCAACTTGGGTGACTTCAGTGAGGAACAGGGGGAGAGATTCCATCAAGATATATCCGAAATGGAGCACCACTATCAAGGCAATTGGGGCGTGCTGATAATGGCTGATTTCTGCTGGTCGCTTCAAAGAAGCCGGGCAACACATAAAGCTGGGATTGATGAAGAACTTTGTAAAAGCGCTTCCGAAAGATTGAGAAGGGTTTAAGTACCTGTCCCACAAATTCCCTTCTGTAAGTGATGCTAAAATGAAAGCCGGCATAATTGTTGGACCACAGATTCGTGAGCTTCTTTCAGACACCGGCTTTACTGAAGCATTAACACCTCATGAAAGAAGTGCTTGGAATAGTTTTAAGTCAGTTGTAACAGGCTTCTTGGGCAACACAAAAGCGGATTACTACAAGGAAAGAGTTGGGAACATGCTTCAAGCATATGAGACGGCTGGCGTACGGATGAGCATAAAAATGCATTTCCTCCATAGCCATCTTGACTACTTTCCTGCCAACTTGGGTGACTTCAGTGAGGAACAGGGGGAGAGGTTCCATCAAGATATATCCGAAATGGAGCACCACTATCAAGGCAATTGGGGCGTGCTGATAATGGCTGATTTCTGCTGGTCGCTTCAAAGAAGCCGGGCAACATCTGCTGATACACCGGCACACAAGAGAAAGTCTCGAACGCGTGCCTTTGAGGGAGAATAGCTGGCATCAACATTCAAATACAATGGTGATTTTCGTAAGCAGATATGTACATGCCTGTATGTGTGTAACGTATATTTATCATGATTTTGTTTCTTCTCAATAAAATAAAATGGCCTGTCAACCTCTGTTTGCCTTTACTTACCTATATAAATTTACAGGATTTTATAGACCTGGCTAAGACGCATTTCTGTACGATAAACCTGAATAATTTAGTGTCGGTTATTGCAAAAAAAAATGAGTATGATTTCTGGATTCAGCATGCAAAATTGTAATGGGAAATTGTAAAGAAGTATTTGTTGCAAGAAAGTTGGGGGAAGGGGCGGTGCAGTCCAGTGTAATTAATCGTTTTATGCATAGTATGAAACAACTTCGTTACCAAGCTTGCTGGCGCTGCTTGGGAATATTGCATGGCATAGGTTTTGTTGATTTTCTTCTAGGAGTGCTCTGATCTGGTCGGTGGTATCGGATGTTATTTTTTCTTTCGTGGCTTCTGCTCTTGCTTTTAGTAGAGAGTTGAGCGGAGTGATCTCGACCGCTCTATGTAGGTTTCTACTCTCTTCCTTTCCGTGTGTTTGATATGGTATACACACATTTGTTCTGTATTATTTGCAACTCTTTTTGTGCCGCTGTGCTTAACTAATTTATTGCTTCATCGTTCCTTTGGATGTATCACAGGACATTAAATTTACAAAATAAATTTGTTACTAGCTACGCCACTGAAGGTATAATAGTAAATTTAATAATTATTTTTTATATTTACCTGTATTTTAGTCAGGTATCATATACGATTCATTCGATCGCAACGGTTTACAAAGCTTTATGTCTATATTCTATATTATAACATAACTCTTTCTAATTAGCAGAATACAAGTAGGGCTTGGATCCGCCCCTATCCCTCAACTCTAATATATTTCCTCCTGACGACCGCACAGAAAGCGTAGTCTCACTTAATTATAATAACGTTGGCGGGGCTCTACAGCACATGGCGTAGGATCAAAGTTTTCTACCTTAATCAACCAAGCGGTCGAAAGTAGTAGAGATGCCATCTTTACCCGGAGAGATATAAACAACCACAACATCATCTCCACTGAATGAACTTCGTTTCATAATAAGAAAAATTCTTCCCTTATCAATAATTTAAGGACAATTCCTCACAGATGAAATGATTTGGAATTCATATATATATTTCATTGTGAATATTGGTGTTTATTGTAAATATCTTACAAAGGGATCTAAATGAAGAATTATATATTTTTTAAGTTTAAACATCTTTGTATATGAATCCAAAATGTTCATTTTCATAATACAAAAGTTTGCCCTTCGCAGTTATCTGCCAAAGAAAATGTACAATTTAACAGTAACCAATTTAATCCTTAAAAAGGAATTGCAAGATGAATCAAACAAACAAAAAACTTTAATAAAAATACAATACAATTTGGAAGTATAAAATTTTGATATTACTTATCCAAAAGGCACCAAAAGATTATGGTAATACTTCAGATTCGTGGCGCACGGTAGATGGCGCTATTAGTCGGCTACAATTTTGGGCTACAGCATATCTCTTATGACGTCAGACGGTAGCCTCAGATATGACCAATCACGGCGTTATATTGTTTTGTTGTTTTGGGGATTTGTAACTTTTAGTTTGTATTATTTACTAAATATCTGTGCCTCTGCTTGTTTATAGTTTTTTCTAAGTTAGGTAAGGTTTCTTGATGTCTTTTATTGTTGTTTTTTTTGTTTTCGTATATTTTGTATTGTTACGAACGATAACAGCTTCTTACTGGCAACGTCGTAGCTTATAACTATGACCCGTTTTGCAAAAAAAAAATTGTAGTTATGTCGTTTGCGTGCTCTACTTGTGCTTCGTCATTATTCGAATTTGGCTTTATTTTGCATAACCGCGAAAAACTTTTAGATTATCTAGAGGCTCAGAAATTAATTAAGAAAACTATAAAATGCCCAAAATACAGTGCGAATTTACATTTTTCGGAAAATTTACTGTTTCGTTGTGATAAGTTCTATTTAGACGAAAACGGTAAACATTTTGCTGGCTATCTCGCAACCGCTCTTTTCGTGAAGAAATTTTTCAGTATCAAAGAGCGATTCCACGAATTTCTGCTAGCCATAGCAGAATTATACCCGCCCGCTTAAAGTTAGTATTGTTTGTCTTTAGGTTACGTTTTTTCTGCCAGTAAAAAGCTGCTCGTGGGGGAGTAAGCACTGCAGGGAGACCACCCTACGATGACCCTGAGTTTCAATCAATTGGGGGGGTCTGGGGGGCGCAGTCCCCCAGTATATACTCATATACCAAAGAATATTACGCCGATATTGTTCACATCTGACGCTACCGTCTGACGTCATAAGAGATATGTTGTAGCCCAAAATTGTAGCCGACTAACAGCGCCATCTACCGTGCGCCACGAATCTGAAGTGTTACCAAGATTATATTTACCTTAATAACTAAAATTACCACTATCTTGCTGCTACCATGATAAGAAAACTTCATGTAAATAAAAGTTGTGGATTGGATGAAATTCAAGCTGAACATTTTAAATTTAAAAGTGCAAAAATTATTCCATTATTAGCTATGTGTCTCACTGGCTGTCTCGTACATGGAGTCTTACCTGAAAGCATGTTGTCTGTTGTATTAATACCCATTATTAAAAACAAAAGTCAAAGTATAACTATAAAATCCAATTATAGGCCAATTGCGTTAGCTAGTATCTGTAGTAAAATTTTAGAAAGAATCATACTTAGTAGAATAGAATCATTTATCTTAACAACGGACAACCAATTTGGATTTAAGAAAAATCATGGTACAGATATGTGTATTTACTCATTAAAAGAAATGATATTGAAATATAATAGTTTAATAGCAATATATATTCCTGTTTTTTGGATGCGTCAAAGGCTTTTGACAGAGTAAATCACAGAGTTCTAATAGATAAGTAAATTTAAGGTTTCACCATATATTATAAGAATAATTAGTTACTGGTATGCTACTCAAAAAATGTGTGTAAGATGATCAAATACCATATCTGACTTCTTTACCGTAAGTAATGGTGTTCGACAGGGAGGAATTCTTTCTCCTTACCTATTCTGTATGTGTATAAATGATTTATCCATAGAATTAGGCAAAATTATAGTAGGTTGTATAATAGGTAATGCAAAAACGAATCATTTTATTTATGCAGATGACATTTCACTAATTGCATCATCTGCAAGTGGTCTA
Source organism: Ceratothoa steindachneri (assembly GCA_963969495.1). Taxonomy (NCBI): domain Eukaryota; kingdom Metazoa; phylum Arthropoda; class Malacostraca; order Isopoda; family Cymothoidae; genus Ceratothoa; species Ceratothoa steindachneri. Next base: position 68,041,285 of record OZ018323.1, on the reverse strand, counting down.
AATAAATTAATTAACGTTTGTAATGATTTTGGGATAAAAAATAATATCAAATTTAATAGGGTAATTGTGAAGACTATGGGCAGATCGTAAGCCTAGTTTTTTTTTGGCTATTTTGGGCTACTTTTCGTTGTTACTTTTTTAGAGATGAAATCGAAGAATTTTATGGCGATTTTCGTTTTTATACTGGGGGGCTGTGCCCCCCAGACCCCCCCCCCCAAAGGATTGAAACTGAGGGTTATCGCAGTGTTATCCCCGCGGTGAGCCGTACCCAACAACGAGCCGACGCTCAAAATAATGGTTAATACTTACGTCAGACAGGATGGGAAATTAAGTAAAAAGTAAATAAAAACACTAAATAATGTCAGGCATAGGGTAGGTAGGATATATAGAAAAGAAATGAGGGGGAAAAAAACAGCAAAAATATAAGATAAACCAATTTTTGATTATTAGAAAAAACACAAAAAGCCTTGAAACAAATAGAGCTTTCTGATTGGTCATTTATGAAAATGAATCCAGATCTGTGATTGGCCAGTGCGATAGCAGAAAAACGATGAAAAGTAGCCCAAAAAATAAACTAGAATCGCATCTGCCCATAGTCTACACAATTACCATTTAATAGTTCTAAAAGTGCGGTGCTAGTTTTTAAGTCTAAATTTCTTAAATGTTGTAAATAGGATAGTTTTAAGCTAGGTAATGATACAATTCCAATAGTGAGCAATATAAAGTATTTAGGACATATAATTAGTGATGATCTCAAAGACACATTAGATATAGAACGCCAGCGTAACAAGCTGTATAGACAAAGTAACATGATTAAAAGACATTTCGGACATTGTACTGAAAGTGTAAAAATTAAACTGTTTAGGTCTTATTGTGAGTCAGCTTACGCAGCTCATCTATGGTGGAATTATACAAACGCTACAAACATTGTAGGTACCGTAAATTTAGCTCATGTATTTCCTTTTCCTACCATTATCACACATCCTACCATTACATATGCATTATTACAAATTTCTATACAATAATACATACATACCGACATTGTTAAATATTTAATTCCTATTGCTACGTACATCCATACAAAAATTACAAAATCAAACTATATCACCTTAAGTCATTGCCACCCAAATTGTTATTCTAAGGTTTAATTCCAATCTCACTTACTTGAATTATCTATTACGTTGCAGTAATTCCTTTTTACCCAATTAAGGTCATCTCTATATCAACCCTTAAATTCGTTAGACAAAGATATTTATATATATTTCCAATACTATTTTCCAATTCCCTTAATAATTAAAATTCGAGTACATATTTATAATATTGATTCTTCGAAATAGTTATATTTTTCATTTCCTCCCCATTCTCGATGATTCCCCGATAAGTTGCCCAATGTCGCAAAAGTCTATAATACATGTTTTAATAAATTAATTTTCAATATATCCGCCGAACTTACCCATTTATTAATATTATATTTTACTCAATTAATTTTCATTAACTTCCAAGAGAGAAACCCTTATTAAATTTCATTTTTAAATTTCCAATTGCGTTGTTGTGTAATAAGATACCCGAACCGCCTTATATCTAACACCTTGCCTCAATAGGGGGGACCATTCTATGTTTACTAAAGTTTGCCCCTGGCGATGAAATGTTTGATTTACAAGATCAAGTTCCTGGAATAAAGGTCCTCATTCATGTTCGTGGATATGTAGTGCCCCATTGCAAGGTGGATTAGGATCAACAAAGAAACCTTACATATGAGTGTCATGTGAGTCCTATGAAGTCTTGAAATGGGTACGCACATAATTATTTACCTGCAATTAATCTACTGAAATTGTATAACATTTTGTCATCGAATCAGGTAAATAATATAGGCAAATACTGTATTCTTGTAAAGGCTATATAGCAAAAATGAATTCGAGACGCTTTCACACGGTCACACGCATACAACTGACACAAGCAAAGGAGCTTCTCACGTTATATTTGATGAGTATTCGGGCCGCGCCCAAATTCTTGCAGACGCCGAAACAGCTGTGCAGATATATTTATCAAACATCAAGTTGAAAAACAGGGAAGATGCTGGGCCTTTGTATATTGTCACAGAGCCGTGAAACACGAAATCTTATTTCCTAAAATCATATCTGTCCCCAAGATAAAATTATCTAGCAGAGGCCTGAATCAAACCTCCCTACTCATTTGCTCCCTATCCTCCTGGACATACAAATAAACTTTCCATTCAAGTAAGCTCCATCCAAACCGCATGATTGGCCAACAGTGGGAAACGCCTACATTTATCGACACGATAAATAAAATTCAAAATGACGCACAAGGAATTTCTGTATTCAGTAACAAGGTCAACTGTCAGCTCGAGAAGAGCAAGCGTAAGCCAAAAGTAGACCCCGACATTAATAGGATAGCCTCAAATTCCTGACGTAGACCAAACGAATTCATTACTCCCGTAGGAAAAGGAAATCCCGGAAGGGATTTCCTTTTCCTACGGGGGTAATCAACTGGTCCTCTTACCCAGCCTAGAATGCAAAAAATTAAACGAGAGGATAGTCATCCCCAAATGGAGTCAGCCCAAGGCTAGCGCTCAGTAACCAATTACACCAAAACGCGCTATATTGGATTGAAGAAACTCGTACCCCATACCTGGGCCTTTAATCACCTATCAGTTGTAACACGATACACCCATAAGCTTTAACCCCTCAACTCCACCATAGATAGTTGAACAGGACACATTCAGTTTTTGCGTCAAATACTGGTAAGTCGACGCAGGGTGGGCAAATAAAAAAAAACCCAGCCCTAAAAACCCGGGTTTTATTCTCGGGGTATTTGGGACTTTTTTCAAGTGAAATTTGAAAAAAAGCCGTTTTTTGTTGTTTTTTTAAATTTCGTCAAAGTAGTCTCGCTATCTACTTTTGAGCTGCCACTGTTCACAAGTACCCTACCATTCGTACACTGCATTTTTACTTGAATTTTCACATTTTCTCTTCCTTTCTACTTTAAATTGCAGAAGCAGTTTTCCACCCACCCCCCGCAATCAGGACAATACTTTCCCTACGTGAATACAAAAATAGATTAAACTGCGACATCTTCTGCGGCAACCCACAACAATCTGATAAAACTACCCATCTCATCATAGCCTGCCTCTCACTCAGCCATTTCAGAGCAACTTTCAATATATCCTCTAAGGCCAGACTTCTAGGAAGGACCACATGCCGTAGCATCTTCCTAATTCGCAGTCGGGCTTGACTAAAGAGAACTAGGAAAGCGACAAAGTAAAGTAAGTAATTCCCTTCATTCCAGAATAACTTCTTGTTTTACATCTAGATTCTCATTCATATTCTGTTTTGTCTGTTTCATTTGTTGTTTTTTTACCTAGTTAATTACTCGTTTCGCTTTTATTTTCGTATGCGTGTGCGCATTGGTCAGTATCTCCCTACCATTCTCATTTGCATTATTAAGCATTTGCCAGCGTGCCTCCAGTTTGCTTTCTAATGAACCTATCGAGGTCTAATATAAGACTGTTACACTTTATGATAAAATTTGAGATAAAGAAAATGAAAAATTAGTTTTACAAAAGATTAATTTAATTTAAGCCCAGTAATAGCGTAAGAGAAAAAACACAGACTAAAATTTAATAATGGAAAAGGGCGAGGCATTCGCACGCGCAAAGGTGGTATGAACGAAGGTGATTAGCCTGTCTAGTTCTTTCGAACTAACATTTGCTAAGGCAGGAACATATTGAGACTGAATATTCTCTTGAATAGCTAACGCTGACAACGAAGGTTCCTGCAAAAGAAAGGGAGGTGGTAGCATTAGGTAATTCAAAGTTGTGGTAGTAGGAGGCATAAAGAAAACATTATCGGGTACAGCGAGACCATTTGCATTTATAGTGGAAGAAGAAATCTAGGGCATTTCAGTTTGAACAGTGTCGATAAATGCAGGTTTCAAGCGAACCAGATAAGCGGTATCCTGCTTTGTGCCACGCTATAGGACAAAGAATTTTGACCTTCTGGAAATGACAAGAAATGGTCCGTCATATACGGTTTGTAATAGTGAGCGTGCTAAATCACAACGGGAAAAAACCCTGAGAACAGGTTATTTCCTTTGCCACAAAAGCATCGCATTTACCATGCACTCTATGGGCGATTGAGACTGAGTTCAACCATTGCCCCTATTAAATTGTGCAGGTAGGAAGCTGGATCTAGACTAGGGGTCGATCAGAAGAAGAAACGAATTGATCTTGAAGACGAAGGTCTGTGCCGAAAAGTAATTTTGTAGTAGAGCAAGACGTGTTCAGTTAGAGATGAACTAACCCCCATTAAGATCATAGGCGGCTTGGCTACCCACGTAATACTAGGATCCGAGGAGCGTAGGTTAGCCTTGATTTGCCTATGGAAAAGTTCAATGGCACCGTTACTCTGAGCATGGTAGCTTGTGGTACGTAAGCGAAATAAGTCAATAACTGACATAAGCTCTTTCTACTGGTGTGATTCGAATTGGTTCCCGCGATCGGGCGTGATTGTTGAAGGAACACCAAAACGCGAGATTCAACCCGTAATGGAGGCTCTACTAACAGTTGGAGTTTGAGTGTCTGGAATAGGCAGGGCCTCTGACCAACAGTTAAAACAATCTATTATAGTCAGAAGATAATTACAGTCTTAGTAATAGGGAGAGGACCAAACAGATCGAGGTGAATGCCGTCAAAACGCGACGATGGAAGGGAAAGAGAGATCAGAGGTGTTTTTGTGTGGCATTGGACTTTGGCACGCTGCAAGACAAGCACGAGTGGGTGTATTTGATCACTTCGCGTTCATAATTAGACACACAAAGCGATGTGCGGTGAGCTTTCGTGTACCTCGAAGACCAGGATAAGAGAGACCGAGAATTTAGTCGACACGTGCCAAGGGCCAGATTACCCATAAGGCCAAATGGGCCATAGTCCCAGGCCCAGTCACACATTTTAAATTACCTAGCTATTTACTGCCAATTTTAAAATGACTAGAGACCGGATGTTTAGTTTTTCAATTAAAATTCATTTTTCAACTATTTGTATTGAATAAAATGATTTTAACATTAATTTTTTTTTTAATTTCAATTTGAACAGTATTTTTTACAGTATTTGGACAGTAAGTTGTTTTTTACTCTTTAAGTGATAATAAATTATTAATTAATTTATCAGAGTTTTCATTTTAAAATTTTGGACATGTTGAATTTTCATTATTGCCAACATGGGCTTTTGGTTTTCTTTGTTTGCTCTTGGCCGGTTGTTTGTCTCTCATTGATCTTATATCTATGGTATCTAATATATTATTTTGACGATTTATTTATTTATTTTAAGTTGTTTTTTTTTACAGATCTCATCACTTAAGTATGGCTTCGCGTGAACTGGATATTGGTCGTACCTATGCAGGTGGGTCCCAAAAGATAAAAAGAAAAATTCAAGAGAATGAACGGAAAAAGAAAGATGCAGATGGTTTCAGAAAGATCACTGATATTTTTTTTTCAAAATCTACACCTGTTTCTGTTAATACCCGGGAGCTAAATCTGAACACTCAGTTGAATCAAAAAGTGAAAATATTCTAATAACACAACAACCTACAATATCTACACCGTCATCTGTGCTCTCACACTGTACTTCAGACACTATGGATATTTCAAATGACGACTTTGTTCTATTTGATCTTAACTGGTGGCCTATGAAAGTTTCTGAATCACAGGCCAAAACTTGTAGAAAACTTTAGTTAGAAACTAGATATAGATTTTAAAAAGTCAGCAAGAGTTCATGATGATAGGAGAACTAGGTATTTAAACTCATCTATTTTTCAAAAAACTTGCCAATTCGGAATCTGCGAAGCGGTCATGGATGGTTTACTCTGAAACCTCAGGAAAAGTATATTGCTCAGCTTTCAAATTATTTTTAGATGAAAAAAATGCATTCACACGGGGATTTAATGACTGGAAACATGCCCAAATAATTGAGGGTCACGAGAATAGTGCTGCCCATAGAGACAGTGTTATTTCTAGTATATCTTGCACAAAAGGAAGGCCAAATATGTAGATACACATTTAGGAATTCAGTTCGAAAGAGAGCGCAATTATTGGAGAAAATTTCTTTAAAAAGTGGTAGCTGTGGTAACATTTTTAAATGTGAGAGGACTGGCGTTCCGCTGTGAAAATGACGTCTTTAGATCTAACAACAATGGGAACTTTCAAAGGATAATGGACCTGTTAGCACAATTCGATACGTTTCTTTCTGAGTACCTTTCACGTTTTGGAAGCCCTGGACGAGTAAATGTTTCTTACCTGTCATCCACCACTTGCCATCTTTGTGTTGATGGCAAAAAAAGTTCTTAAAAAAATAGTTTCTGATGTGAAAGCAGATAAATATTTGGCCATTAGTGTAGATTCAACCCCTGATATATTCCATGTGAATCAGTTGACATTCATTATTCGGTTTGTGGACTCCAGTGGAAAACCTGTAGAACGGTTCTTAAAGTTAATTCCTCTGGCAGGTCATAATGGTGAGACACTGACGAATGTGGTTACGACACTCTGCATGAACATGATCTCCCTATTAAGGAATATCGTGGTCAGTGTTATGACGATGCAAGTATCATGTAAGGCAAATATCATGGATTACAAGCTCGAATCAAACAGGTTAACCCTCTGGTTGATTTTGTGCCCTGCTCAGCACATTCATTAAATCTTGTTTGATCATGTGCTGCAGAGTGCTGTGCCAATGCAATTTCATTCTTTGGATTCTTACAAACATTATTAAACTTCTTCTCTGCTTCAACTCACCGATGGTGTATTTTGAAATCAACCATTCATGGCGATGTCATAAAGTTACTATCAACAACAAGATGGTCGGCAAAGTCTGATACAGCAAATGCTTTCTTTGAAAGCTAACTATGTTGAAATATGCTCAGCTTTGAATCAGTTGGCAATAGATAAGGACTAAAATAACAACTACCAGAGGGGAGGCATCAAGCTTGGTGCAAAAAATGGGGAGTTTTGAAACCACTTTTTTGTGTAATCTGGGAGTGTATTTGGGGTCGATTGAATGCCACAAGCAAGTCTCCAGAAAGTTGAAACTGACCTAACAACATGTGTACGTCATTACGAATGTCGGTTGCAGTTTGTCAGTTGTCTGCGCAAAGATGAAACATTTGAGGACTTTGAAGAAAAGGCTAAACTACTAGTGAAGAATGACAACTACCGTGCTGATAACCAAAGATCGAGGAAAAGGAATAATTTTAAGATTTGAGCACCATCGGGAATGAATCTGTAGTGGAAATTAACCATACCACATAATGGACAAAATTTACATGGGCAAAGGAGGTTAAGAAAAATCCAGAATAACAGCAACTTTGTCCTCCAAAGAAAGAATTCCATCAGGAGAAACATGGTACCAAAGAAAGGAGAGTTGAGAGAGACCGAAAGTAAAATTAGAAATATTGAGTACTATACCATACTTTTCTAAACGAGCGAAAGTGTGACAAATTTTCACCTAAGATGGAAATGTTATCAGGATGTGGTCTATATATAAAAAAAAAAGATAAGAAGACCTTATAAGTTGATGGCTTGGGTAAGCCTCTTCGAGAATGGTGCGATTACCAGGGTGATTGTCACCAAGTTTTGGTACCACTCTTGAGGCAGCCAAATGGGTTTCTTAATTCGACTTGACGGCTGCCTGTTTGCTTTTATCGTGAATGCTTTGTGTTCACAAGGCACTGACTCCAAAAATAGTGGAACGCTCTCTTCTTGCTTGATTGTAGGCTGGGTAAATGGTGATCGGAAATTTCCTCAAAGGTAAAAGGAATCTTGGAGCTGGATTCAATATTCTTTATTTGACGGGAACTTTGGAATCGTCTTCAGATTTCTTTTCTTGATAAATGAATTCATCCTTAAAGGAAGTCTATCTACCTCTTTACATCAACGGCCTGCATACATGAATGCGGTCTTTTAAGAATCATTATAATAAATTTATATATTTAATCATTCCCATAACATTAAATTCATTCTTTCTACTTGTAGGAACTTATTTTAACAATACTCACAAATTATTAAATCTTATAATTTTTATATAATAATATGCAAGCGATTAATGCATTATAATTAGTATCAGGACGAAAGAATGACTTACTCCTTAAGCCTTCTATTGTTGCCAAATGTTACCGTTTCTCCTATTAAAGCACCCTAAAACAGATGCGCCTTTTTGTTAATTAAACTCGATTTATATTAAATACATTGAGGAAATAAGATTGAAGTTATTATCTATAGAATTTTACACTGATTTTTTATTTACTAACCCCAAATTTATGTATTTCACTCTTCGTTTCTTTTTTTTTTAATTCGTTTAAAGTCTCTTCATACAATGGAAATAAAAATTATTTAGTTAGTGCTAAAAATAAAGAAATGATTGAGAAACTGACAATAATTTGGAGAAATATAACTAAGCTGTTTAATTTAGATTATTATGCAAAAGATAACTATTTACAATTTGGGAACTGTGCTCTCTTTACACACTTATTTGGAGTTAAGGTCCTTTGGGTGTCTCATTCAAACTTGCAATGTGAGCAACCTCTCAGAACCTTATCCATGAGGCGCTGGAAGGTCTGACCACTGCTGTTTCAAAGACCATAAGTCATTCAAACCATTACGAGCCAAAAGGAGTGGTGATAGCCGTCTTTTAGATGTCATTGAGATGAGCAGGGATCTTGTTGAATGCACGAGCCAGATCCAGCCTACAAATGATGGAGCTACAGAAAAGAGAAGAGGTGAAAATTGAGAGGCTGGAAGGACATTTCATGAATACCAGTGTCTACCAGGAATCAAAGGTTAGAAAGTGGACCAGCTTGCAAAGTTGATGCACAGGTGTTAGACCTATTCATCACTTGCATTTTCAGGTAAAGTAAACTAAAGAGTGAAGTGGTGGAAGGGGATGGTTCAGTTGAAGAGTGATGCGGTGAAATGGACTAGGAAAAGGATGGTGAGTTTCTTAAATCATTATACCGGCATGGCTGTTTACAGCGTGCAGCTTATTGCCCGTAGTTGTGATGGTGACAAAATACGTTTGAAGATATTTGTTGAGGTGAGGAGTACAAAGCTAATTAAGTGACGTGGAGAATTGGCAGGGCGGTAGACCCCGTGTGGTGATATTGCTAAATTTCTAGTGATACCAGCATGTATCAGAGGTGTAAGAATGAAAACTATGGTGAGGATTGGAATGAGAAGTAGTACAGAGGTTATTATGTTGTACATCACCTCTTTTGCTGAAGTGCCTTCGTTAATTTACGTCGTTGTGAGGAAGAACTGTGCCTCAGCCTGGCTCCTTCTTACAATTGTAGCTTTGCAAGTTCCAAAAGTAGAAAAGCCTCCACCTGGTCGCGTTCCGACCAGTTGTTTGAAACCTCTGTTGAGACCTGGACCTGCGAACAAATTTAGTATGCACTAACATTTTGGGTAGTGGCTTAAAGCTTTAGTTAAGTTGCTCAGCCACTTTATCAAATTTCATCTCACTTACGTGAGCCCTCAATCGTGAGCAAACGACGAATTTACTCAGGAATTGCCCTCATGAGTATTTCATTTAAAAGGAGTTCTAGATCATTAGAATTTTCACTTTCACTCCCTGCTCATTTTTTTAAGTGGTTTAGAAAGTCGTGGGAATCCTATCTCCTATTACCTAACTGGCCAAAAGCTCGCGTAATTTTATCTCCATTCTCCTATGTTCCTTAATGAAGGCCTCTCTAAATTCCCTCCACACATAGGCCGCCCGATATGGTCTGATAAAGACCAAAAATACTTATCGGTTGAGATCGTCATATGAGCACGATCTTTTGTTGCTCCCAGAGGCTACTGGCAGACATTATGAGGGCGCATAATTACAGGCACTTAGCCGGTTGACTAGACTAGTATTGTGCTAAATTAACCGGTGCTGGGATTCAAGTCGGTTGAATTGGGGTGCCTTAAAAGTTGCTTCGTGATTGTTGAAGTCATTGTGTGCATGATGATCGAAGTCGTGGTTAGTCTTGGAGAAGCAATGTAGGGGAGGCAGATGTACATACTGCATGTACGTATTCCAATGTTTGTATGTGTATGAAATTTCGAATAAAAAAATTACCTCCATGAAAAAAGGCAGAAAGTTCGTTAAAAAATATTTATATTACAATTAAGCTTCGTTTGCTAGACTAATATATATTAGGGGAATGAATACTCTAAGATAATTTGTTAAATAAATTTAGGATTGAGAAAATAATGGAAGATGCAATTAGAGGAAGGAAAATTTGTTTAAGATGGGAATATTAGTATTGAAAAATTAGAATCGGTTAGAGAGAAAAATGGAGGACTGCATTGAAGTAATTTAGGAAATTAAAATTATATTTATATATCACGCGATTAAACTTAATATATTTTTAATTAAATCGGGTCGGGCACCATTTATTGAGGTAAACGATCATTACCGAAAAAATAGCCAAAGCAAAAAAGGAAAGAGCTAGCGTTGACATCGTCTGCAGGGACGTTTTAAAAGCATTCGACAGTTTTGGTTAGGAGAATGCAATTCAAATTACTATAATTACGTATGAACAATAAAATGGAAAGACTAATCTGCAACTACGTAACGAAACGACGAGCATTCATCGAGATGGGGAACCATCGACGAGAAGAATTCAAGAGGGAGGATGGCCTGCCGCAGGGGGGAGTGCCTGAGTCCTTCACTATAATAAGTGCATACCTCAGACATCTCACCACCATTTACGTATGGGTGCCTGGATATACAATTCGTAGTCAACGTTACACAAATCATCGTCTGCCCATACAGGAACCCCGACATGCAGGCAAGATTAACCTCTCCCTACAATTTTCTTCTATTTTTCACATCTAAAGGGTTAAACACTGCATACGTGGGACAGGGGCACTATAGAAAGAATGAATAGTAAAAGGATATCTTACACAACGTGGTTTGGAGACCACGTAAAGGTGTAGGTCCACTGACCAACTAGGTCAACTTTCAAGTCTATTACGCTATTTCAAGCTTTACTATTCTATCTCTTACTCTTCCTTGAGGTAAGGTGTTTAATATAAAGTGGTTCGGTACTTTATTACACCTGTCGATAAAATTTGACTTAAATGAAAGGAAAAAATGAGTTTTACAAAACAATAATTCAATTTAAGCCTAGGAATTGCAGAAGAGAAAGCAAAACAACTAAAAAAATAGCATTTGAATTTAATGGTTGATGAATTAACTATTAAAATAGATACAAAATAAAGTGGAAAAATATAATAATTACAAAAGGGCAATTAGTTTAAAATTAGCTATTAATTTAATATACTTAGGAATACGAAATTAGCTACATTAGGCACCTCAACTCGAGGCAAAAGAAGAAATGATAACTAATAAACGTTATTTAATGACTTGAGTAAAGTTAAATAATCTTGGAGGATAAATTATATAATGATTGTTAAATTTTATTACTTAATACGGAACTTGGATGATATAGCTACTTGGAGAATAAATATAAATATAAATATTTTAAATCTCCGAACTTGTGTTTGAGCTTGGTTACGAAATGGGAGTTGATTTAAGACGCAAATAATTGGATTGCTTTAAGAAAACTCTAACTTAATTTGGATTGACCTTGGGTGAATTGAATAAGGATAACTCTGGACAAAGATTAGGATAAATTGATTAAATAAGAGTTGAGATATGTAATGAAATGAATGTGTAAAAATGTTAGAACTATGTATTAATGTTGGAATATGTTATAACGTTATGAATATGTAATTATTTTAGGAATATGAAACTAAGTTAGGAATATGTAGTAAAGTTAAGAATATGTACAATGTAGTGTGGGGTGAAGCTAAAGTGGTCTGTAAAGGGAAATATATGAGTTAAATTATGGTACTTAAAGTTTTATTAAGGCTTCCTTTGCGCGCTTTAACAACGCTAAAAGCAAACCTTTCGAAGCACGAATCAAATGTGTTCTCCTTGAAAGGAGCACAAACGAGGAAGAATGTTGCGGTATCATACGAAAAAGTAGAGATGTTTTAAAATGAATATGAAAAAGGTTTTTAAAATGGGAAGAAAAAAGTGTTTAAAATGGAATTGACAAAATATGCTTTAATGTTTGGAGTGATTACATGATATTTTAAGTTGGTGAGTAATCCCCAACAAACCTTTAAAATCGTCTTATCAACATTAAAGGTTTTTCTTTCTTTCCCAGTTCTATCATCCTCAAATACAACTCTTTCCCTGTCATGTCCTTAAATTTGTCCCACATTTGGTCTCTCCCCATGTTCACACTTCCTATTCCTCCCTCTCTACCTCCTACCTCTCTACTCTACTTCTCTTTCTCCCTTTCTCCCTACTTCTCTAATCTGCTTGAGAGGTTCTTGACATTGTGGCGCGATTAATGAGAAGGTCTGTTCTGCCCCAATGTCCCCTTCCTTGCGTATAATGGTCTGACCACCTCACTGCGGCCGTTCTCTGGTGTATAAAGTTGTACTGCTTGTGGCAGGGGCGGGTTTTACTGCCTTGTTGATTGGCAAGTCAAGGAAAAGTCTTGGTTTCGTCTCTAGGTCTATTGACGATTAGTACGACCTAGTAAAGAAATCGACCCCGTCGCCCTGCCTCTTTGGCTGATAAGTTAGGAGCTGCGACCCTTTGGGATCGCCAGGTCCAATGGGCAACTTCTGGTTGGTGCGTGTCGTTGCACAGTCGCGAAAACCATTCTTTCACGCACCCAGGGTGGAGACCTGAAACGTCCGAAAACCTGAGATAGAATAGGTGGTAACCGCTAGACGCGGATTTAGCCAACCACATATTTTTTTCATCTCACTTATTACAAATTCAAGCTATTTCGTAGGCTGGCAGATTTTTATTATTTCAACATTTCATACTATGTATATCCCCATATTCAAATCTTCGCCCGACCTTGGCGTTGAGTCAGACGATGTGTTTCGTGACAACACCAGTCTGACTTTGGGAGGGGCTTCCCTCCAACGACAAAGAAGCCCTTTGCCATCTTGGGATCACCCTTCGGGCTACTCTACCTGTGTGTTGTAGGTGGCTCCCACTCTGCTCTCTCAGAGGCTCCTCTCTGAATTAGGGGTCTCTTTCAGCTCTTTCTAACAGAGAGAGTGTTTCACCCTCTGCAAATGATATGGGTTTGGGGGTTCCTCCTTACACCCTTTTGGAGAGTTGCCTCCAGGCAACACTCTACTTGCGGCGGGTCCTCCTTCACGTTCTCAGAGGCTCCCAAAAAGCACAGCGAGGCAAATAACGCGCCACCTCGGTTTCCAGGGCGACCGATGGGGGCAATTGAACCACCAACCTCCGTAGAGGGGGTAATACGAGGTGTCGCACCCTTTTCCTTTTCCATACACCTCGTAGATCCAAGGATCGTGAGACTGATAGGAGTCGGAAGGCCCGATCACGCCTTTTCCTTAATGGAGGTCGGCAGGCAAACCTCACTAATATTTGTGACAGACCCTAGGCTCACTAACGTGTTGTGACGCCCCCACCCCCTTCCAAGATGTTGGATACCCGACATCTTGGTGTGGGGGGGGGAGTAGAGATGATCCCAGAGGTGACCCTGCCCAAGATGCTAGGGTCTCCCTTAGGGTGAACCCTGGGCTCGGTGCCTCGGAGCTTCCCCGAAGCAAAGTAACGTGTATGTCCTAGAGAAGGATTTTTTTTCCTTCTAGTACCCAATCTGGCGAATGCCTACTTGGGCATAAGTTGCCATACACAACAGAGCATAATACTATTGGCTATATAAAAAAACAAATAACAGAAAAACAACTAACAATATGTAAATAACAAATAACAACGCTAAAAAAGGACAAAGGTTAAAAGCAATTAAGTGCAACGAGAAAAAGCAAAAAGGCAAGAAGGAAGCGTGCTCCGGCGTCGTGGGTAGCCCCGCCAGGCGCGGGAACATGCGACCTACAAAAAGAAACACACACAAAAGGCCAATGAAGCGGTTCTCGGGCATTGATGCATAAACTCATCCACACTTAGGACACCCATCTCCAGCTCGTCGATCAGGTCGTCAAGGTCTTGACCTCTGGGATTAATAGAGTAGCCTCCACCGAGGGAGAGTCTACAGTTCAGATCTCCGAGCAGGAGGACGGGCATCGGCCACGAAGGAGCAAAAATCCCTAACGTCAAAGTCGTCTGACGTGGAATGTACGCGGGAATTAGAGTATACCTCCTATCCAGGTGCAGCTGCACAGCTACTGCCTGAAAGTAGGTATCTAAAGCAAAGAGAAGAACGGAGACATCCTTCTGCCCGGCCCCCATCCTGTGGTGATAGAGTCGCAAAAACCTTATACCCCGCGAGGGTAGGCAGGCAGCACGCGCCCAGCGTGGTCTCATGAAAAAGTTAGCTAACGAGGAACGGGAGATAACGAGCCTCCGCAGCTCCTAGCAGTTGGCCAAGAGTCCAGGTCAATTCCTTTGGGGGAATATGCCCTCCAGGCCTATCTCGAAGGAGAGGCAGGGAGCCTCTTCGAAGAGAATAACTTCACGGGAATACCCGTACGCTTCATGGAGGCAGAGCTACGTGCGCTGTTGCCCGGACAATGCGCTGAAGGCGCTGTCGCCTTCGAGGGCTTATCGGGAGCGGTTGAGTTCACTATGCAAGTATTTTTCGTCCCTCCGCCTCGAAACCTTCGGCAGGTGGGGCGGCTTCGGAGGCAAGAGTCCCTCTTTTAGAGGATCCACCCTCTCCGAGCTACCCAGCCTACCACCTGGTGTGGGTGGAGGGTCTAACGACTCGGTGGAGGCACGCGGGCGTTTCGCCTTACAGGAAGCGGTCACGTTAGTGAAGAAAGGGGAGCCCTGGTTTTAGCCAGGGCTGGGTGTGAACACTTTATGCTGTCAGCTCTACTAGGGGAGCGCCCGGGGTGGGTAGAACCTGCAAAAGGATTGCGAATGGGCACGGAAATGACCGCGCTCGTAGGCCTAGAGGGGCCAGGAGCAGAGGGTGTTTTTCTTAACATTGAAGCATAAGACGTCCCAGGCAGAGCCCGGCGCGCCAGGCCCGAGTCCTTAGCCTCGCGAAATGAGAGACGATCCTGGGCCTGAACGGCCAGGATTTCTTTCTCAAGGAGATACGAACCACATTGCTTCGAAAAAGCGATATATGTCTCTCCCCGAATGCCTTTACGCGGTAGCGATATCAAACGGCACGCACCGGCTCAGGAAGCTTATCACAGTTGAACGTGCCGAAGAGTAGGTGTTGGTCTCGAGGCCCCTCCGTTTTCTCATTACACGTTCGACTTTAACCACCCCATGGTCACCCAAATCTAAGGTGATATCATCTATGGAGTAGTCAACGAGTTCCCTCGCATAAACTACTCCTTTCACGAAGTTCATGGTAGAGTGCGGCGTCACAATCACCGGCGTGCCATCAAGTGTCTGAAGGGCACTAATCATGGCCGCGTCTGAGGGATTCGACGCATTTGCCAGAAGGCTACCGTCCGAGAAATGGGTCACATTCGGCTCTCTACCAATCACGCTAGTTAAGACTCTCCTCTGTTGGATTATATTGCCTTTAGCCAATATGTCGCTATCAGTGGAGCGAATGACGAGTAAGCGTTTGAAGCCAGCGGACTCGAAAACGCAAGGTAGCCTCTGAATGAGGGTGCTGATATAATCGACGCTCCACTCTGCGCACTTTTGGGCTTAGTCTGGTGCTCCTCAACCGGGGAGCAACGGGCCAGACGTGCCGATCTTGGCTTAGCTGCTTGCCTAAATGACAGCAGACCCGTCTGTCCCTGCAGCTCCCGCGGAAGGGGAGGAGCCTCCTATCTTTTTAGTGTTCTTTCGGTTTATTTTCTTTTTATGAGAGGAGGGCGGGGAATGAACACGCTTTTCCTCTCCGCCGGCCGAAGCCTCTAGGCAAGATGGACCGGCCTCCGCAAGATCCTTCTCTGATATGGAGAAGCTCTTGGTTATCACACGGGTATCAGCCCCTGCACAGGGGCGGACTCGGGTTCAGTGCTTAGCACCAAGCCCGTGTTCGACCCCATGGAAGGTCCTACTATCTGGGACTGGGTCACCTCATTGACCATGTCTATCTCAGGAAGGTGCCTCCATGTGGCCATCCCCTTTCAAGACATCACTGATCCGATTCGAGGAACCTTTTTACTTGACTTAGTAGAAGGGGCAGGTATACTGAGCCCCTGCAAGTTACTCGGGCACGCACGTAGGACGTTAGAATGCTTTGGGAATGGCCTTTCCGATCCTTAAAATCCTAAGATGTGGTGAGAAGGGTTGAAGAGTGCCCAAAACTATCTCCACGAAAAAAACTGAGTGACGACTAGCCCTTCCTTGGTTCTTCGAAAATCACTCAATTCTTTTCTGGACGAAAATGTAGTCAATTTCCTCTCGACTAACGAAGACGTTAACAATTAACGTACTGGACGGCGGTTTCAGACACAATCCGCTTGTGAACTTCGAAGTATCGAATATATACTCTAAAATTATCTAGGGGGGAGAGAGATTCATCGTCAACAGACTTCCTTAATCGCCTTAGGTCGCGATAAGGGTCCATAGTGGGAAGTCGCGATGCTCCCTTGATGGTCTTTCCATTGTTCTAATTTTCGCAGTATATAGGGCAGATAAATGCAGCGCTGCGAACGCCATTGTCTGCGACAATGGCGTTTCGCCTTCGTGCGAATTGCTTAGGGCAGACGGTTAACGGCGAAGTGGGAAAATCAAGGAGGGGGGGGGCTGAAAACTGAGGTACCGGAGAAGGTGGGAAGAGAAAAAAAAATTCTTTTCTCTCCCCTTATTCTTCCTCACTCCTCCCTTTTCAGGAAGATATTTTTTTTCCACAAGGCGGGTGCGAAAAAAAAAATGTCTCGAACTAGTTTTTCTTCAAGGGGGAGATGCTATAAAAATTGAATTAGTGAGACGAGATACAAACAAAATTCGGACATGAGCGGGGTTAGCAAATAATAATAATTATTTCAGACTATACGCACAGGTACAATAAAAAAACAAACCAGAATTAAAATTAAGCCATACAACACATTGGATATTTAAATAAAAGAAAAAAAAATGAACCATTACTAAAGACACACTACAAACAGAGAATAATTATACAACACTTCAAACAATTAACCTATATATATATATATATATATATATATATATATATATATATATATATATATATATATATATATAAACAAATCAGCAAACATATTTTCAAGGAGATACGCTAATGGTATCTTTAATTTATGGCAATAGAATCTTCTAGGGAATTTCTGCTTAAACTATCCTCTAAATAATCTTGAGTACCCTTGATATACCCAATACGGAATTGATATTCCATGAGCAACAGACCCCATCCCATTAGTCGTCCATTTGACTCTTAAAATTACGAAGGTACGACAATGGCTTATGATCACTCTCAACTACGAATTCGGTTTCAGTAAGGTACATTCTAAAATGTTGAATTTACCATACTATAGTTAAAGCCTCGAGTTCAATGGTAGCGTAAGCCTTCTCGCGGGCAGACAGCTTCCTGCTCCCATACGCAACGGGATATCCTCTTCTATCGTTTCCATACTGCATGAAGGCACAACCTATGCCATCACAAGAGGCATCAGTACGAATCCCAAACTTTTTGTTAGGATTCGGGAGTCTCAAAATAGGAGCAGAGATCAGCTTCTCCTTTAGCTGGTTAAAGCTAGACACCACGGGAGAAGTCCAACTGACAAGATCGGGTCCCATTTTGTTTAATATATCATTAAGTGGTAACGCTATAGTTGCGAAATTGGAAACGAAGCGCCTGTAAAATGAAGTAGACCCAGAAATGACTGCAGCTGCTTCTTCGTCCGGGGAAGTGGCATTTCAGCTATGGCTTTAACTTTGTCTTCTTGGGGGACAATCTGGTTCTTTACTATCTTAAAACCAAGATATTTAATCGTATCATATGCGAAATGACATTTCGACGGGCCTATCGTGAGTCCGTGTGTGCGCAAATGGATTAACAAAGCGCGAAAGGACTGTACGTGCTGGTCCCATGTACGGGTGGCAACGTACACGTTGTCAAAATAAAAGCTTACGCTGACTAGGCAGTCTACAATTCGACGCATCATTCGATTGTAGTTTTCACACGCAGTTACCAAACCAAAGGGAAGACGGGTAAACTGCATTAAACCTTTCTCTGTAGCAAAAGTTGTAAAACGCTTAGAAGATTCGGAGAGCGGAATCTGATGGTAGTCCTTACAAAGATCAATTTCGAAGATGAATTTTGTATCTTCGAAAAGATGTAGGTTTTTATCAATCAAAGGTATGGGCTCGGCGTCGAACTCGGTGACTGAATTTAATTTGCCAAAATCGATGCACATCCTAAATGATTGATCGGCCTTTCTGACGATCACAATTGGGGCACAAAAGTCAGATGAGGAAGGCTCGATGATCCCCAACCTGAGCCAATTTTCTACTTCGGCGTTAAGCGCGGGGCGTAAATGAACGGGAATAGAGTAAGGCTTATTTCTTACTGGTTCTTGCGTTTTTAAAACAATTTCCTGACTGAATTGGGTTGAACAACCTGGGGTTTTGGAGACTACGTCCGAGAATTCACTTAGTAGGCTCGCCAATTGAGCCTTCTCAGTGGCTGGGAGACGGGGGTTAAAATCGAGCTCGGGGGCTGAGTCCGATTGGGGGAAAGGAGAGATGGCAAATGTATTCATCGTCTGCCTCCACGCAGACCGTTTGAACGAGGCAAAGTCGGTCCGACCGGTTAAGTTGCCTTTAAGATGAGTTCTTCGTCTGAAGCGACCATATTATTAACGCATGCGCATGGGTGGTACCTTTTTAACAGGTTGACGTGGTACACTTTATTACCTGAGCGAGTCTGAATTAAGTAGTCGGGGTTCTACTACTGAAAAAGCTCCTTTCTACTAAGATAGGAGCTTACTATACTCAGAAGGCAACAGCAGTGGTACTCCTCATCTGCATCTTATTTCCGTGCTTTGGATTTGATGTCCAAATACGTTCTGTAATTTTTATAAATTCACCTTAGAATTCTTGAAGGCGAGGTATGCACAGTTTTCTAGGCAAACACGCAAATCCAACACACACGTAGGAGAACTTAATCTCCTCATCAAACTTGGGGTTTGACCATAATTCTTTTAGGATGCTCATCGGCCCGCGGACGTTTCGTCCATACAATAGCTAGAACGGGGCAAATCCGAGCGTTCAGGGTAGGATTTCTCGACACGCAAATAAAGCCACGGGGAGGTAGTGGTGCCATTCTCGCGGTTGGGCGTGGCACAATTTCTTGAGAACTGATTTGAGAGTCCCGTTTAATTTCTCGCACATCCCATTTGAGGCGGAATGATAAGGCTTTGAGAAAAGGGGTTTGACCAGCAGGAGCTTTCCTACATACTCCCTCAATTCTGAAGTGAATTGACTGCCTCTGTCCGATAGGATCTCCTTCGGGATTGCTACTCGGCGAAAAATAAAAATTAACGTCTCTGCACACGAAATACTCTCAATGATCTTGAAGGGGACCGCATCCGGAAAACGAGTGGCACAATATACGAGGGTCAAAATATAGGAATGTCCCTCACTAGGCGGGGAACGGAGAGGGCCGAACAAATCGATCGCGACCTTGAAGAAAGGTTCAGACACGATTGGGGTATTCTGAAGGGCAGCGGGGGCAACACGATCTTTGGCGGTGAGCTTTTGGCAGATGTCACAGGACTTACAAAGGTCGGATATTTCTTTGACAGCGCCTGGCCCAAAGATATATTTGAAGACGCGCTGGGCCGTCTTATTATGGCTGAAATGCCCAGCCATTAAACCGTCGTGAGCCATCTGCAGAACTTGACCTACATACATCCTGGGTACACACAGAGTAGTGACCTCGGCGTTATCTGATCGATGTAGCAACGAATCTTTTTCAATGTAGTTAATTCTTCTATTCCCTCGAACGGTTTCGGTTTCCTTTTTTCTGGCCTCCCACAAGGGTTGCAAACAAGGGCAATTCTTTTGAGCTTAAGCAAACTGATCATTGATGGATAACTCGACGTTCGGGGTTGACGAGGACGTTAAAGGTACCGGGGTAACGATATCTTTCGCAGCTTGGGCCCTGGTGATCAGTGGTTGCGCGATGTCCGATAAGAACAGAGCAAAACTTTATCGGGGCAGCGACTACATCGGCCCATCCTGTGAAATACTGATACTGTATGCAGCACTTTACCAGAAGAAACTTAGTGGCACGACCTAAAAAGTCGTGAGCGATCACAAATCTCTTATGCTAGGGACTTACTGGGGGCAACAGCTTGTCCGAGACTACTACGCATGTGTTACTCGTGTTTCTTACAAGGATTGACACTCGGCACCCATTTATCGTGCCGTTCTCAAACTTGAGCCGACCGGGGGAGCTCTTATTGAACAGGAAATGTACATGTTATTCCGAGTGAGAAGGAGCAGGTGGCGACTGCGATGTTGAGGCAGAAGAGTTAGGGGAAAGAGAAGCAGTTAACTGGTGGACCTGTTGATTATGGGTGGTCCTTAGCTGCGAGTTCTGGGCGCAGTTATAACTAAGGTGACCAGGGGTGCCACACGTAAAGCATGCGATGGGTGTACGCGGGTAGTGAGACGGCGCAGAACGGAATGTTGGAGGCTTTACGTCTTTTTGTTCACGCTGAGAATGAGGCTTGAGTTTATTGGGCACCTGAATCTTCACGAAGTTGCCATTATTCTTAGCATGGAACTTATTAGGACCAAACTTATGTTTGGGGGACGGGGGAGGGATGACTCTTCTTGATCTCCTTGAGATACAGGTCGTGGGTGGAAGCGTGAAGGTCGTCTTCCTCTACACAGTCTTTAAACTAAGAAGCTCTTCTATCAGTTACGAAGGCCTTCAATTCTCAGGAGAAAAGGGTAGCCATGAGTTGATCCCTTAAAATAAAGTCGCCTAATGACGCATAGTCGTTAGTCACTTGTGAGGAATCCAGCCTAAACTGTAAATTGCGGCGAAGGATGAACCCAAATTGCTTAAACGTTTGTTCTGGCTGTATCCTAGCCGAGCGAAATCTAACCCGATATAACTCCAGATTCATATTAATAGCAGAGAAGAGCTCTGCTTTTAGGGTTGAATAATCCAGGGTTGCTTCCGAGGGGAGAAAAAGGAAGATTTCACGCAGACGAGTGTTCAAGAGGGGCAGTAGACAGGCAACTCCATCTGATTCTAAATCCCAATTGTTGACTTCTAAAAAAATCAGATAAGAACAAAAATCTTCTCCGTCCTTATACGCGGGGAGTTTTAACGAGGGTGGTTGTGGCTGATGGTTACGTGATCCCACAGAAGTCATTTCGACATGATCACGGCTTAATTCTCTCTCGCAGTGTCGTATTTGTTCTCTCTCTTCTGCTTCTCTTTGTCTTTCTTCTCCTTCTCTCTGTCTTTCTTCTGTTTCTTTCTGTTTTTCTTCCGCTTCACTCTGTGCTTGTTCTTTCCTTTCTTCTGCTTTTCTCTATGTTTGTTCTTTCCTTTCTTTCTGCTTCTCTCTGTGCTTGTTCTTCCCTTTCTGACCGTTCGTTTCGCTCTTCCTCTTGAACGTAAGCGATTACGTTCAAGATAGTCCTAGGATCTGTCCCTGCTTATGAAAACGATTGAACAAAGACATACTGAATATGCTGCGTTCGTCTTTCGGCACACGAGAAAGCTTACCAGAACAAGTTAGGCTCTTCCTAACAAATCTAACCTACTTGTAATTAACAATTAACCCTCCTCCCTCAAAAAAAAACTTACTAAAGGTTCCAATTAATTATGCACACCAGAAAAAGAAAATAACTAACGAGTCAACCTGAATCAGGACTGAGTCTTCTGGCAATTTTACCACAGCAAAACCCAAATTTGACGGCTATTATTGCCTATTAACAAGAAAAAATTGTCCCAAAGACCTGACGCCAGTTTATATATATATATATATATATATATATATATATATATATATATATATATATATATATATATATATATATATATATATATATATATATATATATATATATATATATATATATATATATATATATATATATATATATATATATACGCACAATGGCCTAATGGCCCACTGGAATTAAGGCTCCACTTGGGCATGCCTCTATGAGTGCTTTAAATACATAGTTGCTAGGCCAAGAAATATTCAAACACGGCTACAAAAATATACTTTAATAGGACTAAAAATTACATACACATATATGGCAATTTAAATGGCACTGCAATTAAATATTGAAGGTTCACGGTTAAGATAATTGACACTATCAATTGAGTTTCAATCGAGGGATAATTAATTAAGAAATGATCTTACAATTATGCAAGTTCTAGAGCAAAGAGGATCCTTGAGGTTCGACGTGGTAAAGGTGGGAGGAGCGTGGCGAAGCGGGGGTTAAATCCCTTTTAGCTTGATGTGCGGCGAGTATGACCAGGGAGTTAAGTTCGACCTTGAACTTGTGGGCGTCTCACGAAACGCTCAATCCATCTTCTGGAAATTGACGATGGGCCCTCTTATCCTTAAGAAGCAAATGGATAATGCTTCGGGATGGCTTTTGCGATCTTTAAAATCCGAAGAAGTGGTGGGAAGGGTTGAAGCGCGCCTAAAACTATCTTCACGAACAAAACTGAGTGACTGGCGTGCAATTCCTTGGCTCTTCGAAAATCACTGCGAACGGGGCGTGAGGCCGACTAAATTCGTCTGCGATAATGGCGTTTCGCCCTAGCGCGAATTGTTTGGGGCAGATGGTTTACGGCGAAATAGGGCAGTCAGGGAGGGAAGGGGGGGAATGACGAAGAACCTAGGTACCGGAGAAAGTGGGAAGATAAAAAAAAATCTTTTCTCTCTCCTTATTCTTCCACACCTACCCTCCAGAAAAGATACTTGATGTGCCAAGGGAAAGGGCGCAACCAGAAATGTTGAAGGTAAAGCTATGCTTGGCTATATAAATAATATTGACTTATCTATATATAATATTTTGCGCACTAAATACCATTCGATCAATTCTATCCTTGATCGCTTATTGCTGTAACTATTCACTACCCCTGCGGGTAGCTCATTAGTTGTCTCGCATGTGTTAAGTAGTTGCCCACCAAAATCGTACTGAACCGTGAAGTTCAAGCTTCTAACAGTATTTCTTACTACCATTGTAGCTAAGGGTAAACAACTTCTAGTGATCAATATCCTCAAAGCTTTGAAGAATTTTGGACATCTATCAGTTAACCACAGAGTCTCCTACTCCCCCAGCAAAAGGAGACCGAGCTCTTGCAGTTGCTTCTGATAAGTCTCTAAGCGTGATTGACGGGATCAGTTTCGTGGCACCGGTTTGATCTCTTTTTCGCCTCCTGTGGAAGCCGGTTATCAAGAGAAACCGCCCGACGTCTTTCCTAATCTTCAACACAGGCATCTCGTTGATCGTGGGCACTTTGGCATACATCGGTGCTACCGCGCCGCCCCCCACGACGTGCCAGAGATATTGGATGCTTGCCCTCCCAAATTCTGATTTTTGAAGATTCACTGTTAAGTTGGCTTGATATAACGTTGGAACAACATCGTTATTCAATGCAGCTGTACTTTCCAATTATCGGCGAACACTACAAGATCTTCCAGGTAGGCGCACACACCTTCTAGACTCGTGATTACTAGATTAATCATGCTCTGAACGTGTATATATGTAGATACATATATCGACATCGCTTAAGAAGTTGCCAAAGTATCGATGTATCTATATCGCTTTAGGCTATTTTCATGTATAGTTGTATCGGCATCGCTTTATCATATTTAATGTATCAATTCTTATCACTGGGAACTGGTAGATGTGGAAGTCTCGAAAGAACTATATATCTTTATTAATCTTTTGCTTTCTCCTTCAAAAAATTCAAGTTCAAAAAGTGTACATGATATATATTTCTTCTCGTAAACAAACAAACGTTTTTCTCAAATTTATTGCCAAAGCAAAATAAATAAAATAAATCAAGCTGTTTGTTTGAGAGACCTCATAAAGAGATTCTCATTCACACAACTTGCATTAACCATAACTCTAAACCCGAAAATTAAATATAAAATTACTTTTAATTTAAAAGTTTCAAATGATATAACGGGTAGCGAGCATCTCGGCAATTATCACCTTTGCTACAAAAATGATTCATATTTCCTACTCTTGTTCTTCTCGGCTTTTTCCTACCCGGAGTCGACGGTCTTGATGAGTCGTTTAATAGGGTAACCACATAAACTTTTACCTACAACACAATAGTGAAAATAATGAACACCAAGGCTCAGGTGTCATATGAGAAAATAAGTTCTCTTATCTCGTTTTACAACAGTGAAAAAAACTAATCTACATACAGTTAATTAGCAATCAATCAATATGGTCGAGAATTCAATATCAAAACAAATAGTAAATATTTAGGAACAAAGGCAGACCGGGTAAGCGCGATGCTAAATTTACCCTCGACCCGAAAGAACGCACTTCTTGGTGAAGCAGGTACAGGGAGAAGTGTCACACCGTTCATCGGCACAAGTCCATGGGTCGGAAAATCGAGGAATGTTCTTTACTAGCAATTATATACCAATTAAATTAGGTACACCTAAATTCCAATGAACTCCAACGGCAAATGAAACCAAAACACATATATGGAAACCAACAACTTATGAATTAGTAATAGAAAATCCCAATATAAGAGCTTTAGGCTTAAATTTAATGGAAAATAATCAATTTCCAGGCTGAAGACCCAATTGCTACCATCCAAATGTACGGAAGAAAACTTTCTTAGTGAGAGAGTCAAAATGATTTCCCAGACAGAGATTCAAACAAAAGTAGAAAGTGAAAGAACTCAAATCACTGGCTGACTGCTTTGAATTTCAGAAAGAGAATGAAAAATAAATTCCCTCGGCGAGCGGCGAAGTTGCCTTTTTCTTTGGGAAAAAATAATGAAGAATCAGCCAAATTATGCGAGTTGACTTCTCTCCGGGGGCATTGTCAGTATTAAGGGCTATTCGATTTTTAACAAATCGACACTAGCCTAGTGGATACAGCGTAGATTTTCTATCGTCGAGGCGCCCGGTTCAATCCCAAGCGAACGGGCATAAACGTCCACGTGATTGGTGGACGCAAGTTCTTAACCCCGAGCCGCGGGTAGGTCCATAGATCTTAATAAACATGTCATCACAGAAGGCAGCAGAATTTCATTTCAAAATCGACGCTGAAGAGATCTCACTTTTGGTAAAGGAGGAAAAGGTTGAAGAAGGGAGGCTCAAAACGCCAAGTTTTTGCCTCATCAACCCTACGGGGAGAATTTGCCACAGAACTTTACACCGGCACCAAGACGACTTGATGTTGTGCTAACCCCCCCCCCCTCCCTCCCTCTACGGAGTCGCGAAACTGAAATGAACTGATTTGCCAGTCATCTAGTCTCACTTCAACTATGTCGGTCCACTTTGATAGACATAATTAGGGACGTAAAGGAAAGCAGGTTTGAGGATTAGCCCACTGTGGAACTCTACGAAAGAGACCGCCCGGTTACGAGGCGATGCTGAAAGCTTTGGGGAAGAGTTCGCTCTAATCTCTAAGGGTAGCTACCGGCCAAGACCACAGGGGGACACACAACCGTCCCTGTGTAAGTTGGAAACAGCATCGATATCCAAACCCCAGATGGGGCGGCATCCCGGGTGGTGGTAGTTTATTCTATCACTGCCCATCATCAAGTCCGTCACTCATCACCCATCTGAGGGGCCTCGCCCAGGTCCACCCTCCATCATTCATCCCCCCCCATTTGGCAGTTTAGTTCACGTAAGCTTAGCGACGAGGTAGAGGGAGTCTCCAAATAACCCTATACAGAAGACCACGAGGAATAGGTGCATCTTATTGAGCAACAGCAAATTACCCACAACGAGAGCATCTGTGATAACCAAAAAACAGTGCTGAGGGGCCACTCTCAAGAAGAGATGGCCCAAGACCACACGACCCGGATTCCTCTGCGGGTTGTCGATGGGCAACCCATGCCCAGCAGGGAATCCACTCTTGAGGCCGTGTACGGCAAACTGAAAATTGCCATGGTTTGGCTCCTTGACATATCGTCGGGCTATATTGCGATATGCGAAAAGGAGAAGGATATTGAAGATATATCCAAGGAAAAGGCAATCGAAGTCCTTCGAGCCATAGGACTGCAGCCAGCAGTGCCACCCCAGATCCTAGCGCACAGAAGCGTAGTATGCCGCCGGATCGATCCATGGATTGGGCAGCATACCGCGGAAGAAATAAAAGAAGAGATAGAGCTACGGCAGGCCTGAGCTAAGGTAGCCGTGTTCAAGGTGGTCTTCTCGGAGACTACCATGGCACAGAAGGCGAAAGAGCATGGTCTACTAATGTTCAACGCCAAAATTAGCGGAGAGCAGGTGGAAAAGGGAGAGTTCACTCCGGTCCAGTACTGCTTCAAGTGCTATAAGATGGAGTCCCACGCCACCAAGGACTGCAAGGAGCCACAAGAAACGTCCTCCAAATGCAGCCAGCTTGGCCACAATTGGCGCAATTGCGTCAGCACCACGGAGAAATGCGTGAGCTGCGGGCAGGGTCACCGAACAATGGCCATGTCATGCCTTGCAAAAAAGGACGTTAGAAGAAAGAAACAGGACGCCAAAAAGAACGAAGAAACGCGCAGTGCAAACACGTCCTACGCCCAGGCAGCAAGGCAGCCATCTCAGAGGTGGATGCCAGAAAAACATACCTCAAAATTGAGAACGAGGGATCCACGAAAATTATGACGTGCATACTTCACGCGCACGTCATGAATCTGGCTCGCCCGGGCACATTCGCGACTATTCTGAACCAGATGCTGGCGAAAAACGGGATGGAACAAATGTGGTTCCCGGATAACCCCCCTTCTGGGGATGTACTGCATTTGCAGATGGCTCCAAAGGCCCAGCAGTCAGCGAAGCAAGCTAAAACTTGCAAACAGCCAAGCAAAAAAGCGAATAATGAAGCAGTCGAGGCGAAAACTCCTGCTCCCACCCAAATCAAGTCAAGCACGAGGAAACACTCGAACTCGGAAACAAGCAGTTCATCGGAATCTTCAGACTCCTCGGACGCTGAAGCAACTAAACCCCAGGAAAAGAAGGGACAAACGAAGAGAGCGAAGAGATTGCGGGCAAATTATATCAACCTGAGAATATACGCCTGCGATCAATTCCCCTTCCCGGAGGAAATGGAGTCCAGTAGTATCTTCCAAGGTATTAAAGCAAAGATCTACAAATGGGAGTACGACTCTAAGGTAGACCCTGGAACAGTGGAAGAGGCCCTGCTCGAACAGAATGTTATCCTTCATCATAACACATGCGAGCAAATCTCTAACGCTGAGTTCAGAAAGAAGAAGAATGGGAGGAAGAAGAACGTCACCCAGAAACACTAGGTGACAGAAAATGGAGAGAGTAAGCAACAGAATGAGGATTCTGACACTCAACGTGAATGGATGGGAGGAGAAGGCCACGGCATATGGTAACATATTCCGTGTGCTTGACCCCGACATCATTCTCATCACAGAGCACGGTATCGACACTACAGCTGGTCGCATTAAAATACCGGGCTACAGAGTGGTCATGAAGAACCATTCCCAGGAAAGGTTTGATGGTGCTGCAATAGCTGTCAAGAGGAACATCTCCTTTAAACAACTACCAGAACTCGATGAGTCCTTTGTGGCAATCGAAGTACACACCCTGGTAGGAGACCTCGTGATAGCTGCAGCATATCAACCCCCTCGACGAGCATATCTCCCGTTATGCAACTTTTACACACTGTTCGGGCACCGCAGAATGGCATTCTTAGGGGGAGACCTCAATGCCAGATGCCGTGCGGCGGGCTATGGTAGTACCAACGATAGAGGCCGGAACTTGGAACTGATTATGGGAAGAAAGAACATTCAAAGGATAGAGCCGGATTTTCCGACCTATATCACTTCCAGATCAGCAACCAAGCCTGACATAATCTTAACAAGTGAAGGCTTCCCTTTCAACTACCATAGTGAGCCAGGCCCAGCAGTCCCTAGTGATCACATAGCGATTCTCACAACAGTATCTCTCGCACCAATCCAGCTCCCAGCCCCTCTCCGGAAAAATTACGCCCTGGCCAACTGGGATCGTTACAAGCAACGACTCAGTGACTATGCACCAGCCGACCTCAGCACGGCGTCGTTAGAGGAGATTGACAGGGAGTTGGAGAGGATAACAACGTCCATACTAAACGCGGACCGCGAGAGCATACCCGTAACAGGGTATAAAACACCTCCTCAGCCCAGATGGACAGAGGAGATGAGAGATATCGCTCGCGTTCACAGGGAAGTGTACGAAGAAGTACGACGGGAGGGTTCCAGCCGGGAAAGGAGCTTGCTGCTTCGACGCCTAAGCTCAGAGCTTAGAGAGGCCATCAACCTCCAACAGGAGGAAATATGGAATAACTTGATAGCCAAAGTCGACAGCGAACTTAGCCCGGCTAAGTTCTGGCGCCAAGTCAGGAACTTAAAGGGACTTACACCAAGACCCAAGGCTCGGATAAAGGAGAACGGAGACTACATAGAGAACCCGGTGGTTCTCGAGGATATGTTCAGGAACTTCTGGAAAAACGTTTTCAGGATTACCCCCGAGGAAAACGTTGAGTTCGACCAGGAATTCGAAGGCCAACTGATTGAACAACTAAATCAGGAAATGCATCGCACGCACCCACTACAGCAAGTCAACGAAGGCAGGGAGATGGCGGGCCATGGACGTCCCATAACATCAGAGGACGTCATAACCACTGTAAAATCCTTTCGACAAAAGGCACCAGGCTGGACGGGTATCACCAGAAATAACTTGGTTAACGCCCCACAGCAGATCATTCAGGGAATCATTAACATCTACAACGCTTTCCTGAACACGGGCTACTTCCTGGAAGGTTTCAAGATTGCGAAGGTGATCTTCATACCCAAGGGAGGCAAACCACCTGATCAACTGGTAAACTACAGGCCAATCGCCCTGCTGGAGTTCGTTGCAAAAGTCTACGAGAGACTCCTAGCTGACAGGCTTCAAGAACAACTTGCCGAGCTGGAAGCCCACAACCCTCAGCAGCACGGGTTCCGCAAGGGACGAGGAACGGAAACAGCCCTCGCCCTCCTTGCGGAGAAACTCGCTTGCAGTAAAGTTGAGAGGCGGTACGTAGACGTGGTGCTGCGTGATGTAAAGAAGGCCTTCGATAAGGTTTAGCTGAGAAGATTACAGTACAAGATCCTCAACCTCCAGCTTAACCCACTCCTGGAAAGGATCCTTTGCAACTATATCTCCGATAGGAGAGCCCGAATTTCAATCGAGGGCTGCAAAGGACCCGAATTCGAACTCGAGGTGGGAGTTCCACAAGGCAGCTGTCTCAGCCCTCTGATGTACCTCGTGTACACTATTGACCTGCCTGCTCCAGTGAGGCACGATTCGATGTATCTGCAATACGCAGACGACATCACCCAAATCATTCTGAGTTCATTCAGGAACTCTGGAAGTCAGGCGAGGGCGACAGCTGTCGAAATAGAGAATATCAATAGATATGAGAAGAAGTGGAAAATTAAGACCAACCGCCAGAAGTTCACTATCATTCCTATGAACCCCTGGAAAGTAGACGACGTCGTCGTCAATAACGAGATTTATCCGTACTCCAACGAGGGTAAAGTCCTGGGCTTACGACTCTTCAAAACTGGATACAAGACGCACATAAATACCAGAGTCTCCCTAGCCAAAAGAGAGCTGAGGAAACTTTACAGTTTCCGAGGCCTCAGCGTGCCTAACATCAAAAGGCTGTACATGGCCTTGGTACGCTCAGTCCTGGTGTACCCGGCCGTGATCACGCAGATAGCGAGCTGTACCTCTCTCAGAATGATGCAGAGAGTACAGAATAAAGCCACGCTGCTGATCACTGGCACGCGAAGGATCGACCGTACTCGGCAATCGATTCTTCACCAAAGAATCGGCCTAAAGCCGATCAACACGGAGATCCAAAGGCTAGGGAGAAAGACTTGGGACAAGTTAGATCAAGAAATACTCCCAAACATGAATCTGAACATCAACATTCGTGCAAACCGTAGGCGCGCTATAGGTAGAACTGCTCTGTTCCCTAGCAGTAGAACCTGCGCGAGAGAAGTGGTGCAACCTATGTTTACGTAGTAATAGTCCACTTCTCTAAAGCACATTGATCGTAAAACTTAAAAATTGACAACTAGCTCAACCAAATAGACAATTATAAATAAGAGTTGAAAAAAGAGGCGAAGTGCCCTCTTTTCATATATATATATATATATATATATATATATATATATATATATATATATATATATATATATATATATATATATTTTTATAACGGAGGAAACTGGCTGTCAAAGACAGTCAGCTACTTTTTGACGGAGGAATTTTATATTTTTAAAAATAATCAAGAAGAATGCTATTGATGCCCTAACACCAGGGCAAACTAGAAAACATATTCACACCTTTATATACCTACCACACAATTTCACCACTTTAACCTAAATTGTAAAATTGTAAATTGCATGTCATCACAACATAGTCAATCTCAACTCTCGTCTTCACAACACAACACAAATACTTCTCGGTACCCACTCACCTCTTAAAAAAACGCCCAATGCAGCATGGATTGCCGGAGGAGGGGAGCACCATACGCTCAATAAACAAGTTGGTTTGTACAGAATTGTTGGAATCTTTATTGATAAAATCGCCCAGGGCACCATATAGGCTAGGACCGCCACTGGTTAGTATTATTATTCAGTTGGGGGATGGGGGAGCTAAGAGATGGATGGCGTTACCTACAATTACAATCTTTCTTCAGTAGTATTTTTCCCAAACTTATTAAAGTTTATATTTACCACGGTGGGATAATAAACATGAGAAACAATGAGTATCACATTACGGAATAGGCTTATGCTAGAGTAGAGGGCCTATGTTTGATCAAATTGAAATTAATCCGATGAAAGTTGTTGAACAGGATATAATTATTTTAAGTATCACACACTCAAGCAAGGGCCGAAAGCGTATCAGCCACCATAAGTCTAACGAGTTACTTCCTTACTTGAAGCAGTGCTGTAATTAACGATACAAAGGCATAAAATAATCTAGTTGATTCGTGACAAGAAACTGTTCATGACGAGTTATTTCTTGCGATGGAGTTTCGTCATCTGAAATTGCGTGCTTCGCGAGCAAATTATTGAATTCATACGCTCTTTAGTAGGGACTTGCCCTTGAGAAGTCTTTGTAATTCTCCAATATTCTTGATCCTCGAGTTACACTAGTACCACAATAGGCTTTATTTTAATCTATATATCTTTAGGATCGGTTGCGTTTTATGGTTCTGGTCGCTTGTTGTGTGTTTTTAGGTGTTGGTATGTTACGCGTTAATTAATTATTAGCTTAGGATAAGTTAGTTTGGGTGACTATAGTTCATAACCTAAATATAAAATAAAGAATCCTAAAAAATCACTAAGGAAATAAGACGCATAAAAGTCAATATCCTATTTTTGTTGGCAATGTTTTCTTTTTTCCACTCATGTTGATAAGAGATCCAAGGAGGAGAGAACGAGCTAGAGAGAGAAAAAAAAATATGGTTCGTATATTCTACCTACTATTCGTGTACTATAAATATGCCTTTTGGAAGGGTATTATGAGTATAATCTTTCACATACTTACATTTCTCCACTTTCTTTACGAACAACTTTTCAAAAACTTTCTGACGATGTTGTGCTTTGTTTCTCTCTATATTTAAATAAATACGTTTCCGTTTAACTCGCACATGCTGATAAGAGAGCCGAGAGAGAGAGAGAGAGAGAGAGAGAGAGAGAGAGAGGAAATTGGGGCTTGTGATAAATTACAGTTTAGCTTAGGGTTTCTCGCCCAATGAAAAATAGGGAGAGCAACCCGAATATTTCCTCCTAATTGGTTTGTTTATCAAAGGAAAATAAAAGCCTGCAGCAAGAAACATGATTGAAATTCAGGGTGGATTTATTATATAAGGGCAGAAATATAGCGGAGAAATAAATAGGCCACCAGTCAGCCGAGATGGAAACGCCCTGTCGTAAAGGAAAGTATGAAATCATTTTACAAATGAATCACACTCGAAAGATAAAAGAATCTCAAATTGTAAGAACTTATCAAATACTAAAAACTAGAATAAATAGAATGAATTTATATATGAAATTATATAATAAAAATAAAGGTAGAAAAATCTACACTACATTAATTAAAACAAATTGAGAATAAGTTGGGAATAAGCCTTAAAATGAATCTTTAATTAATATAAATTTAATATATTTTCAGAGGAAAGTTACACATGATTACAAAATAAGAGGCGGGAGTTGATAATTATTTACTTAGTAAGCAACCAATTTATCTTAGGCCCAGAGAGGTTTTGAAGCGATTCAGAGAAAAGGCTAGGGTCGAGGGAGGTAAAAAAAGTTTGAAAACTTCACAGAATTGAAAATAGTGACGTTAATTTCGAAAGGCGATTAAATGCGAGGTTTTGAGATACTATGCTGCTCTGTTTAGCTTGTTTCAGATAACAGTGTTACTATCCCTTTCACTATACTTGTTTGTTTTTTATCCAACCTTCCCTATGTCTCTACCTCCCTTTAACCTTGGTTAACAAATGTTCTTTTTACAGTTAAATTTAGATTATCATAATGATGTGACTTCGAGATCTGCTGTTCCCGAGAGCCGATGTCCTTTGCTCGAACACCGGGGTTGGGGGGGGGGTAGGATAAGGAGGGGAATCAAAGGATAAAGAAGTTACATCAAGAAGCGGAGCAAAATCCAGTCACCCTATTTATTAAGGGCCTGAGAGTTCCATTCAAAGACACCCGTAATTTGCCTCCACCTACCTACCCTACCTCCCCCCTCAAAATGGCGCAGGGTTCCAGAAAACGGAATTAGAACGAATTTTAAAATTCGGTGTCAGTTAAGTCCGTTGGGAATCTTTTGAATTCGTTTTTTTTCAATTTTATTTTTTAATTTCCCAGAAAATTAAAAAAAGAATAAGGTAATTTAGTCTAATTATTTCGTTAAATATCGTTTAAAGGCGTTATATATTGTGACCTTCAAATCTGTTTCGCCCCGCAGCCCTTTCCTTCAGTCCTGTGTGCCCCGTAGCTCGTTTCTCCCCAAGGGAATGTGCGGGCATGTCCTTGTTGCTCTCTGCCATGTTTTATTCAAATCGAGAGCGCAAACCAACCAGGGCATCTCGCAAAATTATGTAAAGAGAGACCTGTCAAGAAAGTGGTGAAATAAGTGTGTGGAAGATTAATAGCTGCTGAAGATCCCCCTATGAGCGTTGAGGCTAGGAGGGCACAGAATTCTACAGATGATTCTCCGTGTCACCCACGCTACACGTGAGTCTCATGCGGGGTTCAGGATGTGAAAGCGGCCTTTATCTCGCCCACGTGCCCACATGTTGGCCTTATATCTGCGCCTACACATGTTGCATCATTCTGCCGCGATCTTTCGTTCTTTTCCTGGAAGCGCCCCCACCCTGTTTCCCCCTTTATCAAGGGGGAAATAACGCCCAGGCGATGTCCCCAGACCGACAACCCCTACGCCTAGCTCTGCTATTGGGGTCGCGCCGAGAGCCTCAGGGTATACAGCCAATTTCAACAACAGCGGAAGAAATGTAGATCTGCTAATAGTAAGAGGCATAGTTGAGAGGATTGGACCGGAATTTCCTAGTACATCGGCTTAAGAAGAGCAACTAAACCAGATATCGTGCTGGCCTCCCCTAAATTCCAATATAATTATTTGATAGAAAGAGGCCCACCCACCATTAGCGATCACGAAATGGTGGTAGTGACATCCTCCGCAGACCCTGTACAAATAAAATGCCCAGTCAGAAAAAGCTTTAAAAATGCTAACTGGCGCAGCTACGCAAAAGACTTAACAAATTATCAGCAACCAAATTTAAACGATGCAAACCTGGAAGAGATAGATGAAGCACTAAACAACATGATGAAAAAGCTGATAGATACAGACAAAAATCATATACCCAGAACAACGTTTAGAACATTGCCACATCATCAGTATAAACTTAAGAGAAAAGATAGAGCGAGTTGGTCCAGAAAGAGGTGATAGAGAATGCTTCCTCAACATGACGGAAATGAACGCAATAATTATGACAGAGAGAGGCATAAGATGGGACCAGATAGTAGACGGGATAGACTCCGAACTAAATCCTACCAAATTTTGGCAAAAGATCAGCATGGTGAGAAGAAATAAAAAGCCGAAAACAAAAATAGCCATCAAATATAATGGAATAGATGCGCTAGAACCAGAACAAATTGAGGCCGCGTTTAGAGAACATCGGTATAACGTTTTCAACATATCACCTGAAGAAAACGAAGATTTTGACCGTGACCATGAATTTAGAATAGTTGAAGAGATTGATAGAAATAAAAGAGAAATAACACCTAATCACTCTGTTTCCGATACAGTATTGATGGAATTAAAAAATACTCTAAACAATACCAAGCAAAGAGCTCCTGGAGACAGGGATAACCCGCGAAAACCTGGTAAGAGCACCAGATGTATTTCTTGCCAAAATAGTAAAAATCTTCAATGCGGCATTAAGCGCCGGGTATTTTCCTGACGCCTTGAAAAGAGGGAAAATAGTATTTTTGCACAAACCAGGCAAGCCCCCTGACCAACCAGGAAACTCCAGGCCGATAACTCAACTAGAAACAGTGGCCAAATTACTTGAAAAATTGATCGGCAGGAGATTGAGCCAACCCCTAGAATACAACGATCTAATTCTTAGCCACCAACACGGGTTCAGGAAAGGTAGAAGTACCGAGACGGTACTGGCCGTAATGGTAGAAACAATAGCCCATTCCAAATATGACAGAAACTACACAGATCTGGTATTAAGAGATGTGAAGAAGGCTTTTGATAAGGTCTGGTGAATAGGGCTAAAATACAAGATCAAGAGATTAGGACTTCCACCTATGCTAACAAAATGCACATGTGACTACATCACAGACCGAACAGCATTCATCAACATAGAAAGAGATATTAGGGACCCGAATTTGAAATCAATCAAGGCGTTCCCCAAAGACGATGTCTCATTGGACATTGGACATAATAAGAGATGAAATTTAGATAGAATTAGAGAGAAAATAGTAAGAGAGTAAAGTGGTTAAGAAGTGAGTTTAAAGAATAGATGATGTGTAGAAGACAGAATAAAAGATCCCTGGTGAAAGGGTAGCTCTGTTTGTGGTATTTTTGGATTCTTTTTAGTTATAAACTATAAGATTTATAGTTTATTTAATCAAATCAGCATAGCTAATTTGATTAAGGGTTCTCATCTTGATGATGATTTTTATTTTGGGGCATTCAAGCCTTTATTAGAGACGGGGTTTTTACATCCCGCTTTGGGTTTTTGAATAAATTTTTGCTTTCCTAAAAAATTTAGGTTGATTTTGATAATTATTTAATTGTAATTATTATTAATTAAGTGAATTTGTTTTTTAGTGAGGTTGAATTTTAATTAAAAACTTTCACATTACACTGGTTGGTTGAGTCTCGTCTATTGTCGATCACGTAGTGTATATTGGGGAGTCACGTCACTGTCAGACTGTAATTTACTACTTTTAAAAGGTCTTATTTGTCTGTCGGCCTCGATGTCTAGGTGTGTACGAGAGAATTCAGGGGTCAAGCGTGCACCAATGGCTTGCCATATCCTCTTAGCTCTCTCGTGGAGCGCCACGTTGATCGGAGATAATCCAACCGAGGCGTGGAGCTCCCTCTGTTTTTTGTGTTTTCTTCTTCGGGTGTTTGTAATGAGTAAAACCGCCTTGTTCTGGATGGTTTGTAGTTTCGCAATGTGGGTCCTGGCGCACGCATTCAACGGCACCGGGGGGTACAAGAGTCTCGAGCGAATGCACGCATTGAATATCTTGAGTTTATTTGAGCGAGTTAGGTCGATGAACCTATAAAACTCCCTCAAATATCTCTTGCTATTCGCGACTGTCCGCCCGATATGGCTCTTGTATCCTCCTGTGGTGATTTTGAGCCCCAGAACCGTCCCTTCTGAGCAGTAGGGGATTCTATCCCCCTCTACCCGTATATCATTGAAGGTCTTGCGAAACATGGGAATTATTTTGAATTTTGGGGCATTGGTCGAAATCTTCCATTTCCTCTCGAAAGAGTTGATGTTAGAAATCTCCCTAGCCGTATTTATCGTCATAAATTCCCTGTGAACGTAGGCGGCTGTACAAATTTGCGATATATCGTCAGCGAACTGAACGTATATCGTACCTTCGGAAAGAGGTTGTGGTAGGTCACGTGTATATATGTTGTATAAAAGGGGACTGAGACACCCCCCTTGTGGGACCCCAGATTCGAGCTCGAACTCGGGGCCTTTGTGTTCTTTAATCTGTATATACGCTCTCCTCTCCATTATATAATCGCATAGAATCCTTTCAAGAATGGGGTCGAGGCCTACTTGCAGGATCTTAAATTGCAAGCCTCCCTTCCAAACCTTGTAAAATGCTTTTCTAACATCGCGGAGCACCAGGTTGGCATGCCTTTTACTTGCCTTGATGTTTGCAAGTTTTTCCGTAATAACGGCTAGTGCCGTGTCAGTCCCTCTTTTCTTTCTGAAGCCGTGCAGGTTGGCTTCGTCGAGAAAAGAGTTGACCCTATTTGCCAATATCTTCTCGAAGACTTTGCCAGCAAATTCTAAGAGAGATATCAGCCGGAAGTTGGCAGGGCAGTCCGGGGGCTTTCCAGATTTGGGAAGGAAGATCATCTTGGCCACTCTCCACTGGTCGGGAAAATAGCCTGTGTTCAGAGCGGCATTCATGATGTTAAGAAGCCCACTCAGAACATTAGGCGAGGCCTTAATGAAATTCTCCCTGGTCAGCCCCGTGGTACCCGGTGCTCTTTGACGAAAGGATTTTAGTGCGACGGAGAGCTCTTGGGCAGTTATTTTACTCCCATAGCCCTCCATCGCTCTTTCCTACGACACACAATGATGAGGGAAGGTTTTATGTATTTGTGTGTTTAACTGTTGGATAATTTCATTTTCGAAATCCATGTCATAATTGTCATTTTCTTCGGGGGTAATTTTAAAGATTGAAGACCAGAAAGTCCTAAAAATTTCCTCAATCTCTATAGTCTCGTCAATTTCTTTCTCGTCGTGTTTGAGTACAATTTTCTCTTCTGAGAGGGTTGTCCTTTTAATCCAGTGGTTCCCAAAGTGGGCGGTACCGCCCCCCCTGGGGGCGGTGGAAAGATCTTGGGGGGCGGTGAGGAAGAAGGGGGCGGTAGGGGGGCGGCAGTCCGAAGTCAGAAGTTCGAACGTTTGTTTGACGATTTGTACACAACACGTGCAGCAGGACGAGTCAGTGGACGACGCATCAGGGTCCGGTTACCGCACGCCGCTCTGTCCCAGTCAGATCCGACAGCATAGACTACAAAAGCAAAAGCTCAGGTTTGTAATTTCAAGCTTGTAATGTTCAGAATTTTATCTTATAATAAAAACCGCATCCTGGCGGTCAACATCATCTTGAGTTCAAGTCAACATGAAATTGGGGACTCGCCAGAACGCGCCGTGTTGTGTTGTGTTGAGCTGGTTAGGGTGGTGCATTCACTGATATATATTGTTACGAATGTATATGACTTTGTACCTGTGTGTGCATGTGTTTGTGTGTGTGTGCATATATGCGTGTTCGCGCGTGTGTCATTGTGTGGGTGATCACGTCCGCCACCATTTTCTGTGAGTAAATGGAAGAAAATGAATACGTGAGCATTTTTTTTTGCATTTTGTGTATAGAAAGAACAGAGAGGGACTGCCGTAATACGGCAGACGGGTAGTCAGAGAGGAGCGTTGTGGAAAATAATTAAGAAAGGGACAGCGAGAGTAGATAGGTCGGTGGCTATACACCGAAGCGAGGTGTTGTAGTGAGGGTGTGGGTTATGAGGTAATTGACTGGGCGAGGGATGGGGGCAAGTCAGGGGGGGAGGCTTACAGTCCATCCGGAAACGCGTTATTCATGATGCCTTATTGGGTTATGCGAAGAATGGTACGGGTGGCAGGTGTTCGTGGGCCGCGGGATATCGCGGCGCCATCGCGTACCTTCTTACATGTAGCGAGGTGTAAAGTGGGTCTGTTGTGAGTTTTTCAAGTTGTTTTGTAAGTCTGGTGTGAGCGTAGGTGTTGAGAGGAGTTAGTTTGTTGTTGTTGTGTAGTGCGTCCATTCTCGAGTACAGCGGCGAACGGCAAGCGCGCTTCAGAGCAGAGTTCTGAATGCGCTGAGCCTTTCGCTTCCAGGTGTCACTCGAGGCTACGAGTGACAGTGGGGCGTACGTGAGAATGGGACGCACGAGTGCTTTATATAGGTGTAGTTTTAGTTTCTTGCTCGCTGAGTAGAACCTACTCAGCGATGTGTTTGTACGTGAGGCTCTTGCTTGTATTATGTTCTGGTGTAGGTTGAACCTGAGGGATTTGTCGAATGTTACCCCCAGGATTTTGGTGCACTGTGTATATGCGAGCCTTGTTGGGTTTTGGTGGATCATGTTTGGTGTGTGTGAGTAGATTTGTAGGTTGTGCATGAAGTGATCTCTAGCGCCGTAGAGTGTCATCTGTGTCTTCTGAGGATTCGTGGCGATCAGCCATTTGTCCTCGTAGTCTGTCTTCTCGTCAAGTATTCTTTGTGCATGGAGCGCGATTTCTTCGGGGGCCCGACCGCTGACGAGAATGGTCTCGTCGTCGGCGTAGGCCACTATGTAGGTGTGAACGCAGTTTTCTGGTGGGCGTGGGGTG
Organism: Ceratothoa steindachneri; assembly: GCA_963969495.1. Classification (NCBI taxonomy): domain Eukaryota; kingdom Metazoa; phylum Arthropoda; class Malacostraca; order Isopoda; family Cymothoidae; genus Ceratothoa; species Ceratothoa steindachneri. Next base: position 68,002,422 of record OZ018323.1, on the reverse strand, counting down.
TCGTTTGTGAACATGATGTAGAGTGTGGGTGCCAGAACGCTACCTTGGGGAACGCCTGAGCGTGGTGTGAAGGGTCTTGATAGGGTGTTGTTATATCTTATGTGGCATCGCCGTCCAGTGAGGTAGTGTGAGAGGAGCCTTCTGGTGCAGAGAGGTAACTCCGTGTTGTTGGCGAGTTTCCAACGGAGTCCCTCGTGCCACACCTTGTCAAAGGCCTTCTCCACGTCCTTACTGACGGAGAGAGTCTTTTGGTGTATCTGTCGTTTCTTTTGTATTCTGTCGTGTACGATGGTCACGGCCGCCTGAGTGGATCTGCCTCTCCTGAACCCGTATTGATGGGGGGAGAACCAGTCCCTCTCTTCCAGGAACTCCCGTAGGCGGCAGTTGACCATACGTTCGAGTATTTTGCCTAGGTGCTCTAATAGAGCAATAGGCCTGTAATTGTTTGGGTGTTTTGGGTCTTTGTGTTGTTTATGAAGGAGTATATTGTGAGAGACTTTGAATATTTTGGGAAAGTGGCCTGAGGCTAGAGAGGCATTGAATAGGTGTGTGAGGGGGGGGTATATGTCTGCGGGGAGGTTATGTATCAGTGTGGCCGGTAGGCCGGAGGGGCCGGGGGCGCGTTTTGGTGTCGATTTTATGTAGTGTTTTGTTTCCTCGACGGTGATTGGAGTGGTAAGTGTAGACGTGTAGTCGAGCACCTCCATGCGTATCAGGGGGGCAGGCCTCAGCTCGTGAGCATGAGTCCGGCACCATTCCTGAATGTCTTGGAAGTGCTCCTGCGCATGTGGTTTTGGTGGGTTGTGGGTGTGTACTGTGTCCCAGTGGGACCTGAATGCGTCGAGGATGTCGTTGGTGTCTGTGAGTGTGTGGTTGTTTATTTTTAGTGTTATTGGTTTGTGTGGTTCCGTACCCAGCATCCTTTTCACGTGCCGCCAGAAGAAGGAAGGGTCCATGCAGCGGGTGTCGTCCGCAATGCGGACGACCTCACGCCACTGCCGGTTCCTATCTAGCTGCACGCATTGAAGGATGCGGGCACGTAGCTGGTTGATGTTCTGTTGTCGTGGGCCTCTGGTGTAGTGGTTGTTGTACTGTGTGATAAGTCTCTGTGTGTGTATTGAAAAGGTGAAGTGTTTTAGGCAGGTGTAGTTTTTGTGTGGTGAGTGTAGGTTACGTGCGGTGGTGATGGTGTCTAACAGTGAGCACCAGTGGTGGTCTATTTGTCCTGGATTGGTGTTCTCCAGGTCGAGGTTGTGTGGTGTGTTTGTGGATATGTGGCTTCTAAATTCAGCCCAGTTTGTATTCTTGTAGTCGTATAGAGGTGATGTGGGGATGAGTATGGGGGATGTGGATATGAGAAGGCATATCGGTATGTGGTCTGATAGTACGTGGGGACCGGGTGCAATGTGTGTGTGGAAACGTGTGGCATGGTCGTTACGAAAGACCACATCCGGGGATGTGGTGCCTCCGTGCGTGCCAAAGAACGTGGGGAAGGCAGGGCCGATGTGCTCGCAGCGGTGACGCTGCAAGGCACCGGCCAAGTAACTGCCCGCATCGTTCGTGTTGTTAGAAAGGAGTGTCGGGTGAAAAGCGTTGAGGTCCCCCGCGAAGAAGATGGGTAGATTGTGGTTGGAAAGGGCCCGGAGTGGGACTTCTAAGTTTAGTTGTAATCGTGGTGGTCTGTAATGGGTGGCCACTATTATGGGACCAGAGGTTGTGTCGATTTTGCAGGCTAGAAAGGAGGTGTCGCGTGTGTTGACGAGGGAGTGGTGTATGTTGCGCTTTACTAGGATTGCAGATCCTAGGTGCCGGGCCTGTGGGGATAAGTATGTGTGGTAGCCTGCAATGCGGAGTTTGTTGTTGGGAGGGTGTAGGCTGGTGGAGTTTAGTAGTATGATGTCGGGTCTTTGTGTGTTGAGTACCCAGTTGGCGACCGTATGACGAATACCGTGCCAACTGCGTACGTTTAGTTGTATAACACTAGTGCGACCTATTGTCGTGGTCTAAGTGCGCGGGAGGCTGACTTGCCAGGAATCGTCCCTTTCTCCTTGGTTATAGCCCAGGAGGCGTGAGGGGCGAGTACCTTGACACGTGTAGATGTTTGTTTATGTGGCACGGCCGTGTTATTGGGTGGGGGGGCCGTAGTGGGTGGAGGAGTGTGTTCTGTAGAGGTGGTGGCTTTGGGTGGGGTGGTGTCTTGGTGGGGGAAGTTCGTGGGCGGTGTAGAGCTGGAGGACGAAGGGCTGGAGGCGGTTGGAGAGGTGCAGATTATGAGGGGAGGGGTGTCGGGGGAGAGAGGAGGCGGGGACGACGGAGGGGTGGTGGAGGCAGAGGGGGAGGGAGGCGGAGGAGTTGAAGGAAGGATTGGAGGGGAAGGAGTCTTAGGTGAAGGGGCGGAAGGCGGAGGAGGAGAGGAGTGGGAAGGAGTAGGGTGAGAAGGAGTAGAGTGAGAAGGAGTGTGTTTTGAAGGGGAGGGTTGAGAGGGAGTGGAGGGGGAAGCAGTGGGGAGCGAGGGAGGAGTGGAAACAGGAGAGAGGGGGTTTTGTTTGTCCCGTGCCTGTCTACGCGGATGGGGCTTGGGGGTGGGGTTTTGGGGGTTAGCACGGGGTGTAGTGGGCTGCGAGGGGGTTGGAGTCACAGTGGAGGCTGTGGGGGAGGAGGCTGAGATGGGTGCGAGGGGGGTGGTGGAAGTGGGAGGTAGGCGGGGTTTGGATATAGGGGTGGAAGAAGTGCGAGGAGGATAGGTTGTGTGAATGGGGGCTTGGGCAGTGGCTGAGGAAGGTGTGGGGAGAGCGTGGTGAGAGTGGGGGGCGGTGGTTCCCTGCGGGCAGGGGAGTGTACCCGTCGGGGTGGGGAGGAGTGCAGGTCTGGATGTGTGTGCGTCAATTAGGGCGAACACCTTCTCGGGGAAGGTAATTTGCTCTATGCCGTTGGAGGCGAATAGTGTGTTCAGTATGTTTGCGTATAATCGGGGGTCACCCCTCGACATGTCTTTTGCCACCGCTGAGAGCAGGGTGGCCAGGTGAAGTTTGGTTTTATTGTTGTCGCAGGGGTGGGGTGGGGTGGGGGTGGGGGTGTGGTGTGGGGTGGGGGTGGGCGTGTAAAGTGGTGTGGGGATGGCAGTGTGGTGTGAGGGTGTTGGTAGTAGGGGGGGTCTCTGAGTGTACTGAACTGGCGTGGGGGGGGGGAGGGATGTGTGGGTGGGGTGTGGTTGCTGCAGGGGTGGGTGGGTGCGTCGGAGGTAGAACAGGGGGAGCCGGCAGCGTGGGGCTGGCAGCAGCGGCGAATGACATGGTGAGGGGAGGGGGAGCGGGGGAGGGGTGTGTGTTTGTGCGTGTGTTTGGTTGTGGGTGCCTAATGGCCTCCACAGCGTCGTGGCGTGGTCGCCGCCACAGTTTGTGCAGCGGGTTGTGGTGGAGGTGCAGGTTGTATAGTGGTGCCCCGCTACACTGCACTTTGAGCAGATTAGGTCTGCAGTGCAGGTATTGGTGCTGTGGCCGGTTTTATAGCGAGGGTAAACTTGCTTTTTATACCTTCAATGTTGTCATTTTTGTCTTTAAGTAGGCCTATTTATGAAATGCGATAAAATGCTGTATTTTACATGGTTTTATTTTTTTGTTCCAGAATAAAGTATGGCCTTGGTACAGCAAACAAAAAAGAAGTGTCGGCAATATAGTGTGGAATATCTGAAATATGGATTTGTCGCAGCACCACACAACCAACAGCAACCAATGTGTCTACTGTGTGATAGAGTGTTTTCAAATGAAGCTATGAAACCTTCGAGGCTTTTGGAACATTTGAAGAAAATGCACTCTGATAAAGCAGACAAAAACTTGGCATATTTTCAGTCACTCCGAGACAACGTTCGGAAACGGAAAACCATCGGAAATATATTTGCCAGCAGTTTACAACAATCTACTGACGGTTTGCGAGCATCATACAACATCTCTTTGCTGATTGCTAGATCTGGTAAGCCTCATACAATTGGAGAAGAGCTTATTCTACCAGCAGTAAGAGAGGTTCTACACACAGTTCTACACAAGTCACCTGACCAAATTATAAAAGCTATTCCTCTCAGTGATAACTCTGTTCAGAGAAGAATAGATGAAATGGCTGAAAATATTGAAGAAACATTGTGTAACATGCTTAGGACAACATAATTTAGTTTACAGTTAGATGAGTCCACTCTGCCAGACAATGAATCTTTGCTTCTTGCTTATGTTCGTTTCGTCAAAGATGAAAGCTTGGTTCAAGAGCTGTTATTTGCGAGACAGCTTGAAACAGACACAAAAGGGGAGTCAGTATTTCGTGTCGTTGATGTTTTTTTCAAAGAGAAAGACATCCCACTTTCTAATATTCTTGCTTGTGCAACAGATGGGGCACCATCAATGGTAGGTCGTCATCGTGGCTTCATTAGTTTCTTGAAAAAAGCTGTACCTGGAGTACTTACAGTGCACTGTGTAATCCACAGGCAGCATCTGGTCGCAAAAAACCTGAGTGGTAGACTACACAAATCAATGAGTACTGTTATCACAGCAATAAATAAAATCAAGGCACATGCCCTCAATTCCCGACTGTTTCGACAGCTGTGCACTGATAATGATGAAGAGTTTGAACGTTTAGTATTGCACACAGAAGTTAGATGGCTGTCAAAGGGAAACTGCCTGAGACGTTTCTATTCACTGTTTGATACAGTTGTTGAATTCTTCCAAGACTCCAATTCTGTTCTGTGTGATGAACTAAGAAACATGAAGCATGACATTGCTTATTTGGCAGATATATTCACAAAGTTCAATGAAGTTAATTTGCAGCTGCAAGGAAATGAGGCTAATCTAATTACAGTCAAATCAGCTATCTCCACCTTCCTAGCCAAGTTACAGTTATTCAAACGAAACATAGCTCGCCATGCACTCTACCAGTTCCCAAGCCTCTCTGAATTGGATAAGGAAAAAGGCATACCATTCGATGACCTTCAAGTGTATTGTACACACCTGGATGAACTGCACAGAGACATGTCTGAGAGATTTGAGGACATTTTATTGCTTGAAATACCAGACTGGGTGATCAATCCATTCCTAAATGTCGACGGTGAAGAAACTGGAGTGGCAGAGGAAGAACTGATTTCCATTCAAAATGACATTGAGCTAAGGCCAATGTTCAAAAAGTCATATCAAGATTTTTGGTTACAAAAAAAAATCTCTGACTGCTATCAAGTGCTGTGGAACAAGGTCAAGATGTACTTTATTGCCTTGCCAACATCATATTTAGTAGAACGGGGCTTCAGTGCAGTCGCCTTGCTTCTTTCCAAGCAAAGAAACCGACTGAAAATTACTGACCGCGGGGATCTACGACTTCTTCTTAGTGAGTTCCAGCCTGATGTTGAGAAGCTTATGTCCCTGCACCAAACACATCCATCCCATTAATATTAAGTGTGAGACAATGAAGGTTACTGGTGGAATGTTTATTTACCATTCTATGTTGCTGAAACAGTTAAAACTGCTAAAAAATAAATTGGTTTACTAAATTGGGTTTTATTTGTGAAATACACATTTGTGTTCAACCTTTCTCTTTTCAAATTGCAGCATACCAAATATCAAGAAAGAGGTGTTTGTTTCCATATGTGTCTGTGGGTGGCGCTAGGAATTCACTGGGGAGCCAAGGGGGCGCCAGCCTGCAAAAGTTTGGGAACCATTGTTTTAAACGTTTGTACGTCTGCCAAAAAGTCCGTGAGCCCCTCTCTATGTCAAGTCCTTCAATCAGTCTGTCCCATACCTGTATTTGTTGGTCTGTAATGAGTGTCTGGAGTTCGTCTTTTATCTGTCTTATTCGTCCATGGGCATTGTGGTTGGGGCCTATCAGCGCTACTACATTGGACAGGTCTTTATACTCTTGGGCCAGGGCTTTTATGGGAGGGGTCCAAATAGGAGCTGGGAGGGTTTTATATTTAATGCAGGGAATGCTATTTTTATCTGCTTTTATAAGGAGGTCAGGGATTTTATCCAGCTCTTCATCTATTTCTTCTAAATTGGCATCAATTAAAGGGTCTGGGATATAATTTAGAAGGTAGTTTTTGTAGCTTTCCCAGTCTGCCTGCTTATAGCTTCTGCGTTCTGGGATTGCAATTTGAATGGGGTTTACGCCAATTGTGATTTTAACTGCCTGGTGGTCGCTTGGAATAATGGGGCCTGGTTCAATGTAATAGTTGTATGGAAACCTGATACTGGATAAAACAATATCAGGCTTCGTTGCTGCATTACCTGTAATGAATGTCGGGAATTCTGGTCCGATTCTAGTCCCGTATTTTCTGTTAAGTAGGACTTCAATGTTTCTACCCGCATTGTTGTAGGAGGTATACCCTGATGCTGCACATCTTGCGTTCAGATCTCCAGCAAAGATTACATTCTTCTTATGGCTGAAGACCTGTAGAAGGTTGTGCAGGGGTACATAGCCGCGTCTTGGGGGTTGGTACCCCTTGGTAGTGCCTACCTCAATGGCAAGGTAAGATTCATCTAAGTCGGGTAGTCTTTTGTATTTTAAACCTTTTTTGACGGCTATTGCGCAGCCGTCATACCGTTCCTGGCTGTGATTTTTGCTGATGACGTCGTATTGAAAATTTTTTATCTCTTTATGAGCGGTCATTCCGTGTTCATTAATGAGTATTATGTCAGGGTCATTCTGTCGCAAGATGTTGCCATAGATGGAACCTTTTCCGTCCCACCCATCGACATTCATCTGTATTATTGTTAGTCTGTTAGTCATTTTGTGTAACGTTTGGGTTTTTTATATGTGTGGGATTAAAGTGGACGCTTATTCGCGGTCCACTTTAGCCCCATGTAGTGTACTGGGCGGGGTGCGCTCCCTGCCGTTTCGTTTTTTCCTGAATTCAGTGTCTGTAATTGTATAGAAGCAGTCGGTGGTCAATTTTACCATGTTACGTGAGAGAGCCTCCTCAACTTGCCGTTCCGGTACCGAATCAGAGCATTCCCACTTGTATCTTCCAGTTTTAAGACCATCAGTTATTTCGTGAGACTCGATTTCGGTGGGGAAGGGGGCCGATTCGGGGGCATATAGTTTCAAATTGAAACCTCTCGAGTGGTATTTCAATTGGGTCTCTCTGCCTCGAGATGAGGAGGTTGACCTGGGGCCACGTGTCTTTGAGATTTTTCTTGACCTCGGAGACCTGGTCTCTTTCGGTCGCACTGCTTCCTTTGTTGGTGATTTCTCGTGGGTTTTGGGTGTAGTTGTGTCAGTCTTTTTGGGTGTAATTGGCGCTGGTTTTTCTGTTTGAGGAGTTTGTTTGTTTTTGTTGAGGCGTGGATCACGTGTGATGGCTGTGTTTTGGGGGGTGGGTACCTTCTGGCACGGTTCTGGGCACTGAGGGGCTACGCTTATGCGCATAACCTCCTCTGACGGAGGGTTGTCGGGGAACCACATCTCCTGTAAGCCGTTCTTTACGAGCATACGATTGACTTCGGTTGCGAATGTTCCTGGGCGGGTAATGTTAGCTATGTGTGCATAATAAATGCAGCACATAATTTTTGTGGAGTGCTCGTTTTCTATGTGAAGGTAGGTTCTTTGGTTGTTCGTTTCGGCAATAGCGGCTTTTGCGACTTTGGCGTATGTCGAATTCACCTTTTTCTCCTCCGTTTCACGTCGTAGCTTTGTTTCCTTGAGGATTTCCGATTTTCTGATCGGGCATGCCATGGACATAGTCCGGTGGGGGCCTTCACAGTTCAAGCATTTTGGTGATGTACTCTTGCAGTCGCGCCAAAAATGATTGCGACCTGCACATATGGAGCAAAGAGTTAGGTCTTTTTTCTCAGGACAGCTTGAGGTGGTATGTTTGCCGTATTTATAGCACCTGAAGCACATTTGTAAATCGAAAAACTCCTCCCTCTCAATTTGATTCGAGCAGACTCTATCACTGAACAACAGTAAGCCTAGTTCTTTAGCCTTTTGCGCTATAACCGTATCCTCGAAGACAACCTTGAAGACGTGCGTGTATGTTTTAAATTTTAAAACCTCAGCAACTTTCGCCCAAGGGTGGTTCCTCTCCAATTCGTTTTTAATGTCTTACGCCGAGTGGCTCCCAACCCAAGAGTCGAGGCGCCTGGAGATGACACTACGGTGTGTCTTTATTTGGGGTGGTGTGTGGGGTATTAGGTTTATTGTCTTGAGGCATTCAACTGCCTTGCTTGAGGTTAAGGCCTCACAATCAGCCTCCCTCGCACAAATGGCAGAGTATCCATTCGGAATGTCTAGCAGTCTAACCAATGCAATTTTTATGTTACTGTATATTTTTTCAAAAACCGTTCCTCTATCCAGCTTCGGGCCCTCCGAGAGGACCCGAAGAGTTATTCGAAGGGTTTCTCTCATTTTACACTCATCCCAACTCTCACTGGGTAGTTACACATGGGAGAAAGAATAGGAAAAAACACTTGTATAGGAAAGTGGTGAGGGAGAAAGAGGTGGAGGAGATCAGAGGGCCAATGTCCAAATAAAATTACCACTTTACCTCAATACAATATTCCACGTAGGAGCGAACATCCGTCCCCGCACCGTCGTAGAACGAAGAAAGCCAGTGGTCCACTTACGAATCAATCAATGAACAAACGTTCGCGCTACTATCAACAAGTTAAATCACTCTCTTCACTATCTCGCTAAAAATTCACTTTAATCAATTTTCGAAGAGTGCTGTCAAAGCGGGAGTCAACTTGGTAAAGCAGACAAAGCAGTCCAATGACGATGTCTCAGTCCGACGTTATATGGTATATATATACAGGGGGCCTACCAAATCAAATCTACGATAACACCAAATACGTACAATTCGCAGACAACATCTCGATAATCGTTAATAGTCCATACAGGCACCCCCCCCAAAAAAGGAAGATAAGGACAAACGCAAACAAGTTTACCATTATTCCAATAGGACGAAGAAAAACATCAAGAGTAACGATAAACGAAGATAGGTAGAGATACCAAAAGGAAGGCGAGGTACTAGGACTAAAGATTACTTTTAACGGGTATCAAAAACACACTACCGAGAGAATCAAACTAGCAAAAGCTAACTTAGCGAAACTTTATCAGTTGAAAAACCTAAACACAAAGAATAAAATCAAAATATACAACCTTCTGTGTAAATCAGTACTATTATATCCCGCAATTCCACTCAGCACTTTACATAAAACCAGTAACGTGGAATTACATAGAGTACAAAACAGCGGCGTACTATTAATTACTAATACAAGAAGGAGAGAGCGCAAGAGGCAGATAGATCTGCACCATGAAATAGAGATGGAGCCAGTTAATGCATCCCTACATAAAAGAGCGGTCAGAATATGGAATAAACTAGAAATACTTCTAGACGAAGATGAAAAAAGGAAGATGGAGATCCCAATAGAACATAGAGCGAACAATAGAGGAAACTTTAAGAGCGGAAAACCATTAAATGGAGTTAATCCCCTACCAATATATAGATAGTAGAAGAATCACTACAGAATTTCCAACAAAGCAAAGAAGTCACCAACAACTGCGAAATATTCGAATAGGGAAAAAAGAAATTCTTGGAAGAAGAAAAGAGGCCCCTACACATTTAACCAAATGATAAGATTATAAAACGTGAAGATAAGAACTCAAGTGATGGCTGGTGACCCAGCAAGCAACCTGCACTAACTCTTACTCGTTCCATTTCACTACTGTACCCTAATGATTACTATACACTCTACTCTAACTATCTATTTTTAATTTCTAACTTTTTAAGACGTAAGACGGGGTCGCGCCAACAACCCTGTGACGAGGGTGATCAGGAGGGACCAAGAGTCAAGCACCCCAAAACCGCTCGGGGGTCTTACGCCCTCGCGGAAGGGTACACGGATCCTCGCACTGGATCCACTCGCCTAGAAATTGGGCATTATCTGGGGTCGTGGGGGGCGGGGTGATATAAAAGAAGAGAAATGGACATTGACATTTTTTAAATTTCAGTTGATAAAAATAATAAAGTTAAAGATTGACCACGGAAGCGTTGGTAGTCATGATTAACTAACTCGTTTGTGTTTTATTGCACGTTCATTGATGTACTCGCTCCAACAAAGGTGTATTTCATTAAGGTGAAACCTAACCGTTATGATGAACTTTAAACTTCAATTCCTTAAGAAAACTCTGAAATTCCGAGTGGCCCCCAAATTACACGCCCGTCACTTTGCGCACGCGGGCCAGACTCCCCTCCCCCCTTCTCCTAGAGTAACAGACACAAGAATAGTAAGAGTAAAAAATTAGTCCTACTGACCTGGACGTTAGCGCGAGAGATTGTTAAGTGGTTATAGTTTGCGTCTATGCGGGCTGAGACATTTTCCATTCAGCTCATGATCATGGTTAAGCCATTGGATAAGTAGCCCTTGTTCGAACCCCACGAAAATTTTCAATGTCCTAATGAAGAATAAGACCAAAAGTACTTGTCACAGCAAATCCTGCCACAACTTCAAGGGAACTCGCAGAGTAATTTAACATATAACCCATATGACTCTCCTACACTAAAAGGATTGGAAAGGTTCCAGTGATTGGAAAATGGGTCCCGCGCGAGCTGTTCACGGTGAATCTGCAACAGGGTGAGCTTGCTGAGTCATTTCTTTCACTACACCTTCAGGCACCATATCCGGGCAGGTTTATTACTGGCGATGAGAAGTGGATCCTTTATCGTAACTTTAAACGCCACCGTTCTTGGATCAGTCAAGGAAGCAGAATTTTTCAACGACCGAGAGGAGGACTTCATCCCCCAAAGATCATGGTGGGCTATTGGAGGAAATGTCGATTACGAACTATTAGACAACGATCAAACAAATAATACTAATATCTACTGCAACCAACGTCGTCGTTTGAAAGCAACTTGTGCCTCTGGCACAAAAAGTGTGTAATCCTCCATCACGATAATGCTCGTCCTCACACAACTCGAATGACCAAAGATCTCTTTCTAGGAGCTCGGTTGGGAAATATTGCTCCAGCCTCTCTATTCTACTGACCTTGCTCCTTATTACCATTTGTTTAGGGGACTACAGAACCATTTGGATGGTCTTAGGTTGACATCAAGAGAAGAGGTTGAAAATGAGTTAGATTGATATTTTGCATCAAAACCTAACGAATTTTACAAGCCTGGCATTTTTAAGCCTGTTAACAGATAGAATGAGGTTAAAAAAACAACAATGGATCTTAAGTTTATGATTAAATATTTCTAGAATCGTAAGTTTTTTCACTTTTAATATATACCCTAAAAGGATTGGAAAGGTTCCAGTGATTGGAAAATGGGTCCCGCGCGAGCTGTTCACGGTGAATCTGCAACAGGGTGAGCTTGCTGAGTCATTTCTTTCACTACACCTTCAGGCACCATATCCGGGCAGGTTTATTACTGGCGATGAGAAGTGGATCCTTTATCGTAACTTTAAACGCCACCGTTCTTGGATCAGTCAAGGAAGCAGAATTTTTCAACGACCGAGAGGAGGACTTCATCCCCCAAAGATCATGGTGGGCTATTGGAGGAAATGTCGATTACGAACTATTAGACAACGATCAAACAAATAATACTAATATCTACTGCAACCAACGTCGTCGTTTGAAAGCAACTTGTGCCTCTGGCACAAAAAGTGTGTAATCCTCCATCACGATAATGCTCGTCCTCACACAACTCGAATGACCAAAGATCTCTTTCTAGGAGCTCGGTTGGGAAATATTGCTCCAGCCTCTCTATTCTCCTGACCTTGCTCCTTATTACCATTTGTTTAGGGGACTACAGAACCATTTGGATGGTCTTAGGTTGACATCAAGAGAAGAGGTTGAAAATGAGTTAGATTGATATTTTGCATCAAAACCTAACGAATTTTACAAGCCTGGCATTTTTAAGCCTGTTAACAGATAGAATGAGGTTAAAAAAACAACAATGGATCTTAAGTTTATGATTAAATATTTCTAGAATCGTAAGTTTTTCACTTTTAATATATACCCTAAAAGGATTGGAAAGGTTCCAGTGATTGGAAAATGGGTCCCGCGCGAGCTGTTCACGGTGAATCTGCAACAGGGTGAGCTTGCTGAGTCATTTCTTTTACTACACCTTCAGGCACCATATCCGGGCAGGTTTATTACTGGCGATGAGAAGTGGATCCTTTATCGTAACTTTAAACGCCACCGTTCTTGGATCAGTCAAGGAAGCAGAATTTTTCAACGACCGAGAGGAGGACTTCATCCCCCAAAGATCATGGTGGGCTATTGGAGGAAATGTCGATTACGAACTATTAGACAACGATCAAACAAATAATACTAATATCTACTGCAACCAACGTCGTCGTTTGAAAGCAACTTGTGCCTCTGGCACAAAAAGTGTGTAATCCTCCATCACGATAATGCTCGTCCTCACACAACTCGAATGACCAAAGATCTCTTTCTAGGAGCTCGGTTGGGAAATATTGCTCCAGCCTCTCTATTCTACTGACCTTGCTCCTTATTACCATTTGTTTAGGGGACTACAGAACCATTTGGATGGTCTTAGGTTGACATCAAGAGAAGAGGTTGAAAATGAGTTAGATTGATATTTTGCATCAAAACCTAACGAATTTTACAAGCCTGGCATTTTTAAGCCTGTTAACAGATAGAATGAGGTTAAAAAACAACAATGGATCTTAAGTTTATGATTAAATATTTCTAGAATCGTAAGTTTTTTCACTTTTAATATATACCCTAAAAGGATTGGAAAGGTTCCAGTGATTGGAAAATGGGTCCCGCGCGAGCTGTTCACGGTGAATCTGCAACAGGGTGAGCTTGCTGAGTCATTTCTTTCACTACACCTTCAGGCACCATATCCGGGCAGGTTTATTACTGGCGATGAGAAGTGGATCCTTTATCGTAACTTTAAACGCCACCGTTCTTGGATCAGTCAAGGAAGCAGAATTTTTCAACGACCGAGAGGAGGACTTCATCCCCCAAAGATCATGGTGGGCTATTGGAGGAAATGTCGATTACGAACTATTAGACAACGATCAAACAAATAATACTAATATCTACTGCAACCAACGTCGTCGTTTGAAAGCAACTTGTGCCTCTGGCACAAAAAGTGTGTAATCCTCCATCACGATAATGCTCGTCCTCACACAACTCGAATGACCAAAGATCTCTTTCTAGGAGCTCGGTTGGGAAATATTGCTCCAGCCTCTCTATTCTACTGACCTTGCTCCTTATTACCATTTGTTTAGGGGACTACAGAACCATTTGGATGGTCTTAGGTTGACATCAAGAGAAGAGGTTGAAAATGAGTTAGATTGATATTTTGCATCAAAACCTAACGAATTTTACAAGCCTGGCATTTTTAAGCCTGTTAACAGATAGAATGAGGTTAAAAAAACAACAATGGATCTTAAGTTTATGATTAAATATTTCTAGAATCGTAAGTTTTTTCACTTTTAATATATACCCTAAAATCGGACATTATTTTCCTTCTAACCTGAGAGGTAACTGTGGTCATTCTTGTCACGAATTCATTTAAATGATGCATTGTGGTCCCGATTTCAGGTAAATGTACCTATTTTGCTCACAAATTCTGGTAAATGATGCATTGTGCTTTCGAATGCAGGTAACTGGCATCAACTGCTAGGAATTGAGGTAACTGTGTTTATTCTATTCACGAATGTAGCTAACTGTGGTCCTTCTTCTTACGATGCTGGTAAATGTCAAAATTGTGCTCACGAATACAGGTCACTGTGGTCATTCTGCTCTCGAACGTAGGCAAATGTGGTCATTCTGATCATGATTTCAGGTAAATGATACACTATGCTTCCAGATGCAGATAAATCTGGGTATTGTTTTCACGGTTGGAGGCAATTATGTAGTTCGTTAACTGTCTTCATTCTGGTCGCATTGTGCTGCTGAATGCAAGTAAATGTGGTCATTCTGCTCGCATCTGCAGGGAACTGTGGTCATTCTGCTCGCACCTGCAGGTAACTGTGGTCATTCTGCTCGCATCTGCAGGAAACTGTGGTCAATTTGTTCACACATGTCATTAATTGTGGATATTTTCGCACGAATGCAAGTAACTTTTGTCATTCTATTCAAGATACAGGTAAATGGGGCTATTCTGCTTACGAATTTACGTAATTCTGTTAATTCTGCTCACGAATGCAGGTAAATGATTGATTGTGCATCCGAATGTAGGTAAATGTAGGTATTGCGCTCTTGAATGCAGGTGTCTGTGTTCATTCTGCTCTCGAATGTAGTTGTGGTCATTCTGGTCACGAATTGAGGTAAATGTGAGCATTATGCTCACGAATACTGGCAACGTGGGTATTGTGATCTGGAATTCGGGGAACATGTGGGTATTGAGCTTACGAATGCAGGCGAATGTGGTCACCGCGCTCACGAATGCAGACAAATGTGAAGATTGTGTTCACAAATGACTGGTAAATACGATCATTGTGCTCACGAATACACGTATATGCGGGCATTGTGTTCATGATCACAGTTAAATATGGGCAGTATGCTAACGAATGCAAGTGAATGCAAGAAAGCATTATGCCCACGAATGCAGGTGAACATTGTTCTCATGAATGAATTGATCTTGGTAAATGTGGGCATTGTGGTCAGGAATTCAGGTAAAAAGTGTACATTGTTCTTATGAATACAGGTAATATGTAGCCACTGTACTCACGATTTCAGGTAAAGTATGGGTATTGTACTCGCAAATATAGATAAAATATGGGCAGTGTGCTCAGGAGAGCAAATAAATGTGGATACTGTGTTTACGACTACAAAGAAATGCGGGGGTTGTGCTCACAAATTCAGGTAAATGTAGGCATTGTGACCAAGAATACATGTAAATAAGAGCATTGTGCTCGCGAAAGAGGGCAAACTGTGAACCCTGTGGTCACGAGAGACGATACATGTGTGCATTATGTTCATGTTCAGGAAATCGGGGCTTTGTGCTCACGACTGCAGGTAAATATGGGAATTGTGCACACGAATACAGATAAATATGGGCAGTGTGTTCACGATTATCACATTATGCCCACTAATACAGGTGAATATGGGCATGCTTCTCACGAATACAGGTAAATATGGGCACTTTGCTCATGACGGAATATAGTTCGCATTGTGTTCACGAATGATATTAAATGTGGTAGTTGTGATCGCTATATCCAGTTAGGTACTCTGTTAAAAAAATGTTGACATTGTGTTTGTGAATGTAGTGTGAGTATTTTACACACGGGTACCAGTAATTCTGGATCATTGTGCTAAAAATGCCTTTAAAATGTAGCCATCATGGAATCTACGAATGCCATTACGCTCACGAATTGAAGCAAGCATGGGCATTGTGCTCACGACGGCAGGTAAACCTGCGCATTTTTTTTCAAGACCGCAGATATATTTTTGCATTGTACACACGAATGCAAGTATATGTGTGTATTAGTCTCACGAGTGTAGGTAAATACGAGATAGATAAAAAGATAGACAGAAAATTTGGGAGCGGTTTACTACGAATCTGCACTCGTGTTGAGGCATTTTATTTTTTAGTGAGGACCTACTGATTAACGTAAGCTCCAAACCACGAATATATACAGCATATACCAGCCTCTATGAACTCAACCCGAAATTTGACTCCATCCGGTGACTAGTCCTTAACTTCGCTGTAATAGAAGGTGGTGTTTCCACTCGGCTATGCCGTAGCCTCTAAAGAGATAGTACATTTGGGGATCGTGTAAGTGGGATGGGGGTGCTCTGTTATTGGCATGGTGGAGTCTCGTAAGATGTCACAAGAGTGCCAGATTTTATTCGAGGTAATTGACTCTAACGGGTTCACTCGGTACACCTTTGAAGTCATTGATTTCTGTGCAATTCGAGTTTTACATAAAATGTATTATATTAATATAGAATATTGCTATGTACGCCACATCAAAGAACATCTATCCTTCTTTTCCCTTTCTCTTATGCACTTTCTTTAAACTAAGTGCAAAATGAAACAATTGAGGGCGGAACCCAAAGTTGTGTTTGTATCTCTGAAAGTTTCCTCAAAAGATTCGTTTTTCCTCCTCCACCCTTTGGCCCCATTGCCTACAGAAAGGATAGGCGGCTATATATCTTCAACATATTTTCATCTTCCCCCCATTACACCACTTTCTATACCCATCTCTCCTTACAAACTTTATGCGGGCTTCAACCTATTGAGAGTGTGCTTTAACCCCATTCCTGGTGATCTCCTTTTTGGAGTCATGACTGGTAATTCGTACGACACGCTAAGATTAAGCTTTGGCCTGCATGACTCACTATTGTTATGAGGGACTGGAACTCATGACTCATGCTTTCCCGACTCTTGCTTTGCGGTGGCCTTTACCATTTTGTGATTTATTTCAAATGTCTATGACACGTAAATTATTAAACTGGATCAATCATTTACTAAAGGTTGATAATAACTGTATTTACGTAAACCTTATCTAATTAGCAATAAACTGTGATGATTCAGAGTCATAAGAGCCTGCCGTTCTAAAAGGTTCGGTATACAAATTTAGAGGGAGGTGGTTACGTTATTCATACTAATACCGGATATTACAAAAGGCCTGTTACACTCGGTACGACCCTCACAACAAATTACACAATGTTAGTTTTGATGCAGTTAGACACATTCTTATTGTTTAAACATATAGATATGTTTAATTAAATTGTAATATTAATCAATGTGGCCGCCCTAGGCTGCGAGCACGCGCTCCAGGCCAGACCTGAAGGCCGCCCCCACGCTGCGGACGAAGTCCTTCCTCATGTGGCCCACACGTGGTTGAGGGAGGACTTCAGCTCGTCGATGTTGCTGTGGCATACCTTGCAGGCCTTGCCCTCGACATGTGTCCACTCGCTGTAGTGGAGGGGATTGAGGGCGGGCGACTGAAGCGGCCAAAAGTCGGACTCCAACCACTGTGTGGACCGGGGCACCGTCCTGCTGAAATACATAGTCCGCTTTCTTCGTGATCTTTCTGACTCAGGGCAGGACTTTCGTTGCAAAGATGCCCCAGCAATCGGCCGCGGTGAGCCTTTAACCGGCCACGAACCACACCGGCGGCATCTTCTCGCCATTCGAAGGCATGACGCCGAACATCATCACAGATGGCGGGTGTTATGTCCTGAACACGTAGTTGACCTAACAGACATCCTGGCCAAAACTACGATACAGGCATTCTACCTCTTGATGACCGGATCTATCATGAAGGTTTTTTCAGCAGAAAAAAAAAATGAAATTCGATTGCCATGACTCTTCAAGTTGTTGAGAAGGCGACGGCAGTGCCCCCGACGTTGTTCTCGCATATGGTCGGAAGGGCAGAGGCCTTTACACGTACCTCAAGCTCTTGCCGCCCTCCTCTTTGACGGCCCTAGACACCGGGGCCACCCATATGTTCTTTTTCGAGAGAGCGCTGTCATTTTGAGCTTCTGAGCACTTTCGAAGGCCTTTCTCGCAGCCAAACGATTGAGAACTTGAGATCTGTCTGAACGAGGTCGATCTCTGAGGTCTTTCCCGTTCTTGAGCCTCTCCGCATCTTTGTGGACCGTCATTCGGCTGACATTGAGGCGCTTGCCGATGTCGGACTTGTTGTGGCCCGCGCACAGGAGAGCAGAGCTCTCGATTCTTTTCACTTACATCTCGGCACACTTGTGTACACAATAGAAAAGATGTTTGAATGACACGTGCTAGAAAAGTAGGACTTTAAGTTTGTTTGACGGAACTTTTTTTTACTATCACACGCGTAAACCTCTCGAAAAATTAAAAAAAACGTGGGTGTAAAAATATTTTCCAAGAAGGCAATAATAATCTCAGGTTAATTCGAGGAATCCTTCAAGTTATCTAAATATTCGTGTAGCTAAATTGGGCAGCTGGAGTAGAAAAGATTAATAAAGATCTTGATGGATTTAGATATTTCTTCTTTAGCAAAGAAAATACATAAGCGTTTCAGGTGCAATATGTTTGATCATTTAGAAGTTGACGAAAGAAAGACTATATAATTTAGTGTCCGGAAAAGACTAGGAAGAATTAAAGAATTTAGTGTCCGGAAAAAAATAGGAAGAATTAAAGAATTGAGTATCCGGAAAAGACTAGGAAGAATGAAAGAATAATGATTTATTTTATTATTAATTAACAAATGGAATTGTCCATGATAAAAACTAATAATGTCCTTGCAAAAATCCAACGTTTTGATGCTGTTGCCTCCATTTATTTGGTGCTGCTAAGACCAAATTCGGAGCTTGTTAAGATGAGACATTTCAAGATTTTTCGACCCTAATATTCCAACTAAACCTAACCTAACCTAACCCAAACTACTCTAGAGTTAGTTTGTGTGGATTAGATCCATATTTGCACTGCCAGCTAAAAAAAAACCCCAAGAGATAAGAGCTATAAAATGTATGGTGAGTTCACGGATTTAGAGAAACCTTATCATTGTGTTATGGTAGGTGCTAAGAATGTATGGAGTGAGCGGTGAACTATTGAGTGGCGTGAGGAATACGTGAAGGGTGTAGGACAAGTTTGTGTGATATCAACATGGCTATTTAATATCTTTATGGATGGAACACGAATGGGAATGGAGGAGAAAAGTGTGAGATTGATGAGAACTGGGTTCTATCCATGTTGGTATATTCTGATGGCTGAGAATGAGATGGATTTAGATTGTAGTATTTGACAGGGTGTGTGAGAGGATGAATCTATAGGTGAATACAGGTAGTTATATTGGGGGGGGGGTATGGGCTGGGGTGTCATCTTGACCTAGTTTTTAGTATCTAGGATGAAATGGGATGGTAGTAAAGATGAAGCAAATTGTGACCACACGGTTTTGAATGATAGGAAAAGTCTGTGGGAGCAATTAGAGCTGGTGTTAAACAAATTAAACTAACAAAAAAATAAAAATACTAAATTTAATCCTAAGTAGCATTTTTACCCTATCTTTTATTTTAATCTTATTATCAATTATTTTTACTTTTTAAAAAAGTCAATCCTAAGTAATGAGCTCCAAAAAAGCTCAACGACCCCCTAACATAGGCTGGGGTCGTTGTTTAAGATTGATCTGGATGTTGTGTGTGAAAGGTAGATAGAGTGACAAACGCCTAAGTGAAGTTTATGGTGTGAATGAGGTGTGACTGAAAGTGTGCTCTGAGTAGCGTGAGAAAAATGAGAAGAATGGAGTAGTTGTCAGGGTGGGCGAAGGATTCGAAGACCGTGTAAAAGAGGTGTGCTGATTATGTGAGAGAGAAAGTGCTGAGGGAAGAGGAAGTGGAGGATATTGTGTTTAATAAGAGTCTCCCTGTAGAGGATAAGGGTGAGGGACATCTGCCAAGGGGTGAAAGCCAATTTGGCATCGAAAAAAAGATAGGTGGCTTTACGTTTAAAAGGGCACAGAGAGGGTAAGGGTGGTCGGGTAGTCTTTAGGGGCATTAAATCTCACCAGAGGCACTTTGTGGGAAACTGCTTGATGATGAAGTCTTACAGATTGCTACACTTTAAACAAAAGTCGGGTACATTTTGCCCTCGTGTGGTACGAAAAAGCTGATTGGCAACTCTACCTGAATTGCTGTCTGCGCCGCCCGCCCGCCCTCTCTCGTGTCAGAGCCAGAGTCAGTGAGAGCATCGGAGTTTCTGTGGCCGTGACTCATTAGAGAGACGCAGTCTGTTCAGTGAAGCCTCTTGGGTGAATCTTTCCAGGACAAGTGATTTACATTTCTCGCCCCGGTGTTCCGTTGATTTAAAATTGTGACAATCCTGTCGGTTGAGTTTCCTTGTATTAGTGCGTAAGGAAGCTTCATTCACTCTAGTAATTATAATATTCAGGTGGTTTGAATTTCTCGCGTAAAAATGAGCAGGATGTTCCATCTTCCATCTACGTTTTTTCTTATTTACAGTAAGTTTTCGCACTTTCACTTTTTGGCTGTGATATAAAATTTCATTTAAAAAAATCATTGTGCTTTACGTCCAAGTTATGGCAGATAAGCGTTGCAAAAACCTTGAAAGTGATTTCTTAAGTCGCTGACCCGGAGAAAATGATATTTTTTTCCCAATCATAACGAGCTCCGTCCGATCTATAAAAGTTGTTACTGAGAGAGAGGTGGTCATCCTTGATCTTTTTTTCACTTTCATCCTTTTTACCCTTTCTGTTTTTCGTATGTTTTCTTTCTCCCCTTCTTTCCTCATGGGGTGGACATGTTATGCGGAATTCCATTCGTTTTTTCCTTTTCCTGTAGGTGTTAATGGCATGGAACAACCACGTTAAATCTTCCATACATCAACTTAACATATTTGGGTTTTTTGGGTAGGGTGTCGCCGAGCCCTCTTGCCTTAATAGGAATGATGTGGGCGGTAGTGATAGCTCGTCTCAACAAGTAACGCCCACCAGGATAAACCTACAAGCGGGAAAAAAAAGAAGAAATAGTTCCCCCTTTTATTTGAAGGTAGTATTATTTTTTAAGGATTATCTCAAATTTGCAACAAGATTAATCGAATGTTTGACTGATTCAATTACATTTCATGTCTATTTGTTATGTTAGTCCACATTATAGATCATAATCTGATTTATTGACCTAAAACAAAAATGCTATTTGAAATATTTAAATTTCAAAATAAAATAAGAGGTTCAATTCCAGTGACTGCTTACAAGCGAATCATTAGGTAAGTCTGAAAATCAGCTCGGGAGGCTATTTTGTCATTTTAAATTTGTATATGTGAACAGGCATCGCGAGGGACGCCCCTGAAGCCCCCCCCCCCTCTTCAAATTTCTAATCCTTTTTTAAGTTTTTTTCCTTCTGCATTCGAGGTTAAATCCAATTTCAGGTGTCATCCGCTCTGAACTATTTTCTTTTTATAACGTTAAAAGATATTGTTTTAATTAAATTTCCAATCTTCTTGTTATGATTGAAGTGATTGCTAATTCGTGAAATGGTAAAGGTGTAAATTTTTACGCTACCTACATTCATTATCTTATGGCAATTTTCTTTATTAATTTAATACTAAATATGGAATACAGTCACATTGTCAATTGGCATTGCATCATATCGTATTATATAGCATTTTTGAAGGGATTTTTTCTCAATTAAAATATGATGTGGACATTTAATATTAACCAATTTGATTGATTTAATTAACATTTGGGGGCGAGGCGGAGCTCTAATGACCCTAACGTCTGGCAATCACATTTGAATTCGAACTTAATGCTATACTTTTGAATTCTGATACTACTAGTTGATTACAAATAGCGGAGGGGGTGAGGGGGAAAGTGGTGAGTATCTGAGTGTGAGAGATAGTCGTGTATTAGAATAGTGGTGAGAATAAGGAATTCTTGGGGTTGCAAGATTTGCAAAGGTAGGTAGGTGCCTGGAGATCAGGCTAATTTCTTTCATTGTTTGTTTTATTATTGTTATTGTTTTTTGTTTTTTTTTATACTGCCGCCAGATGGCCCCTTGAATAAAAAAAATATATTGTTTTTTTATATTTATATGTATATGTATGTAGACAAGTATATATATATATATATATATATATATATATATATATATATATATATATATATATATATATATATATATATATATATATATATATATATATATAAGGCGTGTTCAAACCTTTGGATTCGTGTGCTAATTTAGCTTTTTAATGTTAACGACGTGTAGATTGGTTGTTTAGGTTCCTTTTATGTGTTTTTTGTTTCTACATCAATTCTTACCCGTGCCTTATTTGATTTTTGTAAATGTTTTTGCTATATTCATCTTTGTTTGTTAGTATTCGTGTTTTGTGTGTTCTGTGATTCGTACTTACCTATTTTCCTCAGGGGGTGAGGGATGCAACCCCACACAGTTTAAGTGCGGCTATTTCGAAATAACCGGTTACCTTAGGTTTCGAATTCAAATACGATTGCCAGACAGAACCATAGAGATGGCTGGTCACCCAGCAACTAATTCTAACTCATTCCTCTTCACCACTTCATCCTAAATAACCCTATCCACTATACTACATATGACTATACACTTGTAATTCTACCCTTTTCAAGGCGTAAGGCGTATTAGGCGCTCCACTGTTTTTGTCGTGAAACTTCCAGAAAACCTACGCCGTGTTTTTCGTAGTCCCTACTGCTTCGGTTTGGCGCGGGAAGCACTTATTTTTTAAGCTAGGACGGCTCTATTTGCAGCGATACTATCTTTAATAACTGCTTTCCGCGCGAAAACGAAGCCGTACACGATGACTAAAATGCCTAAAAACACCATTAGTAATGTTTTTACGTACTTATTATTTATTTTTAGATTATTCGTATGTGCGTTTGGTTACTGGAAGCTTTTATCGAGTGATATTGGGTAGACTCACTTAACTGCTAATTATTCTTTAAATTTCGTTAACCCTCAAAATGGAGCCCACACTCAAAATTCATATTAAGATTGTGGAAGGATGCCAAATCTTGGGTACTGCACGCAGGCAATAAGAAGGAACATTAAAATGTATATTTGTAAAGATAAAGCCACATAAATTAAAGTTAAGTTTCTTACATGATTAATTATAAAAATAGATTTTGTTTGGTTAGGTAAGGTAAGGTTAGATTAAGCAAGGATAGGCTGGCTAGGTAAAAGTAAAAAAAATACATTTTAATGGTATATTTGATGTTTTGCTTAAATCTAACCTAATTTTTTTTTACCACATAAATTAAATAAGATCAGATTTAAATCAACGATGAAATATGACATTAAAATATATTATTTTTACTTTCAAACTTAAGTTGGGATCTTTATCAAAAAATTACCGGGATTGGCTCCAATGAATGACCTGCTGTTGCGTACGGAGCTGGGGTATCAGCGTATCCGCTCAATGGGCGCCCAGCTCGTGACGCCGTTGGAAGTTTTGGTCGAAGGATCGACCCCGTCCGTACCTCCTTTAGGAGCCATGGTATTATAAACGGTCATTGAGAGCGTTAAGAAGTTTCGTAGAGGTCGTTAAGGGGGTCAAAAAAGTATGACCATCAGATAGCCCATAGCGGAGGCTCGCATAGCCTTTTAGGTTAAGGATTCGCTAAGTATTTGCTTCGGTCTTTCCTTCTTACCCAAGCCCCTTCCCATATGTTTGGGGCGGGGGGGGGGGGGGCACTGCTACTGGAACGCGCTCGGAAGTCGAGGTTGTTTTTGTAAAACTATCCACCCCGTTGGGCGAGAGTCGTCAGTGGTCGCGTCATTTCCAAGTGCATAAGATACAACCATCTTACCTGGATGCAATCAGGGTGTGGGACCACCCCACTTGGATGACCCCCGAGTGAGGTTAAGTTACAAATTAACTTCCCCTTCCTATCTGTTGCATAGACCACTAAAACTTCTTTTGGGGATTCTTTTCGGTTAAAATAAACTTCTTTAGGGGATTCATTTCGGCTAAAATAAACTACTTTGAGGGATTCTTTTCGGCTAAAATAAACTTCATTTGGGTAATTATTTTCGGCTAAAATAAACTTCATTGGGGGATTCTTTTCAGCTAAAATAAACTTTTGGAGATTCTTTTCGGTTAAAATAAACTTACTTTAGGGATTCTTTTCCGCTAAAATGAACTTCATTGGGGGATTCTTTTTGGCTAAAATAAACTTCTTTTGGGGATTCATTTCGGCTAAAATAAACTTCTTTTGGGTGATTCTTTTTGGCTATTGCCGAAAAAGAAGCATTTTAAAACCTATACTTTCATTCCGCGATTCATTTGTGTTTGAAAACTTTGGTACGTGCATAATCTAGATCTGCTCTCGCCTGTTATTTTTACTCTCGCCTAACTTGGCATAATTTAAATAAAATCTATAAACTGGCCCTTAACCATCTACATTGTAGTTAAATTAGCGCCTCACCTCAATGAATGCTAATCATCATCGTGTGGGATGGGTATTTCTTGAATCGATACGATCAAGCTCTTTTACCCCGAAGATTATGACGTTATACCGACTGGGCTAGCAGCCCCAATTAATAATGGCTATAAATGACAAGATGGCCGCAAATCTTTTATTTGTAACAACATAAGTATAGATTTCCGCAGCGTAACTAGAGAAGGTGTTATATATTATCCACGTTATGTATATATTAAATAGCGTTTGTGTATTTTTTCAAAACTTAAATACAGTAAACCCTCAATATAACGAATTTCGGATATAACGAACCAAATTTCCTGGCAGAACTCCATCGGGTTTAACAGGCAAGCGTTACGACCAGTCTGAGTGTGTTGGTGTGTCACATGTCTCTTACAGTGCAAGTTTCGTATCAATACTATGTTGTGTAATCCACTTAACTTTATTAGTAATTACATACGTATTACATATCCATAACGAACTTGGTTCGTTATTTCCATTGCTTTAACGCCCATCGGGTTTAACGAGCTTTCGGCTTTAACGAACGCCCCCCCCTCGCCCCATATAGTTCGTTATATCGAGGGTTTACTGTATTTATAACAAAGCGCCCTTGATTGCGATGGAGTCGTTAATCCGTCGAATTACTCCACCCCATTTTTCTACTTCTCTCCCCAGCATGGGGGTGTCAGACGCATCGTTACACTTATGCTGCGGATGACATCTGGACGATTGCGTGATTTCCAAACCTGAATGCTCGACTTGGAGCATCTACGACTATATCGACCTTTCACACATTTTCAGCTCATTCATCTTCACCACTTTACAGATATCTCCTTTCAAACGTTCGCCTGGGTGATGCCCTTGTTGGTTTTCGCCTTAATTTTTGAGAAAAAAAAGGTTTGCTGGAAGTGGAAGGAAGGGGAAGGGAGAAGCGGGTCATGGTGGATGGAATTGGGAAAGTGTGTCAATTCATGGAGGGTGTGTAATGACCATTTTGTAACGGACCCGAACTCTCGAAAGAGGGGCGTCATTTTATGATGAGCCGCGACACTAAAGAGGCCTTCAACATCCCATTGAAGAAAACATTGGACTTTGCCTGTGACCAAGATGACTTTTAATATGCTCTTGCCCTCTTTTGTTTTATTTTATTGTCACTCCCTTTCTCCCTTCTATTTGTGCTTTTATTTTATTGTATCTCCCTTATATTTGTGCTTTTATTTTATTGTCACTCCCTTTCTCCCTTATATTTGTGCTTTTATTTTATTGTATCTCCCTTATATTTGTGCTTTTATTTTATTGTCACTTCCTTTCTCCCTTTTATTTGTGCTTTTATTTTATTGTCACTCCTTTTATCCCTTCTGTTTGTACTTTTATTTTATTGTCTCCCTTTCTCCCTTCTGTTTGTGATTTTATTTTATTGTCACTCCCTTTCTCCCTTCTATTTGTACTTTTTTATTGTCACTCCCTTTCACCCTTATGTTTGTGCTTTTATTTTACTGCATCTCCCTTATATTTGTTCTTTTATTTTATCGGCACTCCCCTTTGTACCGGGATGGGCGGGGTCGCTACCGCCTGTCCCTTGTACTCGGGACGAGTGCGTGCACCATGACTGGTGGACTTATTGACTTTTGGGGGGAGGCCGGCCTTCTCCCTTTTATTTAACCTGGTTTTATTGTTGTTGTTGTTTTTGTTATCGTTTTTGTTATTGCTTTGTTATTGTTATTTATTTTAATTTTTGTTTCCTGTTCGAATTTTTTAAAGTAGCCTAGAACTAGGCTGTTTGTTTACGGCAACTTATGCCTAAGTCGGCAGTCGCCAGATAGCCCCTTAATAAAAAAAAATAAATAATAATATTGGCACTCCCTTTTTCCCTCATGTTTGTGCATTTATTTGATTGTCACTCCCTTTCTCCCTTCTGTTTGTACTTTTATTTTATTGTCACTTCCTTTCTCCCTTCTGTTTGTGCTTTTATTTTATTGTAACTCCCTTTCTCCCTTATTTTTGTACTTGTATTTCATTGTCACTCCCTCCCCCCCTTTTTGTGCTTTTATTTTATTACATCTCCCTTATATTTGTGCTTTTATTTTATTGTAACTCCCTGTCTCCCTTATGTTTTTACTTTTATTTATTGTAACTCCCTTTCTCCCTTCTGTGTGTGCTTTATTTTATTTTATCTCCCTTATATTTGTGCTTTTATTTTATTGTCACTCCCTTTCTCCCTTATGTTTGTGATTTTATCTTACTGTCATTTCCTTTCTCCCTTCTATTTGTGCTTTTATTTTATTGTCACTCCCTTTTTCCCTTCTGTTTGTACTTTTATTTTGTTTTCTCCCCCCCACCCTGTCACATTGCTCTCCCTCAATGCCCCCGCCCACTCTTCGACCTTCGCAAACCCCATCACTACCCGGAAACAAACACTCCCTTCGAACGCCCACCGCTTATTCTCAAATATAACCGATCTCACTATGCCCAGTTAATCGTTTTCTTCTCCTGCGGCCATCTTCCTCATCGGCCTCCTTGCCCTCGGATTATAAGCGACTTTGGGGGGCGCTAAATACTAAAACCTCAAAGAGAGTTTTGTTGTCCTGGCGAAGTAGGACGAGTTTCTGTTATCAAAGTCCCGTTCTGTTAGTCCCAAGGACGCTCTCATTGCTCTCCTAAAGATGTGCCCTTATGGACCAGTCCCTACCCGTTGCTTTTAATGCAACAGGTTTGGTTGGGCATCTTAGCTCCGCCTGCCGAAAGGCGGTAGCGCTTTGCCCGAAATGTGGCCTTGAGTTCGGCCCTCGTCCTTGATGTGCAAACCTGCAGTGTTCAAACTGGTCCGGGGAGCACCTGGCATTATTGGGCGACCCCTCCACGCCCGCGTTGTTTCCAGAGGCTCTCTGCGATAGTGCTTCTGTCTTGTCGTTGGAGAGGATTCTCATCCGCTCATTAGAATGGATTGCGAAATAGATTTTTACTATACCTCTCTCTTCCATCATCGATCTTTATTTATGGTGTCATTGTTATATGTTATTCATAGTCTCCTCATGTCCCCCATCTATTTCCTTCCCATTTTTTCTGTATCTCTCAAGTGTGGTTGATTGCGCCTGAGCGTATCTGTGAGCGGTTGTAGTGTTTGACTGAATGAATGTGTGTGTGTGCTAGTGCGTGTTTTAGGTTTAAGTTATTGTATGATGATAATAATAGGTGACCACATTACCCGTTAATGGACCCGCCTATCTCTACTTCTCTTTATTACATACCCTCCTACTCCTCTCCACAGAGGCTCTGGTTGCCCGGCTCACTTTTGTCCTCTTATGAGCCTTAGTTGAGTGGCTGCCAGGGCCGTAAACCCGCAGGGGAGGGCAAGTATTATCTAAGAAGTATGCTGGCCTGTCGTCTCTGCTCATCTTCCTCCCTTACACATATAAGGTGGCTACACCGGTACCTTGCTTTATGTTCAAAGTTCCAGGACACTCTCCTAAATGGCCGGCCGGGTTTGGAAGGCCCATCAACGTTAGACCGGGACCGATTATGTGTAAATGATCACATTCTGGAATTTCTGATCCTACATGATCCTGGTGGTGACAACTGCAAGCAAGAGTGGGAAAGCGCCTGGACATCCGCGTCCAACCGCGGCCTCCTCCTTCCTAGATATCGGGGATGATGGGGGAAATCGAGGAACTCCTTTGACCCAAAGAAGTGACTGTCACGGAGAGTACCGCGAATGGAATCTGTGATGCTTTGGGGAGGATGTTCACACTGAGGCTTCCCCCTTTCCCCTGAAATGGACATAGTTCCGAAGGTGACTCAGCCCCAGGCGGTAGAATCTTCCATAGGGTCGAACACGAGTCCGCCCCTGTGCAAACTTCTCCTCGGACAATTTAAAATAAACTAGGCCTAGAAATTATCACTTAGGCCACCACTGATAACATCCCTCCTGTAAATCGAACGGGGTCAACGATATTAATCGGATTTTTGCACTTTGGTGAAGTGTTTTTGTTGTTTTGTTTGGCCTTTGTACTTTTTATCGTTATTTGCATATTATTATGTTTTTTTTTTAAATATAGCCTAGTAGTAGGCTCTTGTATGAGTACGGCGACTTCTGCCCTAGTAGGCAGTCGCCAGATGGGTTCCTAAAAAAAAATGATGAGCATCATTTATTAAGCTAACTTTCTTGATGCTCAGAAATACCCTTCCTAACTACCTTCTCAAGAATTTTACTAAGTATAGAAGTTAAGCTTACTGCTCTACAGTTATTTGGGTCCTCTTTACTTCCCTTCTTAAAATTGGCACTACCTTTGCTGTTTTCCAATCATTAGGTATTTCTCCAAACTCCAGTGATCTAGTATATATCTTCTCAAGAGCTTACTGCACTACTTTCTACACATTTAACTAACCTTTAATGGACCAGATGCCCTACTGGTATTCAACTCGATTATAATCGTAATGATTTCTCTATATCCATTAATGGTATTCAATACCTCTTTACTTGACCTAGAATTATAATAAATTAAACTGTTCCGATTCTCTTCTATAAATACTGAGCCAAATGATCATTAAGTACCTCTACTATTTCCTCATCAGATATTTCTCACCCCCTTCCTATTTAATAGGCTTTATTTTATCTCTGCTAATTTTTTATTGATTTTATAATAGCTAAATAATTTTCTTAGATCTTTATTATTATTTTGAGCTAAATTAATTTCTGCTGCCATTTTTGCCTTTCTTAATTATCTCTTTTAGCTCATTCCTAGTGAATCTATAATGATTTCGATTTTCAGGAGTACCTTCCTCCTGTAAGCTTTGGTATTCTCTTTTCCTAGCTATCTCATCATAATTACTTACTACATTTCTTCCTAATGATCTTCATTGGGATACACTTCTCTTGTATACGTTTAATATAGTCTTAAAAGTATTCCACATTTCGCAATTATACTTACAACTTAATTCTACATTCCATTTAACCTGATTCAGCAAGTTTCTAAGTTTTTCATAATTACCCCTATGAAAATTTGGAGTTTTTGTAGTGGTTGTTGATTGTAAGGGAAAGGGACGCCAAGAAGAATACCCCCTTCATTTGTTTCATGAATTCCTTCCTTCTCTATGTCTCCTAAGTATAACTCCACGTGGAGTAATCTCGGAATCCAAAGAGAAAAATAAAAGAAGAAAGAATTTGAATATCCGGCAGCCGCCTCACAGGTACAGTTAATTAAGTTGGGTGCTAAAGCTTTTACCTCGCCGAGGAAGCGCTAATCTCTGTAGTCGGGAAACTGCTAGCCGAAAATTTCCCACCCACATCGTAAAGGCCATTAAGACTTGGGTCAGGCGACAGACGCTAATCCATCTGGCCGCCGGAAGCGGTCAGCCAGTCGTCTGAATCCGCCAAGGAGGAGAAACCCCCCAAATGGTCCTCATATAAATACCCTGGGCTTTCGAATATCGGCAGATTGAGTTTGAGAACCCGTCGCCTTCGGTTCAGATCGTGTGTCTGTTTCCCAAAGTGTCTGGTATTCGCTTATACCATCGAGGTTGAATCTCACCAGGCAGATCCATCTCTTTTGTGAAGGCTTACTCTGTTCAGAGCAAGCCTCGAATAGTTTCATCCCCGAAGGATTGGCCGGGATTCCTCTCGTCTCATTGGTAACCTTCCTCAAGGATCTCCAGTTTCCCGTGTGAGACTTCGCACCGAGCCGCGTCAGTCTCGATTTTTGGAGGTTGCACTTCTCTGGAGCAGAAGTGCCATCGTTCGTCTTCAAGGAGGATCGTGAACTCGTCTTCTGGCCTTCCCCCCCCCCCTCCTTCATCCTCGTCACCATCAGGATATTCGGCCGAGAATCACGACCATTTTCCGTCTCCATTCCCCCGCGCCGACTAGCTAAAGGATTCCCCTTCCTCGAGGTGACCCCTTTAAGGTAAAACGACCCTTGCTTGTATCTTCCGTTAATTGACCCACTTTCCGACCTTTAAAATATTCCCTCTGTATAACTGATTTATAGTATCCCATTTAAAAGCTGATTAACGAGTAATTAACGTTACCCGATTGCCAATTAATCTATATTCTGCCAGAATTGTCCTTATTTACATTACCTATATTTCCAGTATGTATATATATGTTAACTAGTGACTTATTAAAATTATATTTTTTAGTCTTCACTCTTTAAATATATCCTTAAACTGCAACTTGGTAAACTCATTAAAACGCTATCAGCTCCTGTATTAAATCGCATTCTTATACCACGTAACCAATGGATTACTCTTACTAAGTGAACGTACTTGTACGTAGCGAAGGACGCGTACGTACATTAGAGGATATATGTATATATTAACTATATATACATATTCTCGTGGCTTTTATCTCTTTCCTCCCAACCAATAGATACATATATGTATATATATATATATATATATATATATATATATATATATATATATATATATATATAGACGTATTGTCTGGGGAGGTCACCTATTCCTCGACTTTGATGTTCTACTTTCCCCATTCCCAAGCTAAAACGAACTATCTGCTTCCCGAACAGTCAACTCCTGAACCAAATTATGATAATTTAAAAGTACTAGATCTAACATATTGGTACCCTTTGTTTATATTAACAAATTGACTAAAGAAATTAGCCTCAAAACATTCTATAAACTAACAACTTGCTCTATCCCTTCCTATCATATTTCTCAATCTATAGAGTTTAAATTAAAGTCACTTAGAATAACTCTATCTGCTACACATCCTTTACTTATTTGCTTTATCATTTGCTCATCTCTATCAACAGTCTGTCCAGGTACTATGTAAAAGGCTACCAAGTATTGGAATCCTATTTACCGACCTTAATATCTATCCACGGTGGCTCAACTTCTTCCTGCTTTATTGAATTATTTAGATTTCAAGCAATACTATTTCTAATATAAATAGTTATTCCACCACCAGTCCTACCTCTCCTTTGACTAATGTAGTTACATAACATAACCCTGTAAATCAAAATCACCCACATTTTCATTGAATCGAATTTCACTAACCCATCATTCTGTTACACATACTATTTCTATATCTTCAATAGCATAAATAAATACTTCATTCTTCTTGTTTCTAAGACTACGAGCATTGGTATAGACAATTCAACCCTCCTATCCCTGAAGCACCTCTTTTTAGCCTGAATACCTTCACTTCTATCACTTCCACATCTTTCCTTTCCTTATTTCCCCCTTTCTAGCTCCGATACCATTTTGTCCTTAAATTTCCCTGACCACTATCAGTCCTTACTTTCCCGACCGTAAAAACCTAATAACACGATCATACTCCTCCCACAACACTTGATGGAGCGCTCCCTTGGACACTGTCGAAAGGGCTTGGTCGCCCAGACAGCAAGACACATTTGGGGTGAATGTCCCGGTCTCGGAGAACTTCGTGCGCGATACTTATCCCAGTTCTGCGACGGGCGAGGCGGGTCGCTACCGCCTATTCCCATTTCTTGGGAGGAACTCTTGTCCACCGGACTGTCGCTTGATTAAGTTCTTGGAGGAAGTTGTGCGCTCAAGGACCCCCAAGAAATAGACCTCCCTCCGGGACCTGAGCGTATGCCTTTTTTATTGTTTACTTTTCAAATGTCTAAAAATAGGCTTGGTTGAGATTTCTGCCGCTGTGCCCTTGCTGGAGACCGCCAGAAGGGACCATAAAAAAATAAAAAATGCCCCCACGATCTCCCACCCACCTGTACATGTTGATAACGTGCCCCACTTGTTTATTGGTCGCCCCGTGTACCCTATACCTCTTCGCTGTTTATTTCCTTTTCCCTCTTCCTACCCTGCCCGATGGTCCTTGTCCTCTCTTAACAATCCCTTCCTCTCTGGCACTACACTTTCCCTTTTGATATAATTTCGTATTCATTCTCCTTTCGCTTTCCCGCTCTCGTCATTTTCCCTACCCCTTGGCAGCGAGAGGTCTCGCTAAGTAGTACGTAACATGCGTCAATCGACCGTCCAACCCACTTTCACGCACAATCTCCGACTTTGGGCCCATTTAAATCTCGAAGAAGCTTCACGAAGTCTACTTTATTTTTCTATTCACTCAGATGGCGGGAATGGGGACCTACCCCAAGTGGAGACGGTCGATACCCGTGCGATTGAGTGTAAGGAAGGGGAAGATTATAGCCTCATAAAATGATTCTCTCGTTGCCCACACGTTTCGTACGGGTCTATCGTTCGTTCACTACACTGAAGAAGGAATTTCGTTTTGCGACCGTAAAACTCTCCTTCTGGCGAGGAGAGGTGCGCTTAAGCACCCTTAAGCGCAGGTACCATAAGTGCATGGAATGTGAGTGAACGAACAATTGAACAGATGAGAAATGACAGAGAATGAGGTCGCTTTTCTAGCTGAAACACATTCAGCAAAAAGCTGTGTTGAGTAACGGAGAGGATGAAAGTAAGAATATGATATGATCAGTGTATGAAAGAGTGTAAGATTAAATCTGGTCGTGTGTGGATTCTTAAGAAGACGTGAGGAAGGCATTACTTAAGATTCAGACGCGAACGGTTGTTTGACCAATCGACAAAGGGCGAAATGTTGATTAATAGCAAGAGAGAGGAAGTGTGTGAATAGAGATAGAGCAAGGGAGATGAAGTGTAAATAGAGAGAACAAATATGGAACAAATTTATTGAGAGAATTATAGTAGAGTGTAAAGGTTGTAAAATGGGCCGCTAGACCCCTAGAGTTAAAGTTCAAGGTCGATGAATGTTGTGCTGAGAGAAGCAGGCCTGTTGTGAACGACCTGATGTTTGGGGCTGAGAGTGGTGACGATTTGGGAATGCTAATTAAAATTTTTGGCGTAGTATGTATGATTTATTGTCATTATTTACTTAAAATTAAGAAGCGTAAACCAACGAGGGCATCCCCCACTCATTTTGCCATGAAGTTTGTATACATAGTGGTAGTTAAGGTGGGAAAGTGTTTCTTTTACCTAAAGCAAACACCACGACGGCGAATCTAGCGGCTTTTCAACGAGGAACCTGCAAAGAAAGTGGTCATGGTAGAGTAAATGAAAATGTGTGGTAGATATAAATCCTCAGATCCTCCTCCCAGCTATTGGGGTCGAGGGGGCCACGTAGTCTTGCAGATGTGAGCTGCAGCATGATTTCCATTCTACATCTAACACTGGTTGCCGCTGTTGCACTTGCGCGGGTGGGTGAGGATGAGACAAAACGACAACAAAAACAAACTTGATTTGGAAGGTGCGAGGGTGATAATGGAGTGACGTGTACTGTCAGTCTGCAGCGTGCCCTCTGACCAAGGTGGTAACCTTTGAACTAGGGTGTATCGTGAATGATAAAGTGGTACGCAATGACGCAGATTGGGACTGCAAGGTTCTGAATCGGAAATTCTCAGGAGCGATTAAGAGAATGATGTTAGGCTGGAAGCTGCAATGGGCATGAAGTTAATGTGTGAATGCGACACCTGAGTAGAACAGGAGCAGCGCAAAGGACAATTTTGAAAGGTATGTTGCTTGTGAAAGTGGTAGATAGAGGAACCAATGGGTAAGGAGTATGTGAATTATAAGGAAAGATGTTATAACCATAACTGAAAATGTTCCAAGGGGATGCAGGTGTGCAAGACGAATGGATAGATGAGGACACATTAGGGAAAAGGGGGCGTGTCCCCTCGGACCTGAAGGGTTGGGTGTACGCCTTAAAAGGCTGATTACACTAACACAATTTTTGTTCCTCACCAGTAAGTGTTATTTTCCAACTCATTTTATTGCAAAACCATAGAAATTAGCCATTATTTGTTTAAACTTTCTTTTTGGAGTTTTATGATGAAATATTTACTAAAAATAGGCAATTTCTTTTCAGCGATTTTAGGGCTAAAAACAAAAACACAGTTAAATGTATACAATTCTATTAAAACTTACAATATATATATATATATATATATATATATATATATATATATATATAACAAGTAAAAAAAATAGTAAACAGTTTTCCCGTATAAGCTTCCAAATGTAGTCTCTTACCATATGTAGCTTCTCAAGCGGACGTCAGCCAGGGCAAGTCCTAACTCCCCGCCGTGACGCCCAGGCACGGGGGTAACCTCCCTTAGTAAATAGTATCAGCTAGCTTAAATAAAAATTCGGAGGGAGATTCGAACGGCAGACCCAGCGATTGACGGGCAAACACGTTAACCATTATACTAGCCGGGAGGCTAGTATAGAATTGTTTACTGCTAGGTATCTACATATGTTAAAAGTTCAGTCTATCTTGGTGGAAGCGTTCTATATTCTTCTTGAACTTGTCAAGATAGGCATCAAGGGTGCGCACCTTCAGAGATATCTTGCAGCCCATTTGGCCATAGCTTTTCACTAAGTTATCAACTAGTTCCACATAATTCTCAGCCTTGTGATTGCCCCCAAAGCCCTAACACATCGAAACGTAAACTCTTCTATGCTTCTTTTTCCTTTTTAGTAAGGTTTTCAAGGAATTTTGAACACACTGATTTTCCTAATTTGGTGTCCAACAATGACA
This sequence comes from Ceratothoa steindachneri, assembly GCA_963969495.1. Lineage (NCBI taxonomy): Eukaryota > Metazoa > Arthropoda > Malacostraca > Isopoda > Cymothoidae > Ceratothoa > Ceratothoa steindachneri. The sequence goes on along the minus strand of OZ018323.1, from coordinate 67,968,060 downwards.
ACATCTTTCACCTTTGCCTTAGTGTTTGGGAAAGAAACGGAAGATATTTGAAGGCTGCAAATTCTTGGTTAAAATCTCTAACAAACTGCATCATGATACTTAGTTTTAAATGCAATAGAAGGAGCACCACCTTTTGACGGTTTATCAATTGCTCATGCTTGACATTATACCATCAAAACAGAACTCAGTCCTTTGTGGCCATTGCTTCTTGTGGTAATGTGCTGTCGCTGTAATATCCCTACTGTCCCAAACCTTCCCTGGTAAAACCTTCCCTGAGACCCATCAAAAATGCTACCATTTTGAAGTTTCAAATCACTTCCCAGCCATACTCCTTGCAATTCAAAGATTGTAGTAGGAGCTTGGCTCTGTTGTAGTCCTTGAGGACTACAAGAAAAGGGATGGATGTTTATTAGTCGTGGGCTACTCTATATCTCACTAGGTCGGTTGGTCCCCGTTTTGCTTTTTTTTTGTTGTTTTGGTAATAACATTGTAACTATTCTGCCGATGCTAACGAAATTTGAAAGCCTTGTGTTGTTTTACACTCTCTTTCGAATGATATAATTGTCAAGGTGCTCCCAAGGTTAGCCCAATGATTATTTTGGTTTGGCAATAATATCATGACTATTCGGCCGATTCTAACGAAATTTGAAACCCTTATATTATTTTATATTCTCTTTCGAATGATATAATTGCCAAAGTCCTCCCAAGGTTAGCCCGGGAATGATTTTGTTATGGCAATAACATCATAACTATTCGGCCGCTTCTAACGAAATTTGAAACCCTTATATTATTTTATATTCTCTTTCGAATGATATAATTGCCAAGGTCTTCCCAAGGTTTGTCCGGGAATTATTGAAAGTTTTGAAGATCGTAAGGTCATAAATCAGAATAAGCGAGAGCACAAGAGACTTTTTGGTCAGGAGACCTTGTTTCAATTATGGAGAACTACAGCTTTAATGTTTGAATAGCTGTTAATGAAGAGCATCCACTCATCTAAATTACATTTAATTCCGATTGCATCAAATATACCAGATACATCATTGTAGTAGCATAGGTCACCTTGATAAGTAAAGAATCTTGAGAAATGTTTGATGTTTTCTTTTGCTTATCACTTGCACATTTTCATCTAGCAAATCCCACTCTTTGAACCTGGAAATCAAATGCTCAGGATTCGACTCTGACAAGCCAATATAAATTTTACACTATTTGAGATAAATAACCGAGCGTTCACTAGAAATAACGGTTTAAAGCTACTAAACAGAAAGATTTAACATTGATATAACAAATGTCTTTTCTTATAAAATAGCAGGAACTCCATTGAAAGTACTACAGCAGTTATGATTAAGAATAAACTTAAACATTAAGATATGACCTCACAGAAGGAAGAGTTGTGAAATTAAATGTTTATCCATATCCCTTCCTTTCACCTTACTTTTGCAATTAGTATCTAGGAGATTTTCGTGTCTTTGCTGGCTCTTAATTATGTAATAAATCCCAGGAACGTATCTTCATTTTGTACTTTCGAGTGTCTTTTCCTATCCGAACGTTAACATGGAACTTTCAAAATACGTCCTCAAGGCCAGAGCAATTTAGGTTAACGAGGTTTGTTATATGAATCATTTGTTTTTTAGATGTCCTGGTTAGAGTACACAAACAATCAATTCTTTAGATAACTGCTTCTACACCCTCGTGAAGTGGATATTTCTCTGCGTGGCAGAGAAAATTCGTATTTTTTTTATATTTTGTTGATTTCGCGAGGACGTAGGCGCCTCAGCCTTCAAAAGCCTTCAAAAGTGTCAATCGTTGAATTTTGTTTCATCTCTTCCGACCATTGCTTTAATTTCTACTTTCCACCCCTTTTTTTCTATTTCATTGTGGATCATTGTTAGCATGGGTTAAGTTCGGATAACAAAATCTTTAATCCTTGAACTTTGCAACGCATTCTTCCTTGTTATATTGCATTTGCTCAATTTTTAAATCAATTTCAGTTACACAATGCAAAATAACGCCCACATGCAGATGTTCGATGCCACAAATAAACGAATTTTGAGGAAGCCGTTATAATTTTAATGGATGATTGTTATCATACAATCAATATTCGTTAGCTGAAATATCAATCACGTTTAGAAATTTGTATATAATATATATATATATATATATATATATATATATATATATATATATATATATATATATATATATATATATATATATATATATTTTGCCTATGTAAGTGAACCCTGCCAAAATCTAACGGTCCTAAAAAAAGTTTCAAATGGGCATTTAACCTTCACATTTGCCGTCGTCACAAGACACGGGCGTTTTCACCCACACGTTGGAACATGTTACAGCTGTCACTTGAACTGCAGTGTACGCAGCTGTGATATGCGTGCCCGATGAAGTGTGATGGTGGCTAATCAATGCTATGCAACTGCATAGCATGCAGATAATTGTTAGAAGGTAATAAGAGTGACAAGACGAGTCTACCCAATTTAGAAAATCTCGCGCATTAGAAATATTCGAACATTTTGTAGGAATATTTTTCTTTGCACATTTAAAACTATATCACTTGTAATCCCCTTTTCCCGAGTGTGATCGGTGGGTATCAACGCTAATGACACACCCCACCCCTTTTATCAAGCACACAATCACCAATCATTTTCCACGCCAAAAATACCATATAATAACGATGGGGCTCTGTGTACTGTAACATTCCGTCCGGTCGGTCAGCATCCCTGGGCATAATGCCCCAAGTAGGCCGCCTCATGCACATCTACGATGCATACTATCATCTACTTGTCCCTCGGTCTGCCCCATTTCTGCCAAGCATTCGTTCATCCACTTTCTATGTGGTCCTCGACTTTTTGCACATCAATGCGTTCACTTTCGTATCTTCTTTTCACACATCTTTAGAACCCATTCGACTTACCACCTATTCAATCTTATTCACACTCTCCTTCACAACATAAATACGTGTTAACTACTCCTTCACTAATTACCCGTAGCAAACCAAACATCCCTCTAGAGTTGTCAATTTGCCCCGCTTTCACTCTAGACTTTTCTCCCGTACCACAGTCTCACTCCCATACACTAACGTTTCCACCATTATATTCACATGCAACTTCTTTGGCACATTCATCACTCATACAGTTAGCTTTCATCAACATTTTGATCGCCCATGGAATTTTCCTCCTATTCAAAACCTTGTGGTCGCAATCTGCCCAATCTAAAATTTCTTCCACGTTCACACCACGAACACCCTTACTCAATCTTCACCCACACAAAATCCACACATTCTTCTCTGCATTTATTTCGGCCTTCCCCCCACAAATACCCTGTCAAACATTTAGATTAACTTTACAAATCCCTCTCGCTCTCCGTCACTATCACAAGTCATCTTGTACCAATATAACCATAACCCATTTTGCACCACTCCATATCAACCTCACACTAGTACTTTTCTCTGTACTACAGGTATACTAAACAACCATGGCAACATCACACCCTCACCTTACACCTCCACACTCACTTGAGTTATCTTTTACTCTAACACGCCTTACTTCCACCATAAATATTTTTCACACTACCCATTACATAGTTTGCCACTCACTCCACACATTCTCTGAACCACAATGTCCTTGTTTTCTCCATGCAAATACTCCAGCAATACACACCCTGGCCACTCCAAACCTATCGCACTCACACACTTATTTTGTTTACACATCCAATCACAGTTTTCCTGTCCAATCTGCCCCACAATCAACAAACGCGCCGAAGCTGATGCGCGGGGGCTGACTCCTCCACTCCACAACGTCATCACACACACACAAAGCCAACTCCAAGACTGCTGTCTTCCGCTCCTTTCTTCACGCACACTTTCCTCTTCCTCCCCGATACCTTTATTTTAATAATATTAATAATTAATTAGTTTAATAGACTTCAAAAGTATCATCGTCGAGAATTATGGGTACCCATGATAGCCATAATCTTTAGAAGGAGAGATGAATTTAAAATTTCACTATTATCCTTGTAATGTTATTCCTGTTCACCGTTTCGCCTTTCGCTCTGATGGTACGAGTAACATGAGTAAAGTGTTCAAACTTCCTCCAAAACTAACAGAAGTGAAAGAAAGTGTTAAAAAGTTAATAGTTAATGAGTCAGTATCAGAGAAATACAGTAACCTTAAATTGATACATATGTTTTTAAAAAATATAAACATAAATATGCATTTTGAATAAATAATAAGTAGCGTTCATTTCTAAAAAAAAAAAAAACGTGTAATTTTAAAAAGAATTACCCCCCCTTCCTAGTTTTTTTTCGGCTGGGATTTTTTATTGCCAACCCTGAATACCCTGCACCTCTCCCCCCTCCATGAGGAACAGCCCCTGGTTCTCTCAGGCTTACCTGTGTCATTCGGATCTTTATGTAATTAACTAAAAATGTCAATGGTTCTCCAACGCAGTTGAAAATGTACAGTTGGCCAAGAGTTTTGAAGACAATATATTTTTTTATCGTTCGTAAAATTTACGAGATAAGAAGTTGCAAATATTTAAATTATTGCAGGTTTATTTAAAAGTCAGAATTAAAAAAAAATAATAAGCAAAAAAAACCCCCAGAGCATTCGTTAGCTGAATCCAAAAGCGCATTCTGGTCCTGTTCCTGTAGGAGGGGAGTTTTAGTCCCTGGAACTTTGCTAGTTGATCAAAAGGATAAAATGATGGCAAATAGGAGTTAAATGAATGATGTTGTGTAATTATAATATATTTCGTAATATATTCTTGTAAAAATATGTTTATTTTTTTCAATTCTAGAAATGGTTCTTTCCAAAGAAAAGCGCGCAACCATTTTTGTTCTGCAACAAAGTGGGCTGAGCTGCAAGGAGATGGTTGCTAAGGGTATTGCATCTTCTGGACGCCCAAGGGATTCAAATGAACGCCAAAATTGCCTCCTAGTAAGGTCCTAGCTCAAGGAACGGGTTGCCTCCAATGACAAACTTCCTCACGATTAGAAAGAGGCAGGTGTGAACGCTTCAGCACACACGAGGCGAAGACTTTTCGACAAAAGTCTCAAGTCGAGAAGGAGTGCGAAGAATCCTCGTCTGATCAAGAAGAACCTTACGGAGAAGCTCCACTTTTGTAAGAGATATAAATAATGGATTGATGAAGACTGGAGCGAAATGATATTCTCCGATGAAGCTCCTTTCCGCTTGTTTAGAGCTTCTGAAAAATCCTTCGATAGGAGAAGAAAAGAGGAGCGCCTTCAATAGTCCTACGTCGTGCCCACGGGAAAGCATCTGGACACTCTCCATTCCTAGGGTTGCTTCTTATCTAAGGGAACTGGGGCAATAACAATTTTATGCAAGAACACTGCAATAAACTCAAAATGGTACCCAAACCTTCATCAGCACCTTTTCCCAACCGTTCAGGGCCACTTTGGGGATGATAACTGTATTTTCAGCATGATGGCGCACCCTGTTACAAAGCAAAAGAAATGACAAAGTTCTTGGCTGAAAATAACATCGAACTTTTAGGACTTGGATCGGGAATTTTCCAGATTTAAACCCAATTGAGAATTTGTAGGCGATAATCAAACTGGTGGTTGGATAAATATAAACATCCAATTGTGAGTAGTTGCGGGTACTTACTGAACCTAAATGGAGCAATATCAGTCAAGATATCATCACAAGTTTGATCTCCAGCTACCCAAAACGAATTGAAGCAGTCCTCAAGAACAAGGAACATCATTGTAAAGATTGACTGCGCGCAGCAATTGACTATTTATTAATAAAATGCGTTTGGGCTCTAAATTTATGTATATTTCTCCTTCAAATTTTGATGCAAACATCCTAAAAAAATGCAACGTTTGGTTAGTTCTTTTCATTTTCTTAGATGAAAAAATATAGTCTCAACTTTTGTCCATAACTGGTTTGTGTCAAAACTAAATATTACACCCCCTCCCCCGAACGATCCCTGGGCCCTAGTACCTTTGGGTTTTATAGCGATTGTCATTCTGATCTTGGCACCAGTTTGGTCCGCAGATGGAATCACACTTTACACTGGCAGATATCAAATTGTTCATAGATAGAAAGAGTATTTAGACATCTTAACACAGAAAATCCTAACGGAGTTGTTGTCAGATCGTTGGGAAATACTGATTCTGCTCACTTTGTCGCGCATTACGACTGGTAAAGCTCCTTTCGACGCACGTACGATTTTAATTGGAAGCACTCAACCCTCGATACAATTACCTCGCACTGCAGGCTATCTGCAATTTAAGAGAAGAAATAATGAATATATGCTCTCTTAGGAATGATTGGAGATATCTCATGTTCCCCTTAGAGCGAGGGGGGTGCCCTAAAATGGTGCTACCTTCTCCATCTGGTGGAAGTGGTTTTGGGGCAGTGCGGAGTCTGACAAATCCCAAGTCACCAGCTCTTGATGGCATTCCCCCAGAAATATATAAATGCGGAGGAAGAACTTTAAAAACAATTATTCGAGATAACTCTCATATTATGAAGTGGAGGATGTACTGCAAGAGTAGAAAGACACCCAAGTGGTATCATTATACAGGAGTAATGTGATCAGACAACGTGTGGAAGCAGTCATGGAATGTCACTGCTGGCTGTGGCTGGAAAGGTTGAGACTGTATCAGTATCTAGTTGACAAAATTCTTCTTGAATCTCATTGCGGTTTTCGCAAAGATAAGAGGTATTGTTGATATGATTTTCATTACTAGCCAATTGCAAGATATATGTTGGGAGCAACATCGGAGACCTTGCTTTGCCTTCATTAACACATCAAAGGCATTTGCCACGGTCAATAAGAAATGGAGAGTATTGAGGAAATATAGATACCCACAGAAGTTTATCAACATCTTCAGGATCGTCCACAAAAAAATGATGAGCGGTGTCGTGCTTGCTAGTATGAGACAGCAAATCTACTAATGTTGGGATCCGACAGGAGGGGTGGGTCCTGTCTCCAATTATTTTTAATCACTTAGCTGCGGCTACGCAACCTTATGGCAAACTTTTGGGACCTAAAATGGAATCGATATCATCTATAGGGTTGATGGCAGAGTTTTCAACCTGCAACATCTGCATGCCCGAGCGAGAACACGATTGCAATAAATGCTGGAAATGCAGTATGCTGATTATTGTGCGCTAGTCGCCGATGACCAGCATTCATTGCGGCCAGTGCTTGGGGTGGTGCAGTCTACCAGCAGCTGGGCCTTAAAATAAACTGATAAAACTGAAATTATTTATTAGTGGAATGCAGTACCCGGTGATATTCCTGATATCGATGGAAATACCCTGAAAGTCGTCTCTCACTAAAGTACCTGGATAGTATCTTGTCTGCAGACTGTATCTTTGACGAGGAAATAGTGCTGAATTAATAAGTCATTGTCTACTTTGCGCGGCTAAGAAACAGGGTGTTGACGAAGCACAACCCGAGACTGGAAACAGGTGGCAGTTTATATGGCCGTTTGTTTGTCTCTATTGTTGTATGGAAGTGAAGCATGGACACTACAGGATTCTTGAAAATTCCACATGCTGTACTTTGATCTTGGAGCGCACTGAAAATGCCAGCCTCGCGTGCATGCTGCCGAAAAAGCAATTATGCTGGACTGGTCATGTTATGCACATGCTAGAGTAAATAACTAAACGGATCATTTAAGAACAGTTTGAGCTGGGTGACAGAAGGAAGGGTTGGGACGGGGGTCAAAATAAAAGATTTAAAGATCGTCTTAATCAAACCGTGAAGTGTGCTGGTATTAACTCGATTGAGCTGGAGAGGTTAGTCTCAGATATAACGCTGTGGACATAGAAATGCGGCGATAGAGCCACAGCTATTTTGAGAAGTAGTGAATTCGAACACTGAACCTGCAGCGGGAGGCTCTGCCCTTCCACATGACCCTAATCTACTGTAACTGGACTGTAAAGCGCCCTGTCAGGAGGTGAGAGAAGTGAGGGAGATGATAGATAGCATGTTTTTTTTGTTTGTTTTTTCAAATAGAATTGGGGAAGGGGATGAAGAGTAGTTGTGTGTGATAGTGTAAATTGCCAGGATGCTGGCTGATCTCTTCTATTTGTTGAATTTCTTGGTTTGTTTATTCTTTCTAAGTTTGATTTGTGGTTACTTCTATTCATTATTCCTGAACATTCTAATTCAGTTTGTAGTTTTCAATAGGGTACCCTTTCGGGTAGCGTTTCTTCTAATTAATTATTTCTTTTTGTATATATATATATTTTTATTTAAGGTATTCATGTCTTTGTCTCTTAGGTATGCTTGGGTTGTTCTTTGTTCCTCTTGATTTTTTCATTGTTCACATTAGGATCGGGTTTTCCTTCTTTAGTAGGCAGTGCCTGCTACTCGGGAATTTTTTCCTGATTTGGTTTCTTTGTGGTATCGTTAATCCTTCACTCGTATCTGCGAGCTTTTCCCAGATTTTTGACCATATATTCTTTGCCCGCTTTTCCAGGGTTTTATTTATTGGGTCGATATTGGCTGTAGGGAAATCGTCACTCCCCAGTTCTCTCCCAGTGGAGACACGGGACGGTGACCGCAAAAACATCCGGGCCCGGCACCGTAGGGTAAACTCGCCCCTCGCCACTCGTCTATGAAAAGCCGAACGGTTTTAAACTGCAAGATCTTCCCTACGAGAGTATATTCAATTTCACTTCAAGTAAGAAATTGGAGACGCGTTTCTCTCAAGCTCGAAGGCCAGCGGGAGCCGAGGTAAGACTTTCTAAGAAAAACCGTTGGAATAAGAACCCTCCTGCGGCCCGTCCACAAGCCCCTCCTCCTTTTACCCCTACCCCAGTGAGGTGACGAGGTATAAATAACAAACACTCCGGAAAAACGAGGTAGAATACGTGAGTCGCCAGGCTACGAAGTCCCCGGCGATAGAGGCCGGGCTACCAAGACTGGACAGGTAGAATACGTGAGTCGCCAGGCTACGAAGTCCCCTGCAAGAGAGGCAGGGCTACCAAGGGGGCTAAGAAGCAGCTCATCCTCGAGCTAGTCCCTGGTTATCAAACCGAACGTTAAGTTAACTTGTTCAAGTTCAACTTACTCTCGTCAGAGAGACTCCTCATATTCTGGTGCATCCTAAAGCCCAGGGATATTTCTCGCCCTTGAGGAATTACGAAAAGAAGAAGAAAAAGGCTTCCCCTCGAGCCCGTTACCCGGTGGGCACACCAAACTCTAAGTTAACTTGGTTGAGGAACCAAGTTTAACTGATTCTCGTCAGAGAAACCCCTCCCCCCCCTATCCGGGTGGATCCTAAAGCCCAGGGATAGTCCTCGCCCATGAGGAATTACGAAACGAAGGAGAAAAAGCTCCACCTCGAACCCGTTACCCGGTTGTCACACCGAACTCTAAAGAACCAAGTTCAACTTACTCTCGCCAGAGAGACCCCACCTCGCCTACCCTGGTGCCTCCTAAAGCACCGTAATTGTTCTTGCCCTTGAAGACCCCCGCCCCATTGAATACCGTGTGGACCCCCATCTGCTACACTCGTCAAAGTACCTTGTGATCTCGACCACCTCCAACAATCTGGTCGAAGCACGCGTCAAAGGACCTACCAGATTCCTGTGGTGTCTGGGGCTCATTGAGTTCAAGGTCAAACTCAAACCCGCCGCCAGAGCAACCAAAGTATTAAACTCCAGTAGAGACAATTAGCCTATTTCTTGTATATTGAAGTGAGTAGCGAATTAGCCAATCTTAGGGGGTCAAGTTAATTGAAGTCATTTTTGTGTATTATAAAATTCGTAGTATTTCTGTGGTTCATGTTTTGTTTTTGTGTAGTAAATTGTTAAATTTAAAATGTAAGTTTATTTGGGGAATTCCTGTGCGTTTCTTTAAATCCTTACGTGTTGAAGCGGCTCTTCCTTAACACAGCAAAATTCGCACTCTTAGATCAAAGCCTACTTCATCAAAGAAGTACATCACGACCACAAGGTATTCTACAACATTGGCCATTTCTATTATTTCACGGATTCTTTTTCCTTCCATTCTTCTTGTGTCTGTGATCAAATAAGCCGCCTATTTTGAATTCGTTGTATCTTCTTTTTGCAAGATGTCGAAGTCGCGTGCAATGGAGCGGTGGATATACCAGGACGGATTCAACAAATGCTTTGTATAGCCTCCTTTTTCTTTTTCGACCTAAATTCTTAAGGTTGTTAATCAGTCTTAGGCCTGATTTTGCCTTGGCTGTCCTGGATTTTATATAGTTATGGTATCCTCTTGTGCTACTCGATTCCGTCGACGTTAATTTGATCTTTTTTTCTACTCAGGATTGGAATAATCTTGAACTTTGTAACATTGGTCTTTATCTTCCAACTTTTTTCAAAGTCGTTTATATTTTTTATTTCACGTTCGGTTGTCCTTGCCATCTGGGGTTCGTGGAGCATGATGAGACCACCTGGCTGATATCGTCTGCGTACTGTATATTCATACAGTCTGGCGAAGTCGGGGGCAGAAAGTGTGGTGTAAAGATGGAGTACAGGGTGGAGCTTAGGCACCCCCCTTGTGAGACCCCCGTTTGGAGATGAAAGATGGGTCCTTCTTGTCCCTCAATACTTATATATGCTTTCCTGTTAGTTAGATAATCAGCCAGGAGTCTTTCCATCCTCATGACGAGATTTTGCTGAAGGAGTTTATATCTTAGTCCTTCGACCCATACCTTATCAAAGGCCTTCTCGACATCGCGGAGGACAACGTCCACGTAACCCTTTTCGGCAGTGGCTTGTGCCAACTTTTCTGCAATGACTGCTAGAGCCATGGTAGAGTCTCTTTCTTTCCTGAATCCATACTAATGTTTATTATATTTATCTGTTTCTTCGAGGAAAGTGTTCAGTCTCCCGTTTACGAACTTTTCGAAAACGTTCCCTAGGAAGTTCAGCAGCGAAATCTGCCTATAGCTTGAGACCAGATTTGATGGCTTTCCTGGTTTTGACATGAAAACCATCTGTGCTATTTTGAACTTGTCCGGGAAGGCCCCTATATTTAGATAGGCATTGAATAGGTCTTTTATGCAATTAAGTATGTTTCCGGGGGCCTTCTCGTAGTTGTACTTGGTTAGGCCTGTTGCCCCGGGTGCCTTTTGCTTGAAGGTGTTAATGGCTCTTTTAATTTCCTCCGTCGTTATGGTAGCTCCTAGTCCTAGATCTTCTTCTACTCTGTTATCTACTCCTTCTTCCAGTGTAAGTCTGTGAATATTGGTTTTTATGAATTCGGCGACTCTTCTCTCTGTCTCCCTATCGAATCTTTCATTATCTGCCTCTTATAATGAGTAAATTTTGCTCCAATGGTCTCTGAATTTTCTTTCTATTTCTTCATTACTCCTCAGATATTCGTTATTGTTATCTGTGATTTTAATTGGTTTCCTTGGTGGTCTGCCTTTGATTATCTTTATTAGCTTCCATGCCTCATTTGCATCTTCTGTTGTTTCCGTTTTCCTTACTAATTCTTTGAAACATTTCTTCTTGTTCTTCAATTAGAAAAACTATTTCTCCTTTCATTTGTCTGAGTTCTCTACTTCTCTGCCAATTCGTGCCATAGTTTCTTATTTCCTGGTATATCTCTCTAATTTTCTTCGCCTTCCTAAATAAGGATATAGTGCAGTTAGAAAGAGTGCAACGTCGGGCTACGAAACTAATTCCTGAAATCCGAAACAAATCGTACGAAGATAGACTACGTTTATTAAACCTACTATCACTTGAAAGTAGACGATTACGTGGACAATTGATAGAATTATTCAAAATCTTAAAAGGATTTACTAATATTGATTACAGACTATTGTTCGAGCTGGACGAAAGGGCCAACACACGCCAAAATGGTTTAAAATTAGTGAACAAGCGATTTAACTCTACTATAGCCCAAAATTACTTCACGTTTAAAATCACGCAAACGTGGAATGGCCTTCCTAACCGTGTAGTTGAAAGCACGTCAGTTAATATGTTCAAAAACCGACTTGATGAGTACTTCAATAACGTAAATATAACGTAGTAGGAGCACAGATTTTAACGTCATATATTATAAGGAGTTGAGGATTAAAATGAAATGATGAATAGAAAAATGCCAGCGACGCCTCCATGCATGGAGTGAATGTGAATTCCCCTTTTCTTTTTCTGTCTGTCCTATAAGTATATTATTTTCATCACTAGGCGGGAGAAGAGAGTACTGTCCTATCACCCCCCCCCCCCCGGTTCGAAAAAGCGTGTTAGTGTATTTGAGGGATAGCTAAACCTGCATGTCAAGGGTACACATGTAGATAAGTGTGTACCGTAGAGTTGAAATAGTTAAAAAAAAATATATATATATATATATATAAAACAGCATGAAAAAAAAGAAGAGCATGATACACTAACGTTAGAATGTGTAAGCGGACTGGTCTTGAGCGGACCTTAGTTTGCTGGTTTCTATTTCTGTAGTTCTGTAGTTCCTTTTCATTTCCGTTGTCCAATTTAGGTGTGGCAAAGTTTTGAATTTGGCCTTCGGTACGGCCTGTTCTTTGGCCTCTATTAATTTTCTGATCAGACTGTTTGTAATGTCGTCTTGTTCTTCCCGGTTTTTTTTTCGTACAGGTTCGTTTGAGAGTATACGTCCAATATCGATGCGTATTTTCACCAGTCCGCTCTCTTATACGACTTCATGGGACTTATAGGGACCATTATTGGATTCTGGTTAATGGTTACCAGAATTCCAATGTGGTCACTACAAGAGATGGGGACTGGTTCCATATACATGTTATATGGAAAATTTAGTGACGTCATTACTATATCCGGGCGGGTGGAGGCTCGCCCAGTTATATAGGTCGGGAAGTATATTCCTCTCCATTAGGAGTTCCAGGTTACCGCCGGCGTTGTTTTTGATGAAGTAGCCTGATTCTTACAGACGTGCATTCAGGTTCCCCAGTAGGATGGTAGGTTTATTTTTTATTAATATCTCCATCACCGAGTACGAGCGGCGGGGAGGTTGGTAGGCCTCTGCAACCGTGATTGGAGTAAACTCCATCTCCAAAGTCACGGCAATGTAGGCCTCGTCCACTTCGCTTCTTGACTGTATCGAATGTTCTTTATTGCGATGGCTGTGCCATCATATCTTTCTCCAGTAGGATTTTTTTTATGACGTCGTAATTGGTGATTTTCATGTGTTCGGTGCCCTTAATACCCTGCTCTGAGATACAGATTATATCTTCGACCAGATTCCTGAATATGTTGCCATATTGGATGGCTTTATTCTTCCACCCGTCGGTGTTAAGGTGTTAGATTTTAAGTTTGCTGTTTGTGTTATCCATTGTATTAGTTTTGTTTCTTTACTTTTTCCTTTGTGTTTTTAAATCTGCCGTTTACGAGTTTGTTGAAAGTTTCTTTTTTGATTAATTTGATATCATTGGGATAGAACCTGATTCGGTCTTCCCAATTTTTTAATTGAGTTTTCTTCGTGTTCGGTTATGTAGGTCCATTTACATGTGCCCTTTCCCAGTCATTTCCTTATGTCGGCTGGTCTGGCCTCTTTTGGCCGGGGGTAGGCTTCATGTACAAAGATACGTACTTTGAAATCTTTAGCCTCGTATCTGCATCCTTCATTTTCTGCTTCTGATGATGTTTCTGATTTGGTATTTTCTTCCTTGTTTTGTATTTTATTTGCCGGGGGGGGGGGTCTTCCTTTTCCTTCTTTTTCTGTTTCTTTGTCGGAGCTGTCGTGTTTCTTTTTCTTCTTCCTGTTGTTTCTCCGGTCTCTTCTTCTTCTAATGTGGCGCCTACTTCCAGCATGTCCTTCACTTGGAGGGTTTTGCCGGCCGTGACTCCGTATATCAATACCGAGGGGCGGTTGGGCGGAAACCACATTTTCCTTACCCTGTTCTTTTCGAGGAGCAGGTTCAGGGTGTCTGCGAATGTTCCTGGCTGTGCTATGTTGTGTATATGCGCAAACATTTTACACGCTAAGATGTCCAGGCCGGTTCCTTCATTGACATTCATATTTATTTTTTGTTCTTCTGTTTGTTTGAGGTCCTTTACTGCTTGCTGCTTTAGCAACACTTGCGTATGTTAGATTCGTCTTCCTCTCATATTCTTGCCTCTCTTCTTGTTCCTTTCTTATCATTATTTCTCTTCTTTGGGGGCAATTGATGGCCATAGTCCTGTGTGAACCCTGGCAGTTTAGGCACTTGTTGGTCCAGACAGCATACATACATACTAACCATGGTGTATCGAAGACTCCCGTTAAGAGCCGAACCTGGGAAGCCAAAACCCGAGAGATGGGTTTTGATAAGAGCCTCGTACACAGGGCTAAAAATATCCATTACAAAGCTAATCGATTTTTCCGAACGGGTACATAGCATTATGCCATAAACAAGATGTGGAACGGCTAGTAGCACTGCAAGGTACTAGAATAATAGGAAATATCGGACTAGCGCCAAAACTACCATCACAACTGTTGGCCAATCGATTATTCGTATGCATAAAAGTAGACCTATATCTGGGGTCTCACACGAAAGAGGAATTCAAAACGGAACTGGAAAGAGAAAACCCGGACCTAAACATAACGGAATTCGGCGACCACACTCACGTCTGCAAAGCAGTGTGCTCATCAACAGGGTGCTGCAGAAGGGCCTTCTGGCATTCGAAATAAGAATCCCACCGGGGAACATAACAAAAGAAAAAGTCATAAACGTACAGACGTGTTTCCAGTGCTATGCACTAGAACAACATGTGACCAAAAACTGTCCCCACAAAGACAGAAAACGATGGCCTACATTAAGTATGCCACATCACTATGATAGGCTGAAATATATTTTGTAGTATTTTTTCTATAATAAATTTTTAAAAATTATATTACATATTGTTACAAAGGAAATGTCCCAAAATGACTAATTCACGTCCTGGATATAATAAGGTAATGCTCAAGAGCAAGACTGTCTTTCCTAAAGCAGACTTCTGCCCGCTCTGTCCAATGAATATGGAACTCGAAACAATATTTAGTAATTTGTAACTTTTTATTTTTACCAGCAAAAAAAAACCCACAGAAAGAGGAAAGTTTTCCAATATCAGGGAGTACGCAAAAGTTGTATGCGTCATGGAGGCCTATTATATCATATGATTTCTAAAAATAAAGCAAATTTAGAAATCTAAAATTTCCTTCTTGCTTTGGCTATATTTATTTTTGCTGTGGGCTTAAATTCCTACAAATTGTAGAGATTTCTTTCGAGCCGCGTATTTAATGGACATGTACGAAATAAACGAGAAGACCCCGTGTATACAAAAGAACCGATTGAAATGGCATAGTATTTTTGCAAATAATAATAATAATAGGTATTTATAATGTTTTTAGGCATGATTTTAGCCTGGATAAATATATTATTTTAAATTAAGAAAGTGATAAAACATCCATGAATAGGTTCGTATGAGAACTAAATTTTGCCCCCTCATGGGGTTTGTAAGTGCGTATATAATGATTGAGAGGGAGTATGAGGTACTGCTATTTCGCAAGTGTGGTTCGTTCGAGGATTCGGGGGTTGTATCGGCGTACGGTTCTTGTATTTCGCTTCTAATAGGCTCTCGGTGATGTTGCATTCATTTAACTTCTCTCTGGGCGCAGAATCGAGATATTTTTTTATATTATCTAAATAAAATATACCAAAATATTCGGGTAGTAAAATTCGATAAACGAATCTATTATGGAAGAATAAACCTGAGGGTCTTCGTCGGCTTGGCTTATTCACAAGCAAGGAACGAATTAAAAAGAAAATGGACGAAAATTTACGAAAAAGTAACTGAATCGCCCAAATCTCCACGCGGTATCAAAAAGGTTTTAAATAATTTTAAATTATATTTGTTCCTAGATTAATTATAATCGTGTTGATGGCATTATAGCAGTTGATCAGAATGTATGAAGTGTGGTAAACTATTGGATAGTGTGAAGAGTATTTATGTTGAAATTAAGACGTGCTTGGGGTGAAAGATAGCCGGAGTGAGCAGCTATCTAAAAATAAAGCAAATTTCGAAATCTAAAATTCATTCTTTCTATGGCTATATTCATTTTTGCTGTGAGATTAAATTTCTACAAATTGTAGGCTGCTTTCGAGCCTCGTATTTAATAACATAATTTCACGGATGACAAAGCCACAAGGACCTATCAAAGGTCATCCGCATCTGTCAAAACCCGCCCACAAAATGCATCCATAGGACTGCGTCAGATCATGCATCTACAATATACAATTTAAACATCCTATGTCCGATCATGCATCTACAATATATAATTCGAACCATACACAGGAATGTGTCAAAAACAAAAAGTATAATCATCAAGACTCGTCAAAATCCAAATCAATCGTAATATACAATAATAAAAAACTGCATCCACAGGAATGAGTCCAGAATAACCTCCCCTCCCCCACCCCATATAAACATCTAATTTGCGTTTGAATACATTCAAGTTTGAACTGTCTACCGTCTCAGATGGCAAACTATTCCAGTAACTATCACTCTATTGGTGAAAAACTATTTTCTAACATCCAACCTGCACCTCTGTTTTTTTAATTTTTAAGTGGTGACCCCTAGTCCTATTACTACCTTCCAACTCAAATAACTTGCTAAAATCTAACTTATCCATCCCAGAAAAGATTTTAAAAATTTCAATCATATCTTCCCTCACACATCTTCTCACAAATGAGAACATATTTAATACCCTCAGTCTATCTTCATACTCAAGGTGGTTCAGGGAAGGTATTATTTTTGTTGCCCTCCTTTGTACTGAATCTAGCATGTTGATGTCATGTCTAAAACGTGGTAACCATGCTTGCATACAGTACTCTAAATGTGGCCTAACATACGAGTTATAGAGTTTAAGGATAACTTCTTTACTCTTGTAGCTAACATTCCTTTTAATGTATCCTAGCAACCTACTTGCTCTATTTTTTGTATCAATACACTGCTTTGAAAACTTCAGTTACCTATCTACTGCTATGCCTAAGTCCTTCTCATCCTCAACTGAATTCAGCCAATGGCCATCCATTTCATAGCTAAATTCCCTATTATCCCTTCACATGTTAAGAAATTTGCATTTTTTAAGGTTAAAAGTCATCTGCCACTTCTGAGCCCAAGCTAATAACTTATTTAAGTCACTTTGCAGTTTAAAGCTACCCTCAACTTCTTTGACCACAGCTGCCAATTTAGTGTCATCAGCAAAAATTGACACTTGGCTATTTACAGCCTCCCCAATATCATTTATATAAACTATGAATAATAAAGGGCCTAGAACGGATCCCTGAGGTACGTCACTGATAACGTCCCTCCACTATGACCTCACCTCATTCAGCACAACTCTCTGTTTCCTGTCTTTCAGCCATTCAGTTATCCAATTCAAAACTTTACCACATATCCCATACACTTTTAATTTGTGAACTAATCTCCTATGCGGAACCTTATTAAAAGCTTTGCTAAAATCTAAGTAAATTACATAAACATTCTCTTCCCTATTTAATTGTTTAGTAACATAATCCAGTAAATTTGTTAAACACGAGATACCTATTTTACACCCATGCTGAGCATAATTTATTAACCTACCATACTCTAGATAGTCAGAAATTCCCTTCTTAACTATCTTCTCAAGGATTTTACAAACCTTAGAAGTTAAGCTTACCGGCCTAAAGTTATTCGGGTCCTCTTTACTTCCCTTTTTAAAAATTGGCATTACATTCGTTAATTTCCAATCATTAGGTATTTCTCCAAACTCTAGTGATCTAGTATATAACTTCTCAAGAGCTACTGCAATACTATCTACACCTTCTTCGAGTAACCCTGAATGAATGTTTTCTGGGCCAGATGACTTACTAGTATTTATTCCAATATAAGCCCTTTAATTATTTCTCTGTTCACATTAATGGTATTCAACACTACTTCCCTTGACCTAGAATTATCATCAATTAAACTATCTTGATTCTCTTGTGTAAATACTGAAGAAAAATGATCATTAAGAACCTCTACTATTTCCTCATCAGATTCTTTCAAAACCCCTTCATATCTAATAGGCCCTATTTTATCACTGTTAGATTTGTTAATAATTTTATAATAGCTAAAGAATTTTCTTGGATCTTTATTATTATTTTGAGCTAAATTAATTTCTGCCGCCCTTTTGCTCTTCTTAATAATCTTATTTCGCTCATTTCTGGTCGACCTATAATGATTTAAATTCTCAAAAGTACTTTCTCTCTGTAATCTTTGGTATGCCCTTTTCTTCTCAAAAATTGTCCTAGCTATCTCATGATTCCACCACAACGGCTTATGGACAACATGTACGAAATACACGAGATCCCGTGGATACAAAAGAACCTACTGAAATGGCATAGTATCTTTGTTTTGTCGTCATAGCTGTTTAATATCTTTATGGATCCAGTACTGAGAGAGGTAGCTATGGGAATGTAAAATAGAAGGTAATAGGGGGTTAAGAATGGGGTGAGGTATGATGTCCGAGTCATCGGTGTCACCCTTGAACAAATGCATAGCTTAAGTATATTGGATGCATTATAAATTATAGTAGTAAATATGAAGATTTGAGCCACAGGGTTAAATAGTGGAAAAGTCTCGCGGACGATTAGAAGCTGCATGAGACCTGACTGCTGCCAATGTTGATGTATAGGAGTGATACTGTATAGATGGAAGGTGAAAGATAGATAGATCTAGTGTGGGTGCAGCGCGCATGGAAAACTTGAGAGAGGGGTGCTTGGTGTGCAAGAGGTGTGGGGGGGGGAGTAGGGCAGCCACTCGATAAAAGATGTTTATGGAGAGTTGTTGGGGTGGTATGCGCATGGAAGAAGAATGAATGGAAAGGGACTTGTCGAGAGAATATAGCGAAGTGGGTGTGAGAAGTGTTGAAGACCTCGTAAAAGCTGGGTGGATTATGTGAATTCGTGTGTGGGAGAGAAGGGGCTGACCGAGGAGAGAATGGATGATAGGTGTGTGTGTGTGTGTGTGTGTGTGTGAGAGAGAGAGAGATGAGATTGCTACGCGTGCCTTCAAGGTATTTGGCCGTGCGCAAAATGATCGGTGTCCTTGTGCTTATTAGTGCATTAATTTGGTGAGGGGGGAAGATGTGGCGAGTAGTTTTAGTGGTGTTGAAGCTCGTCAACTCAACTTTGGGCCGGTGGCACCTCTGGTTCTGTCCATGACGCCACCCTGGAGGGTACCACCTTTGACTATTTGTCGCCACGCCTCTGCTCCCAAAGCTTCTACAGCGCTGTGAGTATTGCGTTCGTCCTTTTTGGAGCAAACTTCGTATCACGCTGGAATGGTGCCAGTGTATACAGATGGCTCCAAGTCGCAATCTCTGCCAGGCGCTGCGTCTAGCTTCACTGACGAGCTAGTTGCAATACACCGCTCGGTACGGGAGATAACTGCTGGGTTCCTGGACATGTGTGAATGAGGGCGCCAAAGAGTCCTCGAGGGCTGGACGACCACACCAGAGTTTGGCTCTTCCTCACACCGACCACATGGCAAGAATCAGGGTAGCCCTCAGAGCTGCTTGACGAAGAAGATGGGTGGTATCCGAGGCGAACTTAAAGTTGCGTGCCATTGCGCTGCCACTAATCCCATGGACCTACTCCACAATGACGTGACGACTTCAGGTTGATCTATTTTGTCTTAGAATTGGGCACAGGCCTGACGCACCGCCATTTGATGGAGCACTCTCCTCTATCGTTTAGTGGGATGACTGCGTTGTCCCTCAGACTGTTCGGCACATTCTTGTAGAATGTCCTAGTCCAGGTACTTGGACGAGTATGGTCGCTACCGCTTGTTCCTTATACTCGCAACGGGTTCTTGTACCCAGACTTGTGAACTATCTGACTTTTCCATTTTATTTGACTGTCGTAGGTTGTATGTTCCTGTGCCGGGGAGAGGTGTTCCTCCCCCGACGCCAGATCGTGCTTCCTTCTTGCTTTTTTATTTCTTTATTCCTTTAGTTTGGCTTGGGAATTTTTACAATACCTAACATTAGGCTGAAATGTAAATACGGCCACTTATACCCTTGAATGTAGTCGCCAGATAGGCTTAAAAATCCACTGATGATATTTCAGGGCTAGAAATAAGTAATAATCAGATGGTATGATGAGGGAAAACTTCTCCACCGAGCTCAGTTTTGTGCGTCATAGGCGCATGTATGATAGGACAACTTCATCTCTTCGGGATATTCTTGGTGAGCTGCTCCATTTGTTAACATCTAACCATGATTTGACGTACATATTGGCGTCCGTTTGTATGAAATTTCTCCTCACATTTTGATTTAACTGTCTTGGAAAAAAGGTGTAGTAGTCTTTGAAATAAATTGGAAGTGTGAGAGGCAATAGCGCAATGTTGTATTGACTGAGAGAAAAGCTAACTAGTTTATTATTGTGGTGACTAGATGGTGAATTTGTGTGGGGATCTTATCATCGTTTGGGCGTTATATGAATCATGGAAGTTTGCATAACTACTAGTATCATTCTATGGAATCCATTGCTATGGAAATTGCCGTTAGCTTTGCTGAGAGGACAGCGGCACGTCCGGCTAGCGAGCTGCTCTTATCCGGTGTGGTAGCCTTATTGCTCATGTCACACCATCAACGGATTTTGATCCCTCGGTGAAAATGGATTGTCAGGGCTGGTTTGTTTCTTGGTGGTGTTGTAGTTTTGTGCTTGGTATCTATAGTTGACAGACTTGTGAGTGAATAATTTTCACATAGAATGTTTGGTTCTAGCAAGTCCATGTTGTGCATAAGGTTTATGACCCTTTGGTTCATGCTATATAGCTGAAGCCTCTTGGATTGTCAGCTGGAGTTATGATTGGGAGTTTTTCTGGTACAGAGGCAAGTAATTTTGAGTTTGGAAATGTCTGGTAGATTAGTGGTAGGATGCCTCTCTCCGGAGAGGGATGCAGTTGAGTATATTTGAATGTACCCGTGGCTAAACGGAGGGTTTGACAGTGTATTGTTTCTAGCAAACGGCTGCCAGAAAAACATTTGATAACTCGCCTACGTTTATCTAGACCTAAACTAGTAATCCCCAACGTGAGGCGTACGCCCCACCGGTGCAGCCTGCAAAAATCTTGGTGGGGCGTGGGCGTGAGATTCAAGAATATTTTCTAGGCAATGAACATCCATGTTTTTTTTGTTGTTTTTTCTATATAATTTTGCTAAATGGCAACTTTGCAACCAACAGGTGGTGAAGCGAGATCCAAATTGGTTCATTAGTTAATTTAGCTCAGTCGCTTCAACTTGTTTATTTTTGGTATTTGTAGTAAGTTATGATTGACACCGTATCTTTTGTTTTGGTTGAGGTATCTGAGCGGCTAAATAGACTAATAGGTATCATTGTGTGGGTATGTGACGAGGTTGAAAGGAAATACCCTAACGCTGCTACATTAGCGAGGAAATTTTGTTTCATTTTCCCATCTTATTTGGATTTGGTTTTAAATGCGGCTTCAGTGTTGTTCACGATTTGTTCCGAGCCAACAGAAACAGACTTGAAATTTGGTGATCTACGGGTGAAGCTAACAAATTGTCTCCTCGAATCAAGGATATATGCGGTAAGCGCCAGGTCCAAGGTTCTCACTAAACTAAATTGATTAATTTATTCTTTTGGTGGTTAATAAATATGTAAAATTCTTTTGTACTCAATAATTAAGATTGCACTATCAAAAGGTTATAATTTTTTAACTGTTTTTTCAACCACCGGTGGGGGATACGTTTTTCTCATACCCTATATTGCGACCTCCGGAAGGAAGAGGTTGGGAAATACGCTTAAATGAACTCAACTCAGCATATGAAATCGAGCATTCGTATGATGGATTTTTTTTATTCAATTTTCGTGTTTTTCTCGTCTGATCCCCCCACAAAAAAATGTGTCAAAAATATGTTGAAATTAGTGAGGCCTCCCTATTTTATCCAATCGATCCCATTACCGGTCCTAGTAGCATAAATCCCCTTTTCTTTTGCAACAGAGCTCAAGTTGTACTTGAGTGTTTGTTCTTGGTAG
This sequence comes from Ceratothoa steindachneri, assembly GCA_963969495.1. Taxonomy (NCBI): domain Eukaryota; kingdom Metazoa; phylum Arthropoda; class Malacostraca; order Isopoda; family Cymothoidae; genus Ceratothoa; species Ceratothoa steindachneri. The sequence goes on along the minus strand of OZ018323.1, from coordinate 67,946,049 downwards.
GAATTTAAGTTTGGATGCTTATAATACCCTGACCCCGTGCTTGGTGGTTGATGATGTTTTCTATTTCCATCCTCGTTATTCTCGATCTTTGTTACTATCCATGTAGAGGAATTGCATCATAAAGCCTCCCGGAGGGCCAGGCGGACATATACATTAAACTCCCCCCCCCCCTTGTGGAGAAAGCCGGAGAATCGAGCCACATGAGGAGACTCGTGGGAACGGTAGCCGGCGAATAACAGTCTAATTGCCTACCCTGTTTGATCTTCCCGCCGCATAGGTAGTTGGAGCGACCATCTGTGTTAAGGTAACCACCAAAGACCGTTAAACGGCGCTAAAAAGATCTAATTACCTACGAGATCCATAGGCCCGTGGTTATATCACCAAAAAGCGGTGCCAGTCAAAAGGGACGCCAAGGATGGTGACGGTTGGTGGTATCTCTAATTAATAAGCCGACTTGGGCACCTCGGTGCCAATCTCCTCACTCCTCGCTCTTCCCTTTGCGGCCTCACCACTCGCTCTCCCCTCTTCGGCCTCACCACTCGCTCTTCCCTCTGCGGCCTCGCCCCTTCCCCCTTAGATGGGGCGGTCATCCGCCTATAAATAAGCCCCTGAAGGAAAGAGAAGAGATTATTATTCGGTGCGAGACGATAGAGGATCAGTTCGAGAAGATCGATCCTTCAGCCAGTTAAGATTATTTGGTGGGAGACGATAGAGGATCAGTTCGAGAAGATCGATCCTTCAGCCAGTCAAGATTATTCGGTGAGAGACGATAGAGGATCAGTTCGAGAAGATCGATCCTTCAACCAGTCAAGATTATTCGAGGAGAGATGATAAACGATCAGTTCGAGAAGATCGATCCTCCGCTCCAGTGCCGAATTAACATAGAACGTTAAGTTTTGTATCGGTGCCATACCAAAGAATCCTTTACAGACTTAGAAGAAGTCTGACTGGAGAAAAGAAAACCCGCTCACACTCGAGTGACTCTCACAGCACAAGCTCCGTAAGAGTGAGAGGAGAAGAACTAAGCCCCAACGAAGTTCCATTTGTTAAGTACGGTAGAAATCCCCTCGTATACCCAAAACTTAGTTGGGTACCCGGCTTTAAAGACTAGGGTACAAATAGGATTCAAAAGCATCCAGAAGGACTCTTTGAGCTAGAGAGCACTACAACTCTCTCCGTCTTTTAAAAGTAATAGGAGGCAAAGTTGCAATAAGAAGTTGACATCGCCCCCTCCCTTTACCTCCATCCTATCTCGAAGAAAATATATCATCGGCCACTCCAACTCTCCGAAGCGCGAGAAAAGCCCTCCAGTGACATCCGGCAATCCCTGATCCCTTCTGTCATTTAAGTTAGAAAGAACATTTATATTAGTATTGCGTTAGTATGAGTTTATTACGTAGCACAATTTAACAGAAGTAGAAACAATTGTGCGTGAACCCCGTCATATTTACTAGTAGAAGAGTGTAATTTAATTTGATATTTAACGCTAATCTAAAAAGGTCGCGATAAAATAACTAATCGGCAATTGGTTTGTTTATGTGGAGCCTATTTGTTTATTTTTGTCATGAATAGATATTGTAATAGGCCCAGTTGCCAACATGTTTAGCCTCGGTTAGCTTAGTCGGTGGATATAAATGTGTTTACTGTTTTTTTTAAGTTAATTGTTAACTTTTAAAATATGTTTATTTTGGTATAATTCCTGGGCGTTTCACTAAATCCTTACGTGTTTGTGACGGCTCTTCCTTAATAATGAATTAAACGCTGTGACACTCTCTCAGTAATAAAATACTTGAAAAGTCCACTCAGCCAATATTGAAGTATTGTTGTCTTGCATAATTAATAGGATCCGACCGGCTTCCTTAAAAAAACAAAAATAGAATTCTTCGACAAAAGTATACTTCGACAATCCATTCTTTTCCCTTCATATGTACGTCTATTAACTCAAAAAGATTTTCTGGTGATGCCATCTTTACCTTTCGCCTCGAGTACAAAGGAATCTCTACTCCTTTCTGTTTGTCGTTTATTAAAGAATAGTTTCCGTAGTTTAAGCGAAAATAAGTTCTTTAGTAATAATCAGGGTTTATTTTCCCCTTACTGACAAATGGGGTTGCTCTATGGTGGTTCTTGGGTTCCCTTGAATTCGTTCTTGAAAGTGGTAATTCCTGCCGCGCATTCCTTGTCATGCACGAATCTGGTCTTCCGTTTGTTCCCCCACTCTGGGAACTAATGCTTTTCACCATGGCAGTGTTGACTTAAGCAAATACAAGCCAGGGGGGTGGGGGGTCAGGGAGCTCCAAATTCGTATTCCCGAGCGAGAACGGAGCCTCACCTTGCTGCTGCAGCTGTTCCTACCTAGCCTGTTCCTCAATTGAGCCTCACTTCCTCTGCCCCGTTCATCTCCACCCCCAACTATACAATCTTCCCCTCCCAACTCGCCCCTTCCGTTCCCCTATGCCCAGGCTGATATCGACCATTCCACCGAATGAATCTGTGCTGCATTATCAGGCAGAGACAAATTTGGGCTTTTGCCAAACATTCGTTGGAAACTTGTCGAAATCGTTATGATGGCACTGCCCCCGTCTAGGGGATGCGGGGCGCCGCTCCTCTCCCAGAGGGGTGGCTCGATGCTCAGTTGTTGGTACAGGGAGATAAATCAGCCCTAAGGGAATGGCACTGAGTTTTGGTAACACCCGCTCATTTCTGCAACTGAAAAAAAAGATTTTTGCAATTCCCCATCCCCGGCTCTCTTCTACAGTAGGATAAGTGTGACCTAATCACCACAACCATATTGGTATGAGGCAATTGGAAAATATAAAAATAATAAATTGTACATGTTTTATCACCGATCTGTACTGTAAAAATAATTAACGGTAATGATAGTAACACTGATAGCAGTCAGAACAACAATGGTCTAGTAGTTATAGTACTATTGTTAGTGCAGCAATCATATCTCTGTTCGATCTCCATATCCCAATAATTAAGACGAACAATTTCCACCCTTCCCAATGCTACACCGACGTGAAACTCATCCTCTATTGAAGGGGCGGGCAACCTTTTCAGAGTGAGGGCCTAATGAGACTTTTGGGAGCAGGCCGCGGGCCGGAGTCGCAAACGAGAGACTGGATCGGGATGGAATTAAGTGGTGAATACGTAAGAGTATAAGACATAATATATATATATATATATATATATATATATATATATATATATATATATATATATATATATATATATATATATATATATATATATATATATATATATATATATATATATATATATATATATATATATATATATATATATATATATATATATCGTCATCATTATCATCATCATTTACTCTATAATTTAAAAAGAGGATTTTTTTGAGTATTTGAATAATAATTTCATCTTAGTTTGGTTATGACTTATGTTTTTTTATCAAAGTTAGTTCTAATAATTCTTTGATAATATCAAAAAACAAAATGAAGTTCAGAAATAAATATAAGTATCGAAATTTTGTGAATCTTTTAAAACCCAAAGAATCACAAATGGTGAAGTTCAGAAAATTTATTTTTTATATATCTTCTATAACTATATTTTAGCAACGTGATATTTTGAAAGGCGGGAAATTTAGTTTAGAGTTCCTTTTTAAATTAATCTTAGTAGCGAAGCCATTGCCTGGTATAAATATATACTAGAATACATTATACAAGAATTTTATTGAAAAACATACAAATCAGTGAGACGGCTGGTGCTGCTTGTCATGAAGAAGTCATAAGCACTTTTTGTTTAGAATTGCTTCCTCTGCAACTTTGGTCTCTGAAATTTTTCGTATCTGTGAGGGAAAATGTTTTTTGTCTCATTTTTCACTCATTTTCACTGCCAGACGTAAGGCTCATTCTCGTCCCCCTCTACCACTCTACTGAGACAGATGCTGTTTGGCATAATTTATTATATTTTTTTTTGGGGGGGGGGGGGGAACTGCAATATTAATGCCGAGCATTGTCGCTGGCCAGACGCTAGGCATTCGCGGACCGAAGATTGCCCGCCCCTGCTCTACTCTATTTCTGTGCGCAGATAACGAAAATAACATTTGTTTTTCACGAAATGGCTCGTTTTTTGTAAATTGCGAAAGAATTTGCTGTAAATAGTGATAATTGGTTGTTAATCCATGTTTTTATTTTAGATTTTAACTATTTAACATAAAATTTCTAAATTTAATTTGAATTATAATAAAACATCCCAAGAAGACAGTATAAGAATCCTTCAGATTCTTTGCTACATATACGACGCGTTATAATTTATATTCTGGCTGCAAAATTGGCGAGCAAGATAAAGAAATAGCACCGCATATATGTTGTACTACATATTGTAGCGCATTGTTCTAATGGTCTAAAAGAGAATTGAACACTGTCAAAGTCCCTAAACCGACTTTAATTTAGAAGAGAGGGAAATCTTTTCATGCTCTCAAGTGACTTACTTTCCCACGATTTAAGTTCCCATAGGGAACAAAGACTCGAAATATACCTCCCATAATGGCCTAATGCTACCTATTATTCCAAACTATAATGTTTCTTAAACTAACTTTAAGGTGGTGGGAGTGAAAATCCAATCGAGCCCCATTTTGACCCTGTGGGTGGTGGGTTTAATATCGAAACTTTTCCTACGAGTATTTCGGTCCCGCTGAATCAACAATTTTTCGAAAGCTTAAGGACGATAGATATGTATACTAAATATATTGGGTGTTTTTTCACCCCATGGGGCAGTTTAAAAAGGTCCATATTACCTCCCTATGTATTTTCATCCGCCCACCCTCACGGGGACTCAGAAAACCCGGAGATGGTCATGCACATGGACTTTTAGGACACGCAACTTCTGGTCGGTGTGCCTCGCTACACAGGTGCGAACGCCAATCTTTAACGCACCCAGGGTGGAGGCCTAAACAGACTCAAACCCTGATATGGCATAAGCTGAACGCGGCCCATTGGACATAATCAAGATAGAAGGTATAGATTAGCAGAGCAAAAGTGAGAAAGTATAGTCGTGAAAGGGTTTTGGAAAAAATAGTAAAGATAAGTTTAGTATGAGTTTGAAAGGTTTTGTTCCCTGGTGTAAGGGTATCTCCAGCAAAAAGTAGTCAGTGGAGTATAATAACACAGTTGAGGCAGGGATTTATTGATCCCTGGTCAAAGGGTAACTCTGGCGGCGTTAATCTCGTGTTTTATTATTTTGGTGGGTCGAAATTGGTTGGCATTCAAGCATTTGTAGCAACTAGAAAATACTCGTTACTATGGTAAGTCGAATTTGTGAATAATGTCATAATTGGGTTGTCATGATCGGTAAAAGGTTTTACATGTCAGGGTTGATGTATTTGTTTAGGTAATGTCTTCTTTAATGTTACGGCTATAGCTTTTGACACGACGCTCGCAATGTAGCGTAGGTGTTATGGCGAAAGAGTTAATTCTCTGCAACTTTTGTTCTTTAGGGGGAGGACGCAGGGGTCTTCCTTTCCCTTGCCGGATCTTTTCTTACGGAATTCTGCATCCGTAAGAACAACATAAAAGTATTTGTAAAGAATTTCACAAGGTCGCGAAAGAGAGCCTGCTTTACCAAATCTTCAGGCATCTCAGCCTCGTAGTCCCATTTGTATTGTCCGGCCCTAAGGCCATCGACAATATCTTCTGGGCCTGCGTCGTCCGGAAACTGGTTCTCTTCGGCAGCATACACTCTGAGGTGTAATATCCTGGAGTAGTACATGTACCTGGGAGCCCGATTCTTTGAAGACGAGGACCTACTCGGTCGATGCGACTGCGAGGCCTTTTTTGGGCGGGGCGAATGCTCCACCTTCTTAGGCCTCACAGCAGCGGCTTCCGTCTTCTCGGCTTGTGATTCTGTTCGTGTACTTGTATATGAATCGGGTTGGCCTTTCTAGCCATAGCTTGGACTCGAGGATCCCGTTAAAGGACATTACTCGTGTCCGGAGCTTTTTGGCCGCTCTTCTCGCTCTGAGGTTGCAGGGTTTTCCGAGAACCACATTTTTTCCTTGCCGTTATTCACGAGCCTGGTGTTTAGTTCCTTTGTGAAGGTGCCAGGCTGGGTCAAGTTTGCAATGTGTCCATAATAAATGCAACACATTATTTTTGTTGACTTTTCGTTCTCTATTTGCAGGTACGTAGTTGCTGTGGTCACACTACTCTCTGCGACCATTGCCTTGGCAACCTTCGCGTAGGTGGCATTTGCTCTCCTCTCTTCCTCTTTTCTACCCTTGCATTTTGTAATTCTTATTTGTTCCTTCTTTATAGGACATATCATCGCCATGGTTCTGTGTGGCCCACCACAATTGAGGCATTTCTGGAACGAATTTTTACATTCGCGCCAGGAATGGTCTTGGCCGGCGCACACAAAACAAACTGTAATTGTAGAGTTGGGGCAAGTGGCGGTGGTGTGTTCGTTGTACCTGTAGCACTGGTTCCCTTCGGCAGCATATACTCTGATGTTTAACATTCAATCTGTTCGGGGCAGATGCGGACATTAAAGAGGAGACGGCCGTTTTCTTTTGCTTTGATAGCCATTGTAGTATCGGCGAATACAACTTTAAACACGTGGTTGTGGTCCTTGAATATGATAACTGCGATCACTTTAGCTCACTTGTAATTCCGAAGAATCTCGTCCGTTATCTGGTCGGCAGATTACACTCCTGTGTGATCTTATTTGTGCCGGTGTTTGTGGTTTCAAGTCTATTTTTTGTAAGCAGTCTGCGGCACGCTGGGAAGTGAGGGCTTCGATGTCCGCCTCCTTCGCCAGATAGCTGCGTATCCATTGGGCAAGTCAATTAGCCGTACGAGGGCAATGTTGAGCTCACCGTATATTCGTTCGAAGACCTCACTCCTGTCCGGTTTTGGCCGGCCAGGCAAGGTCCTCAGGGCAATACGCCGAGTCTCCCTCATCTCCGTCATTTCACCCGAGGGCGTAATTTGGGAGGGAATCTGGGGGACCTGAGTCTGTAGGTGTGTGTATAACTGTGCGTGTGTGTATGTAGTTTAGGGATTCGTTGTGAAAAAATAAGGAATGGTATGTGAAGGTGGAAAATTTGTCCAATCAACAAATGGTCACTTTACCTTCAGGCAACGAAGAGCGATCCTTCTTCCTTTCCTTCAACAAGGCCAGTCAAGGAAAAAATAGCACCTTACAAACGTATCACCGCTAATAGAAAATCCGGTCACGCACAACAAAGCTGTATATTCAATCAACCTCATTCGAATTGAAATCCAGTCCAAATTTCAACAAAATTGACTGTACCGATACACGAGTATGAAAGAGAATAATCCAAACGACAAGCGCACCACCACCCTCTTCTTTTATTGGTCACAAGCTTGGACATTTTCGATTGTTGTTAAGCTTTTATAAGCTCTGACAACATTTCGGACTAAATCCAAATCCTCTCCTGACCTTGGTATCGGAGTGGACAAAGTATTTCATGACAGCACCACTCTTACTGGTGGGTGGGCTTCCCTCTATCTATTTGACTGCGGCGAAGGGCTTTTCCCTTTGCCATCATCGGAGCTGCCACAGAGCAATTCTATCCCTGCGACGGTGGTGGACCCCCTGTGTTTTCTAAGAAGCTTCTCCAAAAATCTTTTAGCGGAGAGGGTGTTTCTCCCTCTCCATTACAGATGTGTTCGGTAGTTTCCCCCTTACCCCGTTTTGTAAAGTTGCTTCCGAGCGACTATATTTGCAGCGGATCCCCATTCGCTTTCTTGGGGGCCTACTAAGAACACGGCAAGGCAGAGGACGCACTGCCTCGTTTCCTGCCCCTCTCGCTGGGGCCAGGCGAACCACTATAAGAGGCGGTGGCGTCCTCTTGGATCCGCGACACCTCATCGACCCGAGGTTTGCTACGTTGATGGGAGCCAGCCTGTCGACCCCAGTGACGTTTGTGACCGGCCTATCTACGAGTTCCTGGTCGTGATACCTGTCATATTGGGGGAGCCACTTAGAAGCCCCTCTTGATGGGGATGATCCCTGAGGTGGCCCAGCCCCAGATGGTACGCTTTTCTTTGGGGGAGAACCTGGGTTCCTGAGTCTGATCCTAAGCAAGGTCCTTCTCAGGCGGCACGGATAGGAGGGTACCCTCCCCGCCAGGTGCCCCCTTACCAGCCAAGATTTCCATTTCAGAGAAAGATTTGGTTTATGCTGCTCCCTCGGCCTTGGACCCCATTTTTTGGGGTGGAGAGAAGCGGGTTCACTCCTTGCCCTCCTGTCCAAAAAAGAAAAAGAAAGGGAGGAAGAAATTAAACAGGACTTGGTGTTCCTCTTCCTCGAAGGGGGGGGGGGTGGCTCCGTGGACGGACGGGTCCGCTGCCGTTGCGGCGAGCGACTAAGCAAAGACCTGCACTGCACATACAACCCGGAGGCGTTCTCGGGGGAGGGGGGTGGGCAAAGACCAAAGATTCAAGTGTTTTGAGTAAAGCCTCGACTGCCTGTCGTGTTTTATTGCGCTGGCTTCAAACATTGGTTTTTTGCCCCGCTGATTGCAGCATTTTGGTCAAAGGCCTCATGTTCCATCAGAGAAATCCGCTATAAGGGCAAGTAGACGATTTCACCGTCTATGGATTTCGTCGAGCTAGGGCTAGGTTCAGATATTTGTAGAAGCATGCCAGCCGCTCTCCCTGGTGGGCATATTGTGATCACTTAACGGAAAGATCCCTTATGCAGAGGTAAGGAATCGAGTCGAAATGATTCAGGACACTTTGTCGCATGAAGCCGCTCCCTTTCCCCTGAAGAACGAAACTTCAATCTCGGATACCGCGTCCGTGGTGGAGTCCTTGGCGACCATTTCTGCACATTCTCTAACCGGTATGCTGCTCCGCCAACACTCAGTGCACGTTCTGAGGTTGCTGCAGCTCCTCGAGTGGAGTTTAATTCCAGAGGCGGAGAACCATTCAACGACATATTTGCTCTATGAGTTGCGTTCGGTCTCTATGCGTGGATAACGCTCCCAGTCCTTATGCTGTCCCGTATGCTATGCTTTAAACCCTAGGTGAACGAGGTTTGGCATTATGGTCAAATTTGTTCAAAAGGATCTGGACTAAGGGTATCAACTCAGATTCCTGGTGAATGGCCAGGATTTCGCGTTAGAGCCCTCTCCGGCCCAATAGGGTTGGGAGTTAAAGCCCCACAAGGTAGAGATTTTTCTTTCGCACTCTACGCTTTACGTGGACAACCTTTCGATCTCTTTTGGCATCTCTTTCGATGCCAACTCTGGAGCGTCGAATCCAACAAGCATTGAACCGCATCTCGCTATGCCGAAGGGCACAGGTTTCGGTTTTACTTGTCCAAGACTAAGTTAGTGCAATCTTGGGGGCATCTACGCCTCCGGTCCGAACCGGACTTGTTCTTAAATGGAGTGTGTCTGGAAATGGTAGATTCGCACCGTTTTATTAGCCTTCGTTTCTACATACAACATTCATGGGAGGCCCATATCTGCAACCTAGGGTCTTTTGTACCCGCGGCATAGACATTCTTTGCTCCATGACGTTAAGCACTTGGATTACTTATAGAGCTAATGCCTTACTTTTCTATCGATCCTTTGTTCGTTCGAAACTCGACTACGAATGAGAGTCTTACGCATCCGCAACCGATCGTGTATTGCGGAAGGTGGACTCAATCCACCACACTGGTCTCCGTTTGGCAACCGATTCCGTACGCACGTCCCCTATTGAGAGTGCTCGATGCCGCTTTTTCTGCGCCCTACGCAGTGCATTATGTGTGTATACGCGTTGGCTCGGCATATCCCTGAGTCCCCAACGGTTCTCACTCCATCCTTGATTGGGCATATACCGCGAGATGCGTTATTCATACCTTAAGCCCCTTTGGTTTAGGCCAAGGAAAGTCTTTCGAGAACTCGGTGTAGACCTAGGGCGTGAGGTCTCTCGGCTTGGGCTTAGGACGCCACCCTGAAGGTTACCCCTTTTGACCTTTTGTCGCCACCCCTCTGCTACCATAGCTTCTACATTGCGTTCGTCATTTTGGAGCACATTTGTGTCACATTGGATCCGTGCCAGTGTGCATGGATTGTTCCAAGACTGGATAGGGGGTTGGCATCCACGCCGTATGCCCTCGTTTTGAATTAGAGAGGATCTAGCAGGCGTTCGTTTATCTTCACGGCCTAACTGGTTGCAATACACCGCTCGGTGCGAAGATAACACGTTGTACCTGGTTCGGAGATTGCATTGTGATCTTTATGGACTCACAATACGTCCAGAGTGAAATCTGGGCATTTGAATTTCTGTATCCCGTGGTTTGAGGTATCCGTAACGACAAGGCTTTCGCGAGACGGGTGGATGTTGATACTATCTTCTGCTGGGTTCCAGACACATGAGGATTGCGGGGACTGAGGGTGCTAAAGAGTCCACGAGGAATAGGCGACCAGATCAGCGTTCTACTCTTCCGCTCACTGACTACATGGCAGAAATTAGGGACAACCCTCAGGGCGGCCTGGCAAATATCCGTTATGCCCCCATATCCCTTCCCGCCCCTATTACTTCGGTGGCTTGAGGGCGCTTTCTATCTTCTCCCAATTGGGCACACCGCCATTTGAAGGCGCGCTCCCCTGCACCTTACTGCGTCGTTCCCCAGACTTCAGCACATTCTTGTTTAGTGTTTCAACTTCGAGGAACTTCGCTCACGTTACCTCTACTAATAACGGGACAAGCAGCGTCGCTACCTCTTGTCTTTTGTACTCAGGACCGGTTCGTGTACTCAGTTGCGCCGAACATGCACCACTTAAGAGTCCACGTAAGCCACAAACCGCATAGTCCTCAATGATAGACACAAACGCCAGCCTCAGTCTCCACAAACTCGCACTACCCACCAGACCATGACAGAACACCTGCCCTCACAAACAAACATTAAAACACTGCCAAACTTATCCTATATCAGAGATAAACTGTCAACTCTCACAACTCGCTTCCAGAAACGTATCCACCCCACTTCAGTCTCCGCTCTACCCAGTCAGTCACTTTCATACAACACCTTGCTGCATTCACGGCCCTCTGATATCTACTATTTTGAACGCCCCCTCCCTTCCCCGAGGACAAAGTTCAGCTGGCGAGGTTGCGGTGTGGCCATCGCGGATGGCTGTCCAGAATTCATTCAACACAGCACCACGCACAATCAGACGCCTAAAAGAGCATTGCACTGCAGACAATCACACACGCCAACAACATAATATACACCCCTTGAGTTCTCTGTGGGGAAAACTCGGTACAAGCCATATTCTTCCTCAGCGTCTCAGGGCTGCTCGGTCAAACAGCTTGAGGATTGGCAGCAACCATTGGGGTCAAATAGATCTAAAATGGGATCAATATTTGTGGCATTTAAAAAAACAAAAAAATATACTACCGAGAAAAAAAAGAGGACGATTTTCCTTTATTAAAATGTTTTAAAAAATACGATGAGTAGGTAAATAAAATTTCCATGGTATATAAAGCATTCATTTAATATATTTTATGCTGATTTACGAGTAATATGTTACAATCATATATTCAAGAAATTTTACTAAATAAACTAATAAAATAAAATATTGACACGTGCAACATATGAGTACGATAATTCACATAATTGCTTAGCAAGCAAATTCACTAGAAACAAAGCAAAATTTGACAACGATGAAACTTAAAACACTTAATATGATGAGTTTTTTAAACGCTGACTCTATTGCTATAGTTAGAATTAAGAATTTTTAAAAAATTATAGTGAAAAATGGTTATGGCGACATAGGTTATAAGTTCATGATTTTCTCCGAATTGAATGAAACTCACCCTTATTATGAAGTTTTTAACTCTGAGTCCATTGGCGCAACGTCGAGCACAGGAATAACCAGTTTCTAGCAAAATTCTGGTGTTGTTTTGGTCCATTCGTGCTCGATTTTCCGTCACAGTTGAAGGCTGCTGGTCTCAAATTTTGTCCCCAATGATCTTCCAGAAAGTTTTCAATTGGGTTCAGGTCCGGGCTCTGGGCAGGCCACTTCATTACTTCGATTTCTTCTGGTTCAAAATAGTATTTTACTCGCTTTGCAGTATGGCATGACGCATTGTCCTGCATAAATACTGCTGGCTTGTTCAGAGATGCTCGAAGTTAGGGTATAACATGTTTTACAATAGTGCGGTTAGTAGATAGCAAAAATTGATATATATATATATATATATATATATATATATATATATATATATATATATATATATATATATATATATATATACTGCAAGAGAGATAAATTGGACGTGAATGAGCAATGAGACAAGAAACAGGAGTTTTTGTGGGGTTTTTTGAGGCAGAAAATAAATATGGCGAAAGCCCTGTAGTGGTTGTTATCACCCGCAGACTTTGTATTTGCTCTTTCTTTGTATGTGGCATGTGGGATGAGCCTTTAATTTGTAAGCGGGTAAAAATATGTGGTCTAAAAATTCCTTGGAGGTTCCTAGCTTAGGGAGACACTTGGTTTGATGGGGTAACGCTTTGGGCAAAGTAGAGTCACTGTGCCTAGTAGTTTAACGGTAGAGCATCTGACCGTCAATCAGTAGACCTGGGTTCGAGTCCTGGCCAGGAATTTCAATTTTTTTTCCCTGGCGTTATTTCTGTCTTCTCGGTAAAGGATTGCCTTCATTGTGCCGCCCTCTGCTCTCTTTGATTCTAGTCTTCTTCTAATCTCACTTTCTCTTACCTCTAAAAAACTCCTGTTTCTTGTCTCATTGCTCATTCGCGTCCAATTTCTCTTGTACTGTATTGTTATATAGTCTGCTATACAAGGCTTCTGCACCTTTCTTTCTGTCTTCAAAATTGTTTTGAAAGGCAGAAAATAAATATGGCGAAATCCCTGTGGTTGTTGTTATCACCCGCAGAACTTGTATTTGTTCTTTCTTTATATATATATATATATATATATATATATATATATATATATATATATATATATATATATATGCACTCATTTACAAGATGCAACCTTCAGACATTAGCTGCTAGGAGCTGCCAAATATGATTTTAACTGCATATTTTGTTATTGTCCCAAAACTTAACAAAACATAGCCTAACCTAATTAAGCTTTTTAACTTAGCTTTTAATAAAAATAAACGAATGAGTCGGTAAAACTATATAAGTAAACAGTTATGTACCTATTAACCTAATAAGAAAAGAATGTGCTGGAAGTTGTTGTTGTCTTGTATTTTGATGAGTATATTCACGATGTTTAACGGATATTTGAGCTATCACTTTTTACCCATAACAGCATTATTTTTTTAGTTTGAACCATCCACACACTAACTAAGTCGTATACCATTGGAATCATAATCTATAATGCAACGTGCAACGCAATTATAAAATGTGTAACGCAAAGTGAACAGGGTCGGAGCCATTCACTTTGCTCTCCACATTTATCGCGTCACAAATGTGCAATCCACTTTTCGTTTAAGCATACTCTTTTGGAGTGGAATGCACTTTGTGCTCTACACTTTTGCCTAAGCATACGGCTATTAGTTTTGGGACGTCAGCTAAGGTATAATACTGAATTTAATAATTATTTTTGAGATTTACCTGTATTTTACACGTTTACCATATAAGTTACATTCGATCACAACGGTTAAAAAAAACTTTATATATTCTATATTATTTAGCTTCCTACCCTCAGCTTCTCCACCCCCACCTTCTCTGATCAACGCCTGTTTTCCACAGTTCAATGTAAGCAAGGTTACGATCATAAAAAATTCGTCAATTCTTTCATGACTGTAGCAGCATTGATATTTCCATTCTCTTTATGGTTCTTGGAACAGTTTTTTGTCTGCTTTGGTAGAAATTTCTGATCTCGCCTTTCTTCTAAATCTGTCTTCAGTCTTTTTACATCTCCAACAATGTCACAGGCACTTTCTTTGGTTCCACCATGACAAAATTGTTTTAGTAAGCAGATTTAGCTGTCCATGAATTAACCTTTACAAATACATTTCCCCACAGTCATCGTCAAATATATTATTTATTTTTTTTGGCAAACCTGAAGATCGGTGGTGTGACCGGTGGGACGCAAAATATTTCGTCCCTGTTCCAATATGTTTCACCTTTTTGAGTAAATTCAAGGGGACTGCTCGTGGGGTAGATATCACTGCGGGGGGACCCCCCCCCTACGTTGATCTTGAGTTTCAATCAATTGGAAAGGGGTCTGGGAGGCATAGCCACCCAGTATATAATCATAATTGTTTATAGAATAATGTTCTAACGTTTTTATTTAACCAAACGCGCATGAATATTCATGCACGGGTGAACGAAACATAAACGCAACTTAATTTTGTTTCGGCTGAAAAAAATACACTTTTTCGGGCGCGCCGCCGATCCTCAGGCTTACCATTTTTTTTCCACGGGAGTCTTCTTAAGAGGAAAAGTAAGACTTCAATCCTTCCTAAATTTGTAAGATCCTTTCAATAGCTAGAAGTACTAAAATAAATCTAAAGGCCATCAATAAATGTGCACTTTCGTTTAGGCATCTTACTTGGCTAACAGCAAAAAAAAAAATGATCATATATCACTGCCTAACCTCCCTTACTTTTACACTATGTCATTTAGCCTTTTCTCCGTTGGCTGCTCTTTTCTCCTTTTTGTTGGCCCTTCCTCCATTTTTTGTCCCTTTCTCCTGTGCTTGGCCTTCTTTTCGTTTATGTCCTTTTCTCCCCGTTGCCGTCCATTTTGATCCCTGGTTCGGCCTTTTCCAACTTGTTTATCCTTTTCTCATTTTGCTTGTCCATCGCATTATTGTTAATGTATATTATTGAACTTTTCCAAGTTTCCTTTAATTCATATTTTTCAGTATTATTGTTATTTTTTTTTTACTTTCATGTTATTTTTATTTATTAAAAATTTATATTTTTATTAATGTTAACTGTATATTAGATCTGGTTGTTTTTCTAGCCTCCTTCGAATGCTTCCGAGCTGTGCTTTCTTCATCTTGCGTTCCTTCTGTCTTTGTCTTAATTTTTCTTCCTACAGGATGATGTTGTGTATGTTTTCTTGTTTCCTGCTCCGTAATCTTATTATTCTAGTTATCCCAAGTAAATTTAGGTGATATTGTAATGACTTAAATAAATGATAATTGCATGTTGCAAGGGCCTGTTACCCTTTCGATTGACCAGTCAAAGACGTTTTAGTTCGAGCATCATTTAAACGTTGCATTTGTTGAACATTTAGGTCTGCAGTACCTCTTTGCTTATTGAGTTTTTGTTTGCGATCAAGCCATTGTTTATTTGCGTTTATTTTCGAGGTAAATAACCCACTTTAATTTCCCTTAATTATTCTGTCTAGAAATAGCTCATGGGCATTTTTTTTTTCCTTCAGATATTTCATGTGGCACTTAACCTCCATTTTTGTGGACATTTTTTAGGCATTATTAACTTAAAAGGCCTAGGCCAGGCCTGGGCAAAAAGTTGCCTACCTCTGGCCTAGGCGCTAGGTTATTTTTATAAACTTTGCAGCAAATTTTAAATAAATTTAAATAACTGTAAGAAATATTTATGAATCTTCTTAAAACATTTCTTGAAAATCTAATAGAATCTGTATTTTTTATCTGTTTGATAATGGTTTTGATTGCCCAGCCTCACGTGGCCTTTCAACATAATACCAGAGATTATATTTCACCCTGATAAGGAAACCCAAAACCAGTCTTGAGCATTCCGTCACTTCAAAGATAATTTGAGAAGCATTAAGAGTGTATATATTCATCGATCAAATTTGGGTCTGAAAACCGCAACTCCACATAGTGGCTTTTCGAATAACGCGTCTAATTGCCATTTTCATTTCCGTTTCGCTCCAAAAGATGCCTGTAAGGAAAAAGGGGACGCCAAGAATAATACCCCCTTTTTTTGTTTCTTGAATTCCTTCCTTCCCTATCTCTTCTAACTATAACTCCACGTGGAGTAAAAAGGTCTGTATCCAAGGAGAAAAATAAAAGAAGAAAGAATTTGAATATCAGTTAAGCTGGCCGCTAAAAGCTTTCACCTCGCCGATGAAATGCTAATCTCTCTAATCGGGAAAAGGATTGCCGAAAGCTTTATTTCAGACGTCTGTGCGTTCCAGCGATTGAGCATCAGAAAAATGGCCGTCATATAAATACCCTGGTTGATGAGATGGTCATTGAGGTGGTCGAGTGCTTCGTCAATCTCCTCAAGAATTGCCTCGTCCAAGTTGGGCGGATCGTAGGTCTCAAGAAGGCGTGCATACCGTGCCCAGTCTGCTCTCTAGTTCTTTCTGACTACAGCTGGGACTTGTATAGGGTTCCTGTTGATAGTGAGTAGGATCGCTATGTGGTCACTACATGGTACCTCGACTGATTATATGTAGTAATTAAACGGTAGCTGACGATTCGCCAGACATATGTCGGGTTTTGTGGCACTTTTCCTCTGACAAAGGTGGGGAAGTCGGGGCCTATTCACTGGACAATGTTTCTGTCCAGCAATAGGTCAAGGCTTCTTCCTATACCGTTGAAGGTCCTGGAGCCAGATTCTAGGCATCTGACCTTCAGATCTCCCTGTGTACTGCGTAGCCTGTTACACTTAGTATCCGGACGATCTGCATGTCCTCCCGGCTTGAGTCCAAATTGGAGAGGTCCTGTTACTGGGTTGACTTGATCTCTCTGATGGAACCTGGGAAATTTGTTGGTGTCATTTTCCTTAGCCCCCATTCAACACTACTTTACCTTTTATTATTTTTAGTTATTATTATTATTAGCATTATTGTTATTATCATTCTTTTTATTATTATTATTTAGTATGATTTTTATATTATTTGTTATTAGTATTTATTATATTATGTATTAAAATTATTTATTTTGATCAGTATTAGTTATTATTAGTATGTTATCACTATTTATTATTAGTTAACTATTTATCATTTAACATTACTTGGTGTTCTCATTTTTATTATTATTTATTATTTCTTCTTCTTATTATTTACTTTTATTGATTATTATTTTTTATTTATTATGTATTCTGACCATTGTGTATTATTATTTAGTATTTAATAGTATTATTTATTATTATCCGTACGGCTATCGCCTCAACCTTTTCCTCCCCCCCACTTTGTACCAGGAGGACTGTTTCCGGTAGCCATGGTAAATTGGTGGACTGCCTGCCATCCTAAGATCACCAAGCACCTGGGTATGATAATAATAGGCGATCACCAACCCTACACGTTAGTAGACCCGCCTATCTCTACTTCTCTTTATTACATGCCTTCCTCCTCTTCCTTTTCGCAATTGCTCTCTGTGGGTGGCTGGAGTTTCCCCCGACTCATATATATATATATATATATTTATATATATATATATATATATATATATATATATATATATATATATATATATATATATATATATATATATATATATATATATATATATCCTATTATCCCGAATCCGGAGGAGTCGTCGTACTACTCCTTATATTTCCTTCGGCCCGTGTCCTGAATGGGTTTATTGACTCAGAGTGCTTAGAGGTTGGCTACGCTGGGATTAGAATGAACTTTGCCAGCAAGCGACGCAAAGCAAGTTAGATACACAATATGAAAAAAATAAAGTTTAATGAACACTAAACAAGAATATATATATTTATATACGAGGGGCGGTCAATAGGTTTTGCGAATCGGTAGGGCAAAACAGAGGAAGGGGGATGGCTGTTTGTGAGGGTGTTAGGACAAGTTATGACAAGTCAGGACCCGCAGCCACACGCTCCTGCCTCGTCTATTTAAGAAGCAGTAGGTGATCGCAGATCGTCAGTCACAAATTTTTGACCAAGGAAAGCAAGAAAGCAAAAGAGATCCATGAACGCATGGTTGCAGTGTACACCGACACCGCCCCTTCCTATGCAACCATTGTTCGCTGGAATAGGGAGTTCCGCCATGGTCGTGAGTCCCTTGAAGATGACCCCCGTCCAGGATGCCCGTCAGGCGTGACTAACGAGGACAATATGGCCCGTGTGGAGAGGATGATCCTCGAAAATCGACGGGTGAAGGTCGAAGAAATCGACGAGAACTTGGAATATCACATGGAAGTGTCATCAACATCATCCACGACAATTTGGCTATGACCAAGGTCTCTGTCCGTTGGGTCCCTAGAAACCTGACGCCCCATGATCGACTTCAATGTCGTCAAAGTCCACAAGGCCAGAGTTGCACAAGCTGCCCTGCGCGAGTGCGGATTCGAGGAGCTCAACCATCTCCCTTATAGTCCAGATCTGGCCCCTAGCGACTACTTTTTATTCCGCCAGCTCAAGGCTACACTGCGCAGACGCCGGTTTGGGGACGAGGAAGATGTCCAGCTCGCCGTCTAGGAGTGGATTGAACAGCAGTCCGGAGATTTCTGGTTGTCGGGAATTCGAAGCCTCAGGGACAAGTGGCGCAAGTGCATTGAAGTCGAGGGTAGTTATATTGAAAAATAATAAAACACTTTTCCCCATATCTCGTTTCCTTATATCCGAATCGAAAAACTTATTGACCGCCCCTCGTATATATATATATATATATATATATATATATATATATATATATATATATATATATAATGTGCTTTGAGAGATAAATTAATAAGTGAATCTCGGATATCTCACTTGGCTTGAAAATTACTATTCACCATACAAATCCCTATACACTTGTAATGCTGGTAAGCTTCGCGTTGAAGTTGAGGAATGTGAAAGGGAAGGGTTACCTTGGAACCTGATGTTCGGGTGGCACTGGTGAGTGAAGGTGGTGAGGTAAGGGGTGGAGATGATGAGGTAGGTTATCCAGGGACTATTCTGCTGGAAGAAGGCGGTGACGGAAGCTTCTTGTTACAGAGGGCCCCACGCTCGTGAACTCCGAGGAATCTTGGGTGCCTCTGTGAGGAGGGGTGGGGGCGAAGTGACCTATCGACGCGTGAGGTCACGGAGAAAAGCTGAGATGTAGTTTTCTCTCTTAGGGAACCAGAGTGAGGCTGTTTGTAGCTTCGGCTCTTACACGTGAGTACGAGCTTGGGTCCGCACTGCCTTGCAGACCAACGGGGTAAGGAGCCTCCCTAACTGAGACCGATCTCCTCTCTGAAGACTTGATGCTTCGACGAGTTACCACTACACCGATAGGTGGGGATTCCTTCCCCGCCAGACGCTGTGCAACTCTACTACTGAGGGTTAAAAGAATTCGTCTTTTATACTCGAAACTTGGGAGAGGTTCTCTGGGCGCCGGAAGTAGATTAGATGTTAAGCTACTCCATTTCGTCCTTTATGAACTTCCGGCAACTATCGGATGCGAAGATAAGCTCCCATTTATCGATAAACAGTCCGGGAAGGAATTCGGTGGTTAGCTGAAATGGCCGGCGGTTTCTTCCGGCTGAAGACCACCAGATATTGGGTCGGAAGGGAAAGGGTTGATAAGTGGCCCTCCCAGAAGGGAGGTGGGCATTATGCTATTCTCCTACACTCTCCTATCCACAAAGCTTCTAGTTGGTAGGCTTACTTTCCTCCTCTTTTGAGCCTTAGTCGAGTGGCAGTGTATAGCGTGAGGGGCGAAAGCCCGCTGGCTAGGGCGAGTATTAAGTACAGGTGTGTTGGGCTATCGACTCTGCTCCCCTTCCTCCAGTACACACATAAGGTGGCTACGCTGGCACCATCCTTTATGGTTAAAGCTCGAGGACATTGTAGCCTGAATGGCGGGTCTGGTTGGGAAAGCCCATCAACGTTGGACCTCGACCAATTATGTGAAAATGATCGCATTCTGCCATTTCTGACCCTATGGAGACTTTTCTCCTAACCTCCCATGTCATTGGGAGGTCATAGTATCTAGTTTTCCAAGAGCCTTTTTTTATTTTTCTAAGACTGGTCACGACAGTAGGCAAGAGTGGGTTTTTTTTGGGGGGGGGGAAGTTAAGAGCTCATCTGACGACTGCCAACTTGGGCATTAGTCGCCGTATTAAAACTGGCCTAGTTCTAGGCTACTTTAAAATAAAAATAAAGAGACGAAAAAAAACATCCCAAAAAGGGGGAAAGGAAGCAAGCTGGTACGTCGGGGGGAGGTCCCCCCGGCGCAGGAGCGTGCAACCTAAAGGAAAAAAAACAACAAATGGAAAGAAGAAAACAAAACAAAAAAACAAACCCTGCTTAAATAATAGGGAGAAGGCCGGCCTTCCCCCAAAAGTCAACAAGTCCACCGGTCAATGTGCACGCACTCGTCCCGAGTACAAGGAACAGGCGGTAGCGACCCCGCCCATCCTGGCACCGGGACAGGTAACGTGCGCGAAGATCACCCAGACTGGGACATTCGACAAGAATGTCCCGAACAGTCTGGGGGACGACGCAGTCGTCGCAATAGGGCGCAGGCGAGTGCTCCATCAAATAGCGATGCGTCACACGAGTGTGTCTGATTCGGAGACGACAGAAAGCGACCTGAAGCCGTCGCGGCATTGAGGGATAGGTCCATGGGAACAGTCGCGGCGCAATGGCACGCAACTTTAAGTTCCCTTCGACCGTCTCCCATCTTCTTTGCCAAGCAGTCCGAAGAGCTGCCCGTATTCCTGCCATGTAGTCGGTGTGAAGAAGAGCGAAACGCTGGTCCGGTGGCAAGAGTGGGAAAGCGCTTGGACATCCCTAGGTGTCTGGGACGACGAGGGAAATCCAGGCACCCCTCTCACCACCCCCATGCGAAAGCCCTTTGCTATCTTGGGGACCCCTCTCCAGCAACTTCACCTCTGAAGAGGACCCCCTTCCCCCTAATGTCTCAGGGGCCCTTTCAACCCTATTCAACCGGAAAACTCCTCTCTTAAGCCTACGGGTGCGGTGGCTTCCCCCTCACCCCAATCTTGGAAGGCGCCCTCGGGCGACTGCATCTCCTTTACCAGCGGCAGTCCCTCCTTTCCTATCACAAGGAACTGGCAAGATAAAAGGCAGGCGGCCGTTTGATACACCCAACCCCCTTAGGGGGCCAAGGGAGAACAAGCCCGTGTGTCCGTGCCTACTAACAATCCTATAGCCCTGCCCTGCATTATAAGCCTGCAGAGGATGATAAAATACCATCAGACTCCTCGATTGGGTTCCCTAATGCCTCGGAGGCTTTCCCTGCAGGGCTGGAAAATAAAAAATTCCGGGTTTGGGCTTTATTTTTCAAAATTTTAAAAATTACACGTTTTTTTCGAAGAAATGAACGATACTTATCATTATTTTATTCAAAATTCATATTTATGTTTATAATTAAAAGAAATCCCTATCAAATTTAGATTATTTCTATAATACTGACTCCTAATTCATCTCTCCTTCTATAGGTTATGGCTATCATGGCTACCCACAATTCTCGATCAGTGATCTGTTCTTACTATAATATAATTATTAAACTAATGAATTATTAATATTATAAAAATACAGATAGCTATTCTTTTTCTACGTTATTCTAATACTTGTAGCGTTTGTTTAAAAAAAACAACCGAGATTTAAAAAAATAAAATAAAACGGGTTTTGGGGGGCTTTGTCGAATTTTTTTGTTTTTTGCCAACCCTGTCTCCCTGAGATGTACATGGTTCAAGAGGATACCCAGCCGCGCATAGCAGGACCGTGAATTGCGGCGAACCGCCCCTGATTACCCGAAGTAATGTATCTTTTTGAGAATAAGGTCCTGCTCGTTCCGGCTGCAGACCGATCTTTTTTTTTTTAGAGAAGACAAGGAATTGGTCATTTCCCGCACAGTCGTGACCTAGGACTTATTACGTTGCTCACACATTTTTACTCTCTCTCTACAAACTTTCTCCGTTTTATTTCACAAGCTAATTTAACTTAGGTTAGGTTAATTTATAATTTAACTTCGGATCATTTTAAAAAATCCTTCCTAATGCAATATATAAGGCGGGGATTTTTAGTTGCCAAAACATGCTTTACTAGTATGCATTCGACCCCCCTCCTCCGCCTTTACCGTAGATTACGTTACTTCGCAGTCATTGTGCCATGAAGTCAGAATGCCTGCTACGCCTGTAGTATACCAGCCACTAGTACTTATCTCATATATCATTTCTCACCACTATACTATTTTTTCCTGTCATTGCCCAACATTTCCATAAGAGTTACAACTTCGGCTAAATTACACCAATTAGTTTTTCTTCTTCAAACTCGCCAGTTTCTTCCGTGTACTAGGGAATCCTCACACTGACTGCATGGCAGGAATCAGATCAATCTTTCTGGTTGCCTGACAAAGAAGATGGGAGACGGCCAATGGGAACC
Organism: Ceratothoa steindachneri; assembly: GCA_963969495.1. Classification (NCBI taxonomy): domain Eukaryota; kingdom Metazoa; phylum Arthropoda; class Malacostraca; order Isopoda; family Cymothoidae; genus Ceratothoa; species Ceratothoa steindachneri. The sequence goes on along the minus strand of OZ018323.1, from coordinate 67,923,802 downwards.
TAAAGTTGCGTGCTATCGCCCGCGATTTCAGGTCAATCTCAGTTATCTTCAAATCGGACACACTCGCAGGACGCCCCTCCATTTGATTAAGGCTCGCCTGCATTTGATCGCGACGCGGTTTTGTTCCCCAAACTGTTCGACACATTCTTGTTCAATGTCAGTCTGAGTGATCTTGCACGTCATCTATCCCGCTGCTGGGACGAACGGGGTTCCTACCGCTCGGTCCGTGTACTCGGGACGAGTTCGTACACACCTCTGGACTAAACGACTTTGAGGAGGAGGTTGGCCTATTCCATTTTATTTGACTGATATTGGTTGCATTCTCCGGTGCCGGATCGAGGCGTGCCACCATCGACGCCGGAACCTGCCTTCTTGCTTTGTCTCTTTTTTTTAAGTTTGGGTTTGCTTTTGTTGGTTTATTTTTCTGTTTGGTATGTGTAGCTTTGTGTGGGACTTTTAAATTAGCCTACTAGTAGACTGAAATTTGAAATACAGCGACTTATGTCCTTGTGGCAATCGCCAGACAGGTGCATTTTGGAAGAAAAAAATACCAGGGAAGCTGGTAAAATCGTCAAATGGAGTCTGAGGAGACTTTTTTTTCTTGTTCAGTTCATTAAAACCTCAAATTTGTCCGTCCTTCTTGAGAATAGAAAGACCTAAGAGAGCAACGGAGTGCGAACCCCATAACGGAATAAATTTATTCGCAAACTCGTTTTGGAATTTCTTGAACATTTTTTGAAAAAAAAAATGCATATGAACAAAGAGGTAAAATTATGAGAAATAAAAATCGATGAAATCTATCAAATGTGGAATCGATTCTTTTCGAAGAAAAGAAAATTTAGATCTGATTTGAATAAATCACACAAGATACCCCCTTAAAAATGTGTGTTTATTCTATTACCCAAATTACCTCCCTATTAGCACTTTGATATACAAAAAAACAAACAATGGCGTCATCCCACCCCCCACCCCCCACATCCCCGCACTCTTAGCTTTACCTCATACATTTGTCAGACTTTGTATTGAGGAATTTACGTGTTTTAATCCCATCGCTTTTGGGGCTAAATTCAAGTTGCTATGGACGAATTTATTCGCTCAATTGACCAGATGAAATTCGTCTATAACGCAACGCCTTCAGTTTAATTTTAGGAAAATTTTCAGCTTCAAATTAAATAAAATATGCAAAAAACTATCTGACCCTTAACAAATTGAATAATAGGAAACTTAAGAGATGCCGTAGTATATTTATTCCACCGATTAGGTTAGCGGGTTAAATGGAAGTAGGCCCGAATCACTCCTAACCTAGATTTAAACATTAAATGATGGCTTTTTCTAACCAAGTCTTCGGTATCCGTAAACTGCAACACCGAAAGGCAACCACATCGGTCTTCTAGTCTTGCTAATATACAACCATTGTAGCACCGACGCCGTCTATCCTGGAAATTGCGATTACCCGACTTACAAATGTGCCGCTGCTTTTATACCCTCAAATTAACGGTCTTATAAAATTGTCGAGTGCTTGTTTTTTTCTGTTTAATATGCGTCAACCCATAGGGTCATAGGCACACTGCAGAGTGCTTGATTTTCGTTCTGAATATAGTCCTATAATGTCTTCGAAAAGAGCATTATTTGAAGTTTAAGATGAACAAATAATCAACCAACCAGCCGAACCTATGCTTTCAAACCGTTATTTTCATGCTAGAAAACTCAAAATCGGCCTTCACCATTCGCAATTTTTATGCGCACTCGTCTTATAAATTCGGTAATCGAGTCGTTTTCTTTTAACTCGTGAATAAAAACATCAAATAATCCTTAAAAGTTTATTGTGTTGCCTAAAGTGACTAGACCCTGTATTTATAAATAATGCCCCCTTTCCCCAATGTATTTTTAGTTATGTGCGAGTCTAGTCGCGGGCGACTCTACATCTATGTCGTCGGCCGGTCGGTCGGTCCCTGTTTTGCTTTTTCTTTGTTTTTGTAATAACATTGTAACTATTCGGCTGATTCTAACGAAATTTTAAACCTTTTATGTTGTTTTACATTCTCTTTCGAATGATATAATTCCCAAGGTCCTCCCAAGGTTAGCCCATGAATACTCTTGTTTTGGCAATAACATCATAACTAATCGGCCGATTCTCTTTCGAATGATATAATTGCTAAATTACTCCCAAAGTTAGCCAGGAAATTATATGGCAATAAACACTTGATATTTTCTCTTATTATGGCGCATTTTCTTCTCCACAGTCGGCTGGCTGAACGGCCAGTTACTCGAGTGAGTAGCTCCTCAGATAGATTTCTTAATTCCATTTCTCATACGAGGGATGAGATTACTTTTTTTATGTTATATTTAAATGAACTTAAAAAAAATATGATGGATCATGCATCAATTGTAGGTCGCCAGGAAACATGATGTTATTAGTTTATACATGTTTGTGATATTTTTCAAATCGATTAATTCCTAGAGTTGCCACGTCTGCTTTACAAGAGTGGCACTGCACCGTCTGCATGAGTGAATGTTTCAGTTGCGTCATAGTTCCAAGTTCTGTCCTGTTTTACTTTTCAACAAGCATCCACTGCATTTATTTGTTGCGCTGCTCCTAAGTGTTTGTTAGTTCTCTAACACCATAGCTTTGTTGTTTCGTTCTCTATGAAAGACACCTAAATACGAGCATACTCGCCTTTCTTGAGCGGATAATTGTTTTCAAGTCTTATTGCCTGTTAAACCGAACCAAGGTCAGTAAATACTTAATTTTATTGTACTCATATTCTGGTCTTCTTTGCAAACATGAAAAAAATAACCATGAAAATACGAAACACGGATTGGAAAGGTTGCAACAGTCATGCTCTTTTCAATCCAAGATTCGTAGATCAGGCGGCAAATCTTGCAACTATCAAGTTGTAGTTAGTTGTCTCTAAAATTGTGGTTGCATTTATATTCCATGTTAGTCATATAATTAAGTGGAGTTATTCCGTATTATAAGAGCAAGCAAAGGGACTCAAATATGCGAACTTTAGATCCTTGAGGGGATGATTGCCTTGCTAGAGGCCTAAACGTCCAAGTAGGCGTATTTACGCTGCATTGTCAAAAACAACGATCTAGTTGTAGTTGTCCCCAAATTGTGGTTGCATTTATATCCCTTGTTAGGCATGTAATCAAGTGGATTTAGTTCGTATATAACATCATAACTAATCAGCTGATTCTAACGAAATTTAAAACCCTTATGTTGTTTTACATTCTCTTTCGAATGATAGAATTGCCAAGGTCCTCCCAAGGTTAGTCCGGGAATTATTGAAAGTTTTGAAGGTTGTAAGGTTATAAATCAGAATAAGTCGCTTACAAGTTGTATGGCAAAATTATTAGATCTGGACAATGAGATGATTCGGTTAGCAAATTTTTCAGAAATTTTTAAACTCCATCGACTAGTGGACCCTAGTGATTCGCTCAGTGAATAATATAGGCTTTTTTTATAGATTTGGTCTGCGTCTCCGGTTTGACTGTGGAAGAAGTTTCTTTAATGGATGACGTGAAGTATTTCCAGCTGCACTCTGATGGCCCAGCAGTTCTCAAGTGTAATTACAAAGTGGAAGAGGGTGACTCCGTCCGAACCGTTACGTGGTATCACGACGAAACCCTGGTGTTTACGTGGGGACCTCCTGAGCCAGCCAAAGGTATGTACTCCAATCTATTTAGGGACATCGATTGGACTAAAAATATCTTTTAAAGTGTGTCAAATTCACAATCTCTGGTTGGTGATCCGTCAATTGAACTTGGTATCGGGGATTTTTAATCAGTTCGGAATGCTGACACATATATGTTGTACCCCCTTTGGTCATTTAGATACGCTTAACCGAGCACCTAAATAAGCTGCACGTCCTCCTTGTATCTCTGCCCCCGGTAGTATCAAACTAGATTGATCCTACCTGGGCCTAGAACACGTGTTTATCATGGTAGGGCCAGGCATCATCCAGGCTCAGTGCACGTTGTTGCGCTCTCTCCCCCGCAGGGAGTTTACCTTGAAGAGACGGTTACACCTGGTACCCGGAGGAGAGGCGTGACCTCACGGCCCGCGCGCTAATAGGGAAGGCCGTGCCTCCCTGGGTTGACTCGAGCTATTTGACAATGCTGAGGAAGCTGGTGCGTTCCCATTTTCCTCAATGCACCCACTTTTATTTACGAGCATCCCCTCTATTTTCTCTAGGCTTAAGGACCTCACCAGCTACCTCATTCCTTGAAATAAGAGGACCTAGGAACCTCTATAAACAACCTGGGAAGTAGAAAGAAACCGGGACTTGAAGGGTCCTGGGCATTAAGTTTGGCTCCAATAACCTCTTCTCTGTGGCTAATGGGCTGACCCCTCCCTGCGTCCGTTCTCTGGCCAAGAAGCCTATACTGCTTATGGTGAGCGAGATTTACTGCCTTGTTGGCTGCCGGACCAACGAAAAGTCTCTAGTTAAGTTTATGGATCTGTCACATAACAGATCTTAAGATCCTGGCCATCTTATCGACGACTAGTAGAGCCTAGTAAGGAATCCATTATGTCTAGCTGCTTAGTTTTGAGCTCAGGCTCTTGGGCCCAACAGGGGAGTGGGTACCTTGTGTAGTGTGTTATACTTGGTACCTGGGGGAGTTGCCCCTCCTCCCGGCCTGAGTGCAAATTAGGGAAGCCCCGTCGCTGGGTTGATGTGAACTCTGACGATGACTGGAAAAGTTGTGGTGCGCTTTCCTCTCGCCCTCTCTCAACGTTAATTTACATTTTTATTGTTAATATTATTAGTTATTATTTATTATTATTATTTAGTTGCATTGTTATTTCTTTATCATTGCTTATTATGTATTATTATTATTTTTGTCTATTATTATTATTGATTATTTTTATTTATGAGTAGTATGGTTATCCCCTCAACCTTTTCTTTTCTCCCTTTTTACCTGGAGGACTGTTCTCAGCTGGACCGAGTTCGGTCCCGTAGTCATGGTACCTTGGGGGACTGCCTGCCTTCCTAAGATCACCAAGCACTGGGGTATGATAATAATAGGTGATCACCATTCCTACACGTTAGTGGACTCCCTATCTCTACTTCTCTTTATTATATACCTTCCTACCCCTTTTCACAGAGGTTCTGGCTGCCCAGCTCACTTTCGTCCTCTTAACAGCCTTAGTCGAGTGGTAGTGTATACAGTAATGTCGCTTCCTGCTACAAGCGCCGAAAGCAAGCTGGCTAGAGCAAGTATTAGGTACTGGGTGTGTTGTGTCGTCGACTCTGCTCAACTTCCTCCAGTACACATATAAAAGGTGGCTATACCAACTCCAGGAGAATGACCCGCTGGATGGAAAAGACCATCAACGCTAGACTGGAACTGATTATGTGTGAATGGTCACATTCTGGAAATTCTAATCCTAAGAAGACTTTTCTCTTAATATCCTAACTCACTTGGAGATCATAGTATCTACTTGCCATGAGTTCCTTTTTCTCTTCTCATACAGGGTAACCCCCCCCCCAAAAAAAAACGGGCCTGCACACACTTTCTGTGATATTTCCTTCATTCATTCACTAATCACCCTTACTTTGCAGGACATGACAGAAGCAACTCCTGTGAACCCAACTAGATCTCAATGGGAGCTCCAGCAAAGAATATACTGCGTCAAACATTACTACAAGACAGGCTCGTTCAAGAAAGTGTAGGACACTTTCGTGCATCAGTTCGAATGTGAAAAGCCCCCTCCAAGAGCAGAATTCACAACTGGCTGGACTACTTCGAGAAGTATGGGACAGTGGAGAACCTCAATGCAGTCAGTGACACCCGTCCAAACCATTCAGGACGCCTTAGGAAGCGCACAGCTGAGCTGGTCGAGAGCTCAGCAAAGTCCAAAACGCTCTGTGAGCAAGCGAAGTCAGTCCCTCGGTATATCCCGTGAGACTTGCAGGCGAGTGGTAGTAATGGATGTAAAGGCCTACCCATACAGAATACAGCCGAAGCAGACCCTTACAGCTTCAGACAAGGAGCAAAGAAATGCTATGGCAGAAGATTCAGGAAACCCCAACTTTCATTAACCTCGTTTGGACCTCAGATGAAGCTCACTTCCATCCTGAAGGAAAGGTAAACTCGAAGACAAATATTTTCTGGGGGACCTCCAGACCAAATGAGGTAGCCACCAAGCCCCTACACTCCCCTAAGTGCACGTTATGGACTGCAATCTCAGCCAGTGGCATCATCGACCATTTTTCTTTGAGGAATCTTGCGTGACAGTGACAGTCACCAAGGAGCGGTATGTTGAGGTCCTCCAAACCTTCAAGAGGGAGCTGCGGACCCTGTTCCCGTCGCTTATGGGAAAGTTCTAGTTCCAGCAAGATGAAACAAGCTCTCACGCCTCAAACCTGTCCCGAGATTGGCTGAAAGAGAACTTTAGTGGCCGTGTGATCAGTCTCAAGATTGATTTTGAGTGGGCACCTCACAGCCCAGACCTTAGCCCCATAGATTTCTTTCTCTGGGGCTACCTTAAAGACAGAGTGTACGCAGGGAGACCCAGGACCATCGCGGAACTCAGGAAGCCATCAGGGAGGAGATCAGAGTCATTAGTCGGTCGGTTTGTAAGGACGTCATGGACAACTTTGTGCTGCGCTTCAAGAAATGCACAGAGCTAAATGGAGGTAATCTCAAACACGTGCTCTAGAATAAAGAAGAAAAGTGCAAAGACTCTCATGTTTTGATATGATGTTTTTAAACACAATAAACTAATTATCACCAAAGTTTCATTCAATCCTTGCAGAAAATTATGAAATGAGGCCTATAGAAAGTTGGGGCCCGTTTTGGGGGTCACCCTGTATATGGCAACAAGCGCGGCCTCGCCCTCCTTAGGTGTCGGGGAGTAAGAGGTAACACGAGACACAGCTTAGACCGATGGACGGGCTCTCCTATCACCCTCTGCATGTGACAAAGGGCCTTCCCCTTTGCCATCTCTTGAGCCGCTCTACATCTGAAAAGGAGATGGCCCCCACTTTGCTTTATCAGGGGTTCCTCCAACACTTCTACCAGAGAGGAGATTTACTCCTCTCTTAGGCCTACAGGTGCGGGGTTTTCCCCTTCTGTACAGTCGCCCATCGGCGACCCGATCTTTCGACCAATGGCAGTCCCCCCACCTTTATATCAGAGGGGACTGCTAATCGACCGCTCTCGTTGGGAGCAACTTTATAGCCGCAACAAGCATGCCTGCCCCCTCTCTTTCCGCCCAATGGCGGTCGGTTTGCCGGCCAGAGACTTGACTCTGATTGAAGGTAACTCAAATGGGATCCGTAATGCCTGGGGGGGAGGACATGGAGGCCCCACTGAGATTGACATTATTCCAGGGCGATCCCACCCCAGGTGTCCGGGGAACCTAGTACCGGATAGCGTTAAAATATTTAAAATAAAATAGTTAATAGTTGATTGGTTTATTTGTTTTTCTTCAGTTATTATTGTTACTTTAAATATTATGACACTTAAGTTTTAAAAACTATTTGATAACTAGTTAAAATAAAATAGTTAATTATTTAAATGGAACTACTTTTGTAGCGCGGATTCTTATGTTCTCCGCCTAGATATATAAATGGAGGCAAACTTGTCGTTTTGGCGTTCGCGCATTCACTTTCATTGTTTAGCCAGATTGGAATCGATCAGTTTAATTGAATTGGATTTTAAATTTAAATTCGTATCCCTCATTCATAATGTCGAGTAAAATTATTTTATCACAAAGAGGTGATAAGAAGTTGGTTGATAATCTTAATTATATATACGACAAACATAAGCAAACTGTGGAGGATTCGAAAAAATACTGGGGGTGAGAGATTCGTTCGTGCAATGCCCGTTCGCATACGACAACTGGTGAAGAATGTGAAATACTTAAGAAAGTTGGAGACCATACCCATAACTCAACTGCTGGAATTGTGAAATCTAAGGCTGTTGTGACAACCATTAAAAAAAGATGGTTTCGACCCGAGATACTCCTCGAAGACTCATTGGAACTGAAGTAACTAAAGTGAACGAATGTGCAGCAGCAGCGCTGCCTTCACTTACAAGCATTGCACGTAACATGAGACGCTGGCGACAAATTGAAACAAATTACCCTCGACTCCCTTAAATGAATATCGATTTCGCTATCCCTCCTGAATATTCCCGCCTTGAATGAGGTGCGAAATTTCTACAGTTTGACAATGGATGTGCTGATCACAAACGAATTTTAATATTTGGCACCGACCAAGCTCTTGAGGATATGAAAACTGCCCAGAATTGGGCAGGGGATGGCAAATGCAAGAGTTGTCCAAGTATATTTCATCAACTGTACGTCTTGCATATTCAGAGCAGTAATTTCAGTGTACCCCGACTGTTTGCGTCGCTTTCAGATAAAAGCGAAAACACATGCAGCCATGCTCTTTGGCAAAGTGAAGGAACTACTGCAAAACGAAGAACCAGAAACTATCATAATGGATTTTGAAAAGGCGGCTCAAAATAGTGTTTCTCGTATATTCCCTAATACAAACTTATCAGGCTGTTTATTCCATCTTGGACAAAATGTTTATAGACGGGTCTTAAGAGGAGGATTTAAAGTTAGATACCAACAAGATGACGAATTCAGCTTGAAAATTCGGTGCTTTGTTGCCCTTACTTTTCTGCCCGTTGATGATTTGATTGCAGGATTTGAAACACTTGTTGACGACGATGACATACCCTAGGCACTGGTGTCTTATTTCGAAAACAACTACATTGGAGCAGAAAGAGGTCGTGGTCTACGAAGAAGACGATTGGAGCCCCCTTTTCCTATTCCCCTATGGAATGTTTTAGAAAGAGCCAAAGCATCGATGGCTTGTACAACAAACTACTTAGAAGCATTTCATTCAGTATTAAACAAGGATGGCCACGATCACCCCAACATTTGAAACCTTTTTAATACGCTGAAATGAGAAGAAGTGATTGCTAGAACGAAAATGAACCACTTCCTCCGGGGTGATGGATCAGAACAGAAAGAGAAATACAAAGATTGCTATCGTCGGATGTTAAATATAATAGAAACATATGATCCGAAATTAAAGCTCCATTTATTACGAGTATTGCTCACAATTTAAAATTATAATCAGCACTCTTTAAATTTTCATTGATTTTATGTGCTTGTAATTGATTTATTTATTTTAACTTTTAACTGAAAATAAATTTAACTTTTATGTCATGTTTATTTCTACTGTTGGTCTACTGGTATTTATAATTTCAAAATGCCGATTTGTCCTAGTATCGAGTTCTTCGGTACCGAATTTACCTAGCACCCCCGCCGCATATTGCAGGATCTTTCATAAGGGCGAATCTACGCTTGCTGTCAAACACCGAACCGAGAAACGCCCCTGTGCAATCTTCTCTTCTCGTGGATCGGAACCCCGAGGCCTCACTAGGAGAGACCTCAGTTCCTGGCTGGTGCCCATTTGACAGCCAAGACCTCAATCTCAGCGAAGGAACTTGCAGAGATCGGTCCATCTGGCCTAAGGGCTCCTTCCGGCAGTGGGGAGAAGCAGGTTCATTTTCCACCCACCTTTTTCTAAAAGGAAAACAATAAGAAAAGACTAAAAGGACTAAGGTTTACTCCCCATCATCGGAAGATCCGGAGACGGACGAAGTCGCTGCCGTTTCGGCAGGCGACCAGGCCAAGATCTGCAAGCACGGTCCCGATGCTCTCCCAGGTGGAGGAGCCCAGACCAAGACCAAAGTCGCAAGTCCGCAGAACGGAGCCTCGATTACATCGGGGCCCCACATTCAGAAGCTACCTGGCGTTTTCGAGACCGCTGGCTTCAAACGCTTCCTTGTTATTTGCTCCACTGATATAAGCATGTTGGCTAAGGGTAACAAGATCTATCAGAGGATAGCTTTAGCTAATGTGATTGGTAGAGAGCCGAAAGTGACCCGTTTCTCCGACGGGAGCCTTTTGGCGAATGCGTCGAATGCCTCCGAGGCGGCCATGATTAGTGCCTTTCAGACACTTGATGGCACGCCTGGGAGCGTGACGCCGCACTCTACAATGAAAGGAGTAGTTTATGCGGGGGAACTCGTGGACTACTCTATAGAACTGGCCGACCATGGAGCGGTCAAGGTTGATCGTGTGATGAGAAAACAGGGAGGGGCCTCGAGACCCACCCCTACACACTTCGTCACGTTCGACTGTGACAAGCTTCTTGAGTCGATGAGTGCCGGTTGGTATCGCTACCGCGTGAAGGCATTCGTGCTACTGCTGCGGAGGTGCTACTCTGTCACAGCTTCGGCCATATTAATCGCTCTTGTAGATTTGCAAAGTCGGGGTTACCCGAAGTCTATGTAAGTTACTCCAAAGCCGCACATGATAAGTCCAAATCGTGTGTGGCAAAATGTGTCAATTGCCGAGACCGCACCCTGCTTCTTCGATCAATGTGGTAGTATCTCATTGAGAAGGAAATCCTGGCCGTTCAGGCACAGGATCGTCTCTCATTTCGCGTGGCTAAGGACGTGGTCCCTGCGCGCCATCTGCTGCCTGGTAAATCCTATGACTCAATAATAAGAGACACCCTCTGCTCCTAGCCCCGCCAGGCCTACGAGTACGGTCGTTTCTGCGCCCATTCGGAACACCTGCGGGCTCTACCCACCCCAGGCGCTCCACTCTTAAAGCTGGTGGGACAAAAGGTTCACATCCAGCCCCGACTAAAACCAGGGCTCCCCTCCCTTCTCCCAGCGTGACCGTTTCCCGTAAGGCGAAACGGCAGCGCGTCTCCACCGTTTCGCTAGACTTACACGAGGCAACACCCTTGAAGTTGTTTGTGAGGCCATCTTCCGGGGTTCCTAAAGCTGCCCCTCGAAAGGAGGACAGCACTAAAGGAGCTTCGGCTCCTTGCCCTCACCCAATGGTGGACTGGGGGACTCGGGGACGATTGGTCCTACAAAAGGTTTCGAGGTGGAGGGAGGAAAAGACTTTCATGGCGAGGCCAAACTCCCTCAATAAGTCCTCGAAGGCGAAAGGGCCTTCAGCGTTTTGTCCGGCCAACAGCGCCCGGAGCTCTGCCTCCGAGAAGCGTACGGCCATTCCCGTGAGGGTTTTCACTTAGAAGAGGGCACCTGCATCTCCTCCGAGCTAGGCCTGGAGGGCATATTCCTTCAAAGGAATTGCCGCGGACTCCGGCCCAACTGGGTGCAGCTGCGGAGGCTCGTCTCGTCCTGTTCCCCGTTAGCTATCTTTTTGCAGGAGACCATGCTGGGCGCGTATCACCTGCCCACCCTCGAGGGTATAAAGGTTTTGCGACCCCACCACCACGCGATGAGGGCCGGACAAGAAGATGCGTGATTTATCCTTGGCATGATGTCTCCGTTCTTGTCTTCGCTTTAGATAGCTCCTTTCAGGCGGTAGCTGTGCAGCTGCACCTGGATAGGAGGTATATTGTTATTTCCGCGTACATTCCACCGTCAGTCGACTTCGACGCGAGGCACTTCCGCCGCGTCATGGTACGATTGCCGAGGCCCTTTCTCTTGTTCTGAGATCTGAACGGTAGACACCCCCTCTGGTTAGACTACTTGATTAATCCCAGGGGTCAAGTCCTTGCGGATCTGATCGACGAGCTAGAGATAGGTGTTCTCTATCTAGATGTGTTTACGTATCACTGCCTGAGAACCGCTATTTTCTTGCCTCGGTCTATCTCTGTGCTCTACAGATGCACAGCCTTACTTTGGGTGGGGGTGGTTGATGATCTTCATGGTAGTGATCACTTTCCCATTTAAATATCTTATGTGCTGCTATCGTCCGAGAGCCTGCCCCGGTGGTGCTTTAGGTGGGCGCGGTGGTCCGCATTTCACGAAATACAAAGTTTAGGTTGGTGGATGAGCCATTGAGTTCTAACCCGGCAACCTCATCGCAGTGGGCCTAACTACTATTCCTAGAACATATGACAGTTTTGCACGCCGATCACTGCCGTTTTTGTCAGCGGAGTGTGTGAGGGCCCTTAAAGAGAAGCGTTATGCCTACATGCGCTATAAGCGCCGCCCGAACGATTTCACTGTCGGTGAACTTCGTCGGGCTAGGGCTAGTTTCCGGTATATTTCGAAGCACGCTCGACGCTCTTCTTGGCGGGCATATGTGTCTTCGCTTAACGGGAAGACCTCTAGCAGAGGTGTGGAAGCGAGTCAAAAGGATTCGGGGCAAGTCCTCGTGGCACCCCCCTCCCGTTCTACAGGAGAATGGGACCGCAATCTCGGACCCCGCGTCCGTGGCGGAATCCTTCGCGACCGCTTTTTCACTAGCCGGGATGCTGCTCCGCCAGCATTCAATGCGCGTCGTGATTTCGTGGAAGGCTGCCGACTGGACTTTACCTCCAGAGGTGGAGAACCCTTCAACGACACGTTTACTTTGAGCGAGTTTCGTTTAGCTCTCTCTTCTTGTGCGGACACCGCCCTTGGTTCGGACGATGTCCCGTACGCCATGCTTCGACACGTGGGTAGAGGGTATCCTTCCAGCTTCCTGGCGAATCGCTACTGTGCTCGCTTTTCGCAAAAATCGGGGAGATTACTCTACCCCGACCGGTTTCCGCCCAATCTCTCGTAACTTCTTGCGTGTGCAAGTTGATCAGAAATTGTTAAATGTTAGATTAACCTTTTTCCTGGACAGCGGAGGCCATCTGTCTACTGCACAATGCGGCCTTCGCAAGTTCCACACCGCGTCGGAGGCTCTGCTCCGACTGGTAAACGCCGTCTGCGATGCCTTCAATTGTGGACACCATTCTGGAGAATGCTTATGATACCGCATGGTGATACGGTATCATGGAGGCTCTTCACACGATGAGGGCGAGGAGGGGGCCTCCCAATCTTTATATCTTTTACGAGATCGTCGACTCCGCGTACGGGTAGGGGGATCCCTTTCCGGCCCAATGGTGCAGGAAGAGGGTGTCCTGCAGGGAAGTGTCCTCAGTGTCACACTCTGCCCTGAGCATCAACGGCATCACCTCGGTGCTGCCGGGGACGACCTTTCTATCTCTTTTGTCGCGGCCCAGATGCCAACTCTGGAGCGTCAACTGCAACATGCATTGAGCCGCGTCTCTCGCTATTCCGAAGCGCAGAGGCTTCGGCTTTCCTTGACCAAAACGAAGGTAGTGTACTTCTGCCGCCATCTGCGGCTCCACCCTGACCCAGACTTGTTTCTAAATGGGGTGCGCCTGTAAGTGGTGGAGTCGCACCGTTTCCTTGGTCTTGTATTTGACCGAAGCCGCACCTGTGAAGCTCATATTCGCAGACTTAGGATCTCTTGTCCCCACGCCATGAATATTCTTCGCTCCGTGACGCTCAGCGCCTGGGCAGCTGATAGGGCTACGGCCTTACTTTTATATCGATCCTTTGTTCGTTCGAAGCTCGACTACGGATGCGAGTTTTATGCATCTGCAGCCGAGCGTATATTGCGGAAGATGGACTCGTTCCACCACACCTGCCTTCTCCTGTCGATCGGTGCCTTCCGCACTTTCCCCATTGAGAGCCTACTCGCTGATGCTGGGGAGCTGCCACTCGCTCTGCGCCGTGCACAGTGCATTATTCGCCTGTACGCGCGAGCCCGGCGCCTCCTTTAGTCGCTAACAGCTCTCACTACATTCGCAGCTGATTTCGACGGTGCCTATGCCGCCGAGACACGCCAGTCATATCCTTCGGGTTTAGGGCTAGGAAACTCCAAGAGCTAGATATAGCTCGGGCCGGTGGCGCCCCTGTTACTGCCCAGGACGCCACCCTGGAAGGTACCACCTTTGACTATTTGTCGCCACGCCTCTGCTCCCAAAGCTTCTACAGAGCCGTGTGTATTGCGTTCGGCCATTTTGAAGCACACTTTGTGTCACGCTGGAACCGTGCTAGTGTATACGGATGGCTCCAAGTCCCCAGTTCCCATGCCTTATTCCCTCTGTTTGAAGTCAGCGGGGCTCTGCCAAGCGCTGCGTCTGTCTTCACTGCCGAGCTGGTTGCAATATACCTCTCGGTACGGGAGTTACGCGACGTGTCCGGTTGGGAGACCGGATTGTGATTTATAGCGACTCTCTAAACGGCCCAAGAGCTCTCTGGGCATTGAAATCTCTGCATCTCCTGGTTCTTGATATTCGTGAAGTAAACGGTTTTGGCGAGCCTTGCGGATATCGAGATTATCTTCTGGTTTCCTGGACATTTAGTAATTGCAGCGAACGAACGCTCCGATGAGAGCGCCAAAGTTGCCGTGAGGACTGGGCGACCAGACCAGCATTTCGCTCTTCCTCACAACCATTACATGGCAGGAATACGGGCAGCTTGGCAAAGAAGATGGGAGACGGTCGACGGGAACCTAAAGTTGCGTGCCATTGCGCTGCGACTGTTCCCATGGACCTGCCCCCCAATGCCGCGACGGCTTCAGGTTGCTTTCTGTCTTCTCCGAATTGTACACACTTGCGTGACGCACCGACATTTGATGGAGTGCTCGCCTCCACCATATTGTGATGACTGCGTTGTCCTCTAGACTGTTCGGCACATTCCTGTTGAATGTCCCAGTCCGGGTGATCTTCGCGCACTTTACTTGTCCCGGTACCGGGATGAGCGGGGTCACTACGGCTTATCCTTTGTACTCGGGATGGCTTCGTGCACACCGACTTAATGAATTTATGACTTTTTGGAGGAGGCTGTCCTCCTTTACTTTATTTAACTGTTTTTTTCGTAGGTTGCACGTCCTGTGGCAGGGGGCTTCCCCCCGACGCCAGAGCGTGCTTCCTGCTTGTTGCCGTTTTCCTTTCTTCTATTGTTATTGTTGTTTTTTGCATATTGTTATTTTAATGTAGCCTAGTACTAGGCTATCCTGAGTACAGCGATTTATGCCCAAGTTTGTAGTCGCCAGATGGGCTCCTAAAATTTAAAAATAAAAAATATGAGCGTGGTTGCTCCCGCTTAGTTTGTCGAGTCGGTTTTTCGAAGAGACGAGCCACCCTTAGTATTTGAACTTTTATGTTGTTTACTGCGCGCTTCGATTCCTGAGTGATGCGAGCCTCCCATTTAGTACCTAAACATTCCCGCATTTTTTTATCTTTGTTTATTTATAATATGTGGGGGGAATATGTGTAGTATTTAATTTCCATCGATTGATTTTTTTCTGCCAAATGGACACTGAATTTTTAACATACCTTTCAAAGTTTATATTATCGAAAAGATTTTCGTTAGAAGCGGCGGAATCCTAACCCCTTTCTCGTTAGGCTCTAAATAGATATTTTGATATGCTCTTTCACATCTCTTCATTGTTCTTTTTTTTCAGTTACTAATAGTTTGAAAGAAGAGGAGATCTCACTTACTAGACAGGACGGCCATCTTGAGTATCTTGCCATTGCCATGTCTGAGGCCGGGATTTACCGATGCGAAGTGACCACGTCATCTGGAGTAACTGCCAAGAGCCCCAATTATCAGCTGTTGATAATTGGTAAGACATTCTTAATTCATGATATCCTAAACAACTCCCTATTTTATTATTTTGTGTTTTATTATCATTTCATAGATCTAGTAGTGATCAGACGTTTGATGTTTTTTGCGTCTTGCCACCCGCTGCTTCTTTTTCACTTCCCTACATTTTACCTTTCCTCCTTTACCTGTTCATGTAGTCCTTTTTACGTACCCTCCAAGCCTCAACATTAGTATTGATTAGGATGGCTATGAAGCCTTTTTCATTCTTACAAATACCCTCTGTAATAATCGATCAAGAATACCACTATTATTTTGTTTGCAGCGCGTCATAGACTAAATATAAACCCACCCACCAGTTTTCTACCCCATATTCGCCCTGCATAACGATGATGCTCTGTGTGATGTAGCATCTTGCCCTCTTATGTTCATCTTTAAGCAGTGCACAGGTAGACCCCCTCACATCCAACTCTCTATCCACATCATTCATGCATAATTAATTAATACGCCTATTATCTCCAGAACGGATAAGTTATTCCATATGGACTAATTATTTTTTTATATTTAATTCCACAATGCAGATGTCGCGCATGTGTCAACCAATGCCAAATACCGTGTGGTAGGATGCGATATTAAGTTTTCCCTGGACACTCCTGCGGTCAATCCCAAGCCGGATATTGTTTGTGGAGTGTGGAGTGCCAACTACGGCTACATTCTGATTGCCACAAAATGGGTGGCAACTCCTTACTACAATGGGTCCGTCTCTTATCATCTCGAGGAAGAAACATTCGAGGTAATGGCATTGATATTACTTTCCTGAGTTTGCGATAAAATGAGTCGCAACAGCAATAGTTTTGTATTCATTTTTTAACTTTTATTCGCTGTTTAGTGTTTACCACCCATCTACAGTCACTGATATGAGTTTTACCACCGATATGCAGTCACTGATATGAGTTTTACCACTGAATTGCAATCGCTAGGGTTTTTACCATCGATGTGCAGTAAATGTGCATTTACCACCGATATACAGTCATTGATGTGGCTTTACTACCATTTTTCTCATTAGTATGGAATTTTACCAGCGACCTTTACTCGATACGCTTTTTATCACCGATATGCACTAGTTTAGAGGCTTTCTACCACCGACCGGCACTCGATAGGGCTTTTACCATCGATGAACACTAGTTGTTGGGTGGTTACCTCCAATCTGCACTCCTTTTTGAGGTCTCTTATTTCTCGATGCGTCCTGATTCTCTTCAATGGGATCCGAGTCGGGACTCCATCCGGCGACTCACCACACCCAATGTGTCTTAACTTCATCGAGGTGCTTCCACTCGACTGTTTCGCAGCCCCAGGCGAAATAAAAGGAAGCGCCAAAACCCTCACATTTGAACGCGAAACCCAACGATGTCATCTGCCCCCAGAAAGTTTGTAAGGAGTTATATGTAAAGTGGTGAAAATAGAGGAAGTAAAAGTGTGTGGTAGATCCCCCCCGCAGGCTTTGGAACCGGAGGCATGCACTCCTATAGATGTGAGCTGCAGCATTGTCTCCATGCTACACCTGCCCCCCCCCCCCCCCTGCGAGGGATATAGTAATAGAAAAGAAAGATGGGGGATTGTAGAAAGGGGGAGGAGCGAGAAGAAAGCAGTTATGTTACCCCCCCCCCCCCGAGCCAAGGGGGAATGGTATATTCCCAATCCCGGCTTCGAACAGGGATGAGTCGACGAATGCTGAGTGAGCGACTAGCCTGCAAAATTAGCTGCCCACAAAAAAAGTGAGATGGGGCTTATAAGGAGAGTTGCGAAAAGGTAGAATTTCCATGATGTCAAGGTACGGTGGCGCTGCCCACCATTACCTTTACATTCTGTTATCATATTGATGTTAGCACTTCAGTGTATATTCAGCCATGGCGTTCTCCCTTGGACACGATTACACGCCTTCTGCAGATACATAAATCCAGTATACAACTTTGACATGTTATCCCATTTCTACACTTGATCCCAAAACAAAAACCCGCTCTTAACGGACCTTTCCCACCTGCTGTAATTCCTTCACTTCTCGTTTTACACGATGTCTGAATTTGTCTGTATATCTCGCGACAGAATTATTGCCCTATAATTCTTTTATTCGTTTTCCCTTTCCTCCTTTACAGTGCTACTATCACAACATTCTTCATCTACTCAGGCACTGTTCCATTGTAAAAGGTTTTGCAACACAACTACCAGTTCCATTACACAATTCCGCCAATTTCTTTTAGCCGTTACTGTTTCATCATTCATCACTCGAGTTGTCCCATTTTTCATACTTCACAGCCTCAACGACTTTTACCCGAACGGTTCCGTCGAAGCACAACTCATCTAAATGTTCACGTTATATACTTCCAAGCACCTTGTCGCTCTTAATTTTTAATTTAGGAGCCCATCTGGCGACTGCCTACTTGGGCATAAGTCGTTCCTCGTCGCTCACAAGTACCCTCTCGTTCATGTTAACACAACTTTTCTTCTTATATTCTCAATTTTCTCCTTTTTCTAAATAACTTCCTGTTCCTATCCGGATTTTCATTCACCTTCCTTACGAATTCTTCATTAGAAGGGTTGCAAGTACACCTCGAGCTTCTTATGCACTGCACGTTTAACACGCTTTTCCCCATTCATCATTACACTCTCTGTATCCCATTTTAGACCACTTGTATGCAGCCTTTGCATTTCCCACTATCAATTCTTTAAACTTGTTCCACATTAATTTGGCTAGTTTTCCCTTTCTCGTTGATCAAGCACTAACTCGCTTCTTTTTCTTCCTTAACGTTTTCTTCGTCTTTTATCATCCACAGAGCCAGATGATGAGCCTATAGGGCTCATCATCATGTGGGCAGAAAAATCATTACTCATACCTCATTGCTTTCACACACACAGAGCGTTTTTATTTTAAAATTGGATTTGTGTGAAGCAATGAGAAGAACATTTAAAGACTACAAATTTTTTTTTGTATGCGAATAAACTGTTTTGTTCGCAGGTTTCAGTCCTACTTTCTGGGGCTGCGGCCAAGCCGACTCGAAACACCATTTCCAATTTTAGCTGCTATATGCAGTGGATACGGATCTCGCGTTTAGAAAATCGGTGGTAAAGCAAAGTGGTAAACCCCTACCAAATTATTTACTGTATCAATCCCTCTTGTGACGGGGCTCAGCGCCCCGTCCGGCCCCAGCTTAGCCTCTTCCTTCTGAGAGCATGTGTTTTTACCCTACTTCCTCACTTTCCCTACAACCTTTTCTCTGGTCGTCCTCTAATTTCACAAGGTAGACGCCGATCAGCTTCGTCTCCCCAACTATTCCGGATGCGGGCAGAAGGGGGAGGGGACAAC
This sequence comes from Ceratothoa steindachneri, assembly GCA_963969495.1. Lineage (NCBI taxonomy): Eukaryota > Metazoa > Arthropoda > Malacostraca > Isopoda > Cymothoidae > Ceratothoa > Ceratothoa steindachneri. The sequence continues at coordinate 67,905,027 of OZ018323.1, read as the reverse complement.
GTTCCCTCACCCCTGAGCTCCGGCTTGGGGTGGTGGGTTTTTACAGCCTGATTCATCCACACCCACACCTTCCTCACGTACCATTTCTTCCTCCTTTCCCTGTCTATCAATTTCACTCCATGCCCAAGGTGGAGCGGATAGGCTGCCAGGTCACTAGGCTGGAGGAGTGGCCTCAAATGGCGGCAGCTGGTTTTGCCGACCCCGTGTTCTTCCCTCGCATAGCGGGATACTGCGTGGAGTGATGAGCATTTGCTTTCCCTGATTATTATAGGGTCACGATGCCCAAATAAATTTATTTAAAAGAAATACTTTCCCATCGACCATCGTCGGAGCCGCCTTCGGACAGAGAAGGAGAAGCGGGTTCATTCCCCGCCCTCCTCTCCTAAAACCAAAAAAAATAGGAAAAAGACTATGGGCTCCTCTCTCTCTGCGGGAGCCATGCGGGCGGGCGGGGCCGCTGCCGTTTCGAGATGCGACCAAGCCAAGATCGGCTCGTCCGGCTCCGGTGCCACCCCGGGTGGGAAGTCCCAGACTAAGGCCAAAAGTGCACATAGCGGAGACGATTACGTTGGGGCACCTCATGCAGAGGTTACCTGGCGTTTTCTAGTCCGCTGGTTTCAAACGCTTCCTGATTAGAAGAGCTGAAGGTGACCCCTTTCTCGGACCGTAGCCTTATGACCAATGCGTCGAATACCTCCGAGGTGGCCATGATTAGTGCCCTTCGGAGACTTAATGGCACGCCAGTGAGTGTGAGGCCGCACTCTACCATGAACTTTGTGAAAGGAGTAATTTATGCGAAGGAACTCGTGGACTACTCCATAAATGACATCACCTTAGAGCTGGCCAACCATGGAGCGGTCAAGGTCGAACGTGTGATGAGAAAACAGGGAGGTGCCTCGACTATGAAAAGCTCTCTGAGTCGGTGTATGCCTGTTGGTATTGCTACTGCGGAGGTGCTAATACTGTCAGCGCTTCAGCCATACTAATCGCTCCTCTAGACTCGCAAAGTCGCGGTTACCCGAAGTCTGTGTAAGTTGCTTCAAGGCCGCACACAATAAGTCCAAATCGTGTGTGGCCAAGTGTGTCAATTGCGAAGAGCAGAACCCAGCTTCTTGGATCAATGTGGTGCGTATCTCCTTGAGAAGGAAATCCTGGCCGTTCAGGCCCAGGATCGTCTCTCATTTCGCGAGGCTAAGGACTTTGTCCTGGCACGTCTTACGTCTCAATGTTAAGAAAGACCCTCTGCTCCTGGCCCCTCCAGGCCTACGAGCACGGTCATGTCCGTGCTTATTCGGAACCCTTCTGCGGGTTCTATTCACCCCGCGTGCTCTCCTGGTAAACCTAGCGGCATAAAGGGTTCACACCCAAACCCGGCTAAAACCAAGCGAAACGGCCGCGCGCCTCCACCGAGTTGTTTGACTCACAGGAGGAAACACCCCTGAAGTTGCTCGCGAGGCCATCTTCCGGGGTTCCTAACACTTCCCCCAAAAGGAGGACAGCACTAAAGGAGCTTTGGCTCCTTCGCCCACACCCAGTGGTAGGATGGGTGGTTAAGAGACGGTGGGTCCTCCAAAAGATGGACTCCTGCCCGCCCCAGGGTTTCGAGGCAGAGGGAGGAAAACACTCGCATGGCGAGCCCAACCTTCCCGATAAGTCATTTTAAGGCGACAGCGCCTTCAGCGCTTTTCCGGCCAATAGCGCCCGGAGTTCCTCCTGGAAGAGTACGGCCATTTCCGTGAGGGTCTTCTCTTAGAAGAGGGCCCCCGCATCTCCTCCGAGCTAGGCCTGGAGGGCATATTCCTTCAATGGAATTACCCCAGACTCCGGGTCCACTTGGAGGAGCTGCGAAGGTTGGTCTCTTCCCGTTCCTAGTTAGCTATCTTTCTGTTGGAGACCATGCTGGGCGCGTGCCCTCTGCCCCCCCTCACGGAGTATAAGGGTTTTTTTACCCCACCACAACGGGATAGGGACCGGGCAGGAGGATGCGCGATTTCCACCCGTCATGATGTCAGCGTTCTTCTCTTTGCTTTAGATACCTCCTTTCAGTCAGTAGCTGCGCAGCAGTACCTGGATAGGAGGTATAGTGTTATATCGGCCTCGTCCACTGTCAGCCGACTTCGATGCGGGGGACTTCCGCCTCGTCGTGGTACCGTTGCCGAGGTACTTTCGCCGGCTCGGAGATCTGATCGGTAGACCCCCCTTCTTGGGAGACTACTCGATTAATCCCAGGGGTCAAGTACTTGCCGACATGATCGACGAGCTGGTGATGGGTATCCAAAATGTGTATGAGGTTACGCATCACTGTTTAATTTTCCTGTCTCGATTCATCTTTGTGCTATCCGAATGCACAACCTGATTTGTTTTTTTGGAGGGGGGTTGTCGATGACGTCACTTTCCCATTCAAATATCATTTTATTGGTCGCTGCCGCTCGAGAGCCCGCGACGGTGGTGCTTGGCGCGGGTGCCGTGTTCTGCCTTTCAGGAAATTACTGATTTATCTGTTTCAATCGAGGAGTTTAGATCGGTAGATAAGGCCGTTGAGTTTTCAGGCAACCTCATCGCCGAAGGCCTAACTGATATTCCTAGAACATCTGGCCGTTTTGCACGCCCACCGCTCCCGTGGTGGCCTGCAGACTGTGAGACGGTCCTCAAACAAAACCGTTATGCCTACATGCGGTATAAGCGCCGCCCGAACGACTTCACTGTCGGTGAATTTCGTCGAGCTAGGGCTAGGTTCAGATATATTTCGAAGCATGCCCAATGCGCTTCTCGGCATGCATACGTGTCTTCAGTTAACGGGAAGACCCCTCTAGCACAGGTGGGAAAAGAGTCAAAAGGATTCTGGGCAAGTTCTTACAGTATCCCGTTCCCGTTTTCCAGGAGAATGGGACCGCAATCTCGGACATCGCATCAGTGGCGGAATCCTTCGCGACCGTTTTCTCCGCATTCTCTTGCCGGGATGCTGCTACTCTACCCCGGCCGGTTTCCGCCCAATGTCTCTAACCTCCTGCGTGTGCAATTTGATGGAGAAATTGGTAAATGTTAGCTTAGCTTTTTTCTGGACAGCGGAGAACGTCTGTCTTCTGCACAGTGCGGCTTCCGCAAGTTCCAGTCCACGTCGGAAGCTCTGCTCCGACTGGAAAACTCCGTCTGTGAGGCCTTCCTTCGTAGACAGCAGTATTTCACTTTGTTTTTCGATCTGTAGAAGTCCTATGATACCGCATTGGCGATTTGGTATCATGGACAGTCTCCACGAGATGCGGGGGGTGGGGCGGACGCCTCTCAATCTTTATATCTGAATTTTTGCGAGATAGACGATTCCGCATACGGGGGGAGAGAGCCCTCTCCGGCTGAATGGAACAGGAAGAGTGTGTCCTCTTGGTAAGTGTTCTCATTGTCACACTTTTTGCCTTGAGCATCAACGGCATCACCTCGGTACGGGCAGAAGATGTTCTCGCTATGCTCTACGTGGACGACCTTTCGATCTCTTTTGGTGCGGCCCAGATGCAACTCTGGAACGTTGACTTCAACTGGAATTGAACCGCGTCTCTCGCTATGCCGAAGCGCACAGGCTTCGGTTTTCCTTAGCCAAGACAAAGGTGGTGTACGTCTGCCGTCATCCACGGCTCAACCCTGACCCATACTTGTTACTTAATGGGTACACTTGGAAGTGGTGGATTCGCACTGTTTCCTTGGTCTTGTATTTAACAGACCCCTCACCTGTGAAGCTCATAGTCGCAGCCTTAGGGTCTCTTGTCCCCGCGCCATGGATATTTTTCGCTATGTGTCGCTCACAGGCGCTGATAGGGGTACTGCCTTAATTTTTTATCTATCCTTTGTTCGTTCGAAGTTATGCATCTGCAGCCGACCGTGTATTGCGGAAGGTGGATTCGATCCACCACACCGGCCTTCGCCTAGCGAGCGGTGCATTCCCACTTGCCCCATTAAGAGCCTACTTGTCGTTGTTGTGGAGATGCCACTCGCTCTGCGCCGTTAACAGTGGATTATTGGCCTGTACGAGTTATACCGGTGCCCCGCTCAGTCGCCAACAGCTCTCTCTCTCATTGCATCCTCAGCTGATCTCGACGGTGCCTATGCCGCCGAGATATGCCAGTCATACCCTAAGCCCTTCTGGGTTAAGGGCTAGGAAACTCCTTCTAGAGCTTAGTATAGCTCTCGGGCTGGTGTTGCCCCTGGTTCTGCCCTTGACGCCACCCTGAAGGGTACCACCTTTGACTATTTGTCACCACGTCTCTGTTCTCTAAGCTTCTACAGCGCTGAGAATATTGCGTTCGGCCTTTTTTGGCCACACTTCGTCTCACGCTGGAGCCGTGCCAGTGTATACAGATGGCTCCAAGTCCGAAAAGGGGTTCGCTTTTCACGACGTATACCCTCGGTTTGAACTCAACGGGGCTCTGTGTCTTTCTTCACGGCCGAGCTGGTTGCACTATACCGCTCGGTACGGGAGATAACGCGACGTGCCTGGTTCGGAGACCGGACTGTGATTTATAGCGAATCATAAAACGCCCTGAGTGCTCTCGGTTTTCACGCCGTATCCTATATTCCTGCGAGAACTTGGCAGGAATACGGGCAACTCTTTCTGCTGCCCAGCAAAGAAGATAGGAAACAGCCGAGAGGAACTTAAAGTTGCATACCATTTCGCCGCGAAAGTTCCCATGGACCTACCCCAATGCCGCGACAGCTTCTGGTTGCTTTCTGTCGTCTCCGAATTCGAAACACTCGCGGGATGCACCGACATTTGATGGAGTTCTCACCTGCGCATTATTGTGGTGATTGCGTTGTTTCCCAAACTGTTCGACGCATTTTGTTGAATGTTCAAGTCTGAGTGATCTTTGTGCACTCTACCTGTTCCGGTACCGGGATGAGCCGGGTCGCTACCGCTTCTCCCTTGTACTCGGGACGGCTTCGTGCACTCTGACTTGTGGACTTTACGACGTTTTGATGACGCTGGCCTCTTCCACTTCATTTGACTGGGGTTTTTTTTTAGGTCGCATGTTCCTGCGCTGGAGGGAGGTGGGCCTAGCCCCGACGCCGGAGCGCGCTTCCTACTTGCCTTTTTGTTTTGTTTCTTTCTGTAATTTTTTAGCCTCTCTTTTTTATTGGTCATTTGTGATTTACATATTATTATTTTTTTTTAATATAGCCTAGCTTCGTAGAATAGGGTCAAGTTAACCCTTTCTGCGTTTACGAGTGTGCGGTAGATTTATAACATAATTAGAGTGCAAATTACTGAATGGAGTTTGGCCACAGTCGACTATCTTGGAGTTTTCGGGATAACAGAAAAATGGGTACAAAAATAACTTTAGTAATAAGCAAATTAATATTATTTTACAAGATTAAAAGGAGTTTTAAACCGAGCTATGCACACAGATGTACACAGATCTCAGTGGCTAAGAGGGGGGGGGAGACTTGGGGAGGACGGTTACCGTACAAACAAACGAACAATATTGACCGAGGGACGGTCGAATGACCTTGAGCGTATACTAAGCCGATGATGAAGGCTTTTCACTGGGGGGAAGGTAGAGATAGCACTTGCACAGGAGAGTTGCGCGTTACTGTTACCTCGAAGATTTGGTCTGAGGGAGTGATCCTTGCCTTGGCGCAAAGTTCAAACAATAGTCTCTTGACAATGACTATTACGGGGGGAACTTAAATCTTGCTTTCGAGTAACACGAATCGAGACTAAGCGCGCTGTGTTCGAGGAGCGGGAGGAAGCGGGTCGAGGTAGACTCACGTGAATTAACGAGAATACCGGGAGCTTGAGGGGTTCTGCGAGAATTGTGCAGAGTCCAACGGGACGCGAATAGCGGGTACGAACGGTGAAGTGCAGACGGCGGATACGGACAGGGCAGGGCGGGCGGCGGATACTCACTTCCAATTCTGGCGCCGGAGGATTTATAGGGGCCGAATGGGGTTTTTCCACCTCCGTCCGAAGGGGAGGGTTCTAGGGTCAGATGCTTCGGCAGACGAGAATAATCTCGGCCTTTTAGCGTGAGCGTGGGAAGGTTCTTAAGTCGGCGAGGCGAACTTTGTCCGACTTCTGGGCTCTCAAACTTGTCGCAGCTTCCTGTGATGGCGGCATTTCATGTCACCGCGGCGTCTCATAATTTCGCATCTCCATTAGCGCAGACAAAAAGGGTCGCCCAGGTCTCTATTGTTTCTCTCTCTCTCTCTCCAGTGAAGGTCAAGGCGGCGTGTATATATATATATATATATTTTTTTTTTTCTCTCTCTCTCTCTCTCTCTCTCTCTCTCTCTCTCTCTCTCTCTCTCTCTCTCTCTCTCTCTCTCTCTCTCCTCTCTCTGACACCTAGTAATAGGCTGCGTTGTGTACGGCGCCTTGTACCCAAGTAGGCAGTCGCCAGATGGGCCCTAAAAGAAAAATCAACCCCTTTTTGACGTTTTCAAGTACCATAATGATCTGTCCTTGTAGGTTCCTTTTATACATTCTTCTCTATTCACTCTATCGTTCGGGGTTGGTGTATATGTGAAGGGTGGGGGAGGGAGTATCACTAAGCGCCACCTTTCCTCTACCCAACTTTAAATTGCATCAAGTCGCTCGCATCTACAAAGCAACACATTCGTCCGCACATTAGCCCAAGTGTGTTGTTTGTGGTTGCACAAAAAAAAACGAGCGGCCATTTAATTGGGAGAAAAACTAAGGCCGTGGAGACTGACAACGAGTGCGAGAGAGCCATTGTTAAGCGTTTGTGTCCGCGTGCATCGTTGTGTGTACGCATGTACATTTGACGGCAATGACCTGTTCACTCAATCATGGTTGAACTCTTGGCCGAATAAGGAATGGATGGGGACCAAATTTGTTCCGAATCATTAATTCTTTCGAGTTATATGATTCATGGCGACTATTTGAAATTATGTTCACTGGGAAAATAAGAGATAGAAATAGGCAAAAATTGGGGTAGTAATATGGTGTAAATTGATTAATATAAGCTAAAGGCGACATACGTCAGCATATGGTATTTAATTATTCAACATGTTTATGAATACGTTAAAATCACTAAAACGAAAATCTGTTAATTTAGTTCGCATACATTCTCTTATGTTAAGAAGATTCATGCACGTACACACACACCCACAGTCCTAAGTAAGACTGTATTTTGTTTTCGCGAATTTTATGCGCAATAACAACGAGGCACCACAAAAATTTTGTCAGGATGGATCTGTAAAGAAACTGAAGATTGCACTTGTGATCTTTGGCCCACCAAAGACGGTTTATTTTTTTCTGTTTACCTCAGATATCCATGGCTTCTTTCTCGCCTTGCATTGTTTTAGCCCCTGATCTTTGTCTCTTCAAAACTGTCCTGGGTGATATTTTTTAACTGAAGCTTCATTGAACTCCTCAACAAGTTCGGAAGGTGTTTTTGTGCGATTCTGTATTGAACCTCGAATGAAATCTTTCTTCTTTGATATTTTAGGACGTTATATACCACTTCGCTTTCAGGTTGCAAAGCTCTTGATATTATTTTATAGTGGTTTAGACAGCACATCTTGAACATTTTAATTTTTTAACAATTTCTACTTGTAATAAGTTTTGGGTATGGATAAGTTGGATCTGTGCTTCTGTAAGTTGTTTAGTTTTAGTTATATTACTGACTTAGAACGATATTTAATACACAATAATTACAAATTTAAGCTGAAACAAATATTGGTTACATTCTTATTTTACAAAACATGCCATTTTATTAATAACAACACACCATTTAGTAACTAAGTAATTCAAACATATTCACAAAATATTCAAACATTAGCAAAATATACATTATTATAATACACTTATGAATATATGATAACTTCTAAAACGTTTGATTAAATATGTTACATATGAGGGAGATTTTGGGCCAAGTGTCTTTAGCCTCAGGTCCTCTTGCAGCCATTGAGGCTGAGAGCAAATTGCTGACCTTAAAACCGGGAAGGCACACACACCTCCAGATGTCAGTCGCAGCAAGATTGCTCATGATATACATACCACCCCTTTGTGGGTGCTACACGTACGTTTGGTGAACGGAGCATTAACTAACATGGTGCAGTTGACATCTGAGAGATTGAATTCCTTCCCGGTCTCAATGCTTGTAGGAGGATCTGCGGTTATATATCTTACACGCATTTTCACTTTCTTTATAGGTTAATCTTTCTGCGGGAAGATTCTCGCATTGGTCTTGATTTAAAATTTTAAAATAGTTTCCGCTAATCTTTGCAAGGTCGGTTTTTTTTTTAACCTTTAATCCATTTCACCTTAAGGGGCCTCATTTTTATAATTGGGAGAGGGTCTTTCCGTGGTCTTGATTACAAAGATTACAAAAATACAAATGTTTTCCTTTTATTCCTGGATTGAGATTTTTCAACCTGCTTCTTTCTCTCATATTTCATTTAATTAAGTGAAAATGCAAATAAATATTTGCTTCTGGGGATTGTGTAGCGATTTTCATGATAAGGCGATTTCCCGCAAGAGGTGAGGCCTACCCAAGCTCTTATTAAATTGTGATTGTCAGGGCGGGACTTTAAAGCTAACCCACTTTCTCCTGTATTGATTATCACTGACACGATTTTCTCCAAGTTCAATCCTGTTCGCGGACATCTTTCGGTGGGGACTTTGTTCCCTAAAATTCTAATCTCGGCTAATATTTTACATCCGCGTAGACGACCGGTGACGAATCAAACAATAATATTTAAACAAGGGTGTAGGAAGAAGAGCGATAAAAAATAAAGAACAAACGAAACGAATGGCGAGTTGCGAACCGCTTCATCGCATTTCTGGGGCTAGTGGGCTGCGAGGCCAAGTCGACTCTCCGGGAGCATCGTGAGTTGCCCAAACCACTCGGTCAAGCAGAGCTTCGAGGCCACCAGCTTGTAATCCCGCCATGCTGCTACAACTACAGCATTATCTTTATTCATCTTTTAAAGTGTCTCTTCATTCGTTTTATTTCTATTTCTCTATTTTTAAATGAACAAAAGCCTCTTCCTTGCATTGAAGGGGTCAACTTCGTCGCAAATTGCCTTATCATAGAGCGAGCCTAACGCATCTTATTTACTTACTTCACCAATCTCTCCTCATACTTTCTAGCGGAAATGCCTCGTTAGTTTTTTTTTAATTAAGACAGATTGGGGAGGTGGCATTGAGAATGCAAGGGATAAGTGATGTAAGGTGCATGTAGGCTTCTTATAAATCTATAAAAAGCATGTGGTTGTTTTGAATGAGAAACGCTATGACAAGTTATGAAAATGTAGAGGAGGCTATGGCCTAGTCGAGGGAAAACTGCTTTGGATTTTATGGAAGTTAAGCCACAACGGGTGTGATTAGCCGCCAGATGGAGTCTCGCTTCGGATGCCACGTTAAATAGCGGGTCCACATAAACTAGAGGCCTCGATACGAGTGCATATCGATGCTAAACACCTAGCAAGTTATTATTATTATTAGGAATTATGGAATGGGTGAAGAGTTTATGTTGAACGTAAAGCGTATGTTTGGATCAAAGATGGCCGGAGGAAGTGGAGTGGTTTGAGATATGTGCGAGTGCGAACATTTGATCTAAATCGGTCAAACATTGGTCGTTGTAATAAAAAAGTATCTGGGATAGACGAGGCGCCCTGTATTTATGGATGGGATGCTGACAGAAGTGAATGGGAATTGACGGACAAGAATGCGTGAGTGAAAAGGATTTGGAAATGATGATTGGAGCGTTTGAAATGGTATGTATGATTGGGGATGGGGGGGGGGCTTAAAGTAATGCAGAGTAAGGTAAAGGTGTTTATAGGTGAGGATAATGTTGAGAGTGCTATTTAGAGTCCGTGGTGGTATGGTGGAACAAGTGCGATGTTTGAAGTATTCAGGCTATATCGTGAATGCTAGTGGTACAAATGAAGCAGATTACCACCACAAGGCTTAATGGTAGGAAAGTCTCAAGGGGGATCAGAGCCTGAGGAATGCCAAGGGTTTGAATATGGAATGCGCCAGGAATCTGCTTGGGAGTAAGGCTAGGGTACAGAAGCTGGAAAGATCTCGAGTCAGAGCTGTACAAATGGGCAACTTGAGAGAGATGTTTGGTGCGCAAAAGGTAGATAGTGAGAAAGGACTGGATAGGTCCGAAGATGGTTGGCGGGCACGACGTCGGACTGCAGCCGAGGCCGAAGCAGAGGTCGAAGCTGGGAACACCGAAGCGGAGATGGAAGCAGAAGCCGAGGTTCAAATCAACCAAAGACTCCCCTGCCCCCCGCAAGAGGGTCCCAATATCACCTTTTTGGTTCTATGTCCTGTAGACCCGGTCACGTGCGCAGCGGCTCTGCTCCTCCTCGGGGGAGGGGGGGGGGCGTGGAGACCAACCTGGGACCCACAATATGGACATGTACACTATGCAATAAACACATCATAAAAAGACAAAACACCCATAATGTGCAACAACACCACAACACACTAGGTACATCTCAAATGCACAAATACTAAAATCAAACAATACACAAAACGCTGGATGTGGCCAAAACACCAAGCATCACACCCATCAACACCCACTCAACCAACAAACTCCCAACCTACACTCCTACAAACATCACAAATCCCTAGACAATCAAACAAACGAAACACACACACCAAGCACCTAAAAATACTACAAATAAACATAAATGGACTGAACAAGAAAACGCCAGAACTCGAGCACCTCACGAACAAACATGAAATAGACATAATCACCACCCAAGAAACCAAACTCACAGAAAATCAAAACCCCTCAAATCGCAGGCTACACAGCAATCAGAACCGACAGACTACACAAAGAGAGAGGAGGCCTCATCACATACATCAAAAACATCACCTATACACAGAGCCCCCTCCCAAACAACATAAAAACACAAAAAATGAAGCACAAATCACCAAAATCCACCTAAGCAAAACTAAGCACTTACACCTCACAAACTTCTACATCCCACCCAGAGACCTCACGGACCACAACCACCCAAATGAAGATGCAGACATAGCAAACTTCCTCACCCACGCAACCACTCTCACGAACTCCATAATCACAGGAGACATCAACGCACACTCAGAACTGTGGAACTCATCCACAGAAAACCACAGAGGAGAACTCATCGCCGACATCATCCAGAACTCAAATTACATAACCTTAAACACAGATACACCAACCCGCATATCCACGCACCCTAACCAACAACCCACTTCGCCAGACATCACCACTGCAACAAACACCCTGCACAGACACCTCACCCGGAACACGACACAGGCTCTCTCCTCTGACCATCTCCCCATCTTAATCACATTAAACACAAAAACAAACTTCAGGATGCAACAAAACCTCAAAACATAACAAATTATCACAGGGCAAACTGGACAGAATATACAAAAGAAATTGAACAAGCACTCTCCAATATCCAACTTCCCAAATATGCACACACGACAAACAAACTACTAGCCAACGCCATCCTACAAGCAGACAAATACAACATCCCACGTGGAAAAATACACAACACACAAAAACTACTCCCTGAACTAATCAGAAACCTCATAGCACAAGAGAACAACACTAGAAAACAAAACCCATCATTCCCCAACCTTATATAACAGAAAACAAACAAATAGATTGTGCCATACAAGAACACAAACAAGAATTATGGAAACATCCCCTAGACCAGCAATGGGACCACAAAACAAACACACAAATTCTGGAAAACCATCCTTGGCCTCACAAACAAAAAAACAACACAGCCACAAAACAACACCATCACCTTCGTAAACAAAGAAACCACAATACCCATACAAAAAGCAGAGCACTTTAACAAACAATTCACAAACAACCATACACCAAACGAAAAATGAAAACAGGAAAATAGACAGACTTACAAAGAAACTCCCCAAACCACAATTCACAACCACAACAGAACAGAACATGAGAGCCATACAACAAGCAAGAGACAACAACTCCGCCGGCCCTGATGATACAAACATCAAACACCTAGGTCAAAATGCTATAAACTTCCTCACACACACTTACAACCTCGCTATAAACACAAACAACATACTTAAACAATGAAAAGTAGCAAAAATAATCCCAATACCCAAACCAAGCAAAGACATAAACAAAGGAGACTCCTACAGATCAATAACGCTGCTTTCCCCCATAACCAAAACACTAGGAAAAATCATCCTACCCTACATCACATCCAACATCCCAAACACACCACACCAACATGGGTTCGAACCCATGTACTCAACCACCACAGCATTGCACACAATAAACAACATAATCACAAATGGATTCAACAAGAAAATTCCACCACATCGAACCATAGCAGTCGCCCTTGACATGTCCAAAGCATTCGAAACAGTAGACCTACACAAACTAATCAACAAGATCCACAAATACCATATCTACCACCCTCATCAATTACATAGCAAACTATATCAATGGACGACTCCAATACACCCGAATACAAAACACAAAATCATCAGACACAGACGCACAAAATCCGGAGTTTCCCAAAGAGGAGTAGTTTCCCCAACACTTTTTAACATCTACACCTCAGATATACCAATTTCCCCACAAACAGTAAAATTTGTCACCTACGCAGACATCACAATACTCTCCTCACACAACAAACTAGAAACCGCTGCACAACAGATACAACCTTACCTCAACAAAATACACACGTGGACAATAGAAAACTCACTAAAGCTAAACGCCACCAAAACAATGACCACTCTCTTCACACCAGACCCTGCAGAAAGCAACAGAACCCTAAATCTAAACATACAAAACATAACACTACCCACCACAAAACAACTGAAGATTCTTGGCCTCACTTTCGACCCCATACTCACATACTCAAAACACAATAGTCAAGGCCACGAAAACACTGTCATCAAGGTACTCACAACTACACACTTGGGGAAAACGAAGGAAACGCTCATTAACACATATAAGACAACCACAAGACTAGTACTAGAATACGCCAACACAATCTGGTCCTCAATCATTTGAGAAACCCCCTCCCCAAAAAACTTCAGACAATACAAAACACAGCCCTCCGCACTACCGCAGGATGCACTCTTGACACAAACACCCAACATCTACACGACGGGACGAGCATCCTACCAATCAAAAATCACCTAAAACAACATGCACCACAACTCAGGCAGAAAACGAAACCTCCAAATCATCTCCTCCACCACATCACCAGACAAGCTCCCATTCAGCGACACCACCAACTTAGACACAGACCCTAACACAACAACAGAAGACACAATCAAGCAAAACTTGAAAACAATCCACTCTCAGATCACACAACAATACTTGACACACAGAACCCACAACAAAATATTAAGTGCACCACCTCCAACCATACACAACTCAGAACAAACACTCATAAATCAGATCAGAAGAACACTAGCACAGATACGAACAAACAAATCACCACTCCTAACATCATACATGCACAAAATATCTCCCACCACCCATACAACACCAAACTGCTCAAAATGCCTAACACAGATACACGACACCACACATATCTTCAACTTCCTACATATACACACAGACCTGGGCCCTGTGGATCTCTGGGAGGGACCCCGTGAGGCGGCGTGTCTGCTCTTGCGATGGTTGGGAGAGCTGGGGTGGGGCCTAGAATATGTGTGAGGGTCCCCGACCCACAGTCGGGCCGGGGACGGGGTCGCTACCGTCACCAAGGACTGGATAAGCGATGCTTATGATGTGGAGAAGGGTCTGAATGACGTATTGACTGGAAGTGTTCTGAGATAGTATGGGCATGTAAGTAAAACAGATGGAAATAAACTTGTAAAGAGAATATGTGAGGTTTAGGGTGTGAGAAGGGTTGGAAAACCGCGTAAAAGGTGGGATGATTATGTGAATGAGTGAAAGAGAGAGAGAGGGGAAGGGGCTGACCGAGGAGCAAGTCGCTGATATCGTGTATGATAAAAAGTGTGTATAGGGACTATATGCAAATATTAAAATAGCCAAAGCCCTCTTAAAACGGTCGCATTTATGTGTAATGCTTCTTCTGTGTGTTAATACAATCATGAACAGAAAATGCAATGTGAATATATGGAATCTAAATGCCATATGAGGAGGAAAAATAAGGTAAATTATTGTGGCATTGACTATTTTAATGCCAAGCGATCATTTGCACATTTTTAATTAGTAGGAATGTATAGTTTTCAACATAAATAAATATAAACAAAATCATATAAAGTATTCAAAGGACTTATATGAAGTAATTTTAAGAAATATAATGAAGGAGAATTAGATGAAAGATAGTTTAAAATAAGACCTAGTCAAGAGCTAATGGAGATAGGAACCTTTCTTATGAATAACTTTGAACAGTCTTTTGTCCTTTGATGATTCAAGTCAAAGTTTTGATGCAATCAGCAGAAATATTCTTTGCAGCATCTTGGATGTCTTTCCCCAAAGTCATTTTTGGTGGTAAATTGCCTCCCATCTGGGTAAAGGTCTCTCTTCAGGAGGCATGATTAGGTACATTATTCTGCATGAAGACAATCAATTGAGTTGGTTCAAAAGCTCTCCTTTGAACCAACCTTGTGTCCAACATTTGCAGCCCAAATGATTAATCCTCTTCCTTATTGCCTGATGAATGCCACACCTAATGTGCCTGGACAAACAAACCTCTTGCTCCAAAATCCGACTCATCCAGTGACTTTTGATTCGTCATTGAAGATGACTTTGCTAAAGTCACTTTTATCCTATGCCTGGGCCTACAACAGGCGTTTTCATTTGTTTTTGGTTATGATCGGCTTTATAATTTTACTCCTGAAAAAATCCTGAAAACCTTGCCTCTCTCGACACGGAAGGAGGCCCAACAGCTTGAAAAATGACTGTTTCTTGCATGAGGGTTTTTTAGCCACTTTTGATTTGAGAAACATCTCTAGCGGTAAGACCTTAAAATCCAGCTTGAGTCCTTTTCTTTCTTGAATGAATGTCATTCTTTATCTTCACAGTGCGAAATTCCCAGATAACAATTTCCTTTAACGATATAATTCTTCTCTTCATGGGAAAGTTCCTTTTTCTTGGCCACTTTATCAGAAAATGCTTCTTACAAAGAAGGACGTTGTAATCGAATTTCGGAAAATCGACTATAAATTATGTAATACCTGAGATAAATAGTGTCGTCTTTCTACTAATTTATGCTTATTACATTCATAAACGTATCCACCCCCCCCAAAAAAATCAAACTTTTTCTGGAAAAGGTTGAGACTAAAGAGGTATTGCAATAAACATGTAATCTCTAGGCCCCCTTTTTGTGCATGGACGCGATTTGTTAGGAGGCGTAAGTGCTGTGAGCTTTATGCCCACACAGCTCCTAGCGCCCCATCGCTATGAAAACTCCTTTAACTTTGTGGGTGGCCTGGTGCTTGATAGGTAATAAAGGAATCTTGGGAGTTTCTAGTAGCCTTGATGCGTGCCGACCCTAGTTTGTAGGGGAAAACTTATAGTTAATAATCTTCTATTCCTACCTGTTTGTTCTTTATTTTCCCCCCGAGGTTTCGAATGGTGGTCAGCGAGGTCTCTTTCCCAGTCACCCTATATAGCTCTTTCCTTAATGGGGGAGGGGTCAGGTTCTTGCCTTGAGGGTTTGTGTTCTTTGTACGTTTTTTTTAACTAAGAAAATAAACCAACGAGGGCATCTCCCTCTGAAAGGTTGTAAGGAGGGAATTGTAAAGAAAGGGAAAATTTGTGGAAGAGATATAATCGGAATTCGGCCATTTGGCAGCGTTCGGGCATGGAGGGCACGCAATAATTCTTTGTACCTGTTACTGAAGTTTATTGAAACCAGTATTTAGTGTTGACTATTGTCACCCCCTTTTTATCTCTTACCTTAACCGTTTTCTTTATTTTTTGTTTCTCTCTATTTCCATTTTTTTATCCTTCAAATTTCTACCCACTCGGCTTCAGTGCCCGCAATAGTGCACCCTACCGGCCCCAATGCCTGCAGAAGGTCATTCGGCTATTCCTCCAACTTCATTTTTTTTTTTTTTGCAAATCTCTTCCCTTACTTTCTACGTGATGCTGCCTCGTTGCTATTGCGCTTTGAATTCGAAGGATCGAGGGGGTCTGCCCTTCCCCTATTTTTTTGGCGTGAAAATTCCCTCGATGGTACACCTTTTCTTAGTAAAAAACGTTTATCTTGAGTATTCTTGTATTCATGATTATATTTTCATTTGTTTTCATTCCTCTCGTGTGCTTTCTCCCCCGAGTTTGGGTGGAAAATGCTCACTCCTAAACTAAGGACATTAAATTTTCATGTTCCCTCCATCGACGTCTTCTCTCAGCACGTGGGTGATTCTCCTCGTCCACCCCAACCACTGTAGCTAGTAGAAAAATGTATTCTTAAAAATAACTTGAAGTATTTATTTTTAGAACTTTTAGACAGTCACTTGGTGTGGTTGCGCCTTCCCCCCAGATATGCCTGGTGCAGTGTGAATGAAGGCAATGGTCATTTATTAGTCGCGAGCGACTCTACATTTCACTATGTCGGTCGGTCCCCGTTTTTTTTCTTTTTTTTTAATAACATTGTAACTATTCGGCCGATTTTAACGAAATTTTAAACCATTAAGTTGTTTTGCATTCTCTTTCGAATGCTATAATTGCCAAAGTCTTCCCAAGGTTAGCCCGGGAATTATTTTGTTTTGGCAATATCTTCATAACTATTCGGCTGATACTCTTCTACACTAGGCTAGAATATGCTATTATAGGCTAGGCTATACTATGTTAAGATATAATGTACAAGGGTAAAATATACTATGCTAATTTAGGCTATAAAATGCTATACTAAGATAGCATATAGTATGCTAGGCTAGTCAATACTACTCTATGCTTGACTATGGTATTAAATGGATAGTATAGGCTATACTTGTGTAGGATAGTTAATGCTATGCTATTGTCTAGGATAGTTAATGCTAGGCTAGGTTATACTATACTAGGGTAGGTTAAGCTATCCTAATCTAGATATGGCTATACTATGCTATGGTAGGCTAAAGTATAATAGGCTATACTAGGTAATACTATGTTAGGCTACGATAACTAGCTAACCAAAACTATAATAACTAAGCTATGCAAGGTTATTCTAGTCTGTGGTATGCTATACTAGCCTAGGATATATTATGGCTATATTATGTTAGGTGTGGTTATGCTAGGATAGGCTATAGTAGCCTATTCCAGCTTTGCTAAACTAGGCTAAGCTATGCTATACTATAATATGCTAGTTTAGACTAAGGTCTACTAGGCTAGGCAATACTAGAATACGATAGGCTATGCTAAACTAAGCTAAGGTAGGATAAATTAGGTTATACTAGCCTAGCTAGATTATACTAAGCTAGGCTATCTTATGTTTGGCTAGCCTTGGCTATACTATGCCAAGGCCATAGTATATGCTATACTAGGCAAGTTTAGGCTAGGCCTTTTTATGCTATGCTATTGTATGGTGGGCTATTCTCTAATATGCTAAAGTATATTGCTATACCAAGGTCCTCACAATGTTACTCCGGGGATTATTGAAAGTTTTGGATGTGGTAAGGTCATAAATCAGAATGTGTGAGGGCACGCGGCTTTTTGGTCAGCAGACATTTGTCTACTTACTGTAGGATGACTGATGAGATTTACCCCGTATGTTGTAGAGCTCTAGCTAGTCGAGTGGATAAGGTGTTGGCCCGCTAACGTCGCGGAACCGGGTTCGATCCCGGCATGAGCGGACACACACACCTCAGTGCAAGTAGAGATCTGGCTACCAATTGGTGGACGCGCTGTACTCGTGTGGGTAGATCATACACTCCTCATCACACACATAGCCAATTACAACACTGCTTTCTTTCCTCTCCCGTCTTCGCAGAACAACGCACTTGCCCCTAGGTAAGTGGAGAGCCGCTTCCAAGTGCAGCCTCCTACCCCCCCCCCCCCTAGGTCGAAGCGAAGCAAGGCACCGGTGGAGGTCTGCACCCCCCGCCCTCAGACAATATCGACACGGTAAAGGGTCTTCCTCGTTTTAATTTTAGCTCCTTCTCTGAAGTGGGGGTGTACCACCCCATGTTCTTTAACAGAAGCCCCCACCCCCCCACCCCCATATATCTCATAGTGGAGGGGTGTTTCTCCATGTGCTATGGTTGCGGTTTGGGGAGATTCCTCCCTTCTCCGACGGAGCGCCTGATGCGCGCGGGGGGACCCGGCAAACCCCTTCAGACAAGTACAGGGCAGTGGGCTCCCACAGGATGTGCTCCCTTTACCTCAGTGACCCGAGACTCATGACCTTGCTGGAGGCCCGGATGCCCGCCCTCTTACTTTTCCCTATGAAGATCGGCATGCCATCCCGACCAAGTGCCATACAGGCCACAGAGCAAATTGGGTCCCCGACACCTTAGGAGCGGGCCCATTTGGAGGTCCCTCCCCCTGCAGGAGGCTCCCATTGTTTAGAATTGAACCTGTTAGCTGGAGGAGCAGCACGTCGTCTCGGCCCGAGTGAAAATAGGGAAGGCCTCTTTACTGGGCTAAGCTGCACTCTGACCGGGCCTGAGGTAGCTAGTGCGCCCGTCTTTGCCCTCTATACACCCACTCTTTTCTAAGACTCATCACATTACATCTAGATTTAAGCACCTAACCAGCTACCTCATGCCCTAGTAGAAGAGAGGCTTTAAAACCTCTTATAATGTGTCTTTTAACGACTTCAGGTAGCAAGAGACCAGGACTTGAGGGGTCCTGGGCGTTGGGGCGCGGTTAATGGGAAAAGCAGTTTATGCTCCAGTATCCCCTTCCCTGCGGGTAATGGGATGATCGCCTCCCTGAGACTATCCTCTGGTGAATAAGGTTTTACTGCTTATGGCGTACGGACTTTATTGTCTTGTTGGCTGCCAGCCCAACAAAGTCTCGGGGGTCCCATCTCTGGGTCTGTTACCCATCTTGACGATCGATTAGTCCAACCTAGTAAGTAAATCTAACCAGCCTCCCCCCCCCTCCTCTCTCTCTCTCTCTCTTTCTCTCTTGCAGCTCAATTGGGAGCAGTGGGCTTTAAGGGAAAGAGCGGTTCACTGGGCAACTTCTGGTCGGTGTGATTCGATGCACAAGCTTTGATTTTTCGAGTGCGTCGTTAAATCTCATAATTTCGGACTTCATTCCAATGAGTCAAACTTCGCCCGACCCTGGCGTTATGGAAAATTCTCGAATGACTACACCACTTTGACCGTGGATGGGCCCCCACCCTCAACCATTTGTTTGCGGCAAAGAGGTTCTCCTTTTGCTATCTCCAGAAACGCCCTCCCCCTTCCCATGCTTTCCCAGATAGGGATTTGGGGATTTCTTCCATACCCCCTTCCACACAGTCATCTCCGTTCGACTCTCTACTAGCGACGGGGCATCCTTTGCTTTCTCAGGGCCCCGCCAAGAATAGGGCGAAACAGTGGATGCGCCGCCCAATTAGAGGGGTAATGGGGGAAGTTTTCCTCTAGGCCTTGCCCCACCACCTCTTTGATCTGAAGTTCGTGACCTTGTTGTGGGTTGGTATTCTTTACATTTACTCTTTCCCAATGGAAAGACCATAAAACAAAATGTTCCTCCTTGTTTTACTTATTTGATTTGTTATTAATTTGTTATATATAGTCTTCTTCTCATACTGTCCCGTCCCGCGCATCTTTTCTCGATCCCTCGATACTGGTAAGTGCGTTTAGAGTAAGACCCATATGTGTCAATTGGCTATCATCCCTCTCTCCCACTAAATTGTATTTCTAAATCGATTACCCGTGTTTTTTTTAGATCTTCGTGAGTTATTCCTAACATTATCATTCCGTGTTTCTTTGAGTTGTCCTCACTTCACTTTATGCTTTCAGATTTCGCAGATGCCGCTCGACTCCACAATTCGGTGTGAGATAAAGATTACTAAAATCGATGACTCTGAAATTTCGCTAATGACTATAGCTCACAATTCCTCCGAAGGTTTGTTTGCCTATTTAATGTATTCAGCAACTACTGTTGAAGGTTTTTATATTTTGCTTCCAGTACAGTTCTAAGTTCATACATATATTTGAGCTTCCTCTATCCCTTTGTGTGTAATAGTTCAGGAACTTTTGAGATTTTGTATCTCAGTCACTAAAGTTTAGTCACTTTTCCTTTATTGGTTCTGTACTTGTGTATGGCTTCCCAAATCGCTTTTTATCGGTTTGGAATTTTTTTTAAATTCTTTAATAGTAAAAGACATCTGTTCCTACCGCACCCTTGTATTTTGTAATATTCAATTTATTCAAGTTTGCAAAAGGTCATTGCTTTGAATTTTTTTCTGCCCTTCCACTATTTTCTTTCAAATGGCGCACTGTTTAGGTACAGAAGCGATTCTAAATCTTACTTTGGGTCATTTTGTTCTCTTGTACGAATTGGCTTTTGGGATTGGCACCGGGTATTGAAAAAGTCTTTACACTCGTTACGACGCTCTCAACAAAGGACACAATAATAGTTTTGATGCAGATAGACACGTTTTTATTTTTTCAACATAGAAATATGTGTTTACATTGCAATATTAATCAATGTGACTGCCCTCGGCGGCGAGCACGCGCTCCAGGCGAGACCTGAATGAAGGCCGCGCACACGTTGCGGACGAAGTCGTTTCTCATGCTGGCCCACACGCGGTTCACGGAGAACTTCAGTTCGTCGACGTTGCTGTTGAGAATCTTGCAGGTCTTTCCCTCAGCATGCACCCACACGCTGTAGTCGATGAAATTGAGGTCGGGCTACTGCGGCGGCCAAAAGTCCTTCGACCAGAAGTTCATGTTCGACCGCACCGTCCTGGTCGTGTTGGCCGGGGTAGCGTCCCTGTAACCGGCCGCGAATCATACCGGCAGCATCTTCTCGCCATTCGAAGCCACGAGGTCGAGCATCATCACGAAGGCCGCTGCTTGGTCGTGGACACGTAGCAGTCCCCGGAGACGTCCTGGCCGAAGCTTACCACACGATCGTTCTGCTTTTTGATGACCGGATGGATTTTGAAGGGTTTTTTTTTATAAAAAAAGAGTTCATTGCCAGGAATCTTAAAGTCGTTGAGAAGACGCTCCCGACATTGCTCTCTCATACGGTCGTTGAGCAGAGGCCTTTACACGCACCTCAAGCTCTTGCCACCATAGCCATTGAGATGTTCTTCGCGAGCGCAGTCATTTTGAGTTTCTGAGCAATTTCGATGGCTTTTCTCACAGCCAAACGGTTGGAAACCTAATGTCTGCCTGAACGAGGTCGATCTTTGAGGTCTTCCCCGTTCTTTAGCCTCTCCAAATCTCTCTGTATGGTCATCGGGATGGCGTTGAGCCGCTTGGTGATGTCGCAGGAGGTTAACAACCTGCTTCACTCCCTCCCACACCCATGCCAAAGGACTGTCTGGCCACTTGGCGGGAGTAGTGATCCCAAATGGCGGCAGCTGGCTTTGCCGGCCTCGTATTCACCCCTCGCAGAGCGGGCTACTGCATGGGGTGATTCGCGTTTTCCTCCCGTGCAAATACTAGGGTCACCATACGCATGAATGAAGTTAATAAAGTCTCACCCTTTACTCCCCATTCACCAGCATCGGAGCCGCTCTCGGGCATCTCCACTAAAGAAAAGGTCTCCCTCCCTGTGCGTTTTCAGCGGACCCTCCAAACCTCTCTGACAGGAGAGGAGGTTTACTCCTCCTATGCGTATGGATGCAGGGGAATCCTCACCCTCTTGTCTGGAGTCGCCATTGCCCCCCCCCCCCCTCTCTTTCCAGCAAGAGTCTCTTCATTTCTTTCACAGGGGACTGCCAAGAAAGGACGCAGGTGGCGTAATATTGACCGCTCCCGGGTCGATAGAGGCAACCCCTTTCGGGGATCAAGGAATGGCAGGGCCTGTCGGTCCGTGCCCCCTAACGTCCTGCACTCATGCGTTCTAAGTTTACAAGGGTTCTCTGTGCGTGCAAGACCGATGCCGGTTCGCCGTCCCAAGACTAGACAAATGGTTCCTCGAATGGGATCTGTGATGTCTTGGGGGGGGGGGGAAGGGGGCAAATAGAGGCCTTTCCTAAGTTAGACATGGTCCCTGACGGTAGGATCTTCCATGGGGTCGAACCCGGGATTGGTGCCAAACACAGAATCCGAGTCCGCCCCTATGCAAGCTTCTCCTCAGACGGCTCGCGCCCACGAGGACTCACATAGAGAGGAAGAATCTCCTTCCCCGGCTGTCTTCCTTGTGATAGCCAAAGCCTTTTCTATTTTAGAGAAGGATCTTGCCGAGGTGGGTCCATCTAGCATATGGGCTCCTTCCGACGAGATAAATAAGCGGATTCATTACCCACCCTCCTCCTAAAAAGAAAAGGAAAAGAAAAAAAGACTAAAAACACTCGGGTCTCCTCTCCCTCAACGGGAGCCACGGGCACGGACGGGTCCGCTGCCGTTTCGGTAAGTGACCAATCCAAGATCAGCAAGTCCGTCCCCGGTGCTCCCCCACGGGGAGGGGGGAGTTCATGACAAAGACCGAAATGCAAGTGCGTAGAGCGGAGCAATGATTACGTCGGGCCCCATCATTCAGAGGCTACCTGGCGCTTCAAATGCTTCCTCGTTATTCGCTCCACTGATGGTAGCATGTCGGCCAAGATCAACATTATCCATCAGAGGAGAGCTCTAGCTAGCGGGATTGGTAGAGTGCATAAGGTGACACTTTTCTCTGATGGGTGCCTTCTGGCGAATTCGACAAATACATCCCAGGCCATGAACTTCGTGAGTGGTTTATGCGATGGAATTCGTGGACTACTCCATAGATGACATCACCTTCGAGCTGACCGACCATGGAACGGTCAAGGTCGAACGTGTGATGAGAAAACAGGGAGGGGCCTCGATACCCACCTCTACACTCTTCGTCAGGTCTTACAGTGACAAGCTCCCTGAGTTAGTCCGTGCTGGTCGTTATCTCTACCGTGTGAAGGCATTCGTGCCACTGCCGCGGACTAAAAGAGCTTTGGCCCCTGCTCCCACATGCAGCGGAAGGCTGGGTGGGCCGAAGACGGAGGACGCCCGCCTAAGGTTTAAAGGCGGAGGGAGCAAAAGACTCGCATGGCGAGCCCAACCTTCCCCGATAAGACCTCGAAGGCGACAGCGCCTTCAGCGCATTGTGAGGGTCTTCTCTTCGAAAGGGTCCCCGCATCTCCTCCGAGCTAAGCCTGGAAGGCATATTCCTTCAATGGAATTGCCGCGAACTCCGGGCCAACTGGGAGGAGCTGCGGAGGCTCGTCCCGTTCCGTTCCGCTTCCCGTTAGCTATCTTTTTGCAGGAGACCATGCCTGGCGCGTTGCCCCTGGCCACCCTGCAGGGGTGTAAGGGTTTTGCCACCCCCATCAGCACGGGATAGGGGCCGGTCGGGTGGATGCGTGATTTTCACTCGGCATGATGTCTCCGTTCTTCTCTTCGTTTTAGATAGCTCCTTTCAGGCAGTAGTTGCGCAACTGCACCTAGATAGGAGGTATACTGTCATTTCCGCGTACATTCCACCGTCAGCACAATTCGATGCGGGGGAATACCGCCGCGTCGTGGTAAGGTTGCTGAGGCCTTTTCTCTTGTAGATAGAAGGGAGTATGAAAAGGGGCAAAGAAAAAATAATAGTGTAGGTGAGTTGCGAACAGCTTCCCGCGTCGCTAGACCACTGTTAGACAGCGGCGAATCCACTCGGCCATCCTGAGTGTCAAAAAAGACTCATTCAAACGAAGCTTTTAAGCCGTTCGCCTGCACTTTTCGTACGCTATACTCTTGCTCGAAGATCTGAACGGTACACACCCTCTCTGGGGAGACTACTCGTGGTTCGCATTTCAGGAAATGACTGATTTCTCCATATCAGGCGAGGAGTTTAGGTTGGTAGATGAGGCCGTTGAGTCCTCAGGCAACCTCATCGCCATGAGCCTAACTATTCTTAGAACGTGTGGTCGTTTTGCAGGCCTTCCTCTCCCGTGGTGGCCAGAACCGTTATGCCTACATGCGCTTTAAGCGCTGTCAGAACGACTTCACTGTCGGTGAATTTCGTCGAGCTAGGGCTAGGTTCCGGTATATTTCGAAGCGGTGCTGCCGCTCTTGGCGAGCATACGTGCTTTCACTTAACGGGGAGACCTTTTTAGCAGAAGTGTTGAAATGAGTCAAAAGGATTCGCGGCAAGTTCTCAAAGGACCCCCCTCCCGTTCTCCAGGAGAATGGGACCGCAATCTCGGACCCCGTGTTCTTAGCGGAATCCTTCGCGACCGCTTTCTCTGCATTCTCTAGCCGGGATGCTGCTCCGTCATCATTCAATGCACTTCGTGATGTCGTGGAAGGTCGCCGACTGGACTATACCTCGAGATGCGGAGAACCCTTCAAAGACAGGTTTACTTTGAGTGAGTTGCGTTTCGCTTTTGCTTAGTGCGCGGACACCTCCCCCGTTCCAGAGGATGTCCCGTGCGCCATGCTTCGACCTTTCTGTTAGATTTGTTCAACAGGATCTGGGTGGAGGGTATCCTCCCGGATTCCTGGCGAATTGATACTGTGCTCGCTTTTCTCACTCTACCAGGGCCAGTTTCCACCCAATCTCTCTAAGCTCCTGAGTGTGTAAATTGATGGAGAAATTATTAAATGTTAGATTAGCCTTCAATCTCGACAGCGGAGCCCGTCTGTCTTCTGCACAGTTCGAGCTTCCGCAAGGTCCACTCCACGTCGGATGCTTTGCTCCGACTGGAAAATGCCGTCTGAGAGTCCTTCCTTCGTAGACAGTACTACGCCACGCTGTTTTCCGATCTGGAGAAGGCCTATGATACCGCATGGCGATACGGTATTATGGTGACTCTCCACAAGATGGGGGCGAGGGGACGCCTCCCAATGTTTATATCTAAACTTTTGCGAGATCGTCGATTCCGCTTACGGGTGGAGGGGGGGGGGGCTCTCCGGCCCAATGGAGGAGGAAGAGGGTGTTTCATAGGGAAGTGTCCTCAGCGTCACACTCTTTGCCCTGAGCATCAACGGCATCACCTCGGTGCTGCCGGAAGATGTTCTCGCTACGCTCTACGTGGACGACCTTTCGATCTCTTGGCGCGGCCCAGATGCAAACTCTAGAGCGTCAACTCCAACAGGCATTGAACCGCGTCTCTCGCTATGCCGAAGCGCAAAGGCTTCGGCCTTCCTTGGGCAAGACTAATGTGGTGCAATTCTGCCGCCATCCAAGGCTCCAGCCAGACCCATACTTGTTTCTAAATGGGATTCGCCTAGTATGGTGGACTCGCACCGTTTCCTTGATCTTTTATTTAACCGACGCCTAACCTGTAAGGCTGATATTCGCAGCCTTAGAGAGTCCCTTGTTCCCTCGCCATGGATATACTTCGTTCTGTGACGTTCAGCGCCTGGGGCGCTGATAGGGCTACTGCCTTCCTTTTTTATCGATCCTTTGTTCGTTCGAAGCTCGACTACGCATGCGAGTTTTATGCATCCGCAGCCGAGCGTGTATTGCGGAAGATGGACTCGACCCACCACACCAGCCTTTGCCTGGCCACCGGTGCCTTCCGCACGTCCCCCATTGAGAGCCTACTTCTCGATGAATTGGAGATACCACTCGCTGTGTCGTGCACAGTGCATTATTCGCGTGTACGCGTGTGTCCGGCGCCCCCCATAGTCGCCAACAGCTCTCACTGCATCTGCAACTGATCTCGACGGTGCCTATACCGCCGAGAGACGCCAGCCATACCCTAAGCCCTTTGTGTTTAGGGCTAGGAAACTCCTTCGATAGCTCGGTATATCTCCTAGGCTGGTGGTGCCCCTGGTTTTGTCCAGGACGCCACCCTTTGACTATTTGTCGCCACGCCTCTGCTCCCAAAGCTTCTACAGCGCGTAGAGTATTGTATTTGGTTTTCCTTTTTAAAGCACACTTGGTGTCACGGTGGAAGCGTGCCAGTGTATACCGATTGCTCCAAGTCCCAGGAAGTGGTCGGTTTCCACGCCGTATCCCCTCTGTTTGAAGTCAGCGTGTTTTGCCAGGCAATGCATCTGTCTTCACGGCCGAGCTGGTTGCAATACACATCTGGTATGGGAGATAACGCGACCCGCCCGGTTCGGAGACCGGTTTGTGATTTGTAGCGATTCCAATGCTCAGAGCATTGGAATCTCCGCATCCCCTAGTTTGCGATATCCGTGACGCCATGTTTCTGGTGAGTCGGGAGGATGCCGAGGTTATCTTCTGCTGGGTTCCTGGACATCTAGGTTTTGCAGGGAAAGAGGGTACCAAAGAGTCTGCGATGACTGGGCGACCAGACTAGTGTTTCGCTCTTCCTCAAACCGATTACATGGCAGGAATAAGGGCAGCTCTCCGAACTGCTTGGCAAAGCAAATGGTAGACAGCCGAGGGGAACTCAAAGTTGCGTGCCATTGCGCCGCGACTGTTTCCATGTATCCCTCTCCTTCCTGTTGCGACGGCCTCAGGTTGCTTTCTGTCTTTTAAGAATTGGACGCACCGCCATTTGATGGAGCCCTCGCTTGCGCCTTATTGTGAAGACTGCGTTGTACCCCAGACTGTTCGGTACATTTTTGTTGAATGTCCCAGTCTGAGTGATAGCGCACGTTACCTGTCCCTGTACTTGGACGAATGGGGTCGCTACCGCCTATCCCTTGTACTCGGGACTGATTCGTGCACACAGACCTCCTGACTATACGACTTTCTAGAGGAGTCCGGCCTCCTCCACTTTATTTGACTTTGTTTCCCTGGGAAAGGCGGGCCGACGCCTGAGCGCACTTCCTCTTTGCTGCCCTTTTGCTTTCTTTTTTTTAGCCTTTGTCCTTTTATATTGTTATTATTTGTTATTTACATAGTTATTTGTTTTTTAATCTACCCTAGTAGTAGGCTAGGGTGTGAGTACGGCGACTTTTGCCATATATATATATATATATATATATATATATAAATAAATAAATAAATAAAGTAAACTGCACTCTGTTTGTGGTTCAACTCTCAATTAACTTGGTTTTCTTTGTATCTTTCTTATACCTCCCCTACGAGCGAACATGCTCCCTCTCGGGTTCGTTTCATTTTTCTAAACTGTTTAACACGTCCAAAATGTTTAATCCTGCCATTAATATGGAATTTGTCAATTTTAGTCCTGAGAAATTTGTAGTTGGATTGAATTCCCTTCCATTTTTACCTCTGTTGTATTTTTTCTAGTGTCGGAAAGAGGTTGTCATCCGTTAGAGGTTGGAGAAGGGGTACTACTCGAGTATGACAACGAGCGGCTAACTTGCCACGTAGAAATCGCACCCTCTGATGTTTCTGCTCCAGTTATTGTAAGTAAACTACGTTGAATTGCTGCCTAGAATTCTTTTTCTTCGTCAATCGCGTCCAATTCAAACCTTGAGGATTTGAAGTAAAAACCGACTTAAAATACTACTCGCTCGTGTGATTCCAGATATACATCATGTCCCATCTCTCAGACACTTTTCCATCTCTTCCTCACCCGCGAGACTTTTGGGGCTCCAGACTTTTCGTGGAGAGGGGGATCAATCCTCACTTCTGTGTTAACTGCAACTAGACTCTTATTCGCCCCACTCCTCCTTCCCTATATGTATTATTTATAATTTATTCATTACCTTGTTTATCTATGCGTCATTTATGTACTCTTTCAGTTTTTCCCATGTTCCTCTTTTCCACTATCTCGCTGGGAACATACCCCCCCCTTCCGCGTTTCGATCGCACGTGAAAACTGTAATTCACCGTCGGTCTTCCTCCTCAATGTTGAGCAACACTCCTGAGTTGCGACCTTGAAGTAGCAACAGGATTCTTCGACGAAATAGATTTTTGGCAAACGGGAGACCACTGGTGCTCTGCCTGGTCAATGTTCGGTCCATCGTGGGACTTACCCCGTGTCAGTTTAAGGAGGCAATTCTGCACCTGGAGTCCCGGCACTCCATTGGTCCGGCGTTGCCGCCTGGGCCCCATGTGGTTACTAGATTATACTAGGTGTGCTATCACTTGGGCAGCAAGATTAGCTTTTTTCCTCACCGTCACGGGGCCTCTCCATGTAAAGCTTTGTGGTGAGCCTGCCTCGTGAAGTTATTTTAACTTAATTTATTGTAAATCTTCTCTCCAATCTCCCTCGCAGAAGTTTTCGACTTCTGAGAAGACTTCTGCTCCTCGTGGTTCTGGATCTTGTTCTAGTTGTTCCCGTTTTCTCGCGTTAGATCCGTTTTCCTCTGAGGTGGTACCTGATTTGTATTACCGTTTTTTGCTCCTTCGAATTAAATCCGATTTTTTATTTCAGTAATGATTGTGATGAACTGTGCAGCGAACCCCGCCGGATGTTATCTCGTAACGATGGAACTCCGTAGTGGAGGTCACCTCCCGCCCCACCCCTAGAATTATTCTGTCCAAGCCATCGATACTTTGCTAGTCTCATCTCACCCAACATTCAACACTGTGAAGGGTGTTGTTATCCGTTGTAATGACTTATGAACTATTACCTTAAGATGCTTCAGTCAAGGCTGGCTAGCCAGCGGATCATTGACATCCATAGACAACAGCGAACTGTTGGCCCGTTTCGGCGGATATACCAGCGATGTTCATAACGTTTGATCGTTGGGCTCTCCCATCGCATATTAATGCGGTCTACTTACGCATACTAATCAAACCCTATATATCCAATCCAAGGTGCTGCTTCAATAGTAATATGTTTGGTCATGTGAGCACTGCCTGCCGCCACAAACGCGCTTGCGAGGATTGCGTGCAGGCCTACCATGTTCATTCTTGCGACCATCATTGCCGCTTTACCAACCATGGAGAGTCCCATATTGCATCTTCTTCGGAATTTCGCATATTTCTCTTTGAAAAGGAGGGCTTAGTTGTCCATTATTCTATTATAGTCGATATGCGGAAGGCCCGTAGACTGCTCCGTGAGAAATTCGAATTCCTCTTTTCCAACATCAGGTCCTCGATGCCCTACTCATTGCAGCGGAGTCTCGTTCCCCTTCCCCACGTATTCTGTATAATTTTTCCCTGTTCTACCAGTCATCCTGGATGCAGCGACAACACCTTCTGTTGAATCACCTTTGTCTTCTACCCCGATCGAAGTTTGGTCTCCTAGTATATCCCCCTTTCATCTCTGCTTAGTGTTCCCGCGCCGACCGAGTGTGGCCCATATCCTGATCCCGCTCCGAAGACTTTGGACACCATTCAGGCCTATATTGAATCCACTCAGCCGTCATGACTGACAACTCCTAGCCCAAGCGTAAGGCCTGTCCCGACTCATCCCCTTCCTCTAGGAAGCTAATCTCCAAGAAGGGAGGGCAACCTTCCTCTCTAAAAGCTCAAGTATCCACCTCTGAGGTACACCTTATCCCTCCTTCGCCCGTAGTGATATACCCCCACTCCCTTCAGACTTGGGTTGTACACCCTCCATCCTAAGTGATGGTCCTTTCCGTCCCGGGTATAATGATGTCCCCAGGTCTCTACGCTTTCCTTCGGTTCTGGCAATACTAGTGTCCTTCCCTCTAAATGGGGGTTGCCTCACCGTTCTGAAGCTTTTATGACGCCTGTGCCGGGCTACTTTCCGTCTGCATCTGTTCGTGAGGGCTCCTCCGCCCCTATCCTATTTCGGCGAAGTTTCTCACCAGTCTGAATGATGGCAGCAATTCTTCAATGGAAGTGTCAAGGGATTCTTCCCAAATGGGAGAAATTTTCCTCTTTAGTATCTGAAGTAGCACCTTGTGTTATTTTCTTACAGGAAACCAAACTTAGGAACCGTCCTTTCCCCAAGTTTCGTTATTTCACCGTTTTTAATTCTCTTCCTTTGCCTGGCGGAGTGGCCCGTGGTGGCGTTTCGCTCCTGGTGAGCGCTAACTACTTTTGCACGCCTTCAGCACTGCGGACTACTCTTCAAATAGTTGTAGCCCGTGCCCATCTTTCGGATAGATTCTATACCTTTTGCTAGATTTATATTTCCCTAGATGAACCGCTTTCAATGGCTCATTTTTAGATCTTTTATTTCTAGTTTTAGGCGACTTTAATGCCAGACACCCCGTATGGGATGATAGTGAGCAATCATTAAGGCCGTCTTTTTGAATATCTTTTATTTGGTAATCCTTTTATCATTCTCATATCCGATCGTGTTACGTCCTATCATATTCAAACTGATTCTTTCAGTTTTGTGTATCTATCTATCTATTGGCTCCCGGGCTGTGTCCCGATCTCAAGTGATCTGTTTTAGATGATCAGCGAGGCAGCGACCGCTCATCCATTGTCTTGCAACACGCGTAACCTTTGCCCGTCCCCTTCATATCCCCCCAGATGGACTGTTGTATGGGCCAACTGCTCAAAGTTCCATAACGCTTCTTTCACTAGTAAACAAACTCGATATTTTTGAGATATTAATCCGGCTATACATTACTTTTCCTTTTAGTGCTTAAAGCTGCAGAGTCCGCAATTTTCCATGCTCAGTCCCTCCTGGACAGAACATTAATCCCATCGTGGAATTCAGATTGTACTCGTGTGGTGGTGAGGTATAAAAAGGGTCATGCGCGGTTCCGTCAGAACCCAACCTTTCCCAATCGTGTCGACAGAAATCGAAGTAGAGCCATTCGCCCCCAAATTTTTTCAGGCACGCATTGACTCCGGGAGGTCATACGTGTCTTCTTTGTCTTCCACAACCTCTTCAGCTACAGTCTGGAACAGGATAAAAAAATTCTGGAGTCGGTATGCTGGTCACTCCACCCCTGGAGTGAATGATTCTGCCGTCTGCAATCCCGCCAACGTGGCCAATATATTGATTTGGCCGATGTTAGCAGCATTGAGGGCTACCGGCTGAGTTTAGTCGTATCAAGCTGAGTTTAGACGTATCAAGCCCGGACTGAAGGGCGAATACCTGCGTTTCTCTGCCGGTTGACATGAGTTTTACAACTGCCTATTCACTATCGCAGAGATGCGTTCAGTACTCGGTACGCCCCCACGTTTCCGTACCTAGACAATATCCTATACGACTTTCTCGGGCATTTTAATCCCCTACATATTCACTCCTACTAGATATTTTTAACTGGATTTGGATCCAGGGATTCTATCCTACTGCGTGAAGAACGGTGTTGGTCCTACCGTTTC
The DNA here is from genome assembly GCA_963969495.1 of Ceratothoa steindachneri. Classification (NCBI taxonomy): domain Eukaryota; kingdom Metazoa; phylum Arthropoda; class Malacostraca; order Isopoda; family Cymothoidae; genus Ceratothoa; species Ceratothoa steindachneri. Next base: position 67,873,897 of record OZ018323.1, on the reverse strand, counting down.
TGAAACAGGATAGAGACGGTTTGTATCCTTCTTATTATAAGCCAATAGCCCTCATCAGTTGTATCAGTAAGTTGTTGGAGAAAATGGTAAATGTTCGCCTGCAGTGGTTTCTAGAATACCATTGCCTCCTAAATCCATACCAGTGTGGCTTCCGTATGAAGCAGAGTACGACAGATTTTCTTATCCGTATGGAGAGTATTCTCCGTGATGTCTTTGTTCTTGGCTACCATTTGATGGCCGTCTTCTTCGATATCGAAAAGGCCTATGACACCACTTGGTGCTATGTGATTCTCCTTTAATTTCTAATGGGGATTGGGGTGACTTTTTACCAGTTTATTAGCTACTCTCAATTTTCGGGTTAAGGTTGTTAACACTTACTCTGATCTACTCGTATGTCCACGAGGAGGCTGTTGCCAGGGCAGATTACCAAGTGTTACTTTGTACGCTATTGCGATAAAGAACCTGATCTACTCTACCCGAAAGGGTGTCTGCGTATACGACCTCCATCTTTATTTCTCCACCTCACACCCTGCATCGACAGCCCACCGCCTTACCTTCATAAAGGGCTCTGCGGTGAAAGGCGAGGCACTTTCACCGGAAGCGGGGGCAGCAAGTTAAACCCCCATTGTAACACAGGGTAAGAAGGCAGGGTGTCAGAAAGAACCTGCTAAGCTGGGGCCGGACCCGCGGTGCAGGAACAGGGTAACCCTTTGGAATTCGGGTCAGAGATACGGTTCCTGGAGATGATCCTAGATCCCAAACTTACTTGGTCACTTGATATCCGTGACCTGCGACGAAGATGTACCTACGATAGATTGGGGGAGGGATAGGATCACGTTGTGGAGGCTATACACCTCCCTCGTCAATTCCAAGTTAGACTATGGTAGTGAGCTTTATTCCTCGGCCTCCCCCTCATCTCTCAGCATGTTAGATCCCATCCACAACCTGACCCTCCGTCAATGTAATGGCACATTCCGTTCTTCCCCTATATTGAACATTTATGCTAAGTGTAGCATTTTCCCGCTTCATCACCACCGCCTATATGTCTGTCTACGGTATACTTTCCGTATTCAGCAGCTCCCTTGCTTAGAGGTCTAGAAGAGTCTTCTTCACATGGTCCTCGCAACTCATTCCTGTCCTTCTGGTTCCCGCCTGTCCCCGGTGGACATTCCCCAAAGATTTACATAGCTATCTTTGGCATGCAGAAGTCTCTGGTTGACCCACGTGTGACATGTGCTATGTTCATTGAACATGCGACATCACACACCTCGTTTCATCTCTTCACAGACCGGTCAAGAGAGTAGTTCCCCCTGGGTCTATACTCTCTTGAGTTGTTATCACGGGGCAGCTTCCATTTCTACCACCGAGCTTTATGCAGTTTTATTAGCCTTACGCCTTTTACGGTTTTTATTGACTCGAGGAGCGAATTATATGCTTTTAATGTCTGACCATCCCCTTGTCTTCAAAATACATTCCTGGTTGGTCAAGAATTCTTCCAGATATTAAGTAGAGTTTTGTTGGGTTTCTAGTCATGTCGGAGTCCAGGGTAACCAGCGAACCAATGAGCCGGCTCGACTTGCGGCAACCCCGGCACCGACTTGCTGTAGTTTGCCTTATCGCAACTTTTATCCCCTTATTAGGAATGGCTGCATCGATAACAAGTTTCATTGCGTTAACCACTCGGTTTTAGCCTGGGCTAGCAGTTATCAACCTCGTCGGAGCTCTGAAGTGGTCTTTTGTTGCCTGCGAATCGACCACACACATGGGCATTAAATGAGTAGCAATGTTTCCAAACAACGACCTCCCTGTTCGTCCACTGTCAAAGAAGATGGCAGACGGCCCAGGGGAACTTTAAAGTTGTGTACCATTGTTCCCATGGACCTCCATCCCAATGCCGCGACGACTTCAGGTTGCTTTCTGCCACCTGCGAATTGGACACACTGGTGGGACGCAGCGCCATTTGATGGAGCGCTCGCCTGCGCCTTATTGTGACGACTGCGTTGTCCCCCAGACTGTTCGACACATTCTTGGGTGATCTTGCCGCACTCTACCTGGGGTCGCTATCGCTTTTCCCTTGTACTCGGGACTGGTTCGTGCGCACGGACTTTCGGACTATACGACTTTTTGGAGGAGGCTAGCCTCCTCCACTTTATTTGATTGTTTGTTGTTAGTCGCATGTTTCTGCGCCGGGAGGAGGTAGGCCTACCCCAGAAGTCTGAGCGCGCTTCTTTCCTCTTGCCTTTTTGCTTTGTTTTTTTTTTATCCATTGTCCTTTTTTATCGTCATTTGTTATTTATTTTTTAGTATAACCTAGTAGTAGGCTGTAGTGAGTACGGCGACCTTTGCCCTAGTAAGCAGTTGCCAGATAGACTCATAAAATTTTTTAAAATATCCTGCACCTGTGGGGGGGGGGGGCTACCCCAGACACCGGAGCGCGCTTCCTTCTTGCCTTATCTTGTTTTTTATTTGTTGTTCCTTTTTTAAGCTTGTGTCTTAACCTTTGTTCCTTTTCTTACCTTTTTTATTTGTTACTTGCATGTTATTGTATTTTAATCTAAGTAGTAGGCTGTAGTGTGAGTAAGGCGACTTTTGCCCTAGTAGGCTCTCGCCGGATGGGCTCTTAAAATTAATAATAAAAAACCCCTCCTTTATCAGTACTTTATTTTGGGGTCGACTACCGCCAGCCTTTCCTCTGGAATGCCTCCCATCTATTTTACGTGTCCCATGAGACGATCGACTGCGCTTCCTTCTTTTAGCACTAATTTCCTATTCCAATTTCTAGTCCGGTCTAGTGTTTTATCTCTTTTTACTTATACCTTTTTAATTCACTAGAATGCAAGAGTACCGGTATGTGTGCACCATTTTTAATGTTTATCGTTTTTATGTAACTAATTACCATTTTTTGTATTTTAGGGCCTCGTACCCTCTTATGCTATGATGTTCCATAGTCGATAGACTTTTGTGGCATATACTCTGCTCCAAATAATAATAATATCTGACACTTTATGCCATTATTTCTTTGACCGATTTAGATAAAAATGTCGGCATTATAGTAGAGCTGGCCCACCTTGAGAACGGTCGGGGTTGAGCGTGTACTGAGGAAATTGGGTCGAGACCCACTCTTCGTTGCGTTTAACCAAGACATGCTCCTTGAGTCTGTGCGAACCGGCTGGTTCGCCCCCCCTCCCCTCTCCACACTGATTCGAATACAAGTGTTGGAGTGAGAGCTTAGATTTTTTTTCTTCCTCCGAAGGCGAGAATGAAATGTCAGGACGGATACGAGCCTAAGAATCCAAATTTTGTCTCTTCGGTCAACCTGATTTGCAAGGAGACCCGATGGGACATCAGTGATGACTTGACGTGGGACCACTTCGATAACCTCTTCTGCGGTAAGTACTTATTTACCTGTTACGTCAATAATTCTTTCTTCACTTAGTTAAAACATATGTTTTTTAGGCTGCCACGTAACGCCCCCAGTCATGCCAGTTAATCCGCACCAATGTGTGAAAACGAGTGGGTGTGGAATGTGAGGGGTATGTTACCAGGGAGAGGTTAATGTAATTAAAAATGGGAGATTTCAGCTGCTTGCTCTATGACAGACAAACATGAAAGGGAAGGATGAGTTTTCTGTGGGATGCAGTGAAGGAAGTGCGGTCAGGTGTGACTCATGGTGGTAGGGGTTAGGAGAGTGTGGCAGATCTTTTGACTGGATTTTCATTATGCAATTATGTGTGGAAGGTAGTGAGGAATGGCTGTGTAAGAGGCGTTTGTGGTGTGAATGAGGTGATACGAGCTTGTAAGACGAGTGACAGGGTGCGCAAGGGGTTGGCTATGTGAATGGGTGTTTGAAAGAGAGAGAGAAAGAGAGAAATAACTGACCGAGGAGGAAGTGTATATTTTTGATGATAGATGCGCACGGGGGGGGGAAGTAAGAGTGCCTTCGGTCTAGATGATTCTCGCGTCACCTTTGCTCCCCGGGTACCAAAGTTAATGGTTGGGCCATAATACCTCCCATTCGTTTTCACATTCTCTCCTCGGTTTTGGCTTTTTTTTCTAATACAATTTATTCCTTCAGTGAAAAAGCCGACGCTTCCTCCACAACCGCCGATAACTAAGGAAGATGTCGTCGACCAAATGGGGCAGAAAGAATCGAGCTCTTCTATCAATGGCGTAATGACGCCCTGGATTGTTTTTTCTTTGCTAGGATTAACTCTCGTTTCTGGAGCAATTTGGGGGTTAAGAACCCAAGCAAAGAAACACCCCCGGTATATGGCCTAGAAAACGGAAGGGGTCTTGGGGGGAAAACTTGAAAATCTATAGTCTAGAGCAGTGGTGGCCGAACTTGCTTAATGTAAACTTGAGATGATTAAAGGCGCAAGACGAATTTTCGTTTTTATTGTTAAATTAATTTTCTTACCAAATATTTATCAAAATATTAAGAAATAAATGCAATAATATTCCAACTTGGGCTTTTTTTTAAGGGATCACATTTGTTTTAGTTTCAGTGATCACACCGCAGACACCCTAATTCCAAGAACCGTCCGCTGTTTTGGCCAACTCTGGTCTAGGGGGATTTCATGAGCCAATTATTTCAGTTTTTTTTAATTAATATATATATATATATTTTTAGTAAGCACTATGTAGTGTATGTACAGGTAGCTGTAAAGCTTTTAACCAATTGAATGACAATTTTATTTAGTAATGAAAATTGCAGTTATTTGACTCTTCAATAGCCCCTCCCCCATATACACACTCGAGAAGGGGGGGGGGGGGTGAGGCTACGAATTGCCCCAAATGAAGTGGACTTCTACCATACCCTTCTCCTCGCAGGAGGATGAATGGAGAGACATTCCTTCCCGGCTTAAGTGTCCCAGGGGGTGGGGGTTCATAAATTACCCCAAAACTTATTCTTTCCACGCATTTCCTTTGGCCTCTTTATTCGCTACTTTCTTTCTAAACCCATCTCTTATAGTTTCCTGACCGTCAGATAATTTTGTAGGCTAGTCGCCGACCAGGCTCCGGTTAGGGTGCGTTTTAACATGTCTGCATCTTCCGACCCTTTTCCCCTTCTAGGGAGGGAGGGAATATCTGATGTTGCATGAAGAACTATGCTGCATCTGACGTGTGGAACAGTGCGTGCCTTCCTGACCTTTACACCCGCAGTTCGCTCACTCTGCACAAATACCTGTAGACTATCTGCTATGTATATCTTCCATATTTTTACTTCTATCCTCACTTTCATTACATTTCTCCTTACACACTTTCAGTAGGCGAATCTCTTTGTTAGTTATCGCCTTAATTTCGAGGGGAAAAAATGTTTGGAAAAGTTTAACGCCTTATTTCACCCTATGTTTTGTGTATATAGGCGGGGAACATATTGTTGGGGATTTAAAGGAGGTTCAAAAGACAACGCAAAAGAGCACTAGTTTGTTCTCTTGAGGCACTGGGGTCGGGAGGGCGCGTCACTCTTGTACCACCATCCTCCTCGCGGAGATCTTTCATCGCTTCAGCCACAACTTCCAGGCGGCATCCGCGAGGCCTATAACAGTACTCACTGCTCTGGATTCCCTTTTTTTCCCTCTTAGTGCTACACCCTTCCATAAAGGTCCGTATAGGTTCCTTCTACTCTCCTCTTTTCACAGGAGATTCCCCAGGACTTGCTCTTAACGTCGTCCTCTTTTCTTTTGAAATAAACACGATACATGGACACTGTAATGATCTACTGTGGCAGATCTTTTTCACGGTCGCCAGATTGATCCAATTTTCATTACTGCTCCCGCTGAGTGGACTACTTCTCACGGGTTATCTTTCTCTACCACCAGACCCCACTCCAAAAGTGTTCCTACCGATTAGGCAATCATCTAAAATTTGACACAGTCTCGATGAGAAGTTTCTCAACCTCTTAATCTATTTGTCCCACACCAAATCGGACGCTGACCGTTGCGCATTACAGTTCCTTGGTTCAATCCAAATTGGACTTTGGCTTTGCAGAGATGTACATATCTGCATCTCCTTTAAGCCATGGCCTTGGTTTGAATACCGGGGCTTTTAGCTTTTCCCTAGTAGCAAGCCTCCGCATTGTGTAACCTCCCTTCCTTACTGTATAAACATTCAACAGTGTTCCTGCTGGTGTCCATTGGCTTCTCCACTGAAAACTTTTTATCTCATTTCATTCTCTGCCCCCTTCTACCATATCTCTCTCAAGGTGTTTTGCAACCACCTAGGTCGTGAAGCCGGAGGCAGTAAGGATCTGTAGACACCTCTTGTCAGGAGGAAATTCCTTGAAGCCGGCTAGCGATCTCCTGTCGGAGTTCCGTAGCCATCCGTCCATCCATTCTCAGGATATGGCCATCTTCACTGTTAACTCTCCTTTCCTCCACTGTCCCGCTGCCTTCTTTGTCCAGGCGATGTTTTGTCGCTCTATATGTGAAGTTCTTTAATGCATAATGCCTTGCTGTCTGTCAAACTCATTTGTCTCACCAAATTCACCACATTAGCATCCCGCAATCTCTCTCCCACCTGTAAGACCTACCGTACCAGACTTACCGTGTTCCACTTGGTCGTGAGTGTTCCTTGCATTCCATCCCCGAAACTGCTTTCCTTTCTTTCTTCCTACCCTAACTCAGAGCACTCGTGTTTAATCCTGACCGAATGCCCCTGATTCTCCCTTCTTTTTTTCATTTCTGCTACACGCCTTTTTTATGTAATTCCGCTTTCTCGCCCCTCCCCCCCTTCCATAATAATTAGTTTCGCTAAATGTGAACGCATATGTATCAATCTCCTAACCTAAAAAAATTGATATCTTTATATCATTGCTAGGAAAGACTGAAACCTTTGTCTTGTTTTATTTTCTACGTATGTCTGTCCACCAGTATTCATGGCACAAAATTACCCTCAAAAGACAATTGATAATTCTTAGGAAGCCCATTTTTCTATTTTACCAATTAAATTAGACCAACCACTATCGAGAATACTTCGATTCTCAGTCTGTTGTATTCATGAAAATTCCTTTTTACAGAAAGGTTTTTACTTAATGACCAAAGCGTTAGCCTTTTTATCCCATATAACCAAAATCCATTTAGCTGGGAGAAATTTCCTTCGCAACTAATCGCTTAAAATATTTTTATTAAGTTCTGGGGAATTTTTTTGGTTTTTAAAGGAAATTACGCTCCTCCGTCGATTTGCGAGCCCTAAAAAGATGTCTGCTATCTAAATGGTGCAACTGGTACAGGGTCCGTTTGTGTATACTGTGAGAATATTTAGCATAACATGACGCTGGGCAATATTGTATATGTATATATGGTATATATTTATGTAGGTTTAAAATTGTACAGAATCCAAGTAAAAATTCCAGCCAACGCGTGTAAAGTTTCTTTTCCTAACCCCTTTACCATGCTTGCAAGATGACAGCACTCCCGCCCCTAATACCCTTAGGAGAAACTGCTGATATATATATATATATATATATATATATATATATATATATATATATATATATATATATATATATATATATATATATATATATATATATATATATATATATATATATATATATATATATATATATATATATATATATATATATATCTTCGCATACTGCATCAGTTTCTCTCGTTATAAAGTTTCTGCGAAAGATTTCCTCGTTAGTTTTTCTTTGATTTAAAAATACATTCCAAGATTACAGAATTAAAGTCTAGCCTGTAACGTGCCGAGAAGTGAAGGTTATCGGTTTAAAATCTTTGCTTGTACACGTCTTTTTTAAAGGCTCAGGTTGGTGTAGTCAATAAGCCGCTCGCCAAAGGTGGTCTTGCGACGCAGGAAACTGTTCGCAACGAGCTACTCTGTTCTTTATTTTTTATCGCCCCTTTTCCTACATTCCTCAATCTACCAAACAAGAGCCGCTATCCACTCTACTCGTATTAGAAAATAAGAGAGGGGATGCATTATTAGCTACAAAACAATCATCATCATCGACCTAACTTCACTCGGATTCAGATATCAACACAAGATCTTCCACATCTTTTCAGTACAGGATGAGTGTTAACAAGAGACCATCTGATTAAATTTAAGGCATCATTTCTTGAACTTTTCAACAGAGTTGCTATTTTCCCTTTAGAGTAGGTCGTTTTGGAAGTGCCGGGCGAGTAAGGTGATGGGTGTGTGTATTTTATAGGGTTCTCTTTGGGTTACTGGGGACTAATAATTGGGTCAAGCGGTGGAGGTGGTTTGGATGGTTCTTGGGTTGGGTCGGAATGGAGATGGTGTGATGGTTAGTGCAGACTAGTGAATAATTGTCTGTCGAGTTTAGGCGGTCTTAGACGGAGAATTTTTTGGTTTTTAATGGAAGTGGGTCCATTGACGCAAATGTGTTGTACTCTGTGAGGGTTTTAATCTAGGGGGAAGGTGAGTGTGAGGTGAAAGCTGAGGCTAACGAATGAGCTTTTTTTTCTTTTTTTTTAGGAGCCTATCTGCCGACTGCCTACGTGGGCATAAGTTGTCGGAATCAAGACAGCCTAGCACTAGGCTACTTTAAAATGCAAATATGAAAACGATAAAAAAGGAAGATCACAACAATCAGGAAGCAATCTCCGGCGTCGGGGGAGATCTCCCGGCGCAGGAGCGTGCGACCTACAAAAAAACAAACAACAATAAGAAAAAAACAACAAACAAAACTTAGTAAAATACAAGGGAGAAGGCCGGCCTCTCCCCAAAAGTAAACGAGTCCTCCAGTCAATGTGCACGCACTCGTCCCGAGTACAAAGGACAGGCGGTAGCGACCCCGCCCATCCTGGTACCGGGACAGGTAACGTGCGCGAAGATCACCCAGACTGGGAAGTTCGACAAGAATGTGCCGGGCAGTCTGGGGGACGACGCAGTCGTCGCAATAGGGCGCAGGCGAGCGCTCCATCAAATAGCGATGCGTCACACGAGTGAGTCTGATTCGGAGACTACAGAAAACGACTTGAAGCCGTCGTGGCATTGGGGGATAGGTCCATGGGAACAGTCGCGGCGCAATGGCACGCAACTTTAAGTTCCCTTCGACCGTCTATCTTCTTTGTCAAGCAGTCCGAAGAGCTGCCCGTATTCCTGCCATGTAGTCGGTGTGAGGAAGAGCGAAACGCTGGTCCGGTCGCAGAGTCCTCGCGGACTCTTTGGCGCCCTCATTCCCCGCAATTCCTACATGTCCAAGAACCCAGCAGAAGATAATCTCGACATCTGCCTGGCTCGCCAAAACCGTGGCGTCACGGATATCGCGAACTAGGGAATGCGGAGATTCCAATGCCCCGAGAGCACTCAGGGTGCTTTGTGAGTCGCTATAGATCACAATCCGGTCTCCGAACCGGGCACGTCTCGTAATCTCCCGTACCGAGTGGTGTATTGCCACCAGCTCATCCGTGAAGGCAGATGCAGCGCCTGGCAGAGTCCCGCTGACTTCAAACAGAGGGGATACGGCTTGAAAGTCGACCCCCTCTTGGGATTTGCAGCCATCCGTATACACTGGCACGGTTCCAGCGTGACACGAGGTGTGCTCCAAAAAGGTCGAACGCAATACTCCCGGCGCTGTACAAGCTTTGGAAGCAGAGGTGTGGCGACAAATAGCCAAATGTGGTACCCTCCAGGGTGGCGTCCTGGGCAGAACCAGGGGCGCCACCGGCCCGAGAGCTATACCTAGCTCTCGAAGGAGTTTCCTGCCCCTAAAGCCAAAGGGCTTAGGGTATGACTGGCGTCTCTCAGCGGCATAGGCACCGTCGACATCAGCTGCGGATGCAGTGAGAGCTGTTGGCGACTGAGGGAGGCACCGGGCTCGCGCGTACAGGCAAGTAATGCACTGCACGCGGCGTAGAGCGAGTGGCCTCTCCCCAGCATCGACCAACAGGCTCTCCTTGGGGAAAGTGCGGAAGGCACCGGTCGCAAGGCGAAGGCCTGTATGGTGGATCGAGTCCATCTTCCGCAATAAACGCTCGGCTGCGGATGCATAAAACTCGCATCCGTAGTCGAGCTTCGAACGAACAGAAGATCGAAAAAAAGTAAGGCAGTAGCCCTATCAGCACCCCAAGCGCTGAACATCACGGAACGGAGAATATCCATGGCGCGGGTACAAGAGACCCTAAGGCTGCGAATATGAGCCTCCCAAGTGAGGCGTCGGTCAAATGCAAGACCAAGGAAACGGTGCGATAATGAATGAGCATAATATGAAGGGGAGAAGACTAGTGGCAGAGAGGAAAATGATATTATTTACACAGAACAAGGAACCATCATCCAGGTTTTATTTAGGAGCCCATCATGCGATTGCCTACTCGTGTATAAGTCGCCGTACTCGACCCAGCCTATAACTAGGTTATATTAAAAAACAAAACTATATGCAAATAACAGAAAGATAAAAAAAAACAAACGAAGCGCGTCTCCCTTCCTTCTTGCTGTGAAGACTAGGCCAGCCTTCCCCGGGTGCAAGAACAGGCGACACACAACAAACAGGCAAATAAAGTGGAGGCGGCTGGTCTCCTCCAAAAAGTCGTAAAGCCAAGTCACTGTGCAGGAATCAGTCCGGAGTACAAGAAACAAGCGGTATCGACCCCACTCGTCCCGTTACTAGGACAGGTGACGTGCGCTAAGAACGCCAAGATTGGGACATTCAACAAGAATGTGCCGAACAGTCTGGGGGACAACGGAGTCTTCACAATAAGCACAGGCGAGCGCTCCATCAAATGGCAGTGCGTCCAATTCGGAGAGGGCAGAAAGCAACCTGAAGACGTCGCGGCATTTAGGGGGTAGATCCATGGGAACAGGCGCGGCGCAATGGCACGCAACTTTAAGTTCCCTTCGACCGTCTCCAATCCTAAGCCATGTAATCGGTGTGAGGAAGGGTGAAACGCTGGACTAGTCGCCCAGGCCTCGCGGACTCTTTGGTGCCCTCATTCCCCGCATTTCCTAAAGGTCCAGGAACCAAGCATAAGATTATCTCGACATCCACCAAAATCGTGGCGTCACGGATATCGCGAACCAGGGGATGCGGAGATTGCAATGCCCCGAGAGCACTCAGGGCTCTTTGTGAGTCACTATAAATCACAATCCGATCTCCGTACGAACCGGGCACGTCGCATTATCTCCCGTATCAAGCGGTGTATTACAATCAGCTCGTCCGTGAAGACACGCAGCGCCTGGCAGAGCCCCGCTGACTTCAAACTGAGGAGATACGCCGTGGAAACCGATAGCATCTTGAAAATTGGACCATCCGTATACACGGCACAGTTCCAGCGTGACATTGATTGTGCTCCAAAAAGGCAGAACGAAATACTTCCGGCGCTGTAGAAGATTTAGGGGCAGAGGCGTGGCGACAAATAGTTAAAGGTGGTACCCTCCATGCTGGCGTCCTGGGCAGAACCAGAAGCCCGACAAAGAGTAACGAGTTCTCGAAGGAGTTTCATAGCCCCAAACCCAAAGGGCTTAGGGTATGACTGGCTTCTCTCAGCAGAATAGGCACCGTCGAGATCAGCTGCGAATGCAGTGAGAGCTATTGGCTACTGAGGGAGGCACTGCACGCGGCGTAGAGCGAGTGGCATCTACCCAGCATCGACAAACAGGCTCTCAATGGGAGAAGTGCGGAAGGCACCGGTCGCCAAGCAAAGGCCGGTGTGGTGGATCGAGTCCACCTTCCGCAATACACGATTGGCTACATAAAACTCATCCAGAGTCAATCTTCGAAAGAACGAAGAATCGATAAAAAAGTAAGGCAGTAGCCATATCATCACCCCAGGCGCGCAGAAGGTCAAAGAACGAAGAATATCCATGGAGCGGGCACATGAGACCCTAAGGCTGCGAATATGAGCCTCCCAGGTGAGCCATCGGTCAAATACAAGACCAAGGAAAGGGCGAGTCCACAACTTCCAGGCGCACCCTATTTAAAAACTAGTCTGGGTCAAAGTGACACCTAGGATGGTGGCAAAAGTGCACCACCTTAGTTTTGGCCAAGGAAAACTGAAGTCTGTGCGCTTCGGCATAGCGAGAGACGTGGTCCATGCCTATTCGACTCGGCGCTCCAGATTTGGCATCTGGGGCGTGCCAAAAGAGATCGAAAGGTCGTCGCCTTAGAGCTTAGCGAGAACATATTTCGGCAGCACCAAGGTGATGCTGTTGATGACGCAGCGCCTGGCAGAGCCCCGCTGACTTTAAACAGAGGGGATACGGCGTGGAAGTCGACCCCCTCTTCGGACTTGGAGCCATCCTTATACACTGGCACGGTTCTAGCGTGACACGATGTGTGCTCCAAAAAGGGCGAACTAAATACTCCCGGCACTGTACAAGCTTTGGGAGCAGAGGCGTGACGACAAATAGTCAAATGTGGTACCCTCCAGGGTGGCGTCCTGGGCAGAACCAGGGGCGCCACCGGTCCGAGAGCGATACCTAGCTCTCAAAGGAGTTTCCTGGCCCTAAATCCAAAGGGCTTAGGGTATAACTGGCGTCTCTCGGCGGCATAGGCACCGTTATAATCAGCTGCATCTGAGGGAGACGCTGGGCTTGCGCGTACAGTCGAATAATGCACTTTAGAGCGAGTGGCATCTCCCCAGCATCGACTAGTAGGCTCTCAATAGGGAAGTGCAGAATGCACTGGTCGCCAGGCAAAGGCCTGTGTAGTGAATCGAGTCCATCTTCCACAATACACGCTCGGCTGCCGATGCATAAAACTCGCATCCGCAGTCGAGCTTTGAACGAACAAAGGATCGATAAAAAAGTAAGGCAGTAGCCCTATCAGCACCCCAGGCGCTGAACGTCACGGAACGGAGAATATGCATGGCGCGGGTACAAGAGACCATAAGGCTGCGAATATGAGCCTCCCAGGTGAGGTGTAGGTAAAATACAAGACCAAGGAAACGTTGCGATTCAACCACTTTCAGGCGTACACCGTTAAGAAACAAGTTTGCGTAAGGAGGGAGCCGTGGATGGCGGCAGAAGTGCACCACCTTAGTCTTGGTCAAGGAAAACTGAAACCTGTGCGCTTCGGTATTGTGAGAGACGCGGTTCAATGCCTGTTGGAGTCGACACTCCAGAGTTGGCATCTAGGGCGCACCAAAAGAGATCGAAAGGTCGTCCACGTAGAGTGTAGCGAGAACATCTTCCGGCAGCACCGAGGTGACGCTGTTGATGCTCATGGCTAAGAGTGTGACACTGAGGACACTTCCATGCGAGGCACCCTCTTCCTGGTCCATTGGGCCGGAGAGGTCTTGCCCCACCCGTACGCGGAATCGACGATCTGGCAAAAATTCACATATAAACATTGGGAGGCGTCCCCTCGCCCCCATCGTGTGGAGTCTCCATGATACAGTATCGCTATGCGGTATCATAGGTCTTTTCCAGATCGAAAAAGACCGTGGCGTAGTGCTGTCTATGACGGAAGTCCTCGCAGACGGTATTTTCCAGTCGGAGCAGAGCATCCGACGTTGAGTGAAACTTGCAGAAGCCACACTGTGCAGAAGACAGAGGCCTCCGCTGTCTAGGAAAAAGGCTAATCTAACATTTGCCAATTTCTCTATCAACTTGCACACGCAAGAGGTTAGAGAGATTGGGCGGAAACCAGCCGGAGTAGAGTGATCTCTCTCCGGTTTGCGAAAGGCGAGCACAGTAGCGATTCGCTAGGAATTCGGGAGGAGACCGTCCACCCAGACCCTGTTGAACAAATCTAACAGAAAGGCCATGCCTCTCTCACCCAGATATTGAAGCATGGCTTACGGGGACATCGTTCGGACCATGGGTGGTGTCCACGTACGAAGCAAGAACGGAACGCAACTCACTTACAGTAAACCTGTCGTTGAAGGGTTCTCCACCCCTGGAAGTAAAGTCCAGCCGGCGGATTTCCGCGACATCATAACGTACATTGAATGCTGGTGGAGAAAGTGGTAGCGAAGGATTCCGCCACGGACGCGGGGTCCGAGATTGCGGTCCGATTCTCCTTGAGAAACGGAGGGGTCTTGCGAGAACTTGCCCCGAATCTTTTTGACTCGCCTCAACACCTCTGCTAGAGGGGTCTTTCCCGTTAAGTTAAGACACGTATGCCCGCCAAGAAGAGTGGCGGGTGTGCTTCGAAATATACCGGAACCTAGCCCTAGCCCGACGAAATTCACCGGGAGTGAAATCGTTCGGGCGGCGCTTATAGCGCATGTAGGCATAACGCTTCTGTTTGAGGGCCGTCTCACACTTGGCCGACCACCATGGGAGTGGTCGGCGTGCAAAACGGCCAGAAGTTATGGGAATAGTAGTCAGGCCCGTGGCGATGAGGTGGCAGGAGAAGAACTCAACGGCCTCATCTACCGACCTAAACTCCTCGAGTGAGATAGAGAATTCAGTCATTTCCTGAAATGCAGGCCACCGCGCCCGCGCCAAGCACCACCGAGGTGGACTCTCAGGCAGCAGTCACCCTGAAAATGATATTTTAATGGGAATGTGATCACTACCATGGAGAAATAACGGTTTAGCTCCTATCCAGGTCAAGCTGAAAAGCCACTGCCTGAAAGAAGGTATCTAGTGAAAAGAAGAACGGAGACATCATGCCAGGTATAAACCGCGCATCCCCATCTCAAAACCCTTATACCCCGAGGGCAGGCAAGGGGCACGCGCCTAGCATGGTCTCCGGCAGAAAATTAGCTAACGGGGTCAGGAGTTCACGGCAATTCCATTGAAAGAATATGCCCTGTAGGCCTAGCTCGGAGGAGACACGGGGGCCCTCTTTGAAGAGAAGACCCTCACGGAAAGGGGCGTACGCTTCCCAGAAGAAGAACCCCAGGCGTTGTCGCCTTCGAGGACTTATTGGGGGATGTTGTGCTTGCCATGCGAGTCTTTTCCTCCCTCCGCCTCAAAACTTTAGGCGGGCATTGCGGCTTCGGAGGCGGGGAGACTTCTTTTCGAGGATCCACCGTCTACGAGCCACACAGCCCACCACTAAGCATGGGCGAAAAAGCCGAAGCTCCTTTGTTGCTGTCCTCCTTTCGGGGGGCAGCTTTAGGAACCCCGGAAGATGGCCTGGCGACCAACTTCAGGGGTGTTGCCTCCTGAGTCTAACGACTCGGTTGAGGCGCGTGGCCGTTTCGCCTTACAGGAAACGGTCACGCTAGAGGAAGGGGGGAATAACCCTGGTTTTAGCCGGGGCTGGGTGAACTCTTTGTGCCGCCAGCTTTACCAGGAGTGCGCCCGGGTTGAGTACAACCCGCAGAATGGCTCGAATGGGGGCGGAAACAACCGTGCGCGTTCGCCAGTTGGGCCAGGAGCAGAGGGTGTCTTTCTAAGCATTAAGGCGTAAGACGTCCCAGGCAGAGCCGGGCGCGCTAGGACCAAGTCCTTAGCCTCGCGGAATGAGAGACGATCCTGGGCCTGAACGGCCAGGATTTCTTTCTCAAGGAGATATGCACCACATTGCTTCGAAGAAGCGGGATGCGGCTCTCCGCAATTGACACACTTGGCCAAAAATGATTTAGACTTATCTTGTGTGGCCTGGGAGCAATTTACACACACTTCGGGTGACCCCGACTTTGCACGTCTACATGAGCGATGCGTATGGCCGAAGCGGTGACAGTAATAGCACCTCCGCGGCAGTGGCACGAATGCCTTCACGCAGTAGCGGTACCAACCGGCACGCAGCGTCTCAGGAAACTTGTCACAGTTGAACGTGATGAGACGAAGAGTGTAGGGGTGGGTCTCGAGGCCCCTCCCTGTTTTCTCATCACACGTTCGACCTTGACCGCCCCATGGTCGGACAGCTCTAATGTGATGTCATCTAAGGGGTTGTCCCTATCATAAACTACTCATTTCACAAAGTTCATGGTAGAGTGCGGAGTCACACTCACTGGGATGCCATCAAGTGTTCGAAGAGCACTTATCTTGGCCGCCTCGGAGGACCCGCCGCATTCGCCAAAAGGCTGCCGTCCAAGAAACGGGTCACCTTCGGCTCTCTACCAATCAGACTAGCTAAAGCTTTCATCTGATGGATTATGTTGCCCTTAGCCAACACGGTGCCATCAGGGGAGCGAATAACGAGGAAGCGTTTGAAGCCAGCGGGCTCGAAAACGCCGGGTAATCTTTGAATGAGGGACCCCGATGTAATCGAGGCTCCACTCTGCGCACTTTTGGTCTTATTTTTGGATTCTCCGCCCATGCGAGCACCGGGGCCGGACGCGCCGATCTTGGCTTCGTTGCGTTTAAGGAGGTTAGTGGCCTCGTCCGTTCCCGCGGCCCCCATAGAGAGAGAAGAGCCCCGAGTCTTTTTCTTTTTAGGAGAAGAGAGCGGGGAATGGACCCGCTTCTTCCCTCCCCCAGCAGGAGCTACCAGGCCAGATGGGGCGGCCTCTGCAAGGTCCTTCGCCGAGATGGTGAAGGTCCCAGCAGTCGTGGGGGCACCGGCCGGAGGAGATCCCTCTACTCCTTGTGATCTTAGCAACCCGACCCTTCTGGCGAAGGCCCCGCACAGCAGAATAATCGGGCTGTGTTTAATGCCGAGCCCGATTTTTTTTTTTTTTTTTTTTTTTTATTAAGGGGCTATCTGGCGACTGCCGACTTAGGCATTAGTCGCCGTAAACAAACAGCCTAGTTTTAGGCTACTTTAAAAATTAAACAGGAAACAATAAAAAAAAATAACAATAAAAAAGCAATAACAAAAACAACAACAACAATTAAACCGGGTTAAATGAAAGGGAGAAGGCCAGCCTCCCCCAAAAAGTCAATAAGTCCACTAGTCATGGTGCACGCACTCGTCCCGAGTACAAGGGACAGGCGGTAGCGACCCCGCCCATCTCGGTACCGGGACAGGTATCGTGCGCGAAGATCACCCAGACTGGGACATTCGACAAGAATGTGCCGAACAGTCTGGGGGACGACGCAGTCGTTGCAATAGGGCGCAGGCAAGCGCTCCATCAGGTAGCGATGCGTCACACGAGTGTGTCCGATTCGGAGACGACAGAAAGCAACCTGAAGCCGCCGCGGCATTGGGGGATAGGTCCATGGGAACAGTCGCGGCGCAATGGCACGCAACTTTAAGTTCCCCTCGACCGTCTCCCATCTTCTTTGCCAAGCAGTCCGAAGAGCTGCCCGTATTCCTGCCATGTAGTCAGTGTGAGGAAGAGCGAAACGCTGGTCCGGTCGCAGAGTCCTCGCGGACTCTTTGGCGCGCTCATTCCCCGCAATTCCGACATGTCCAGGAACCCAGCAGAAGATAATCTCGACATCTGCCCGGCTCGCCAAAACCGTGGCGTCACGGATTTCGCGAACCAGGGGATGCGGAGATTCCAATGCCCCGAGAGAACTCAGGGCGTTTTGTGAGTACAAAAAGGTCCAAAAAGGTCGAACGCAATACTCCCAGCGCAGTACAAGCTTTGGGAGCAGAGGCGTGGCGACAAAATAGCCAAATGTGGTACCCTCCAGGGTGGCGTCCTGGGCAGAACCAGGGGCGCCACCGGCCCGAGAGCTATATCTACCTCTCGAAGGAGTTTCCTGGCCCTAAACCCGAAGGGCTTAGGGTATGACTGGCGCCTCTCGGCGGCATAGGCACCATCAAGATCAGCTGCGGATGCAGTGAGAGCTGTTGGCGACTGAGGGAGACGCCGGGCTCGCGTGTACAGGCGAGCGATGCACTGCACGCGGCGCAGAGCAAGTGGCATCTCCTCAGCATCGACCAACAGGCTCTCAATGGGGGAAGTGCGGAAGGCACCGGTCGCAAGGCGAAGGCCGGTGTGGTGGATCGAATCCACCTTCCGCAATAAACGCTCGGCTGCGGATGCATAAAACTCGCATCCGTAGTCGAGCTTCGAACGAACAAAGGATCGATAAAAAAGTAAGGCAGTAGCCCTATCAGCGCCCCAAGCGCTGAACGTCACGGAACGGAGAATGTCCATGGCGCGGGTACAAGAGACCCTAAGGCTGCGAATATGAGACTCCCAGGTGAGGCGTCGGTCGAATACAAGACCAAGGAAACGGTGCGACTCAACCACATCCAGGTGCACCCCATTAAGAAACAAATCTGGGTCGGGGTGAAGCCGTGGATGGCGGCAGAAGTGCACCACCTTAGTCTTGGCCAAAGAAAACCGAAACCTGTGCGCTTCGGCATAGCGAGAGACGCGGTTCAATGCCTGTTGGAGTCGACGCTCCAGAGTTGGCATTGGGCCGCACCAAAAGAGATCGAAAGGTCGTCCACGTAGAGCGTAGCGAGAACATCTTCCGGCAGCACCGAGGTGATGCCGTTGATGCTCAGGGCAAAGAGTGTGACACTGAGGACACTTCCCTGCGGGACACCCTCTTCCTGCTCCTTTGGGCCGGAGAGGGCTCCCCCCCCCGTACGCGGAATCGACGATCTCGCAAAAATTCAGATATAAACATTGGGAGGCGTCCCCTCGCCCCCATCGTGTGGAGAGTCTCCATGATACCGTATCGCCATGCGGTATCATAGGCCTTCTCCAGATCAAAAAACACCGTGGCGTAGTGCTGTCTACGAAGGAAAGCCTCGCAGACGGCATTTTCCAGTCGGAGCAGAGCATCCGACGTGGAGTGGAACTTACGGAAGCCGCACTGTGCGGAAGACAGATGGCCTCCGCTGTCCAGGAAAAAGGCTAATCTAACATTTACCAATTTCTCCATCAACTTGCACACGCAAAAGGTTAGAGAGATTGGGCGGAAACCGGTCAGAGTAGAGTGATCTCTCCCCGGGTTGCGAAAGGCAAGCACAGCAGCGATTCGCCAGGAGTCTGGGAGAAGACCTTCAACCCAGATCCTGTTGAACAAATCTAACAGAAAGGCCATGCCTCGCTCACCCAGGTGTCGAAGCATGGCGTACGGGACATCGTCCGGACCATGGGCGGTGTCCGCGCACGAAGCGAGAGCGGAACGCAACTCACTCACAGTAAACTTGTCGTTGAAAGGTTCTCCGCCTCTGGAGGTAAAGTCCAGCCGGCGGCCTTCCGCGACATCACGACGTGCATTGAATGCTGGCGGAGCAGCATCACGGCTAGAGAAGGCGGAAAAAGCGGTCGCTAAGGATTCCGCCACGGACGCGGGGTCCGAGATTGCGGTCCCATTCTCCTGGAGAACGGGAGGGGGGTCCTGCGAGAACTTGCCCAGAATCTTTTTGACTCGCTTCCACACCTCAGCTAAAGGGGTCTTCCCGTTAAGTGAAGACACGTATGCCCGCCAAGAAGAGCGGCGGGCGTGCTTCGAAATATACCGGAACCTAGCCCTAGCCCGACGAAATTCAGCGACAGTGAAATCGTTCGGGCGGCGCTTATAGCGCATGTAGGCATAACGCTTCTGTTTGAGGGCCGTCTCACACTCGGCCGACCACCATGGGAGTGGTCGGCGTGCAAAACGCCCAGACGTCCTAAGAATAGTAGTCAGGCCCACGGCGATGAGGTTGCCGGAGAAGAACTCAACGGCCTCATCTACCGACCTAAACTCCTCGAATGAGATAGAGAATTCAGTCATTTCCTGAAATGCAGGCCACCGCGCCCGCGCCAAGCACCACCGAGGTGGTCTCTCAGGTGGCAGTTGCCCTGAAAATGATATTTGAATGGGAAAGTGATCACTACCATGGAGGTCATCGACCACCCCCCAATCAAAATCAGGTTGTGCATCCGAAGAGCACAAAGATAGGTCAAGGCAAGAAAATGAAGCGGTTCTCGGACAGTGATGCGTAAACTCATCCACGTTTAGGACACCCATCTCAAGCTCTTCGATCAGATCGGCAAGGACTTGTCCCCTGGGATTTATGGAGTAATCTCCCCAGAGAGGATGCCTGCCGTTCAGATCTCCAAGCAAGAGATAGGGCCTCGGAAACCATGCCACGACGCGGCGGAAGTCCCCCGCGTCAAAGTCAGCTGACGGTGGAATGTACGCAGAAATGATAGTATACCTCCTATCCAGGTGCAGCTGCACAGCCACTGCCTGAAAGGAGGTATCTAAAGAGAAAGGAAGAACGGAGACATCATGCCGGGTGTAAACCGCGCATCCCCCAGCCCGGCCATCCCGCGGTGGTGGAGTCGCAAGACCCTTGTACGCCGGGAGGGCGGGCAGGGGGCACGCGCCTAGCATGGTCTCCTGCAAAAAGATAGCTAACGGGGAGCGGGACGAGCCTCCGCAGCTCCTCCCAGTTGGCCCGGAGTCCACGGCAATTCCATTGAAGGAATATGCCCTCCAGGCCTAGCTCGGAGGAGACGCGGGCCCCTCATCGAACTGAAGACCCTCACGGGAATGGCCGTACGCTTCCCGGGCGCTGTTGGCCGGACAAAGCGATGGAGGCGCTGTCGCCTTCGAGGACTTATTGGGGGAGGTTGGGCTCGCTATGCGAGTCTTTTCCTCCCTCCGCCTCGAAACCTTAGGCGGGCGCTGCGGCTTCGGAGGCGGGGGGGCCTCTTTTCGAGGAACCACCGTCTCCGAGCCACTCGCTCCACCTCGGGGCGTGGGCAAAGGAGCCGAAGCTCCTTTGTTGCTGTCCTCCTTTCGGGGGACAGCTTTAGGAACCCCCGAAGATGGCCTAGCGACCATCTTCAGGGGTGTTGCCTCCTGTGAGTCTAACGACTCGGTGGAGGCGCGTGGCCGTTTCGCCTTGCTGGAAACGGTCACGCTGGGGGAAGAGGGGGGAGCCCTGGTTTTAGCCGGGGCTGGGTATGAACCCTTTTTGCCGCCAGCTTTACCAGGGGAGCGCCCGGGTTGGGTAGAGCCCGCAGAAGGGCTCCGAATGGGCGCGGAAACAACCGTGCTCGTTGGCCTGGATGGGCCAGGAGCAGAGGGTGCCTTTCTAACTACTGAGGCATATGACGTCCCAGGCAGAGCCGAGCGCGCCAGGACCAAGTCCTTTGCCTCGCGGAATGAGAGTCGATATTGGGCCTGAACGGCCAGGATTTCTTTCTCAAGGAGATATGCACCACATTGCTTCGAAGAAGCAGGGTGCGGCTCTCCGCAATTGACACACTTGGCCACACACGATTTGGACTTATCGTGTGCGACCTTGGAGCAATTTACACAGACTTCGGGTGACCCCGACTTTGCACGTCTACATGAGCGATTCGTATGGCCGAAGCGGTGACAGTAATTGCACCACCGCGGCAGTGGCACGAATGCCTTCACGCGGTAGCGGTACCAACCGGCACGCACCGACTCAGGGAGCTTGTCACAGTCGAACGTGACGAAGAGTGTAGGGGTGGGTCTCGAGGCCCCTCCCTGTTTTCTCATCACACGTTCGACTTTGACCACCCCATGGTCGGCCAGCTCTAGGGTGATGTCCT
The DNA here is from genome assembly GCA_963969495.1 of Ceratothoa steindachneri. Taxonomy (NCBI): domain Eukaryota; kingdom Metazoa; phylum Arthropoda; class Malacostraca; order Isopoda; family Cymothoidae; genus Ceratothoa; species Ceratothoa steindachneri. Next base: position 67,852,643 of record OZ018323.1, on the reverse strand, counting down.
CAATGGAGTAGTCAACGAGTTCCCTCGCATAAACTACTCCTTTCACAAAGTTCATGGTAGAGTGCGGCGTCACACTCACCGGGGTGCCATGAAGTGTCCGAAGAGCACTTATCTTGGCCGCCTCGGCGGGATTCGCCGCATTCGCCAGAAGGCTCCCGTCCGAGAAACGGGTTACCTTCGGCTCTCTACCAATTGCACTAGCTAATCCTCTCCTCTGATGGATCATGTTGCCCTTGGACAACATGCTGCCATCAGTGGAGCGAATAACGAGGAAGCGTTTGAAGACAGCGGGCTCGAAAACGCCAGGTAACCTCTGAATGAGGGGCCCCGATGTCATCGAGGCTCCGCCCTGTGCACTCTTGGTGTAAGTCTTGGTCAGGGGCTCCGCACACGAGGGGGTAGAGGGGCCGGATGTGCCGATCTTGGCTTGGTCGCCTACCAAAGTGGTAGCAGACCCATCCGTCCCCGCAGCCCCCGCGGATGGAGAGGAGCCCAGTCTTTTTCTTTTTTGGAGAGGAGGGCGGGGAATGAAGTCGCTTCTCACCTCCGCCGGCAGAAGCCCCCAGGCCAGATGGACCGGCCTCAGCCAGGTCCCTCTCCGAAATGGAGAAGGTCCTGGTTGTCGTAGGGGCACCTGTCGGAGGAGATCCCTCCCCTCCTTTTACTGCCTCGGAGCCCTCAGCCATTTGAGGAGTACCTTGCATAGGGGCGGATTCGGGTTCGGTGCTTGGCGCCGAGCCCGAATTCCCCCCCATGGAAGGCCCTACCGTCTGAGGCTGGGTCTCCTCAAGGACCATGTCTATCACAGGAGGGGCCTCCAGTTGGCCATCCCCTCCCAGGACATCGCAGGTCCCGTTGGCAGTGTCGCCAGTCTTGTGTGGGGAGGCACAGGCCTTGACCCCGGCAAGGTTTATAATTCTTGCCAGCAGGTCTTTTGAGGGAAGCGACCGAAGGGGCCTGGCTTCCCTCTCCCCCCTAAGGGGGTTTGCCCTACCGAGCCGCTTTGATGGGGAGCGGCTGGCTAAGGGCTGCCTGCTGGCTTTCTTGGCAGTCCCCTTGGAAAGAAAAGAGGGGACTGCCGCTGGGAAAAGGGTGCCCGAAAGCTCCACCAGAGAAGGGGGTGAGGGGGAGTCCCCTGCACCCGTAGGCGAAGGAGAGGAGTAAGCCTCCTCTCCGGTTAGAGAAATATGGAGGGTCCCATGCCGGCGGAGCTGCCCGAGGGCGGCTCCGTCGATGAGCAAGGGGGAGTTAAAGGGGTTTGAGGTTTTATTAATTCATCCATGGGCATGGTGACCCTATTTTTGCCACGGGACGCAATAGCTCATCACCTCTTGCAGTTGCCCGCACTGCAAGAGGTGCTTACAGGCCTGGCAGAGCCAGGCGCCGCCATTTCGGACCACCCCTCCCGCCTGGTGGCCTGGCAGTCCATCGGCATTGCGGCTCCACCTTAGACACGGCGTAAAAAAAAATATAGGTTGTGAAGAGGAGAGGAAAAGGGATGTGTGGAAGGTATGGGTGGGGATGAAGCAGGTTGTTAAAAACCAGCCACCCCAGACCGGAGCTCAGGGGTTAGGGAACATTGTCCCCCACCCCCTCAGCGGGACGGTTGGCTGAAAGGAAGGTCAGCATCTACCCTGTGAAATTAGAGGCTGACCAGAGAAAGTTGTGGGAGAGGTTGTGTGAAAAGAGAGGAAACAAGTGTTTTGAAGGAAGGAAGAGAGGCTAAGCTGGGGCCGGACGGAGTGCTGAATCCTGTCAGCACGGCGGCCAGGATGGCAAATCGCCGCGCCCCTTACGGGGATGCCGAGCCCGAATCTGCCCCCATGTAAGGCCCCACCTTCTGAGGCTGGGCTGCGTCAGGGAGCATGTCTATCTCAGGGTGGCCTCCATTTGGCCATCTCCCCCAGGACATCACAGGTCATGTCTGTTTCGTCCATGTACTTTCGGGGGGCATAGGCATTCACCCCCTCTAGATTTAATATTTGGGCCAGCAGGTCTTTAAGAGGAAAGCGGCCGATGGGACCTTTCTTCCCTTTCCCCCCCTAATGGGGTTTTCCCTACCAAGCCGCTTTAACGTGGAGCGGCCGGTTATGGGATGCCTGCTGGCTTTCCTGGTAGTTCCCTGTGAAAGCAAAGGCAGGACTGCCAGATTTGAGCTGGAGTCACGTGGCGACGGTGAGCCACTGCACCCGTAGGCACTGGAGAGGAGTAAGCCTCCTCTCCAGTTGAAGAGTAATGGAGGGTCCCCTGGGAAACCAGAGACGTTCCTTTTTTTCTGGGGAGCTGCCTGAGGGCGGCTCCGTTGTTTTTAAAGGGGAAAATGGAGATAGGTTTTGGTTTTAGAAAGTTTTCATCATTGGGCATGGCAACCCTTTTTTTCACGGGATGCGAACGCTAATCACCCCAGGCAGTGGCCCGCTGTGCGAAGGGTGAGTACAGGCCTGGCAGAGCCAGGTGCCACCATTTTGGCCATTTTGGGGATGAAGCAGGTTTTTAAAAACCCACCATCCCAAACCGGAGCTCAGGGGTTAGGGAACATTGTCCCCTCCCCCCGAAACCCCGATCTGGGATAGTTGGCTGAGAAGGTCAGCATCTACCCTGTTAAATTAGAAGCTGACCAGAGAAGGTTGTGGGAGAGGTTGTATGAAAAGCGAGGAAACAAGTGTTCTGAAGGAAGGGAAAGAGGCTAAGCTGGGGTCGGACGGGGTGCTGAGTCACCATCACCACGGCGGGCAGGAAAGCAAATCGCCGCGCCCGTTACGGGGGCGGGGGATAAAAGGTGCATGCACCTCCGCCACGAAAATTCTACTGTGTGTGAGAGGACTGCGTGGGCAGAAACACCAGCAGAGGGGGGCGTTACCATGCCTATGTCGCTTAGCAGGAGGGGTATTTGGGTAAGGTAAAGAGTTTCGGCCGGAGATTAG